>CAJGYO010000006.1:91925921-92612104 GCA_904845875.1 Miscanthus lutarioriparius
AGTGTCGTTTCAGATTTTGGAATTTTTTTAATATATTTTTGTTTTTATAGGTGTTCATAATCTTTTTTTTTCCTTTTTGAAAAAAATTTACGGAGAGAAATCCCCATGGTTTCATTTCAGAATTCGGAAGGACAGATACATAGTTCTTCTTTCAACCAAGCATTACAAGAGATTAGATAATAGATAGCACTGCAATTCCCTTGCCGAATTTTGAAACAAAAAAAAAAACGACATGGCCACTTTGATTCAACGATCGAGGTGTAAAGTGGGTTCGACTCCTGGCTGCGTAGCGCACTGGCTTTCTTGATAATCACGCGGTTGTCTTGAAAAAAAACCCTACGCTGTCCGTGTCCCCAAACCACATGTAAAGGTTCCAGCCCTCACGGGGTTCGGACCCTTATATAAAGAAGCGAGGCGTGAGGTTGGAATTTTTACCGGCATGCGTAAGATCTTTTTCCAAGTATAAAAACTACTACAGGGGCTGTCTGCCCACCTCCAGGCCGTTTTTTTTTAAGTGAACACCTTCGTCAGCTACCCAAAATCACGTGGACACACGGCTGGGCTAGCCAGCTACTAGCACGTACGAGTTGACGCGCCAATCCCTAACCAACGCACCCTCTCCGTCGCTCCTTCAACCCTCAGCCTCCACATCGTCGCCTTGTTGATCGCCGACGGTTGAGGCTGCATCAGGTTGCCGTCCGAATCGTGGGTGATGTGGCCGGAGAACTCGAGCGGGCGGCACTTGTCGCCCAAGATGATGGCCTTCTTCCACAGCGCCTCCTCCTCCGCGGTGCCGTCGCCGTCGGGCCGACGTCATCGTCGCCGCTGCTCCAGCCACTCGCCGGCGGCGAGCGCCAGTTCCACAGAGACCATCTTGGCCACCGTGGCCGCCTTGACGCCGATGCCGCTGGGGCTGGCGAGCAGCTGCTTGTTCCTGCTGATGCCGGCGCCACCGCCGTCCTGCTCCTGCTGCGGCGCCGGCGCCAGGGAGAGGACGACCGGCGCTGCTTCCGTGGCCTCGCGTTCTTGGCGCTGGTGCAGAGACGACACGACGACTGCGGCGACGGCGGCGGCGACGACGAGTGGGAGGAGGAGGAGGGGAGGTCGCCGGCGCGCCGGTGTAGGAGTTGGGCTGGAGCAGAGTCCTCGCCATGGCCGCCGCTCGCCGCGCGCGTCAGCGCGTGCACGCCGCACACACCGACTCTGTTCTTCTTGTCACAGCCTAATGGCTTGGCCCGTGGCCGTGCGAGAGGTATTTGTTGGTAGCTTAGCATAAGCCGGGAGAATGAGCGACAGCGAGACGCTCGTGCTCGTGCAAGTTGCCTGCGCACAAAGGATAAGTGGCCGGCGCAGCCCGTGTTCTTCGGCGTGGCCGTGCAGGGACACTTCACGTTGACGGGCAGAGGCGACGGCGACAGGTCAGGTCGTCGCCGGAGACTAGGCGACTAGCGCTAGCCAGTAGCAGCAGCCGCGGTGGGTCAAGTCGGTCTGCGCCGCATATCACGCACACCACTAAGGGTGTGATCTTCTTCTCTTTTTTGGGTGCTTTATTCTTTCTTATTCAATAAACATATTTGCTCAGGTACGTACTTGGTTTAAAAAAATGTTATTCTTGTTCTTTGAGAAATCAATAAATATAATATGTATAAAAGATACTAATATTTATAATATGTAATAAATATTATTAGGTCAACATGAAATACATTTTTATATGAAATCTTTGAAGATACACGTATTGATAATATGTTGTATAAATTCTTTTTTCCTTTTGGACGGAGATACCGAGATAGTACATCCTCGAGGGGAGATTTTCCTTTGAAAGTGTGACGGCCTTTGGCGCTGCAGTGCGCAATTTAATTTTGGTGCCGTATGTTTTGCCATAGTCACTCTTCTTCATCCGCTGGTCTAGATATATTTATTTGACTACATATCTAGATATCTAGACACAGTATATAACTAAGTGCATAACAAAATTAATATATCTAGAAAAGTCAAAACATTTAATAATTTAAAACGAAGAAAATATCGTTAGCGGTGTCAGAAGGCTTTGGCGCCTGAGCGAGGCCACTGACATTACTGAATCCAATCACCACACTACAAAGCTTTACAAATTGATTCCATGTCATTTTGGCTGGGAGTCACAACACATGGATTTAGAGGAGAAGTGTCGGGGTCGATATTAAGGATACCCAAAGCAAGGAGAAGTTAAGCGCCTCTGCTGACTTTGGCTTGGATGGAGCAAGGCGTATTAAAAGGTCTCGTCCGACCCCAAGGCCACGGGCTCCGTCTCGCCGGACCCCTTGCTTGCGGGCTCTTTCTAGCCGATCCTAAGGCCATGGGGCTCCGTCTGCGCCCGATCCCTTGAGTGCGGGCTCCGTCTCGCTTTGACTCTAAGGCCACGGGCTCCGTCTCGCCCGACCTCGAGGTAAGTGGGCTCAAAGTCTCGCCCGACCCCATGGGTGCGGGCTCCGTCTCGCCGACCCCAAGGCCGTGGTTTCCGTCTCGCTCAAGGCCGTAGTCTCCGTCTCGCTTGACCCCAAGGAGCGCGGTTTCTGTCTCGTCCAGCGGGGACCCATACCGCCGCCAACCACCAAGTCAAGCGTCACGGGCTGGATAAAAATCGACACCGGGGAAGAGCGCGCACGTCTCGATGTAACTCATAGCCATGACAGGGCCATACTAGGGTATTCACATCAAAACGATGTCGGGGCGTGCGGTCTTTCGCTTAACCATCGTCTGGGACGCCGACAGTAGCGCGTCGATTCCTACGACTTCAGCCGGGACGGAGTGGGACACCATGAGCGGATGGCGCTGCGCGTAATGCCCGATGGCGAATAGGGCCCGCGGCGTGGAGCCGTCCCTGTTGACATCTACAGGATCGGCGGGACCTGCATGAAGGAGAAGAAGGACCCGACGACCCTAGAAGCATTTCTCTCTCTCTCTCCCGTTCCTCTCCTCTTCCTCCGTTGTAACCCGCGCTTTCCCTTCGCCTATAAAAGGGGAAGCACGGTGCCCCATGAAAGGGGGATCGAGATACGGACGAAATCGAACACTAAAAGCACGACCACGAGCACAGGCACCGGCGGCAAGCGAGCTCGGCACCCACTCACTCCTTCCACGAGACACCTGGGATCATCTCCCTCTCCCGCCTGTTTGTAACCCCTACTGCAAACCAAGTATCGGTAACACGAGCAACAACGAACTGGACGTCGGGACGTTCCACCCGAACCAGTATAAACCCTTGTGTCCTCCGAGCACACTATCGGAGCCAGACGCACAAATGCAAATTTACTTGTTGATGGTCCGAAAACACCGGCGGTTGGCATGCGTAGGTAGGGGCTTTTACGCATCTCGGCGTCCACATCAGGCCTCGGATGGCTAGTCACGGTGTCGGTGGGTCCTCAGGCCCGCGTGCGCTTCAAAACACTGGACTTCATCGTCACGACGGAGGGAGAGTTGAATGCGGGCTCCGTCCCGTCCAACCTCTAAATTCCACCCCTCAACGCGATCACCGAGGTGCTTGAGGAGCCGCACGGTACACGCACGGAGGACCACCCCGGAGCAACCAGCTCCTCGGTTTCGATTCTGAGAGGATAGAGCACCAACTCGGTGCCTTCCTAGGACCAGACACTATCCGGGAGGACTGTGCCGCCTCACCTTCTCATTCGCCAATGTCATGATGTAGCTTGCCGGAAGAGAGTCGCTCTCCCGAGAATGCCTCATCCGGAGTGCCCGGCGGCACTCCCGTTCAGTCTCATAGCGCGCCATAGAAACCGTTGGCCACCTTGTGGCGCAGCACACCCCATCCCCTACGGATTTGATGAGTTAAATGGGGATGACCGAATCGTCGTGGAATCTTTCCACAACCTTACGGTGGGAGAATCGGGTGGCCCTCCGACTCTAACACCGATGAGGGGAGCCATCATCCCTCGCGAGAATGTTTTATAAGCAGGTACCCACAGGGATCGTTGAACGCATCCACGAGGAGGCTAACCCAGCAGACGACCTCGATGACAAGGTCAAGGGGGGCTTGAGGCCCACCCTCGCCTCACAGGTGTGAAGCGGTGAGGAGCACGACACCAAGAGCTCAAGGAAGCATGACTCCAGCTCGGCGAGAGCGCATGGAGCTCGGCGAGATCGAGCGCCACAAAGGCGGTGGGCGTCTGCCGCGCCATGGGCCGCGACATGAACCGAAGGATCATCGAGGACGACGAAGCCCTCCCACACTTCACCCGGGCAAGCCAGAACGTCGCTGCCGCAGCGGCCTTGCTCTAGGGTCTTCCGGAGCCCGCAACGCACGAGGATCGTCGGGCCCATCGTGAGATTCGCACGCTACTTGAGCATGCGGCGGCGTAGCAGGCCGAGATCTCGCTCTCTCGATGATGCGAGCTTGACGCCAGCCAGTGCATGCCCTCAGAATGACCCAACATGGACGTGTCAATACACCAGGCGCAGCAAGGAGGCAGGCCATGCGTCGCAGCCCTGGTGCATGAGCGTCTTGGCCTCCACCGTGACGGGCATGACACCCTGGATGCCCGTAAGCGTGCCCACGGCAATGAGAGGGAGGAGGCTAGCCACAGCTACCACCCTCATCGTGGCGGATGCTATGATAGCGGCGAGGACCAAAGCCCGAGCCCTGACTTGCCGGGACCTCAGGTCTTTGGCCGACACATCCTCAACGTTGTCTTTCCACCGCGGTACCGACCGCCGACCAACATCCGGAAATACTCCAGGGAAACAAACCCCGGACTGTGGCTCGAGGATTATTGGCTTGCTTGTCAAGCCGATGGAGTGGATAGTGACGATTTCATTATCCGCAAAATTCCATTGTTCCTAGCCGATTCGGTATGAACGCGTGGTTGAACACCTTCGCCCAACCGAATCCAAAGTTGGGCGGACCAAAAGAGATCTTCGTGGGAAACTTCCGGGGCACATCGCGCATCCACAGGAATCCATGGGATCTCAAAACTACCAACAAGTCCGGAGAAACTCTTCGTGGGTACATCCGGTGCTTCTCCCGATAGTGCAATAAGATGCCCAACGTCGCCCGACGTCGACGTCATAGGAGGTTTCTGTCCGGGACCACCTCGAGTCCCTTGTTCACAAGCTAGGATGTAAGGGCCCATGAACCACCAAGGAGCTCCTAAAGCGCCGCCACCGTCCACGCCTCGGACGAGGAGGCGGTCGGGGCAATTTTCGACCGCCCAAGGGCAAGGCAAAGCGGGATGAGAACACCAAGTGAAGGCGCCTCAAGCTGCCCAACATGAAGAAGAACAAGTAGCGGTCTGAGGGCTCTCGCTCGTGGCCACTTTAACCGCAGAAGGGGGGTCGGAAGCCCACCGAGGTACCCCAGACCACTTTGAGAAGCTACTCGAAGGGCTATGCACGAACCATGCTTTCCCGTTAAGCACCTATGCAAGGACTATGTCCTCATGAAGTGGTTCTTGTCTGGAGGCTCCAACAAGGGGGAGCATGGGAAGGAGCCCAAGCTAGCGATGAAGCGGCGCTAAAGGGAAGGATGGTAGATTTTCGGCGCTCAATGGCATCTCTCCATGATCTTGAAGGTCGGCATCCTATGACTCCGAGCGCCCGTGAAGCTTGCAGCGTCAAGCGAGGTCTATATGGCCGAGCAGCCGTGCCTTCTTTCCTCCGATGGTTGGAGTCCGCCATAACCTTTGATCGGACCCGACCACTCGGCGTCCCATAGGCGGGAGATACCTGCGTGGTTGACCCAATCATTGGCATGAAGTGGCTCACCAAGGTGCTGATAGATGCAAGCAACGGCCTCAACATCATGTACGCTGAAATGCTCGACGCCATGGGCATCGACCGATCGCGCATCCGACCGACCGGGGAGCCTTTCCATGGCATCATACCTAGAAAGCAAGCCATGCCACTTGGGTAGATCGATCGCTCGTCACCTTGAGAATCTAACCAATTATAGGGCGGAGACCCTTTACCTTTGAGGTGGTTGGGTTCCATGGGACCTACCACGCCATCCTGGGACATCCATGCTACGCGAAGTTCATGGCCGTCCCTAACTACACCTATCTGAAGTTGAAGATGTTGGGTCCATGCGGGGTCATCACCATTGGTGCCTCCTTCCAGGCGTGCCTATGAGTGCGAGGTCAAGTGCTCTGCGAACACGCCCGGCAATTGTCGCCTTCAAAGAGCTTGCGGCCATCTTGGAGGAGGCGTCAAAGAAGCACTGACCCCAGGCGGTCGACTAGGTCTTCGAGTCTATAGAGGCGCTAAGGAGGTCCTCATAAACCCCAGTGGCTCCAAAGGCAAAGTGGTGCGCATTGGCACCACGCTTTCCTCCCAGAATGGGAAAGCTCAAGCCACCGACTTCCTCCACACCAATAGAGACATCTTTGTGTAGAGACCCTTAGACATTCTAGGCATTCCGGAGAGAAGTCACCGCATGCGCCTTGAAGATTAGGCCAGGCTCCAAGCCGGTGAAGCAGTGCCTGTGTCGCTTCAATGAGGAGAAATGCAGGGCCATCGGTGAGGAGATTATGAAGCTTTTGGCGGTCGGGTTCATCAAGGAAGTATACCACACCGAGTGGTTAGCCAATCCTGTTCTTGTACGAAAAAAGAGTGGGAGATGGAAAATATGTGTTGACTACATGGGTCTCAACAAAGTGTGTCCAAAGGATCCATTTCCTTTGCCACGCATAGATCAAGTAGTCGACTTGAAATCAGGGTATGAAACCCTTTGCTTCCTTGATGCGTATTCCGGGCACCATCAAATCGCAATGAAAGAGTCTGACCAGCTCGTGACATCTTTCATCACCCTAATCGGATCATTCTGCTACGTCATAATGCCGTTTGGCCTGAAGAACGTGTGGGCTACGTACCAACGCTGCATGCTCAAGTGTTTTGGGGATCTCATCGGGTGGACTATTGAGGCCTACGTGGATGACATCGTGGTCAAGTCCAAACGGGCTAACCAGGTCATAGCCAACCTAGAGCAGACCTTCATGAAACTCCAAGCAAACGGCATTAAGCTCAACCCCGAGAAGTGCATTTTTGGGGTCCTAAGGGCATGCTGCTGGGTTTTATCGTCTCTGAGCGTGGCATCGAAGCCAACTCGGAGAAGATCTTGGCCATCATGAGAATGGGCCCGATTCATAATATAAAGGGGGTACAGCGAGTTATGGGGTGTCTCGCCGCGCTCAGCCGCTTTATCTCGCACCTCGGCGAACGAGGTCTCCCCATCTATCGGCTTCTAAAGAAGGCCGACCATTTCAAATGGACGCCCGAAGCCCAGGGGGCACTTGACAAGGTCAAGCAGTTCCTGATGAAGGCCCTGATCCTAGTCCCTCCGACCGAAGGGGAACCGCTTCTGCTCTACATTGCTGCCACCATGCAAGTAGTCAGCGTCGCCTTGGTAGTAGAGCGAGAAGAAGAGGGACACGCTCTCAAAGTGCAGTGTTCCATGTACTTCATTAGCGAGGTCTTGTCCAATTCTAAGACTTACTAGCCCCAAACCTAGAAACTCCTATACGCTATCCTTATCACCAAGAGGAAGTTGCATCACTACTTCGAGTCACATCCAATGACTGTCGTGATGTCCTTCCCTCTCGGTGAGGTCATCCAAAACTGGGATGCCACAGGAAGAATCACGAAGTGGGCACTCGAGCTAATCGGTCAAGGCATTTCATATGCCCCTCCGGACGGACATCAAGTCCCAAGTGCTGGCTGATTTCATTGCAGAGTGGACCGAGGTCCAAATGCCGCCAGCAGTCGTCGACCAAGAGTACTGGACGATATACTTTGATGGATCGCTGATGAAGAAAGGCGCCGGCACGGGGCTGGTCTTTGTTTCGCCCCTCGGGGTACGCATGAGGTACATGGTTGGCATCCATTTCCCCTCATCCAACAATGTGGTCGAGTATGAGGCACTCATCAGTGGCCTATGCATCACCATCGACTTGGGTATCCGACGGCTTGACGTCCGGAGCGACTCCTAGCTGGTCATCGACCAAGTCATGAAGAAATCAAGCTGCCACAACGCCAAGATGTCTGTGTATTGCCAAGAAGTCTACCAGCTAGAGGACAAGTTCAACGGTCTCGAGCTTAGTCACATCTCGACGCGTCTCAACGAGGCGGCCGACGCGCTGGCGAAAATGGTGTCCGACTGAGAACCAATGCCGACGGGCGTCTTCGCCAAATGACAATCGATGCAAGCCCTCGGTCCACTCGAGGATCCGAGAATAGACCGGTGATGGGCCACCGCCCTAGGCTCGGCGGCTAACCAGCCTATGGCTCCATCCGATCTCGAAGTCGTGGAGCTTAACGAGGATCCAGCGATGGAGCCTGACCCTTAGGCCGACTGGAGGATGCCTTACCTTGACTACCTCCTCCATGGGGCACTACCGATGAACAAAATGGAGGCTCGGTGGCTCACGCATCACGCCAAGTCCTTTGTCCTTATTGAGGGTGAGATCTATAGGCAAAGCCACATCGGGATCCTGCAGCGCTGCATCCCCATCGAACAAGGGAAGCAATTACTGAGTGATATCCATGGTGGGGTCTGCGGGTACCATGCTGCACCTAGGACCCTAGTCAGAAATGCATTCTGACAAGGCTTCTACTGGCCGACCGTAGTAGCCGATCTTTCGAATAGATTGTGCTTTTGTGTGAATGGTGTCAATACTACGCTCGCGATTTCCACCTTGCCATCCCAAGCACTCCAAACGATCCCCATCATGTGGCCATTCGTGGTCTAGGGGCTCGATCTGGTCGAACCTCTCAAGAGGGCGCTCAAGGGGCTATCGCACTTACTTGTCGCCGTAGACAAGTTTACAAAAAGTGGATAGAGGCTCGACAAATCTTCGCAATCAAGTCCGAGCAAGCCGTGTTGTTCTTCCTTAACATCATCCATCGCTTTGGAGTCCCGAACTCCATTATCATGGACAACGACACGCATTTCACCAGAAAGGAGTTCCTTAGATTCTGCGATGAATACCACATCCATGTCAATTGGGCCACCGTGGCGCACCCCCACATGAATGGGTAGGTCGAGCGCATGAACGGCATGGTCCTATAAGGCCTTAAGCCAAGGATCTTCAACCGATTGAACAAGTTCGGCAGACGATGGGTTGCGGAGCTTCCCACGGTCCTCTGGAGCCTAAGGACGACACCCAGCCAGGCCACCGGCTACACACCATTCTTCATGGTCTATGATTCTAAGGCTATCCTCCCGACTGACCTGGACTATGGAGCGCCAAGGGTCAGGGCGTATGATGAATAGGGAGCCGAGGTGTCCCTCGAGGATGCCATGGACCAGCTAGATAAAGTGCATGACATTGCCCACCTCCGCTCGGCCAAGTACCAGCAAGTGTTGCGCCAGTACCACAGCCGTCGAGTACAGGGTTGGGCCTTCAACGTTGGGGACCTGGTGCTTCGCCTCGTCCAGAGCAACAAGAACCACCACAAGCTCTCTCCACCATGGGAGGCACTATACGTCATCGTGGAGGTGCTCCGACCAGGCACCTATAAGCTCCAGACCATTGATGGTGAAGTCTTTGTTAATGCCTGGAACATCGAACAGCTACGTCGCTTTTACCCTTAAATCTACGCATAGTTTCTCTTATCGGTTTCGCTATCAACTCCTCGATCTTTAGTGACACCCGACCCCAGCAACGGCAAGGGGCTTAGGACCATCGATGGTGAAGTCTTTATCAACGCCTGGAACATCAAACAGCTACGTCGCTTTTACCCTTAATTTACTCACGCTTTCTCTTATCGGTTTTTCGCTATCAACCCCCCGATTTTTAGTGACACCTGACCCAGCAACGGCAGGGGGTCGGGCCTCACTCGGGGGCTGATAAGAGCATATCTATCTGGTAGACATTCTCTATGCCTGAGCCTTTCTCACTTAAGACCTAGAAGCAAGGGTTGTGGAAACAAACACTGAGTAAAACTGGTTGGACCACAAGAAACCTACAACCCAGCGGCTAAGGTGTTTTTGCTCACTAGCGTGATCAGAATTTTTTACCCACACCCCGAGCTTTTTAGCCTTAACTACGGAAAGAGTTGGAACACATTTAAGAGTATATCCACCTGGCAAACATTCTCTGTGCCTGACCCTCTCTCACGTTAAGATCTAGAAGCAAGGGTTGCGAAAACGAACGCTGAGTAAAACTGGTCGGACCGCAAGAAACCTATGCCCCAGCGGCTATGGTGTTTTTGCTCACCAGCGTGATTAGAGTTTTTTGCCCGCACCCCAAGCTTTTTAGCCTTAACTACAGAAAGATTCTGAATGCATTACCCTTTTTATACAATAAGGGGAGAAGAGCTAAAAATCTGTTTGGCCATAACGAAATTGAAGAGCTTGTCCACTTATTACAAGATCGCCGCCTAGCTTATCTGCCTAATTAATTTCTTAGGGGGATGATCTCGTCCTCTATCTCTGCAGGTAAGTCCTGTGCCAAAGGGGCCACCTACTCAATGCTGTCTAGCTCAGTGCGAGAACTGTCATAGGTAAGGTGAGGTATGGAGTTGAAAACACTCCTACGACCCATTTAGTCCCAGGAGTTCAAAGGCTGGTCCTCCGATGGGTTCATAGCCACTCCGGGGCACCCTTAGAGTGAGGGGTGGAAAGGGATGGGCCCACTAGTGGCTAGTACTCGGGCGCACGAGCGCCACGGGCATCTTGGCCCACATTTGAGTCTTGGTCGGTTCCTAGTCCATGGTTTTTCCTCGAAAAAAGGCAATGAGCCCTCAGGACCAGTCAAACAGACCCAAGAACTATATGGATTGGCCACTGAGAATCTGGAGTCGGTCACCAGCTGAACCATGCCGGACCCCCGCGAACACAAAAGTTGGAGCCCCACTCAAACTAGCCCATTAACAGCTCACCGAGCACCACGTTTCTTCCATCGAGGAAAAACATGGCACGGTTCAACCCCTCCGTTTTATCGAAAAAACGCTTGAGGGGTGACGATCACAAAGACGAGCCGACCCTCGATCGGACCCCTACAACGCGTGGGGGCTCGAGGGAAGTTGGACTCACAAGGAGACCAAATGTGCGGTCGTAGGATGATGGATCGGATCCTAAGGAGGGGGTACCTACAAAAACTAAGAACAACATTTCTGAAACAAAAAATGCTTTGTCTTACCAGTTTCACTATTGTCTCCTCGATCTTTAAGTGAAACCCGACCCCGGCAATGGCAAGGGGTCGGGTCTCACTCGGGGGCTAATAAGGGTATATATATACCCTTTCTGAAATAGTCGCCGTGCCTGACCGTTTCTCACATTAAAAACATAGAGGTAAGGTTTGCGGAAACGAACGCTGAGTAAAACAGGTCGACTATAAGAAACCTACGCCCCAGCGGCTATGGCACTCTTGCTTACTAGCATGACCAGAGTTTCTCGCCCACACCTTGAGCTCTTCAGTGTTAAACAACAAGAAGGGTCAGAATGCATTAACCCTTTTTACACATAAAAAGGGAGAAAGAACAAATTTGTTCAACCGAAACAAAAGAACAAGCTTTTTTAAACGAAACAGGAGGGTTGGAACTTGTCCGCTTATTACAAATATGCTGTCTGACCTATCAGACTAAACTAACCCCTCGGGGGGATGATTTCATCTTCTATCTTGGTAGAAAGGTCATGCACCAGGGAGGGCCACCTCCTTCTTGATGTCGTCCAACTCGGCGTGGTGTATAGACGAGTGTGAAGCCTTGGCTCATTGTTGCCAGATCGATGTTCTCGTAATGAGAATGGGTGATTGTGAACGATCGGTGAACGCCAAAGCGGCACGCCCTTACCATATCACGTGCCCGGTCCATAACTGGGTGGCGCGAACTATGAGTGACCTTGTCACACCCTCCGGCCAACTCGAGCTCATCACAGACCAACCGGACGGGCGACGCGCGGGTTGTCGTGTTCGTCTCTCTCCTTTTCCGGAGGGTGTCCTTCACCTTGTTGAGCTCCTTCTCTAGGCCACGGCTCTTCACCACCTCTGCCCTAAGCTTGTCATCGAGAGACCGCCCAAGTCACGCATCGACCATGTCAAAAGGCTTACCACAGTTCCGTGGAGAAAGACAACAAGGAAACCGAAGACTTACCATCCACATCTCGCCTAAAGCTTGCGCACCTCATCACTACCGACGGGTCACCTCGGCCTCTAGGCACATCATCTCTTCTTGGTGCTGACCGACCTCCGCGATGAGCCTGGCGGACACGCCCTCAGCTACAACCTTTAGGTCTCTCTCCCTCTGAAGCTCATCCTCGAGGTGGGTAGTCCACCTCTCGAGCGACAAAGACGCTCTTTAGTGAGCCAGGTCAATCCCGTCTTGAGCTCCTCTATGGCCCAGAGAAATCATCCTGCTCCTTCCGTAGTCGCTCGGTCTCTCACGGTGTTCATGTGCACCCTCTCGATCGGGGCCATGAGCTTCTCCTCGGCCTCATGAAAGTGTCATCATGTGGCCCCTCCCTCTCCCTAACTCAGAGTTCGGCCACCTCCCGGATGACAGGGGCAAGCTCAGCCACCTCCTGATGGGCAGCAGCGAGCTATGTGGCCAGCCCCTCACTCCGCCGTGTCTCCTCAGCAAGGAACCAGGACTTTTCCCAGCTGTGGGCCATAAGGATCTGCGAAGAAGACAAGACTTAGAGGCACAGAAAGAGAACATGTGGGTCGGAAGTATGGTCATATCATACCTGGCCAACAGGGGCGACAATGTCATGCATCGAGCTCAGCATAGTGGTCAGGGCACGAACCGTGTCCCCAACCTTCGTGTGGACGCTCCACCATTCCCTCTCCTCCGCTGCTTCATCGAGGGCAGCCACCCGGACCAGAGACCAGGACGTCCCCACACTGACCTCAAGTGGCGTTGACCTCTTTTGTGGTGGTAGCTCCTCCAGAGCGGCTCCCCTAGCGATAGAGGGGGCGGGTGACGCGGACACAGAGGCTTGCCCTATCACCACATCTACAAAGGATGCTTCTGGTGCGCCCCTTTTCATCTGCCCCACCGCAGACATAGCCACCTGCACGGACGATGGCTCCGGCCATGCCGCCCCGGCCCGCGACGTCGAGGACACGACCGACCGTGTCGTGCCCGCCACGGGTGCCCCAGATGTGCCCTCCTCTACCTACTCTCCCATGGACACAGCCATCGGCTGTGCCTCCCCAGTTGACACAGTGACAACCCAGCGCCACTCGCGCTCACCACCGGGTGGCACCAGCCGACTCCTGGCGTGTTTGCTAGAGGAGGATCTTTTTTGGAGCGAGCCGCAGGAGAGTCCCATGTCCCCCGACGCTGCAAGGGACATGGTGGTCAGTTCGTGGCAAAAGTCCATTAAGACAAAAGGACAAAAAAAACTCTTGACTCATCTTGACGCCATCATACGAGGATGTTTTGGGGCCGGCTTGCCTGACCCCAGCTGCTCCTCGTTGGCATGTTACTGCTTCAAGCCCTCCCTCGGCTCGGAGGGCTCGGACGAATCAGAATGGTTGCCTCCCGTTGACTCCGGAGGCGCCGTCAAGGGCTCAGACGGAGCAGGGTGACCTATTTCACTGGCTCTGGGGCCACCGTCGAAGGCTTGGATGAGGCGAGGTGGCCAGACTCTACCAGTTCTGAGGCCACCGTCGAAGCTCCGGACAGGGCGGGGCGGTTTGATTTCGCTGGCTCCTAGGGCGCGTCCTTCTCCTCCTGCCTTGTGACATGCCATGGGAAGGGCCCCGCCTACGGTGAAGGCGGGTCCTCATCCCCAGCAGCCAGATCATCCCATAGGATGGGCGACATGGAGCCATCATCCAACTCCTCCTCTTCTTCTTCCTCCTCTTCTTCCGACGAGCCTTGACGTTGCTTCCCTCGCTGCAACTTCGCTCACTGCTTTGACTGCCGTTTCTTCTCCTCATCGTCCTTCTTCTTCTTTCTTTGTTCATCCACGGAATGGTTCGCCGCCCTCACGGTCGCATGCTCTGGCAGCGGCACGACAGAGTCCCAGAAGGCTAACCCCGCCAGCAGCTAGATGAAGCCCGCGTCCGGCCGCATCATGGGATGCCCTGGGATCAATAACACGACGTCAGCCTCCCCCATCGCTTCCTTGACATGCTGTGCGACCTCGCTGTCGTGAAGCAGCCCCTAGGCGAGCGTCGTCCCAATGAGCTGCGCGCCAGGCGTCATCCCGTACAGTGGGAGGACGCGCGCCATTAGCGGCGCCACCCTCCTCACGTGATACCCCCTGATGACGCTGGCCCCACGGAGGCCATAGGTTTTCAGGAATGTGATGGCCTCGAGGAGGTTCTGCATCCTTTTCTTCTCCTTGATGGGTGGCCCCCATGGCCATGATGATGGTACCTCTTCGATTAGACACCCGGAGAAGACCGGCAAGGGAGCGGTAGGGTCATTCTTCAGGTAGAACCAATGCCAGTGCCACCCCTCGTTGGATCTAAAGAGTTGGCAGGGCATGTACTCGGCCGCCCACAGCCCCCGGAGGTGGATGCCCGTGCATCCCATTGGCACCGAAATCTCTCGGACTCTCTCCTTCTTCTTGATCAAGGAGATGGAGAAGAAATATCTCCATATGCTAGATCCCATTGGGGTTCAAGTGCTGCAGCTCGATCTGATAGTGGTGCAGCAGACCTCGGAAGAACGGGTGGGGAGGAACCAATAGTCCACGCTCGTGGAAGAGCGCGAAGGAGACGACATAGCCATCGGGTGGTGCCAGCGCATCCTCATGGCCGGGCACAAGCCACTCCGCCGCATCGGTCCTCACGTGGAGAAGACCACGCTTGACGAGCCCTCCATGCATGCATGGATAACATCAGAGTGGTACCATGAATCCATGGAGGATGGAGGTGGTTGCGGAGAAGCAAAGGCGATGGAGGAGGAGCGGAAGCTACAGATCTAGGGCTTCGGCGGCGGATTAGCAAGCACGGCATATCCGAACGGTGGCGGCGGAGAAATAGAGAAGATAAGGCTATAGTTTTGGTGTGTAGAAACATGAACGGGAGGCCACTATTTATAGGACGGAGCAGGGTGAGAAGGTGAACTGTCCGCCTAGATTCACGCGCTCGCTGCACCACATCACGTCACCTCCCTCCGAAGATCGCACGCATGCTATCTCTGGTTGCGCCCTCAAAGGATACGTCGGATGATGGTTCGCCCATTCAATGGGCCAAGAACCATCGTAGGTAAGGAGGGATACAGAGCTAAAAACGCTCCTACGGCACATTCAGGACCAAGAGTTGGAAGGCTGGCCCACCGACGGGTTCACAGCCGCTCTGGGGCACCCTTAGAGCAAGGGGTGGAAAGGGATGGGCCCACTAGTGGCTAGTGACCAAGTGCACGAGCGCCACGAGCATCCCGGCCCATGTTTGAGTCTTGGTCGGTTCCCAGTACATGGTTTTTCCTCGAAGAAAGGCAACGAGATCTTAGGACCGACTGAACGGACCTAAGAACTATATGAACTGGCCGTCAAGAGTCTGGAGTCGGTCACCAGCTGACCTATGCTGGACCCCCATGAACGGGAAGGCGAGGCCCCACTCGGACTAGCCCGTTAATAGCTCATCGAGCACCATGTTTCATCCATCGAGGAAAAACATGGCACGGCTCAGCCCCTCCATTTTATCGAAAAAAACACTTGAGGGATGACGATTACAAAGACGTCGGACCCCTGGTACATATGGGGGCTCGAGGAAAGTTGGACTCGCAAGGAGACCGAACACGTGGTCACAGTACGATGGCGAACTGATAGGATCCTAGGGGACCGGAATCAAGAAAAATCTTTCCAACCTCCCGAATCCTACAGTTACATGCCCCCAAGAAGACTAACCACGACAAAAGGGAACCACCATCCTACCAGGACACGCCGCTGGCTACAAAAAGAAGGCCAAGGCCCTTAGAGTCCTCCCATCCGGAAAAGCCTCCAAAGGAGTATTCTACTCCTCCGTAGGCTTGGGGCTACTGTCGGGTATCGATATTAGGGATACCCAAAGCAAGGAAGTTAGCATCCACGCTGACTTCCTCGGATGGAGCAAGATGTATTAAAAGGTCTCACCTAACCCCAAGGCCGCGGGCTCTGTCTCGCCCGACCCCTTGGTTGCAGGCTCCTTCTTGCCTGACCCCAAGGCCGCGAGCTCTGTCTCGCTCGACCTCGAGGCCGTGGGCTCCGTCTTGCCTGACCCCTTAGGTGCGGGCTCTGCCTCGCCCAACCCCAAGGTCATGGGCTCCATCTCGCCCGACCTCGAGGCCACGATCTCCGTCTTGCCCAACCCCTTGGGTGCGGGCTCCGTCTCACCCGACCCCTTGGGTGCGGGCTCCGTCTCGCCCGACCCCAAGGCTGTAGTTTCTATCTCGCCCAAGGCCACGGGCTCCATCTCGCCCGACACCAAGGACGCGGTTTCCATCTCGTCCGACGGGGACTCATACCGCCACCAACCACACCAGGTCCAAGCGTATGGGCCTAGATCAAAACTCTGACACCAAGGAAGAGACTGGCACGTCTCGATGTAACCCATGGCCATGACGGGCCATACCTAGGTATTCACATCAAGAACAGTGTCGGGCGTGCCGGTGCTGTTTTGCCTAACCCTCGTACGGACGCTGACAGGCGCGTCAGTTCACCATGACGTTCACCGGGACGGAGTGGAACGCCATGAGCGGCAGATGACGCCTGCGCATGGTGCCAATGACAAATAGGGCCACGACGTGGAGCCATCCCTGTTGACATCTACAGGATCGGCGGGACCTGCATGAAGGAGAGGAAGGACCCGACCCTAGAAGCATTTTTCTCTCTCTCTCGTTCCTCTCCTCTTCCTCCGCTGTAACCCGCGCTTTCCCTTCGCCTATAAAAGGGGAAGCAGGGCACCCCATGAAAGGGGGGATTGAGATCCAGATGAAATTGGAACACAAGAGCATGACACGAGCACACGGCTGAGCGATAAGCGAGCTCTCAGCACCCGTTCACTCCTTTCACCGAGAGACTGGGATCCTCTCCTCTCTCTCTTTTTTGTAACCCCTCTACATCGCAAACCAAGTGCTTGTAACACGAAAGCAAAAGAAATCGCACGTAGGGACGTTCCACCGAACTAGTATAAACCCTTGTGTCCTCCGAGCACACCATCCCGAGCGAGACGCATAAATACAAGTTAACTCGTCCAAAGGTCCGAAAACACCGACAAGAAGCATACCTTAGGAGATCATTCTTTAGCGACGGAACACCATGCGCTTAAGAGTTTCACCAACGCTTCAAAGATGGGCGTGCTGCCCCATCCTCCACGCTTCACCCAACCTCCATGTCATAGCAAATGGTGGTCTTGCAGGTTGGCGAGACTCCTCAGAGAGGAGTCAATGGTTTCACCTGAGAAAAGTTGCAGGCAGCAATCCGAGCACACGTTGCGGCGACGGAGCGGCACGGAGCGACCGAGCGATAGACCGGTACGTGGAGATGGAGGTGACGCACGTTCTAGGCCCGGCGAGGAAGCACGCCACTTGCAGACTGTGTTGAGAGTTTTGGCAGCCCAAACCATCGATGCCTATGTGGCCTAGACTTTTTAGCGTAAGGCATACATGAGTTGTGGCCCACGTTGAAGAAGCCCTAACTGGTCCGCGGACAACGAACCACTGATGCGCAGAGCTATCGACCCAATCATTGGCTAGAATAAATCAACTTCCAAAGTTGTTAAGTTAAACTTTTAAAGTTTGACTAAACTTTATAGGAAAATAATAAGAAATATGACATACACTTAGTATGGCAATACAATTATGAAATATATCTTTCGTTTTTTTTGTCATAGATGCTAATGCTCTTTTGTATAAAATTGATCAAAATAATATTTGTAGGCTAAAAAGTAATATTATGACAGCTCTGCACATGTAATATGTGTACATAAGTATTATAAATCGAAGAGAAAAAAGATAAGAAATAGGAGAGGAAAATAAAAGAAATGAGAATTCAAAAAGAAAGGAAAAGAAAAAAAAGGTTTTGTTGTAATGTGCCCAAACCCAAACAGTGGGCTAGCTTCCAGGTAGATCTAAGTAATTTTCGTGTTGGCCCAGCATAAATTTTCAATTGCTATTGGTTTTAGGCCTAAATTTTGTGCCAAGACCCTACAACACTCGGCAAGATCGAGCCTACTTTTTTGGGCCAGGCCAGAGCTTAGGTGGGCCACATTAGACGTTCTTTATGACGCCATGGCAGCTATGAGGGAGATAAGTTGAACTATTTTAATAATTCAATGGGTCAAATAGACTTTATAAAAAAAATACAGAAACAAATCTTCAGAAAAACTACCTAAACTTTTGTTGAATAAATATGGAACTTAAATCTCAAAATCTAGTTTAATCTTAGAAAAATCATAGAAAATTTATTTTAGCTCAAAAACCCGAACTGGCTTCAGTTTTTTCTAAAATCATGCTCTATATTATGATGCATAGATTAGAATTATTTGAACATTATATGGTCTCATTTTGATATTTATTTAATAGTATATGCTTTTGTTATCTATTATTATTAGTCTATACTTGATGACTCATATTACATAGAAGTTCAAGTGACATCGATGCAACACAATTGTCATATAATAATGGCAAATTTTGCTATTGGACATGCCAAATGACGCGTCTTTCTTTGGCGGACAACTGCGTTTTCCATCTTTTTCCGTGAGACACACTGGGTTTTGGAAATATCGCCCGATGGGCACCGCAACCCGGGCTTGCACCTGGTTTGGAGAGAAAACTTCGTTTTGGACATCGGTGCCCCCAAACCAGACTTGGCGCCGTCCCAACCTGGTCCTGGTTCGACCCAGTTGAACGACCAAGCCCGCACTCGACTCCGTCGTTAGGGTTCCAGACGCGCCATTCCCCAATCCTCACCGCCACTCACTCCCAATCCCAATCGCCACCCACTCGTCTCCACTGCTTTCGTCGCGCCGTCCACCCAAAGGCGCGCCGTTGACGATGTATCGAAAGTCGACCATCATCCGCCATGGGGGTTGAGGATCTAGAGTTCCCCAGCGCCCAAGATGAAGTCCCCCAGCTCGAAGAACGGGCAGTGCCCTAGGTCTCTACCTAGGGTTCCGCAATTCAAATGGCTAGTGAAAGGGTGAGTCTTTTGAATCCCTACTATTTGCAGATGAATGCCTGTGGATGTGGTAGAATGCTTGCGGTTTTGAAATCGTTTAGTTTGGTTGTTATCCTTTGTGTTGATTTAGGATGGATCCGACTTCGGCGTGTAGATCAAGCGATTAGCGTACACTCGCATATGTAGAGCAAAGACCGGATGGGCTCGATGATTATCATGTAATCGCTAATTACATGCGTGTGGTAGACAAGGATAAATTCTCTTGGATGGGGTTTCTTAGGTGCCTTGGTGAGGAGATAGTCCATGGGGTCGACCAAGAACCTGCAGGTCACCTTCTTTGACAAAACCAAGGATGAGACAATGCGCATAGATTCGATTACGCTCTCTGTTACATGCATTTGATGTGTATTGGGACAAGAGGAAAGGTGCCACCGATCGTACATGTTATTGACACTGGTCCTCGCTTGCTAAAGTCTAAGTGTTGTAATGCCAATGCCTCTCGCCTTCTCATCATTATTATCACTCAGAGAGTCAAAGTTAATTGTCGACCAATAGCTATGATATTGCCTAATCTAGTAGTGATGACAATGGTGAAGTCGTTGATCTTAATGATGATGGTAATTATGAGGCTGATGCTAATGGTGATGAGGGTCTTAATCTTGATAATGATGGTGAAGATGATGATGCTATTGTCAAGAAGAAGAAGAAGAAGAAGAAGAAGAAGATGCTGAAGATGACCGGGAGAGGGCTGATGAAGTGGAGTATGTAGGAGTAGATGATAAGAATGAGAAGTACAAGGATGGAGTCAATGATGATGGTGATCTTGACCACCGCTTACTATCCCGACGGTGACCTGTAAGATGATGACCCATTAGTTGTGGATGATGGGAGGGACTGTGATTTATGTTGTTCATGTCAACGACATAGATAACCCTAAGATAGGTCTTGGTGTTACTTTTGAAGATGGTTTCGCTTTAAGAGATGTATTAGACAATATGTTGTGCTTAATGAAGTTGAACTTATAGTTCCATATAGTGCGTCACGGCGGTATTGAGCATATTGTAAGGCCAAGAGATGTCAGTGGAGAATTCATGCATCTCAGTTACCTGATGGCAAGACATGGCAGGTATGTGAGCTTTGTAATGCTTCATTTAGTTTAATTTAGTTATCAATTGTTGTGTGCTAACCATTGGTTGATGGCTACAGATTAAGAAGCTACCACACAAGCATAATTGTGCCAAAGACAAGCAAATTCGAAACAAATCAGTATGGCTAACAATCATTGGGTGAAGGACGAGTTATAAATCGGCTTAGGGAAGATCCAACTATTGGAGCTAAAGATTTGAAGCAGAAGTTGGAGGAGAATTTTTGTGTACAACTGAGCTACTACGTGGTTTGGGATGGCAAGCAAATGGCCTTAGATGAGATCATGGGTGGCTGGGAAGATAGCTTTGTACATGTGTTTTCTTGGAAAATGGAGATTGAGAAGAGGAGTCCTGGCAGTGTTGTAGAGATTGAGTGGGAGATTGTAGATGAGAAGAGAAGATTCGATGGGATGTTTGTAGCAATCAAGCCATGCATAGATGGCTTCTGCAAGGTTGCGAGACCTTATTTAGGAATTGATTCCACAATTTTGATAGGAAAGTGGAAGGACAGATTAGCATCAATTTGTGAGGATAGATGGCCACAACCGGATGTTCCCAAAGGGCCTATGGAGTATTTGGCAGTGAGACCAAGGAGAATTGGGAATGGTTCATGAAGATGCTGCACAAGGCTATTGGTTCCCCAAATGGTTTTGTTATTTCAACTGATGCAGGTATGTTGCATTCATTGTGCTCTTGTTTTTCAATTGAGTGTTGTATGTTCCCCACCTGACATTGTTTCCATGCTTACTAACTGTAGGCAAAGGAATAGACAAGGCTATTACCAAAGTTTTTAGTAATGGGGTGGAGCACAGAGAATGCATGAGGCATTTAGTCAAGAATTTTCCAGAAGAGGTTTAGGGGAGAAGTGTTTGAGAGGAACTTATGGCCTGCATCAAGGTGCTATAGACAGACAACCCATGATAGGCACTGGAATGAGATGCACAAGGCATGCCCCAAGGCAACTAGGTGGCTGTAGGACAATCACAAGCAGCTATGGGCAAGGTGTAAGTTTAGCACATCAAGCAAATGTGACTATGTCACAAACAACATAGCAGAGACTTTCAACAGTTGGATCAGGGAAGAGAAGTCATTACCTGTTGTAGAGCTAATGGACAAGATAAGGCAGTTGATCATGGAGAGATTTTGCACCAGGATGCAACTGCTGTCCAAGTTTTCTGCCTTCAAGATTCTGCCAGCTGTCATGAAGGAGCTGCACAACAAAAGCAAAAATCTAAAGTACAACATTCACAAGAGTGGCCCAATGGTTGGTGAAGTTGGAGGAGTCAACAAGGACCTGGTCCCTTGGAGGTTCATTATTGATCTAGACAAGAGAGAGTGCACCTGTAGAGGTTGGCAGTTAACTGGTCTGCCATGTGTTCATGCCCTAGCTTTCATTGGCACTAGAAGGGTAGACTTAGAGGACTATGTTGACCACTACTATTCTGTAGACATGTTCAAAGCAGCCTATGCAACTCCAGTGACTCCAATGCCAAGCAAGGATGAATGGGAAAAGCTGAACCTTGGCTTCAACCTCCTTCCTCCTAAATGCAACAGAGCAGCAGGAAGGCCAAGGAAGAGAAGGATAGTTGGAGTTGAAGAAGGTGGGTCCAGCAGCAAGGGCAGGAGAAGGTGTAAAAGGTGTGGTGGATTTGGACACCTGCAGAAACCCTGC
This sequence comes from Miscanthus lutarioriparius, assembly GCA_904845875.1. Lineage (NCBI taxonomy): Eukaryota > Viridiplantae > Streptophyta > Magnoliopsida > Poales > Poaceae > Miscanthus > Miscanthus lutarioriparius. Next base: position 91,947,781 of record CAJGYO010000006.1, read on the forward strand.
AATGAAATCTGCAGGCACTCCACGATGCACCACCACCTGCACCTCCAAAGAAGAAGAGAAGGACTTATAAACCAAAGGTTGTTGAGATCATAGAAACAACAGAAGAGCCAGCCAAGAAGAAGAGAAAGGCCTCCACCAAGGGGAAACAAACCAGCAAGAAGAAGAAGACAACTCCAACTGAGCCTACACCTCTTGAGCAATCAGTGCAGTAAGTGATCCATTTCTTGCCAACACTGTTCTTAATCTAAAGCCAAGTGTAGTTGATAACATGGTCACATCTGCCATCTTACAGGGTTCCAAGATCCCCAGTCACTAGGAGGCAGGCCAAACAGCAAGCTGGAGGTAGCCTAGGGGCCTGATGCCTGCACTGGGAACATCAAGACAGAAGCAACCTTTTGAGCCACCTGTGCTTTTGGTGTGCTTTTGTGTGGTTCTATAAACTTGCTATTGTAATTTATGTGCTTTTGAGCCTGGATATTGTTGGTGTGAACCTGGTATTGTAATATGGTAATGTAGTGAACCTGGCTATTGTTGGTGTGAACTTGATATTACCATCTGGTATGATGTTCCATAATTAATGATCTGGTATGCCTGTGTTTGTCATGCTAAAATTAAGTCAGCTGTTAAGTTGAAGGTAGTGATGCTGCAATTTTAACTTTACAACTAAAAAAGGGAACAAATCAAGTTGAAGTTACTCCATTCAAACTACATTTCATTCATATTTTACAAACATTACAAAGCATACTTCATGCTTGCTTGTACAATACCATGCACAAAGCAAGAAAGCAAACAACACCTACAAACACACTGGCCCCAACCATCATCCTAACAACTATTTGCTCTCCAGCTATTCTAGCCACAACAGTGCTCTGAGCAACTACAACATTGTTCAAGTTCAACAGAGAATTCTCCAGAGCCTTCAACGCAGCCATCACTGCTGCACCATCCATGCCATCTCCAGCGCTCTCTGGCTTCCACATGAAGAAGTTGCAGGTACCGTTGCCCTATTTCACAGCGAAAGCCAAATCAATAGGATGAACCCTACATCCGATTTCAAAACGCCCAAATGTAGCAAGAACAAAATCAAGAAAATTCACCCAGTCACGATTCCTGCAAGTGTAGAACGGCTTGTCTGGATTTTTTGTGGTTCTCGACGTCCGCTCCACGACCGTCGCCGTGTGGCAGAAAGGGCACAGCGCCTGCCCCTCTCTCGCTCCACGTGACCCAGTCGACGAAGAAGCGCCAGATCCTGTAGCCATCTTCTATAGGCCCGCCAACCTACGCCGCGCCGGCACCCCCGCCCGACCGGCCGCCGCAGCCTATGCCGTCGCCGCCTCTACGGTGAAGAGGGGAAACGAGGAACAGACCGGAGTAACAACGGAGTCGGGTGCGGGCCGGTCGTTCAACTGGGTCGAACCAGACCAGGTTGGGACGGCGCCAAGTCTGGTTCAGGGGCACCCGATGTCCAAAACGAAGTTTTCTCTCTCCAAAATCGGGTGCAACTGGGTTGCGGTGCCCACTGGCAGTATTTCCAAAAACCAGAGTGTCTCACGATAAAAGATGGAAAACGCAGTGTCCGCCAGCAAAGACGCGTCATTTGGCATGTCCAATAGCAAAATTTGCCTATAATATAACCACCTTATACTAGCTAGATACCACCACATGTCCACATTGCAAAGAAGCATCATTTTACTGCACATAATGTTTTTTTCTTCTCATTTAGAAACATGTTTATGAATTCTGTGATTCAAATTATTACAAAATTGACACATGAGAATTCTGTGAAAAAAGTTAGCAAAATATTGCTAACTAGGTTCGTTCCTTGTGGTTGGACCATGACACACGGGGATCAACTATGAGGCAGTTAAATGATGCTACTTATATTGTCATACTAATTGTATATAGTAGATAACGAGAGATCTAGTAATAAACAAACATAAAATAAGACCATATAAGATACAAATAATTCCTATCTATGCATCATAATATACACCATGATAATATATTTTGGTTTCATATATTTCTGAGCTAAATAATTTTTCTAAGAATTTTCTAAGATTAAACCATATTTTGAGATTTTAAATTCCATATTTTTGAAAATTTACTTGGATGGCTTTTTGAAGATTTATCTCTTTAACCCTTTTTTTTTATAAAGTCTATTTGGCACCTGATCTATTAACATAGTCCGATTTGCCTCTTCTTGTGAGAAAAACAACTGGTTTTAATAGGTGAAGGAACCAAAACATCTAGTTTCTTAGTTTGAGAGAAGATAAATCGGACCACAACAATAATCGAGGAAGGTCACAAAGATTTTTTATAGCTTTGTGGATCGTGGTGGACCATATTTTTCGAGGGCTCCATGACCTTTGCCAAGCCAGTCTAGATTTGCTCGAGGTCTTCGAAATCGCACGCCCTCTCTGACTGAAACTTTCGTCGCCATGAAAGCAGTTGCAACCTTGAAAACTTGACTACGATGCACCAACCACGTCGGAACTTCGGATCGTAGAGAGTTTTGGATCGCTCCACGTGGGGTTAACTTTCTTCCTGACTTTTCAGCAAGCCTTCGTGTCTGGACCATATAACGCTCTGAGCCTCTGGGTAAAAACCGACCGTTTCTCCAACTTCGTTTTCAGACAATTTCAGTGCTGTTTCCGTAGCAGCACTGAGCTCCCTGCACCATGGCCCATCATTTCTGCGACGTGACGTCAAAGCGGACACCCACCGCACTAGCAACAAACGGCTACTACTAGGGAAAACAAAGGAGCTCTCGAGAAACACAACATCTACTGGAGTGAAACGCCTGATCGAGGAATGGTCTACGGGATTCCACCGGCCAGGAGGAACATGAACTGCGCCTCACAAGAGATACAGCTGGTTCGGTCAATCAGTCATGAAACAGCTTCAGACAGAACGGGTGAAAGACACTCGAGGCTTCATATACTCTTTTCACCGACCACGACGGCACGACCTGTGATAGAAATCTTCAGTTATGCGTGCACATCCACCATCTCTCCAAGTTTTACTGTTACTTGTGTATGTTGGACGGGTACCCAGAAACTGAAGAATTGGCTGTTAGAACTCCTCTGTCATGTTCTTGCATTGGCATATGACTAGACAGGCAGTCGATTCGAAGAGGGGGGAAAAAGACCCACATTTTTCATGTTTATGCCGTGACACTCCATTTATATGGTCTAAAAGGAAAAGAAGAAAAGGATAGTATTATTATTGAAAAGAACTGCATACATGGTTCAAAGGAAACCCACAAATTCATATAAAGGTATGTAGTATATGCGTTTGCACTACCATTTACTCTGTATTTATTGAAATAAAAGCACTGGATTGCATATTTGCATACATACAAGGACCAAAAAAAAAAGGAAAAATCGCTTTGCCTGCATGCAAAGATAAGGGGCACCCACACATCATACATGCCCCTGTCTATCCTGGATTGGAAGGATAGGGTAAGGCTAGGGGAGCATCACCAGAAATGCTTGCTGCTACTTTCCAGAGGAAGAGGTTGTTGCCCACTTGGCTTTTCCAGCCCAACCCTGTTGCGTGTATTATTCATTTCATTCAATCAAGTACAAGTACTCTCTTGGATGGAATTTTCCTCCTCCTTCTAACACCCTCAAGTCTCCATGAAAGGTTCTTGTGGCTGATGGTACAAGTAATCTCTTGGAAACGCGAAGCTGTTCGGCTGATAGTTTTTACAGCTGATAAGTCGGTTGATGTTGTTTTGTTGTGAGAGAAAAACAGTGTACCGTGATCCTATTTAGTTTCGCACTTTCGCTGTTAGCTGTTTGAGAGGCCATGAAGATGCTTTAACAGCCAGCCATATGTGCCCCAGACCAGACCGGTTAGAATTGTGATGCACTAATGCACGCCATCCATGTGTGCTGCTGCTGGTGGCAAGTCCCCATCCAAGGCATGCTTTCCCTTGTACCCTCTTGCGAATGCTCCAAAAGCTCCTGCAAATTTCTTCGGTTCGTGGGGTTTAAATCAGTGTGCCTGACATCACAACCAACCAGTTCTCTCACAGTAGTGTCCTGCAGGGTCACAGTAACGTGGTGTTTGATCTAGTGACTAAAATTTAGGAGGTATATCGGAAGGATGTTGTATAGGGTGTTCGGATACTAATAAAAAAATAAATTACATAATCTGTCAGTACTCCACGAGACGAATTTTTTAAGCCTAATTAATCCATCATTAGTACATGTTTACTGTAGCACCACATTGTCAAATCATGGACTAATTAGGCTTAAAAGATTCGTCTCGCAAATTAGTCACAAACTATGCAATTAACTTCATAATTAGTCTATATTTAATACTTCATGTATGTGTCCAAATATTTTATAGGACAGCGACTAAAATTTAGGAGGACAACCAAACCCCACCTAACCTGATTTCCTCATCTGCCACTTTTCGCTAGCTTTGTTTCAGTATCATGGATACATGATTAGAATTTAGAATAGAAAAAAGGACTCCACTTTGAGACGACCGGCCGGAGCTGCAGATGAGTAGTCAAGCAAAAGCCACTGCCTCTCTACATATAATTGCCATGCCACCGACTGGTCTCTTCTTTGCATGTTGACTTGTGAGTCCCTTGGTTCTGAAGTGATCTAGCCATCTCAGAAAGGAGGTCTCATGGTTCATGAAACACGTCAGCTTTGTACATCCATTAAATGAAGATTAGAGTGGATAGCAGGTAAGCAGCTTTTTTGTTTGCAGGTCATTAACTGAAGCTATGCTTCTCTGTTCTTTCTCTAAAAAGGACAAGCCCAATTGACATATGGTAGGCTGTCTGTCCCACCTCCTGGTTTGATCTCCGAGTACTTCAGCTTAATTGGCATGTTCGCTGGTTGGTGCTGGTGTTGGTTTGGGCTGACTGGTGCTGATTTTTTTAAGAAAAAAACATTATTGGCTGACTGGTTTAGGTTGGCTGAAACCAACCAGCGAACAGGCTGAATACCTCCATCAGCCATTAGCTCGCTAACGTGAATTCTGACCCTGTTCAGCACTCAGGTCAGGTCCATGGATGTCAATCGTGATCGTCGCTGTCAGTTAACATTGTCCAAGGACCCAACCCTTTCAGCAGCAGGAGGATTTGTACCGTTGCTACGAGACGCGGCACCGACACTCCATTTCATTCATCACTGCCTCCCAAACTAACCAGAGGTCAACTAAATTACCATCAGATTAATCATCTAAGTATCTAACCTTCCTGATTGTGATCATATTCTGACAGTTTTTTTCATTTGCCATGAACAGCAATCCGGGATGAGAGGGGGAATGAAGGCCGTGGGAGCGGCACCAGCGCCACTGACGGCCCTCGGATCGGCATCGGATGGCTACAAACGAGTCCCCGTCGGCTTTCGCGTCTCCAGACTATTTAGCCATTGATACGCCGGATTAACGACGTCATCTTCATCTCCACACTACGCTGTGGTACAGCCTCATCGCCACTGAGCACTGACCAACGAAAAGCTTGGACGAAGTGAAGCGAGAAGATGCCGCCAGCTCTGCGGCGAATAATCCTGCTGGCCGCGGCGGTGCTGCTGTGGTCGGCCGCCTGCGTCGCGGACGACGACGACTCGACATTCTTGCCGCCATCGCCGCCGGGGACCGCGTCGCCGTTCCCGTTCTGCCCGGCGCGGCCGGCTGGGGTCTCCACGGGGCCGTTCCCCTGGTCGCCGCCTCCGCCGCCGCCGCAGCAGCAGCAGCAGCCGCCGTCGTCAGCGGCGGTGTTCCCGCAGGATCCGGGGTTCTTGCCGTCGGGGGCGTGCGCCGTCAGCAGAGCGGTGGCATGGCTTTCGCTGCTCGCTGTGTTCTCTGCTTTCTTGGTGCTTTTGCAGTGACTCGCTCGCAGATGCCGCTGCCCTGGATGGATGTATCCGCAGTTGTTCAGTTCAGAGATTAAGATTTACTTTCTGAACTGGCCTTCATTTCATTTCATACATACATGTAGCTCTGAAAAATCTAGCAAAGAGGCCTTTCTCTTGTTTTCCTTTTCGTTTCCCTTGCAGTAGCTCTGTTTCTTTCCTCTCAAGAGAACTAGAGAAGGAATATATTCGTGGATAACCGTAGCTTCATTCATGTAATTCAGGCTTCAGCAGATACAGCTTGAATAAAAGAAATCGCATTGGCGTTACAGGTTCTGAAATTCCAGTAACTTCGCTTCAGACTACTACCATGTTCTGAAATTCCATGGACACCATCATGTTTTGAAAGCTGTTGTTTCCCAAGGAGGGAAGGTGGACCATGGATGCAAGAAAGAATCAATGGAGATTATCCTCAGTGTGGTAACTACTCGTAGGAGTACTAAGCATTGGACATGCAAAAACAAATCTGATTGGCCTATTTGAGCATAAACATCTCCTCAAAGTTTATTTCTCTCCCTAGTTATGCCGTGGGGGGGAAGGCTGCACAAAGGGAATTAGGAATTAGGATGAACAGGACTAATACAAATACAAGCACTTCAATGATAATTATTCATCGTATACGTTTTTTTTTTTAGCCAGCAGATGTCATCTCTCCGCTTTCAGAGAATCAAAAGGGGTATACATGCAAGTTTTTAGCATTCTGGGTTGAACTGATTGATTGCCCTATGTGATCAAGTAATCATTGTTATTATTACCATATCTGTCTCCAAATGTTTCATGGGGAAAGCTACAATGCTTATTAATTACTAATAATACCATCAAGTCTAACGAAAGTGGATTAGGGCAGTCCCAATGAAAAAAACTAGTAGTTTCTATAACATAGGATATCGTACAAAAAAAGTACTGCTTTCCAACCCATGGTTTCTATGAGTAATAATTATTTTCTCTTTCTCTCTTCCAACTCTATCTTCTTTCTCCAATAGGAGTGCGGCACGAGCCCCCTAGAAACTGGTGGTTTCTCCCCAATGGCGATTTCATGGTTTCTTGATGCATTGGGTCAAGAGAAGACCTGATTTCTTCATGAGGAAACCATTTTTAGGATTTTTGCTCTCTTTCTTCATTAATTACGTTGCCATGTCAGCGTTTTACCTACGTAGTAAGTCATTTAATAAGAATAGAAATCATCCTGCCTTGCCTTAGTACAGCGGCCGGTGTGATGTCGTATGTCTAACTCGAACCAGTGACCTATCCGTTTCAGTCTCAGCGCCTCTCACGTCCGTAGTCAGTACAACAAACAGTGTTGGCCACTAATAACTCTGCAGCACATTCAGTTGAGGTATAGTCTTTTCGTCTTTCTTCCCCATCCGACAATTCAACGCTTAAATGGTACTAGAATACATGGTCATACACTGCACCAAACTTTTTTACTTTTGCAATCACAAGAGTAAAACTGGAGTGTGAATTATCAGATGAGATCAGCTCCCAAACGTCAGTAGTAGCAGGAGCGTCTCAGAACAGCAACAGCTCACCGGATTCCATCACCATCGTCACAAGGTAAAATAAAAATCGAATGGACAACTGGACAAGAAGCAAGTTTATTAGGATTAGGCCGCTGCTTGCTGTCACAGGCACATCATCAGGAGCAAACATGCTGCTTACTTAGTGACTGATTCTACGTACAGTGTAGAAAACACACGCATCAACGCGCCTGATGACAAGAAGAAGAAAGGGAGCAGAGCAGAGCAGGCCTGCGCGCGCGGGGACGGACGAGGACGACCTGCCACCTCCCGCTCCCCCCCCCCGAAAGCCGACCACTATAACCACCACCCGAATTATATTCATTCATTCATCCAGAAGAACAAAAGAGACGTCCGAACCGAACCAAAGCTAGAACAATATAAGAGAACGCAGCATATAGTCGTCCACTGAAACCAGACCAACCCTACCACGGAGAGGGAAAGAGCAGAGTTCCAACAAAAAGTTTGTTCAACTCCTACCTTCTGCGTCTCTGCGAGGAGGAAGAGGTTGATCTGATCGAGCAGCATGGCGCGGCGGCCACAGCGGACGCCGTGGGACAACCTGACGGCCACGCTTCTTCTGCTCGTCGTCGTCGCCTCCGCAGCGGCGGCGGTGGTGGTGAAAGCCGACGACGAGAAGTGTAGCAACCCGTGCGGGAACCCGTGCGGCGAGCCGTGCGTGTACGCGAGCCCGCCGCCGCCGGCTCTGCCCCCGCCGGAGTACTACCCGCCGCCGGCACCCGTGCACTCGCCCCCGCCGCCGGAGCCGGAGTACTACCCGCCGCCGACGACCCCGACCACGCCCTACTGCCCGCCGCCGCCGTCGGGCGGCGGCTACGAGCCGTCGCCAGGGTACACGCCCGGGTACAACCCGTCGACGCCGTCCGGGGGCGGCGGCGGGTGGTACACGCCGCCCTACACGCCCGGCTGGTACAACCCGCCCACACCGGGGACGCTCTACCCGCAGGACCCCGGGTTCCGGCTCAACGCCGCGCCCGCCCACGGCGAGGCGTGGCGCGCGGTGCTCTTCTTCTCGGCGGTGGCCTGCGCCAGCTTCTACTTGTGATCGATCGGACCGACGCCCATGGTGATCATCGTCCACCGCAGACTGCATGGCGGTTTTAGCTCTCCTCCGTGTTAATAATAAGATTAGAGGAGGGATTAAGTTGGGTAAGATTTTTTTTGTCCTCACTTCATCATGTCGTTTGTTGTGTTGGTAAATTCATCGTTCTTGTCATGTACTTAAATCGTTGGTCCATCTGTTTTAATTCGTCATAGGATCCATCGTCTTTCAGACAGTGTATGTTTTATGCCCCCGAGTCCCAGTTCTCCTTTGATTTTTTATATAACACGGTGCAATGATCTGAGTAACCAACAGTGTTCGAACTTCTTTTTGTCGAAAAGAAACTTTGTGTAACCTTTTTGCTCCAAATAGAACATTTTGGTGTCACTTCTTCCGTCCTATGTAGAAACCTTGGCAATAACTCTCTTTATTTTTGAGAGGAAAACTGAGGGATACTCTATTGATGACCTTTTACGTTTTTGGGGAGAGCTCCTATAAAAGGTAGGAAAAGTTAGTTATTACGAGGATAAATAGGCCCCAAAAAAAGTCCATATGGTACATGTACTTCAAGAAAGGTGTAATGCCAACCGTTGGATTCCAAACGCGGTATAGTTATAGGCACAGTAGACTACGTTTTGGTCCACTGCTGTGCATTTTGGGTATCCCTTAGTTTGTTTCCTTACTACTATTGGTCCACAAAAATTTGTTTTTCTGCGAGGAACTTGATAACACATATATATATATATATATATATATATATATATATATATATATGTAACTTGTTACATCTATATTTGTATAAGATTCTTTTTAAACTTTGTAACAGACAACTGACCCTGTTCGCTTGAGCTTATCAGCCAGAATCAGCCCTACTTTTTTAGCCATGAAACAGTGTTTTTCTCTCGCAACAAATCAGCCCTACAATTCAGCCGCAGCAGCAATAAGTCCTACCGAACAGGGCCACAATGTATATATAGACCTTGTTTCTGTTTGGATTGACTATTTGACTATAATAAATGGTTATACCCGCTAAAAAATGCTCTAGCTGATCCAAGCAATCCATTTTTGTCTAGCTTATAGTTTATTTTCAACTATTTAGGTCTTGTTTGGAGCGTGGAAATTTTTCATGTTTCCTCTATTTTTCTATGGAAATAAACTAATCCCGGCAAAATTCTTGTATGATTCCTATGGAATTTCTACGTTTCAAAGGTCACCTAATTTAATTAAAGTATAAGAAGAAGAAAATGGCACAGGAGTTGCTGAGGCGAAAGGAAAGAGAATTTCTGCATTTGAGATGGATTCATCGTGGATTTTCCTTGATCTTTATGACGTTCCATATTAATTCCCGGCTCTGGCCTAAGATATGTTTTCGGAACTGAAAACATTATACTTTTTATAACATGCAGACATTAAAGTAGTATGTATAAGCGAGTACAATTCGATCGCTGCAATAAATATGCACTTTTCTGCTGGCTTGTATACGCAGTGCTCTGCTGTTCCTAGCTGGTGGCTGCATATCCAAGTGAGTATGCATGCGTGTCTATGTACGAGTGGCCGGCCGGAGCCGATCAGGCCGCGGTCGAATTAGCTTATCCAAGCTCGGCAAATAACCAAGCGACGGGCACGCGCTGCGTTTTACATGAACGTATCGTGTCGCCGTGTCGATGTACGTAGTACAGAGATGGATGGGAAAGGGCCGTATAGGTGCGACGACGACGGCGTCGCGGTCGGTCGACCGACGACCCATCGGTCATCGGTGGTCGTTGCGACGTTGCTGTCAGCACGGTGCGTTTAAGTCCCCTGTTTCTGTTTTCATGATGTTACCACCTAACCTAATCAGTACTACCTAGCCGTTGTCAGTGCCCTGTGCCCCCCAACATCAATCGAGTCAAATCTGAAGTCTCCATGTACTTTTGTTATCTCCTTCGTAACTTTTGGGTGTAAAAAAGAGCCCTGCATGCTTACGGTATCTTGCCAATACGGGTATCAATCAATCAAACAAAGGAATAAAAGGGTAAACAGGGGAGTTGACAAAGAGCAGAGCAACAAGAGCCGAATTTCCTATTTGCCCAATAGTTCCTCCTCCTATTTGAAAATAGGAAAACAAAGAGAAGAGCACGTCTTCTTCTTTTGAATTTAAGACATAGTTCATCGTACACGAAATCCTGCATAAGGTGTTTTTTAATGCCTATCTATTTCTTGGCCGCCAAATAAGATGATGTACTCCTGCTTTAGAGAACCCCCCCCCCCCCCCCACACACACACACACCCACCCACCCACCCACCCACCCACACACCAAGCACTTTCCTGTAATCGTGGTTTACCAGATTCATAAAAAGCAGACCCCGTGGATCTAGCCCCTGAGCCTCCCGGCAATTTGGAGAAACGGTCGGAGGATGAACCTCTGTATTTTTCTGGTCCTTCAGCATGTGAAGAGCGCACTAAGACAAGTGGGCATAGGCCCCCCCAAGCCTCCACCTGACTTGGTAAAGCCAGGTGGAAGATCTTCGCTTTAATTTTCGGGTAGCTTATGATCCATACGTGATTGGAGGTCGTCGGTCATCCATTATCAAGTGCATTAAAATGAATCACAATTTCAGGCGCATTGCATTATAGGAATTGTGCGAAGAAGGGGCTTTCGCTGAGAGGTATTATGTTGTTATGCAGTGCGTACGAGTTTTGACCTTGTTTGGCAGAGCCCTAGATTAGAAAATCTATGGTTGTAGTAGAGTTGGTCACTAGTAGGTCTAGAAAATCTAGATAACTATAGGCACGTTAAGTGCATTTACAAAAGTAACTTTATTTATATTTTAGATTAAATAAAAATATTAAAAGAATAATCTAGTAATATCTGTATATGATTCCTGCACTAAAAACAAGCTAACGGATAGGGCCACGTCGCCCGCTAACCCGACAGATGTTGGATCGAGGGGTCAAGCGATCTGGTACATCCCATACGAGTCGGTTTCGGGTCTCGCACCACCCATCCATCGCGAACCTTCGCGGTACGCAGTTGTCTGTCCGTTCCCTCGCCTTGCAAGCTACACGTCGTTGGAGCTGGAGCTATACCAAACAAGCTTTTTGTTTGCTTCCGACGGCATAATTTATGGGGATGAACCTACCTGCCGGCCGGAAACGTACCCTAACTAGCATCTAACGACGGACGGGCTGTGGACCTGCGGTGTGATGGACGGACGCAGGAGGAAGCTTCCGCGATTCGGCCTGTTGCAGGCTCTGCAGGTGAGACGATGGAGAGAACTCCGGATCGGGGGCCCAACGTTGATGCGTCCACCAGACCACCACAGGACCACGACACCTCCTAACCTCTGAGGATTTGTTAGGAGCAAATCGTCGGCCTTGCTGCTCGTTACTGTGTTTGTTGTTGCTGCTGCTACATCTACATGGCCCACACCTCGAGTCAAGAAAATACGACTCCTTTTTTGCAGTGCCCGGATGTTATTAGAGTTAAGGTAAATACACGAGCGGCCTCTGAATTTATACTATATATACTCGTTGTATTAACACCACCTCTGTCTTTTCCTTTTTGCAAATTGCTGACACCATTTCTCGTTACACAATAGCAAGTGGAATGCTCTATCCTCCTACACTAGCTAGGTTTCAAAAAAAAACTGAACACGTCCATGCCAGCATATACGGCGCTCGGACACTGTAGCTCGGCTGGTTTTCATGATTGAATAGTGTTCTGTAAGGGAGAATAAGCTGAAACAATCTGGGACCGAAACAGCCGAACACGGTATGGACGCCGGACCATCCTAGGCGTCCGAGCGTGGACGCCGGAGGCCGTATGGACCTGCCTGGCTGGAGCACCCCAAGCCAGGTTCCGAACCAGACAAGCTCGTAGCACGTGATGAAGACAGACCGAGCCGACGGATGAACACGATGAGCTTCTTTTCTACTTAAGTAAGGTCTAAATTTCTCGATTATGGATTTCTGACCACATTCTCTATAGGTCCCTCGATCTTCTTTCTCCGATCTTAGATTGGGGAAGAAGGAAATATTCATATGACTGCTAACAGTTTTATTACAAGGCAGCTCATGATCTTCGTATCGATTTATTATAGTATTATTCACCTCTGCATAGCTAAACGGGTTGGTCTCTTCCATTCCATCGGTCGATCTTCTTCTCACAGCGCGTGCCCGTGAGCGTACAGTGTATAGTTGGTGAGCGTCGAGCAGTGACTAGGTGGTACTCAAGGCAAGGGGTGAAGCCAGCAGGTAGCACAGGATGAGAAATGCGGCAAGCAGGCAGCATGTCGGTTTGGCACGTCTGGTCTGGGAGCGGGCCGCCCGGTAACCAAGGACGGGGTTCAGAGATGGATGGAAGCTTCTCATTCAGGCCCCTGTCCTCTTGTCACCTAGCTTTGCTTCCATCCATTCCAACCATCGATGAATGAACTGGCGGTCTGGCGCCTGGCGGTGGTGGAATTGCGTGGGGCATCTTGCTCCTCCCAAGTCCGAATACGCCCATGAGCAAGACCGTGGTGCCACCCAACATCTGTATCTGTATGCTGGCCCGTACGATATGGATTCGATTTTCCATTCATAATACTGGAATGAACGAACGGATGAATGCAGCTTTTGGATGTTTTGTGCTACCTGAATGTTGAGCAATCAGCCGCCAGGCCGGCCGGCGCGGCGCTTGGCATGAGTGCGGCTGTTCGCGTTCGGCGTTCGCCGCTGGGCACCTTACCTACCAGTAGCTTTTCATCATCACTGCAGCAGCAGCTGCAGCGTGCACCCACCCACCTACCCCTACACGAAACAGACAATCGTTTTGTTTCCTGACCAGACCAGGGGCAACTGGGCAAAAGGCCGGGGACGTGCTCTGGTCCCGTCTTCCTGTGCGGCCCAGACCAGCAGCTGCGCCTGCGTGCAGGGCCGTAAGAATTCTTGTCACTGGCAGAGTGGCAGTACGTGGGCACTTGTTCACGTGCCCGCCGCCGGCAAAAAGAAAAATGAAAAAAACCCCCCAAAAACAGGGCACCGGATGCATGTATATATATATATTACAGACACGTCACAAGTCAATCAGGCAGCCAGCGAGAGCTGTGGAGCGGAACACGTACCTGCACACAAATGTACAACTAGTACTCGCAACGAAAACTCAACAAGGGTGGGGCGTTTTGGAAGTGGGGATCCGCGTGCGTGCCGCTCTAGATGTCGGCTTACACGGCGGCACAGATCCGACGAACGCGCCATCACCACCGGTTTGTTTCATGGACAAAAAACACAGGCCTCAGTCTCATGCATGATCTATTTTCCTATGCACAATATGGCCATATTTGACACGGCTCAGTTTCACTAGTAAAACTGTTTTTTTAGTTTTTAACTTCACAAGCAGCTTTCTCAGCAAAGCTGAGCTATTTTTATAACTTCGTTTGTCAAAACAGTTTTACATGGGACACAAAATTAAGAAATGGCAATAATACTCTTTTCTTTTCTTTTCTTTTTTCACGTCTACTTTTACGGAGAGAGGATTCGATCCGTCGTCCTCTTCTCGCATCCTCGGCGGCGTCCATGCATCCCGGGCATCTGCGCGACTGGCCGTAGCTGCGCCCGATGGGGGCCATGCTCGCCTTGTGCCTCGATGGCCGCGGCAACTCGCGCGATCGCCCCGTGCCTCGACAGCCGCAACTTTCCTGGCAGCAGGTTCGCGGCGGCCGTGTCCGTAGCTTAACCGGCGGTGGCCGCGTCCGCATCCGCGCGTGGCCCCGGCAGCGTTCGCGCGCCAGCCACGTCCAAGCACAGGGGAGGGACCGAGCTCTCGCCATACAAGAGTCGAACAATCCCAGCCTCCTGCGCTCCAACGGCTGCGCCCCGGCTCCCTCGGCGGCCGCACCGCCCAAGACAGCAGCGCCCTGGGCTCCCCAGTGACCGCGCCCCCTGGCACTCGGCGGCCTCCATCTGGCCACACGACGACTCCTCGGCGGCGGCCACACCACGGCTCCGGAGGGCCACGCTTCGGCGGCCACGCCCTGCCCTACCGGCCACTACCTCCCGGTTCCCGCGACCATGCTCGCTCTCTCTCTCTCTGCTTCGCAAAAGGTCTTTTGTGCACATGAGGCCCATATATGGGAGATGAAGCTGAAATAAGCTACCATCTTCAGATTCATCCCAACTCATGTCTTTGTGAGAGGAGTAAGGATGAAAACGGACGGGATGAATCCCGTTCTGTCCGCAACCGTATACCGTTTTTTCCATTTGTTTTCATTTTATCCGGGATAAACGGAAACGGGACCGGGGCCGAAACGGTAGAGCGTTTGTCCGTCCGTATTTACGGTATCCCGTTTTCGACCGGGACATCCCGTTTTACATCCCGTTTTATTAAGTCCGGGATAGGCCTGCTAAGAGCTTAGTCCGTCCATAGAGCTAGCCCAATTTGGCCCAAGACACAACACCGCACCCGCACCCTCATCCCTAACGGCGCGCGCGGCCTCCCCCGCCCGTCGTCCTCTTTCTCCTCCTCCAATCTTCCGGTGCTAGACGCTGGCAGCCGCGCCCTCGGACCGGCTGATGTCGCGGGCTGGAGGACAAGGAGATCATGGTGGCTGGAGCAGGTGGTCACCGCGCTCGGCGTGGAGCGCGCACTGTGCTGGCTCCGATAGCCTGCTCACCACCGACGTGCTCCTGGCAATGCTGAATCACTTCTTCATGAACGTCGATGTGCTCGCGCACGCCGGAACCATCGTAGGCCTAGCATAGTTTGCACTGCAACCAGCCATGCAGGGTCCAACTACTAATTTGTACAAATTGTTGTTAGAAAATTATTAATTGGAGACTGCTCCGCATTTGATTATGTGTTTTCATATCGATTATTTGACCTAGCGTAGTTTGCACTTTCAAGCATTCGAGTAACTGGTTCAGTATAGGCATGACCTGAACAAATTTTGCTACTAAGTACTGTGTGACAGTATTCGTTATTTGACCATAGCAGAAACATCAATCAATCAGAAGAACTAGTTTGCCGTGATTCAGTGATTAGCTTGCTGTCTGGAGTACTTATGACAGCAAAGAAACAATATAATACTCCCTTCGGTTCTCTAAAGCAAGTCGTTTTGGACATCGACACGGTCTTTAAGAAATGACTTTGACTGTAACTTTTTGCTATAAAATATAGTCAATATATACTTTTATGAAACTAAATTTCGAGATGAATCTACTTACATCACTTTCATATTTTCAAACTCAACCCAAAAGAAGCTATTTGTAGTCAAAGTTTAAAATGTTTGACTTAAGACAACCTCAAAATGACTTATTTTAGAGAACCGGAGGGAGTAATATTTATGTGTGGTCTGCTAGGTGTATTATCTATTTACTAATGCACCTTGGTTTCTATATTTGAGCTATCATATGTGGCGTGCAATCCCGGCTTAAGTTTCTACTTACCATTCGTTTCCATCTATTTTTCAATCGTATTTACCCGTTTTCGTATTACCGTTTATCCTGCTACCGTTTTTGTTCTCGGCTGTCCGGCTTCCGCTCCCGTTTTCGTCAAAAAATATGAAAACGAAAACGGTAGAGCTATTTTCCATTCGTTTCCGTCTGTTTTCATCTATAGAGAGAAGGAGAAAAAACAGTTTCACCCACGAAGCTGTTTTGGAAATGAGCGTTTGACAAAAAAAACAGCTCACAACAGCTTCATAAGCTATTGTGAGTTGTGCCAAACAGGCCCTATATATGTTTTCTCTCTAGCTACTTTCTTTACCTCTGTACAGTATATATGATTTATTTTCCTCTGTACGGTACATATGCTTTCTCTCTAGCTACGTTCTTTTCCTGTGTACATTATATACTGTATATATACATGATTTATTTCCTATGTACTGTAGAGTATATATGATTTACCGCCCTATGTGTCACTCTGGTTTAAAATTTGCCCTACATAACTGTTTTGTATTCTTTCATTTTTTTTAAAAAAAAAGCACTTTGTTTTCCGCTCTTCCGCTTCCCGTCACCAGCCGACATTCATATTCTCCTGTGTGCATTCATATTCCCTATCCTAAATACCATCGTCGTCCATCAAATCCGCAATGCCCAGAATTCCATCCACCCTGTTCACTGTTCAGAGTCACGCACCCACCTGCTACTGCCAGTGCTACGATTGCCCGTGTTCCTCATTCCCTACATAACCAACGCAAAAAGGTTACGAAGATCTTGGTATAGCAGTGAAAAGCAAGGCATTGGTGTCTTTCGGTAAACCTATTCTCTCCAATACATGTGCAAGGGTGAAATGCAACAATGTCCTCTCAATCTTTACTAACTTGCATGGACGGGACGACGGGTTCACGAAAACAAATCCAAAACTTACTGAAATGAATTATAACGGCATGCTACCTAACTAATTTAGATGGAGATACAAGCTACGTTATCTTGACCCACAAAACATACCGGCTTGCATCTTTAATTCTAGGGTAAAATGCATTTTTCAACCTTTAACTTGCATGATAATTCGATTTTCAATTCTAAACTATGATGCTAGATACCGAACACCCTCCAACCAATTTTAGCTAGATTCAAAGGTGGTTTTTTGTTTCCTAAAATAATAAAAACATGTTTAAGTCTCTAAAAATTCATAGCTTATGTATTTTAAATAAAAAAAATACGATACTAATACCGGCCTAAAAATGTTGTCTCTAACGATTGGTAACCTATTTGAAGTTATTTAGAACTTATTTATTTCTATTCTTATTATTTCATTGCTTGTGGTCTGTTTTTTTAGAAGCATGAACAAATATAAGACCCAACTGACTCCAAATAGAGCACCAATGAATAAATAACTTTTTAGAAAAAAGGCATTAGTTTAAAAAATTTTATGAATTAAAATAGACAAGTTATTTTAGAGAATAGAGACCCACCTTTGATACTAGCTAAAGGATTTAATTTGTCCGGTTTTCGATAGTTGAGAGATGGCCTGTTCGCTTGAACTTATCAGCCGACTTATCAGTTAGAATCTACAGTATTTTTTTCTCATAATAAAACCGCTTCAGTCGGCATATCAGCCAGCTTTAATACCAGCCGAACAGGCTAGGTTACCCTGTCTAATATTTTAGGATTAAAAATCGAACTATCGTAAAGTTGAAGATTGAAAATGCATTCCACCCTTAATTTTACCACGAGAGAAGGGAGAGTTTGCTCACTACCACTAATGTACCAAGGCAGGACTAGTCAACAGAACGGCCCCACAGGCAGAAGCACAAGTAAGACTGCCCGACGGTCGCCATCAAAGCGGCCGTTTTTATTCCGCTCCGCCCCCGCCCCTCTCCTCTCCCCGCGTCTCCAGTCTCCACACACTCTGCACCGCCACCGACCGCCGTCACCTCGAGATGAACGCGCTGAGCTGAGTCCTCCTCCCTTATTTACGCACGCACGCACACGCCATCTCATCACCGGATCACCGGCCTACAGCTCTCTGCCAGTTCTCCCCGCCCGTCCGGCCTCTCATCGCCGTGGCCATGATGGCGCACGGCAGCAGGCTCTTCCTCCTCCTGGAGGCCCTGCTCTTCTCGGCGCTGCTGCTCCTCCCTGCACGCCCTTCAGCCGCAGACGGCAGCGGCAGCACGTCGTACCCAGCCGACTGCCCCTACCCGTGCCTGCCTCCACCCACTGCCCCCGCCGTCTTCACCAACTGCCCACCGCCACCGGCGGCGCCATCCTCCACGTACTCGAACCCGCCGCCGCCAGCGCCGTCCTCCTACAACACGCCGCCGTCGTCCTCCTGGAGCTACCCACCGCCGCCGCCGCCGGGGGGCTACATTCCCTACTTCCAGCCTCCGGCGGGAGGTGGTGGTGGCGGTGGGGGGTACGGCTACCCGGCGCCGCCGCCGCCCAACCCCATCCTGCCATGGTACCCCTGGTACTACAAGACGCCGCCGTCGTCCGCGGCGGTCACGTTGGCCAGGGGGAGTTCTAGTGTTCTTAGCTTGTTGGCCGCCGTGCTAGCTGCTGGCCTGCTGATCATGGCTTAGCCGATCTTCTCCTTCCCGCAGCAGGTTCTTTCTTTCTTTTGTTAATTTATTATTCCGCAGGATTATATTCAGAAATATATAACGAGACATGCAGCATTATATATACATAATGTACTCCCAGCATCTCAGCTACATATTGCTAGATAGCTAGTTTCTTGATTACCACTCAAGGACTTTTGAGTAGTGGAGCAACTATAGCTTAGTTCTTGATGAGAGAGAGCATCATATTTATGTGCATGACCACAAGAATATTTGCCTTTTTTCTCGGTGCCTCTCCTTTCCGTTTTATTATATCTGTATATGTGTAGCACTAGTTCTTCCTGTCAACTTTTGTGTATAAACAACACTGCACATTGCAATTGGCTTTTCTTAGTTTGTTGTTTAAAGCTTTAAAATGTTGGATATTCTGTCAACATACGCTTTATTTACACGACACGACGATAGTAGTGGTAGTACTAGTACTAGTTATCAGCGAAGGAATTACATAACTGACGGCGCGCCGTGTCTTCAATCCTGCACGCTGGTACTGTACCTGCCATGAATTTAGAGACCGGATCGACTGGAAATGAAATTTCGCATTAAGTAGCTTTGCATTGCACAGCATTACAGCAATATAGCAACCGCTGTCGGTAAGCAAAATTGATGAGCAGTTGAGCAAGCGCTTCATTTAGCCTAGACATATATACTCATATAGGAGCCCCAAAAGAAGGAAATTAAAAGATTCAGAACCTAACATATAGATGGGTGAGCAACGCGCTCTCAAATCACTGTCGCCATGGATATTTGCAGGAAAGGTTCTCCGAGTAATGGAAGCATTGTTGGTACGGTACGGTGTTATGAATGAAACAACAAGAGAAAGAAAGCTGAAGCTAGAAATGCAAGCAGGTAGCTAGGTAGAGTGCTAGAGTGGGAGGTTTTGGTGACGAAGGCGGGGGAGCTAGCGTTTCCATGTTGGGCTAGCTCATCGCCTCCACGTCGCCATCGAAAGCTGGCCTGGTCAGCTCTAGCTAGCATATATATAGCAACGTACGTACGTTTGCACATGGATCGGAGGCTTGAGGGGGTGAGGTAGGACGAGATAGTAGAGGACAACCGAACCGAGCCAGTAGGAGCGCGTATGTGCATCAGTGCATGGCATGACCTGCGTATGATATACGGATGACAGTACTGATTTGGCTTGTAAGGCGATGGATCGATCGATGTGTAGCAAACGTACGGATCGAGTACGTATATGTACCCGATGTACGTACATCGTATAGCATCGCCGGCTCGTAGTACGTGGATCAGTTTATCAACAGAGTTGGTGGCGTTCATCGATCCTTCCATCGTTGGCGATTGCGTTCGTTGTTGGCTTGCTGCTATGCAGTAGTATGCACATATGCTGAACGCACCCACGTCGTCGTTGTGCTTGTGCCTCCAATCATTGACGCGCCCTATAGTCTATAGTACATGGCCGGCTTGCAAATTAAACTCTGCTAGATCGACTCCCTGCACGTACAACAAGAGACGAAGACTAAGAGTCGTCAGAGGATGCATAATGCATGCAAGAAAACAATCATGGTCTCGCAAGCAAAGCATCATATGTTAGACTTCGCAGCAGCAGCAGCCGGCCCGGCCCGGTGCTTTATTTCTGATGACTGATGAGCTCGTCGTCCGCGTTGGACGGCATCAGTTCCGACCAGATGCTCGCCGCCCGGGGACGACTGATAAAGGCCGGCAGTGAAACTAAAGTTGCTCTATCGGTCGCTTCGGTTCCTTGGCGATTCCGTTAGCGGCGTGCAGCAAAGACGCAGTGCCGTTGCCGCGAAGCTTCCCGCCGAATTCACAGCAGCAAGCAACGCCTCCACTCCGCACCACTGGTTGACGGTGGTGAGGGGAGAAAGGGAGCAACGGACGAACAAAGCGCACGGGCGGCCCCCGCCGGAGGAAAGCGGGGGAGAAAGAACACAAGGAATAAAGCCTATTTTTACACAAAAAAAGGGCACTCGATCGCCTCTTGTTAGGTGGCGTGGCGTGGCGTGGCGCCAAAGGGACTCCCGTGGGATTATTTGCAATGCAACAGTTGTACCAACACGGCAAAAAAAAAAAAGGGGTTGCTTGGGATTTTACTGCTAGAAAGATTGGTGGTGCCATGTCATGATTGGATTCCCTTCCCCGGCCGTTTGCACCAAAAAAGGGGCTCTTTTCTCTCTCAGTTCTCATGATAACGAGCGCATTTTGTAGATACTGCTTATATTAATTCATAGCTTGCTGCTGTTGTGTGCGTGGATGACCTTCCAAATAGCCATGATTAGCGCGTGGAGTTTAGCGCGACAGCGGCAAAGTAAACTCGAGGCCTCCATGTCTCGTTTCCAAGAGAGGAGTCCCAGCCCAGAAGAGATCATGCCATGTGCACGCCGCCCAATGCTGACTGACCGGTGACTGGGGAGGCACATTCTACTCTTCTTCTGCTGACTCCCACGGAGACAACGGTTTAATTTTTTTTTTTGTAGGGGCGGCTGATGATGGAGCCGCCCCTACAGTGGCTTGTTCGGGTGCCCAGACACCAGTCGCCCCTACAAATGGAACAGCAGGGGTGGCTGGTGATACGAGCCGCCCCTACAAATGGAGTATGATTTTTAGGGACGGCTCAATCACCACCGCCTCTAGAAATGGTATTTGTAGAGGCGGCTGGTGATTGAGCCGCCCTAAAATCATATCTCCATTTGTAGTGGCGGCTCAGATCACCACCGCCCCTACAAATGACCCCCATATAAAACTGGCGGCAAAGACCTTCTTCCTCCTCGGGTCATTCACTCCAACCCGTGAAAGAAAGTTGGGGAGGGCTTGGGCACCTCCCAAAAATTGCTCTACTAAGGGGGGAAGGTTTTGGTCTCAAATCCTTTGGTGGAGAGGTTGTAGAATGTAAGAAAATTCTATTCCACACTTTTTTTTGAAGTTTTAATGGTTGATTAGTGAATAATTAGAGTTTTGTTTTTCTCTATCTTCTATGGTGCTTGAGCTATTTATGAGCAAATTAGACTCAACTTTTAAATGTACTAGGATAAATTAGGGAGGGGAACAAGATCATACCCTTATTTGGTCCATGTTTCTTGATTTTAGTGAACCATTAGTTAGTTTTATGGATGTTTCATGTGCATGTGATCTAGATCTAGGGTTTGGTTTTTTTATTAATTTCGTTTTTGTAAATTTATGTTTGATAAAATTGGACTAGGGTTTGTACGAAAGATATTGTGTAAAGTATAATTATTGCTAATTGTTGTCTTTGAAATTGTTTATTGTAATAAATAAATATGTATTTTAATTATTTATGGATAAATGGGACATTAATTAATTTTCCTCTACCATGGTGTGTTTGTATGCTTCATGTAATTATATTAGATTTATATTCATATATATCTCGAGGTATATACAATTATTCTCAAATAATTATTACTTTGATTAATTTTTATATATATCTGAATAAGTAGTCCTTTAATATTTATTTTGTTGTTGTTGTAAAAGATGGAGTACAGAACTCTTAGATGTATGGTTCGTTAAGGTTCAAGGCGGGGTTTCCGTGAAGAGGTGGATAAATTTATTGAAGCCAAGAACGAAGCATGCAAAACGACATTGAAAGAGAATAAGGATACAATTATTTGCCCTCAGTAAATATTGCAAGAACCGTATGGCATGGACAGATGTGACTATCATCGATCACATTTGATTATACGAGGATTTGTTGAGGACTACACGGTGTGGATTCATCATGGTGAAACGGTTATTGTTAACGATGAGGATGAGGAGGAATACGACGATGAAACCATAGAATCCTGTCCCAATATTCAAATGAGCTTGATGCACAAATGGATTTCGAGTTTGGCAATGAACAAGGTGGTGATGCTTTGGTGGTTGGGATGGTAACGACGAAGGTGGTGCCAATAATGATGGTGGAGCACGTGTCGGAGTTGAAGATGATTTAGATGACATGATTCAACCCTTGGACCGTAGATTTTACTAAATAGCCCGAAAGGTCTAGAAAATTTGGAAAGAGTGACAAAAGCATCGAAGGAGACCGTGTATGGTGTTGAAAAGGGTTGTCCGGCACATTGGACATTGCTACGTTTCGTGCTTGAGCTGCTCATCCCGAAGGCTAAATACACGGTTGGTCGATCAGTAGTTTCAATGATCTATTGCATCTCTCGTCATGGGTCTTGCCACAACCAAACTCGCCTTCCGCCAACACATACCAAGCGAAGAAGATCATAAGTCCATTGACAATGGGGGTTGAAAAATACATGCATGCCCCAACCATCAGATACTTTTTTCGTGGTGAAACGTTCAAGTCATTGGATAAATGTCCCGGTGTGGGGCCACCCGGTACAAGAACAATGACCTTTACGGTGGGGACGAACCATCCACGGGAAAAAGAGGAATAAGAAGCGTACAAAAAAGGTGGTACAAGAATCTCAAATTTCAGAGGACACTCCATTAGGCAACGATGCAAAGCGAGAAGAATTCTTCCTCTACAGGTAATGTGGTACCCGCCAAAGACCGACCGCTTGAGACATATGTTCCTAAACCCTAAAGAAGCCGCACTCATGACATGGTGGGATGATGAGCGCAAGGTGGATGATGATAAGATTGCACACCCTACCGATTGTAGTCGATGGCAAAGGTTTGATGAGAAGCACAAAGAATTCAAATGATGACCCAAGGAATGTACGGTTTGGCTCGAGCACCGATGGAATGAATCCTTCAATGAGAGGATGAGCAACCACAAAGACATGGCCGATGATCTTGACCATGTACAACATCCCAACATGGTTGTGTCGGAAGAGAAAGTACCTTCTCCTCACTATTCTTATTTCTGGCCCTAAACAACCAGGCATTGATATAGACGTGTTCCTCGAGCCCTTGATGCAAGAAATGGAAAGACTATGAAGGCATGGGGAGCAGATGTACGATGCATTCCGAAAGGATGACTTCATATGTAGAGCAATAATATTTGTTACTACCAATGATTACCCCACGTTGTTTGCTTTGTCTGGACAGATCAAAGGGAAGACGGGATGCTTGGTTTGCTTGGATGGTACTACATGGGTGTACCTGGATGCATCCAAGAAGATAGTTTACCTAAGGAACCGACGCTTCTTAAAGACAAGTCACAAGTACCGTAGCAAATTGTTCTTTAGATTTTATGACAACGCATCGAGATTGAACCCCCCCGGAGAGACGCTATAACGGAGAACATGTGTACAGAATGGTGAAAATATACGCGTCGCCTATGGAAAGAAGAATCCAGATGGGACGAACAGAGATAGAAGCACACCTCCCATCGGGCGTACCTTTCAAGAAACAATCGATCTTCTTTCAAAGATTCGCCTTATTGGCCGACTTGGAGGTCCCCATGCCATTGATGCTATGCACGTATGAAGAATGTCTTTGAGAGTCTCATTGCTACCTTGATGGACACAGCAAGTCAAAGGATGGTCCGAAAGCACGGAAAGACATGGTGCAGACTAAACATGATGCCACAGCTTCACCCGCACACGAGGCTAATGGAAAATACACTCGCTTCATGGCGTGCTTCAACCTAACACCGCAGAGCAGAAGAGAGCTATATGCACTTTCCCGAGGGGGATCAAAGTCCCAACCGGGTTTTCAAAAAATGTGAAGAAGCTAGTGTCGATGAAGGACTTGTCGAAGAACATTAATCGCAAGGCTCACAATTGCCATGTGATGTCGATGTTGTTTCTACCTATTGCAATCGTGGCTATAAAGCCGAGTTCTTGAAAATGGCCATCACCAGCATGTGCTACTTCTTTTCAAGATCTCACGTAAGACGATTGGCAAGGAAGAGCCGAGTGACCTACATGAATTTGTGGTGGAGACACAAAACCAATCGGAGATGTGTTTACCTCCCCGCTTTTTTTGATATAATGCCACATCTCATGATTCACATGGTTCATCGACATCTGGCGCTTGGCCCTTGCTACTTGCATGAAATGTGGTCCTATGAGCGGTTCATGTCGGTTTTAAGTCGATACGTGCATAATCGAGCATACCTAGAGGGCTCCATGATAGAGGGTTACAATCTCAAGAAGTCGCCCAAAGGTCAGCTCAAGAGTACCTAAAAGTACGTAAAGGGATTTGTAAACCCGATTCTCGCCACAAGGGTAGGTTGGGTTGGGAAGGGCACCAAAGTGGTAGAAAAGTGTTCATCGACCATGATTACAAAGAGGTGAGTCGGGCGCATTACAGTGTCTTGCAGAGTACACAACTGATGCAACCGTATATTGATGAACACTTGGCTATCATTATGGTGGAGAGAAATGGCCGTTCGGATGATTGGGTCATGAAACAGCACAAGCAACGACTTACTATATGGTTGAAGGACCAAAACATACCGCCTGGAGAAACCATAGACTCTATTACCATCAGTAGGTTGGCGGAGGGGCCATCGAGACAAGTTACATCTTGGAATACTTATGACATCAATGGGTACACGTACTATACCCACGCAAAGGATAGTAAATATGTGAACCAAAACAACGGC
The DNA here is from genome assembly GCA_904845875.1 of Miscanthus lutarioriparius. NCBI lineage: Eukaryota > Viridiplantae > Streptophyta > Magnoliopsida > Poales > Poaceae > Miscanthus > Miscanthus lutarioriparius. The sequence continues at coordinate 91,972,765 of CAJGYO010000006.1, forward strand.
GTTCGAATAGAGGCTCTCGATGGATTAGGGCGAAAGATCCAATACTTTGGCATCATTGAAGAGATATGGGAACTTGACTATGGAAGGGATATAACGGTGGCCCTGTTTTGATGCCGCTGGATCAAACAACACCAACTGAACGAGATCGGATTGAGAGTCCTGGACCTCGAGAATCTAGGCTAGCAAGATGACCCTTGGGTGCTCGCTTCACGTGTCGCACAAGTTTTCTATATGTCTGACCCACAAAGTAACCTCCCCCCGAAGAAGAAGACAAAGCACGTGGTTGCCTCCGGGAAACAACACATTATTGGAGTTGATGGCGTGGACGATGTTGAAGCTTACAATAACTATGATGAGATGCCGCTATTCACAGACTTTCCTAAGAAGATCAGTGTTGTGGAAAAGAACCTCCCCAAAGATATAATGCCATGGGAACGAAAAGGTGTCAAGAGGAAAGTCGTTACAGCGGGCTAGCTAGTTGTTGAACTTGGAGTGTTTGTGTAAGTGTGTGTTTGTAAGGCTTCATTTATGCATGCGTGTGAGACTATATATTTTATGCATGTGTGTGAGACTACCCTAGGGTTCCGAAAACTAGTTTGTAGGCGTTGAAATTTAAAAATCACAAATCTGAACCGTCCAAACTTTCTCAAATGGAAAGTTGACCAAAACAACAATTGTAGAAATTGATTCTTTTAACAAACTTGGTATTCAAAACTTTTCAATTTGAAGTCATTTAGAGTTCATAATACTAGAGTCAATGTGTTGTTTTTTCATTTGACCAAATTTGACTTGGTCAAACTTGCTCAAATGAGACACTACATGACCTCAGATAAAAAAACTCTGAATACCAAGTTTGATCATCTTAGCAAGATCTACAATTGTTACATAGCTCATTTTACCATTTGAAAAAGTTTTATCAAACACTAGTCACAAATTCTTGAATCTCATATAGACTTTCTGAAACTATGTCACACACTTGTGAAATTTGAACTACATTTTGTTCAAACTTTCTCAAAAGAAAAAATGGAATATATAAGTATTGTAGATCTTGATGAGCTGAACAAACTTGGTATTCAAAACTTTTCAATTTGAGATAACCTAAGGTTCCGAAAACTAGTTTGTAGGCGTTGAAATTTAAAAATCACAAATCTGAACCGTCCAAACTTTCTCAAATGGAAAGTTGACCAAAACAACAATTGTTGATATTGATTCTTTTAACAAACTTGGTATTCAAAACTTTTCAATTTGAAGTCATTTAGAGTTCATAATACTAGAGTCAAAGTGTTGTTTTTTCATTTGACCAAATTTGACTTGGTCAAACTTGCTCAAATGAGACACTACATGACCTCAGATGAAAAAACTCTGAATACCAAGTTTGATCATCTTAGCAGGATCTACAATTGTTACATAGCTCATTTTCCCATTTGAAAAAGTTTTATCAAACACTAGTCACAAATTCTTGAATCTCATATAGACTTTCTGAAACTATGTCACACACTTGTGAAATTTGAACTACATTTTGTTCAAACTTTCTCAAAAGAAAAAATGGAATATATAAGTATTGTAGATCTTGATGAGCTTAACAAACTTGGTATTCAAAACTTTTCAATTTGAGATAATTTAAGGTTCCGAAAACTAGTTTGTAGGTGTTGAAATTTAAAAATTACAAATCTGAACCGTCCAAACTTTCTCAAATGGAAAGTTGACCAAAACAACAATTGTAGATATTGATTCTTTTAACGAACTTGGTATTCAAAACTTTTCAATTTGAAGCCATTTAGAGTTTTTCATTAGGAGGGTGTAACCGGGGATGCTCCCATCATCTTGGATCATAGGGCCGATTCCGCTCAACTCCCGGGGTCGTCTTCATCAACGATTCGCCGACCACTCCCCTACTACCCGAGGAAGCTCGCTGACTGCCTCTCCATCATGGAATCAGCTCTGACCACCTTGGTTCAGCGCCGATCACCCTTCAAGGTTGACCAGGTGGAGGAGAGTTTGGCCAAGGCCGAGGCCAGAATCATGTTTCTCGTATAGTTCATGAAACTATGAGTCATGCGAATTTATGAACAATGTTTACTAATACTTTATCACATGAAAAAGTGATCAAAATAAAAGTTGTAGATAGTGAGGATTTCAACAACTTTTTTGTTCACGACTTTTATTGTTGAAATCATTTAAGGTTTCAAAATCTTGTTTGAAGTTGCCATTTAGTGAAATTCAAAATTTGAACTGTCCAAATTTTGTCAAATAAAAATATGATCAAAATAAAAGTTGTACATATTGATGAGTTCTACAACTTTGGTATTCATGAGTTTTTCATGTGAAATCAATTACTCTTTCAAAATATTGTTTCAAGTTAAAATTATTTGAATTTCAAAATTTGAATCATTCAAACAAAGTCACATGACAAGATGACCAAAATAAAAGTTATACATGTTGATGAGTTATACAACTTTTATGTTTACAATATTTTCATTTTATTTCATTTAACGTCATAAAATTGTATTCGAAGTTTTAAAATTCAAATTTTTAAATTTTGTTTTTTTGTTTTCTATATTGTTTTGACTACAATTGTTTATATATATATTTCTTCATATATAGAATAATAAAAAATATTATATTTGTGTATATACACAAAATTTTTTATATTACTTTGTGTTTTTATGATATAAAAAATATAGAATTTATAATTTTAAAAAAAAAAATATTTGTAGGGGCGGTTGGATCAGGAACCGCACCTAAAAATTCATTTATAGGGGCGGCTGGATCAGGAACCGCCCCTACAAATGCATTTGTAGGGACGGCTGGATCAGGAACCGCCCCTACAAATGGTACATAGTATAAATAGGAGGGAAGCGCACGGGAGTCATCGTCTGGGCGCTGTCTTCTTCCTCCGACGCCGTCAGGCTGCCTAGGGTTTCACGCCACGGGTCCGTGCCGCTGACACACCCTTTTGGTCCCCCGCCCGCCCCCTGCCCACCCCCGGCGTCCATGCCTGCCCCGCCCCCTCCCAGGCCAACCCGGCGTCCGCGCCCGCCCCCGCCCTCCCCACCAGCCGACCCCGGCGTCCAGCCCCGACCCCGCCCTCCCCTGCGCCGACCCGGCGTCCGCTCCCGGCCCGGCGCCCTCCCATGGCCGACACTCTGCACCGGTCCCCGGCGCCGACCCCCGGCGTCCCGCGCCCGGCCCCCGGCGTCCTCCCCCGTGTGCCGACCCCCGGCTACCCGCCGCAGACCCTCCCTCGCCGCCCCGCGATCTGCCGACGTTCCGTGCCCGACCCTCGGCTCAGGTTTGTTCCGTCCCTTAACCTTCTTCTTGTCTTCGGCCTCCTATCGGTACATTGTTACCGCAGCACACCGAGGATGCTGCACACACGCCCTATCGGTACATTGTTTTCTCGCAATTTCGAGATGAATTTTTTGTCATTGGATCTATTTCACTGTGTGATGGCCATTGCTTGTTCTCCCCCATATGTTTGCGAGCACGGATGGTTCGCATTAACTAGCAGAGTATCAGGTCAGGACAAACATGATAGAATAGAGATTTGTGTTTAGTACTCTATTGTCATGCTGACCTATCGCCTAATGACCTTCCTTCCAAAGATGTAAGCATTTCTACCTAGCCAAGCTTATTGGTCCGTCAAAGAACCTAGCCAAGCTTGAACTTCTATGTTCTTCGGTTAAATTAATCCTCGTGTCCTCTAAATATGCAAGTACCTTTTGAGCTTAAGTTATCCTAGTTAAAACCGAACTTTATATCTGTGTGCTTCACCGCTTGTCTCGCTTGTATCATGTCCAGAAACTGAATTTCACGGTATGTTCAGCAATATGGTTAGTAGACCTGTGACAATGTGTTTTAAATTCAAGGTTTGCACCAACAATGGATCCTTATCTCATTCATAACGTTGGTTACAAAGGTTGATATTTATATTTTCTTAGAACTCGCACCAATACTAAGTTACTCTAACAAAGATTACTTCTTGGTCGTTGACTTTGTAATGATTATTGGATAATATGCATAGATCGAGTTTGTTGTGCGAGTAGGACAACTGTTGTGTAGCTAGTTTCGTGATTGGTGATTTTTTTTGTCTTGAATAGTTCGTGAGGCAATCTCTTGTGTTGTGCATGCGTGTATGGAGAGGTGGTTTTCTGAAATCGTATTTATTAATTAATTAGTACAATAGTAACAAAGATATCATCATTCTAGTTGATGTGTCCCCTTTCAATTGTTTGTTGTTTCCTCCATTGGATGATCTATACGTATATGATAAGCTATGTGAGTAATGGTGCTTGTCGGGGACGTTTAACCGAAGAACATAGAATTTCTACCTCCGCTTTCACTTGTCTGCAGCAATGATCGGCGATAGGCACCGTGAGTGGGCCGGAGCCGAGACATGAAATATGGAAGTGCATGTAAGCACCACTTGAGACCTCAAACTCTAACGCACCAAGATCGCCTTGTTTATTGTCGGTGATGACAAATTAAACCATGTTCCATGTTAATGGCTCACATAGTCACATGCATTACGATAGGTAAATAAATTGAGAAATGAGTTGATTCGTGCGCGCTGCTACCCTCGCCTCTTCACCCCATTGCATTTCCTGGCTTCCAAGGTGGCCGACAGTCACTGAACTTCGTTCCATCGCTTGATGGATTGGCTCTAAATCTTCTGGATTCCTCGTTCTTTGCAAACTTTGCAAGCTACCAACCGCAAGAAAGTTGTAGTGCATTTGTTTCATGTCCCTTTTGTGTCTTCTTTTTGTTTTTTGAAAATAGAAATAATTAGCCTATTTAACTAAGTGCTAAGTGTCTCAGTAGTGTTGTGTCAAGATTATTAAATTTCTAAAAAGCTGGATAGTGGTCATTTCAGCTAAGTGTCGGTGCTCATTTCATTTAAGTTTCAAAGGTTCATTTTAGTTAATTTTCGGTGCTCATTTCAGTTCAGTTTTAGTGCTCATTTCAGTTCAGTTTTAGTGCTCATTTTAGTTTCAATTTCAAAGGCTATTTTCAATGTGAACTACTTGATGCTGTGATCTACCTAATGTTGTGATCTACCGGTACCCGAATGTTTCTTTGGTGGTCAGTAATCGGGCTTCTTTTCATTCTTGGCTCCTACTACTACTCTACTTATTAGGTAGTATCGTGCTTGTTTGTCATTGGGTCATTTGGGTTGGTACCAAGTGGTCGCTGGTTGGTCTCCTCCTACAACTCCTATTACTACTACTTGCTAGTCCTACTACTCTACTACTATACTCTCCTCTACTCCACTCTACTCCTCTCCTCTCCTAAGCAGCTTTTGCTACTTCTACTACTTCCCTAATACTATTGTTTACTACTTCTACTTCTGTCTTCTATCAACTCATCGGTCACTGGGCACGGGTGGTCTCCTACAACTCCTATTACTACTACTTGCTACTCCTACTACTACTCTACTACTATACTCTCCTCTACTCCACTCTACTCCTCTCCTCTCCTAAGCAGCTTTTGCTACTTCTACTACTTCCCTAATACTACTGTTTACTACTTCTACTTCTGTCTTCTATCAACTACTTGTACTTCTGTCAACTAATTCTACTACTTCCCTACTACTACCGGTGCCTACAGGAGACACCCCTTAAGGGTAAGTTTGAACCTCTTCACCCGTAGTATAAAAATTTCATAAATGGTATGAAATACTAAACTGAAACTTGTTTTCTTGTAGTGGAGAGAATAGAAAGGAATGAAAAGAGACCCATACAAGGATGACCAACTCTTAGAGCTCGTCGGTGACCTTTGCAACTTCATATTGGACCAGATTGTACACGTCAGAGGCGCCTACCATGATCGAGAGTCTGACTTAGGTACAAATACTCAGTACCAACACCTTCGTGAGACTGAAAGGCTAGCTCTAGGACGTTGATAACAATGTGTATGAAATTTGTAGATTTAATGATGGATTGTATATATATATCATTACGAATTGGACTTGTAATTGTACTTTATATAATACTATTGTGCTTGTAGTCGCGTTCGGAACGTTGGTTGCGTGGCGTTCGGCAACGCGACCGCGGTTCGGAACGTTGGTCGCGGGGCGTTCGGCAACGCGGATGCTAGATGGAATACGCAGAAACAAACAGTTCTGGTCGAATTTGAATTGTAAATTTGAATTTTTTTGGTAGGAAAACGTACTGTAGGGGCGGTTCTAGATTGAACCGCCCCTACAAATAGGTATTATAGAGGCGGTGGCACTTCAACCGCCTACAAATAGATTTGTAGGGCGGTTGGTTCTTGAGCCGCCCTACAAATAGATTTGTAGGGCGGTTCAGAATACCACCGCCTACAAATCTATTTGTAGGGCGGCTCAATCACCAACCGCCCCTATAAATCGATTTGTAGGCGTTTAGAACCGCCCCACAAATGCATGATTTGTAGAGAGGCAGTTCGGTAGGGCGCTACCAAACCGCCCTACAAAGGGTTACCACCCGCCCTAAAAATGCTTTTTGTAGTAGTGAGAATGATAGATGGGTGCATCCGTGCATGGGTGGAAAATGGAATGGAAGCAATGGCACACGTGTGTGTCGATCGTTCTCCTCGCCAGATCCGAGGGCCGCCTCAGGCCTGCAAACCTAGACTCCGCGCACCTCGAGGTCACCCCGGCCCGGAAAATGCAGCGCAGAGGGAAGAGGAACCTGCCGAGCGCCGACCACAAACCCTGCACCATATCTGGGCACAAAGCCCGAGCCCGTGAGCCCACACGAGCCCCGCTATTTAGGCCCGGCCGAGCCCGGCCCGCCCAAGGTCAATGGGCCCGGCCTGGCACGCAGAGACAGTGCAGCCGTGCTTGGGCCGAACCCTAGGCCCACAGGCCGGCGACACCACGACGGGCCGCAGCAGAGCAAGCCGGCCGGCGGCCCAAGAACGGCCCCCTCCCCTCCTGGCCTCCTCGGCTCCTCCCCGGCTCCCCATATAACCGCGACCCCCCCGGCCGCCCCCACCCCACCCTAACCCTAACCCCATTCGCCTCCCAACCGCAGGCCGCACTCGACACCCTAACCCTAACCCCATTCGCCTCCCAACCGCAGGCGCACTCGACACCCGCTCGGTCCATCTTCGCCTCCTCTCGTCGATCCATCTTCGCCGCCGGTGCGACCGTCGTCCTTGGATCCGGTGATATCGCCGCCGCTCCATCACCTCTCCCTGAGTTCCCTGCTCCCTCGGTCCCTCTCGCCTTCCTTTTACTCCTTCTCCTCTGTTTGTCGATGAACATGTGAGTCCGCCTCCCGCTCTCTTCCACCGTCGCTCGCCGTCCTTCTTAATCCTGTCTTGCCCTTGTGTGGCCCTCATCTTCTCCGGCGCCGGGCTCCGGTTGCGCAGGCAAGTCCATCCCCATTCGTAACCCTAACCCTAGCCCCTAGATCTATACGTTTCTTAGTGTTTTGATTCTGTTTTTGGGATCATTTTCTCATCCGGCTCCGGTTGCGCAGGCAAGTCCATCCCCATTCGTAACCCTAACCCTAGCCCCTAGATCTATATGTTTCTCAGTGTTTTGATTCTGTTTTTGGGATCATTTTCTCATCCTTTTCTTCTTTTTGTGTTCTTTTTCTTTGCAGGTCTGTTGCCGATGCCTCGTCGTCAACTAGCCTTGGCGTAGACAGACGACGGGCAATGGCACCACGGCCAAGCCGTAGCCGCGCACCGTTGAGGAACGGTGCTGGAGTTCAGCCTTCCGCGGCCGAGGGCCCTATGGCGTGTGACTCGCAGGGCAACGGTGCCATGTTCCCTGTGACTGGCGACGATGACTTGGTCGCGGCTGGGCTATCCCCGGAGCACGACGACGATGGCCGTGACCCCTTTGCAGTGTTTGATGACGCCACCCGCGGGACACAGCCGGCGATCGACGTCGATGCCGTCGATGCAGGGGCAACGGGGACAGGGACGGTGGACTCCAACACCCACTCCAACTACACTGGTGTTAATGGTATTGCTGATGGTAATGGTACTCGTACTCCTTCCTCTGGTGCTGTTTCTGGACTTGGTAAGCGCAAGTCTCAGTGCTGGGGTGACTTTGAGGAGGTTTATGAGAAGATTAATGGTGTCGATGTGCGTGTTAGAGCTATATGTAAGATGTGTAGAACTGTGTTGAGTGCTAGATCTGCTGCTGGTACTGGTCACATTCTTAGGCACCAAAAATCTTGCAAATGTAAACTTGATAATGCTTCTAGGGTTCACCGACTAGCTTTTAATGCTTGATGGGTCTTTGCATAATTGGAACTATGATCCTGCTTTGTTGCTAGAACTAGAATGGCTGTAGATTGATTGCTAGGCTTGATCTTCCTCTTGGTTTTGGTGACACTTTGATGCATTTGAGGAATATATTAAAAATTCTCATAACCCAAGATTTGTTAGATCTAGAACAACCACCACTAGAGATCTGGATAAATTATTTCTTTGAGCGTCGTCGTGCTATGATTAGGAACTGTGTGCATGCTTCGCATCATCTGTTGCTTTGACTTCTGACATATGGTCTGGTAATGCTAAAGAGGATTACATATCTGTTGTTGCTCACTATGTGAATGCTGATTGGGAATTGCAAAAGAAGATTGTTGGTCTTAGGTTGATTCAAGTTAAGCATTCTGGTGAAAACATTTCTGCTTCCATTGCATCTGTTGTTGAGGAGTATGGCTTGGTTGATAAAATCTTTTCTATCACTTTAGATAATGCATCTTCTAATGCTAAGGCTATGGAAACTTTGACACCCATGTTTGCTGGTTATCTTGGTTGTGATCCTGCACCTGATGATCCTGCACCTGGTTACAGTCTTGTGCATCAACGCTGTGCTTGTCACATTATTAATCTGATAGTCAAATCTGGACTAAAAAGAATCAAACCTTATATAGAGGATTTTAGAACTGCAATTAATTTCTTTACTCCTCTAATCAAAGAATTGCTATGTTTAGAAACTACTGTGAAGCTAAAGGTATGAGACCTAGAAAATTTGGCTTAGACATGGATGTTAGATGGAATGCTACTTATCTCATGCTAAAACACTTGGTTCCTTACAGTGAAGTATTTTCTGTGTTCATAAATTCAAATTATGGATCTGCACTGTTGTCTCCAGCCCATTGGCACGTGGCTGGGAAAATATTGGAGTTCCTGAAAGTATTTTATGACTCTACTGTTACACTGTCTGGTGTTTATTATCCTACCAGTCCTCTTGTGCTGCACCATGTTCTGGAGATTGCAACCCATTTGCATGCATGTGAAAGGGATGTTAATTTTAGACCCTTTGTGTACCCTATGCAACATAAATTTCTTAAGTATTGGAAGGACATTCCTCTCTTATACTCATTTGCATTCATTCTTGACCCTAGAGCTAAGCTCAGAGGTATGCAAAGGGTCCTCCATTTACTTACTGAATATACTGGTACTGATTACACTACTTACTATGCTGATTTGAAAACTGAGTTGCATAAAATGTTTGAGAAATATTTGAGAAAGTTTGGTGCAACCAGGTCACAAAGGGTTGCTGGTCCTACCCCACCCACTGGTAAGAGAAAACAGGCTTGGGGGTAATTTTTGGAGGATCAGGTCTGCCTGGTCCTTCCAGTGGCACTGCCTGTTCTTCTTCTCACTCTACTGCTTCTGAACTTTCAAGCTATTTGGACAACGACTGCATAACTGCTTATGAGGATGGTTTTAACATTCTTCTGTGGTGGAAGGACCACAAACTAACTTATCCCATCCTGGCTATTATGGCCAGAGATATCATGTCAGTTCCTGTTTCCACTTGTTCTTCAGAGTCTTGTTTCAGCTTAGCAGGGAGGATCCTAGAAGAACGGCGCCAGAGCTTGAAACCAGAACATGTTGAGATGCTGACCTTGTTGAAGGACTGGGAGCTAGGAGAGAAGAGGGAACAACATGAAGCTGCTGATACCAAGGAAATTGAAGATGCATTCGAGAATCTGTTCCTGGATGAACCAGAAGGTGAAGATGATGCATCTGGTGGCTGACAGTGGCATTGGTTGGCTGGGAGTGTTGGAGTACTTTTGTGTGAGTTGAGAGTGGATGTGTCCCTCACTCACTTGCTTAGTTTTCATTTGAACATTTGAACAATGGTCTGTAATAACTATGTAAGATTAAGACATTTAGAGCTGGCTGCACTCTTTTTTCCTGTCTAGGGTTCTCACAAGGGTGAGTTTTACTTAGGTAGGTTTTTAATGAGGCAGCATTGCACAAAACAGCTCTTTTTGATATTTAAATGAATTGAGATGTTTATTTGGAGGTGTTTTAGATTTAACGGGCTGTGGGCTGGCACGGCCTGTTATTTTTGCCGTGCCTCACGGGCCAGCACGGCACGAAAGATGGCCCATAGGCCCGTGCCTAGGCCGAAGGCCAGGCCCGCAGGCCGATGAGGCACGGCCCACAGGGCACGGCGTGCCTCCTTGGCCCGATAGCCATCGTGACCGTGCCGTGCCGGGCCGGGCCGGCCCGATGCCCAGGTATACCTGGCACCTGCAGCGCACATTCTCCGCCATGGATTTGCATGTGCATGCAGACAAGAGGAGTTCGGTGCCCTGGCCTGGCCTGCACCGCTCATTCTCGCTCGCACAGTTTGCATGCCTGCCACGGACTCTCCTCCTTGCTCAGGTTACGGACTCTCCTTGCTAACGCAGCGAGTTCTTCTCTGTTCTTGCTTCAGTTCACGAGGCCAAGCCTTCTGGTTCTGGCAGTAGTCACCTTTGCCTACGATGCAGGGACACCATCTTCTGGAGCTGGTTTCACGAGGCCAGCCTCGTGCTCGTGCGCTACTGTTTGATTGCTCGCGTGATTCGTCCACATCTCGAGATACTCGCACACGACTCAAGCCCCACCGGTACCTGGAGAAGAGCAAAAAGCTTTGCTACAGCAGCAAGCCAACTAGCACCAAATTTGGGCATGGACTTGCTCCACCAACCAAGCTAAGTAAACAACCGGCTTTCTTCTACAACCAAATCGCCAAAACTGATGGATGGAACCAGACGAAAATACACAATGTTGTTCTGTATATGATGACAGGAATAGGGTGGCTGGGCTCACATATGAACAGAACAATAGCAAAGCCAACAGCAAAGGTAAAGCACGCCATATCTCATCTCAGAAAAAGTTACTTTTTTTTTTCGCACGCTCGGGGTTTGTTTGGGAATTATTAGAAGGGCGTGGTGTGGCATCCCTTTCAATTTTGAAGGAGATGGCTTTTTACCTTTTCTATCTAAGCTCAGCAAACCAATTACCAGAAATGAAAACGCACAGGGCTGGCGCCACGCTGTCACGGGCATCAGAACAGGAAGTTTCCCAAAGTGGCATAGCATAGCAGCCAATGCTTAAGAGTAAAGACTTCCTCAAAGGCTACTATGCGCTGTCTTCTCTGTCATGCGAATCAACACTAGGTCATCCAAAGGAATATGCCTTTTACACTCCAAATGAGAATTCTTCGTACACATCCATGTGCGTTCCGAATAAAAATGTAAAAATGCGATAGTTTCAAGCATCAACCATAAACTTTTTTTGTTTCTAAGAACTAGAGCAGGTAACATAAAAGTTGGCAAAAAAAAAAAAAAGATAGATGGGTGAAAAATAGGATCCTCTTGACCTGTCAAAACCTTCCTGGAATGCAATTTACAGCAGACAAAAAGAAATAAATCAGATACCACACTTGACAGTAAGTACAACAAAGGCCTTGTTTAGATGCCAAAAAATTTGGCAAAATAGCACTGTAGCAGTTTTCGTTGTTATTTGACAATTAGTGTCCAATCATAGTCTAATTAGGCTTAAAAGATTCGTCTCGTGAATTTCGTCTAAACTGTGTAATTAGTTTTATTTTTTATTTATATTTAATACTTCATGCATGTGTCCAAAGATTCGATGTGACGAGGAATCTTGAAAAATTTTGCAAAATTTTTTGCAACTAAACTGGACCAAAGCAGAACCAATTTTCCAAGACTATGCTCCCTAGACATACTCATACCCTATGCATTTCACACCACGGTTACACCCGAAGTGGGGCAAGCAGGTGGACAAGCACCCCAAACAATTAAGATCAGTAGATCACATGATGGTAGTTAAGAAGATATTAACCAAGGAAACAGTGTAAGCCAAGCCAATGAAAAAGTAAGCAGCTTTATCAAACACCACATGGCTAGATTTGTGATGACTGTAACAAAGGGGCCATTGACGGCAAACGATGTGATATGTTAATGTTACTAATTGCATAGACTGAGAATATATGATAAGCAAAAGGGTCATGTACAACAGAAATCTATTAGGGTTGGCTAAAACATTCAGAATGTGCTCTGTTTGTGGCTTTATGCAAATCTTACCAAAGTTTAGCACTTTAGCTTGCTAGAAAATTTAGCACTCATTTGGATGGTTGTCAATTTTTTTTGAACCCGTGTTTCCTTAGCCTGTTGGTCATATCCCAATCACTCGCTAATCCTTGGCAAAACTATTTAAACCTTGTGAGGACATATCTTCAATATGTAAATATGGACCAAACAATGAGCATTCTTTAGAACACAAAAACCAGATAAAGTTACTCCCTCCGTTCCAAATTATACGTCGCTTTGACTTTTTGGTACATCCATTTTGCTATGTATCTAGACATATGTTATATCTGATACATAGCAAAATGGATGTACCAAAAAAAGTCAAAGCGACTTATAATTTAGAACGGAGGGAGTACTTGAGAAGATATTAACTGAACAGCTAATCATGAAGTTAATCAGGTTGAAGTACAGACACAAAGCTATCAATTCAATACCTGATAAAGAGCAACTTACAAATACTTTTGCCAATACATTTAATGTACAATGAACTGTGTCCTGTAAGTTTTAGACAACCTAGCTGAATGGAAATGCTTATTTATTTATGTCATTTTCCTATTTAACAGCCCTGGTTGGCAGGTCTCGAGTAATGATTGTATTGATTGGTGATATGATTCACAAAATAAACGTAGAACCAATTACTTCACTCTCATGCCATCCCAAATTTCAGAAGCAGTTAAGTCAAAGGATGATTTAATTTGATGCACAAGAAGCAGACAATCTTAATCACATAAGTTGCATTCATCAAAGGGAGCAATTGCAGAGACCATTAACAAACAAATACTTATTCAAAGGACTTTAGAAGAACAGCCATAGTGAGATAACACCTGAATGCTCAACAAGCACAAAATCAATAGGAGTCACAGATGGGCAATACAGGGAGGATTCTACCTCAGAAACTGCAACATCTTCTCTGACTCTCTGAGGAGCAGTGAGAACCAATAGGGAGCAAATAATGTCGAAGTAATGAGATGTTAAGTACTGTGGCAGGCGTACCTATAATACGATATGCTGTACTGAATTGAAATGCTTTGTCTCTAACTCTCTATGAAATGAAGGGAAAAACCTTTACTCTAAAAAAAACAGCTGAATGCAGGATTTTGCTTGGGCCTCAGATCAATTCATAATTAAGACGATTCATTTTTTCCTAAAAATCCAAGAGACTAGCTGCTACCAGACATATTTGGATCTGGATGATTGAATCATAAATAGATGTTAGAATTTCACAACAATTAAGCAAGCATATCACAATATACAATGTTACCAACTATAGGATCACTACAATGAAAACTGAAAACATCAGTTTCCAACCAAAACATGTACTATTATACTTCAATATTCAATACTGCAACACATATCTCATCACCCCAATGCAACAAAACAGTCAAAATTTGCGCACATCAGCTTCAGAGCTACAAAAGGTAAATAGATTCAAGAGAATACGATTAATCTCTCACTTATCCAGCTGCAACCTATGCAGCAAGTCCAGAATTGGCCCAGAAGATTCCGCTTCGTCAGCGAGCTCCCTCACCATCAACTCTGCAGCCCTCAAGTCCTCCCTCACATCAGCATTCAACACAAGATGGGAGAAATGATTATCCAGCAGCACTCCCAGCGCCCTAGCCACTGCTCCAAACGATGGCACGCTGTCACACTGCTCCAATCCGAGGTTTTCCACAGCCTCCGGGCACGTGTGTGCTTCTGAGAACCTCCGGTACTTCCCAATCCACTTGTTGAGATATCTCATCAGCCTGACTACCTCGCCACCGTCGAGTTCAGCCACAGCCGCTCCAAGCACCACGGAATCCACATTCCCTGATGCAAATAGGTAATGCAGGCACACCTCCGGGGAGGTGAACCCGTCGTGCCCCATCATGAGCAGCAGCGCCGCCCGCCTGGACGCAGCATCGACTTTCTTCTTCTTCCCGGCGCTCTTCTCCCGACACCTGTTGACCGCGGGCACCGCGACGTCCTTCCATCGGCCCTTGACGTCCATCATGGCGTCGTAGGCCTTCTCGGAGGCCGGCGAGAGGAAGCAGCGGAGCGCGGCGAGGATCTCGGAGGAGCGGATGTCGGCGGCCTGGCGGAGCAAGGCGCAGACAAGGTCGACCCGGTCGTTGTCGCAGAGCGAGGAGATGAGCTCCGGTGGCGGGTGCGGGAGGAGGCGGGACTCCGCGAGAGCAAGGAGGATGTCGTGCCCGTCGAGGCTTGCCGCCTTGGAGGCCACAAGGGAAGTGATAGCGGCGGGGAAGTAAGGGGCGACTGCGCGTATGGCGGCGGGGAGGGCCGCCGGCGGGGTTGGGGGTGCGAGGGATTGGGACAGAGTGGAGATGAAGTTGGTGAGAAGGAGACGGAGGCGCGGGAGGGAGGAGCAGGAGTCGACGGAGGCTGCGAGGTAGGAGGCGGCGGTGGCGAGGGTGGGGTCGGCGGGGGAGAGCGACCAGGCGGAGGGCGGGATTGGGGTGGGGAGCGCGGAGGATGACGGCGGCGGCGGCGCGGCACCCGGGGTGAGCACGATAGGGTGAGCCTTCTCGCTGGAGCCGGGGAGGGAGCCGGCGGCGGGGTTGGTGATGGCTGCAAGGAGAGTCATCTTGCCTGCGCCGGCGAGAGCGGGGACCGGTCGAGAAGGGGTTAGGGTTTTGGGGGGAAAGAAGAGGAGAGGAATGGGGTGGGGACGTGTGGGAACTGTGGGGTGGGATTTGGAGAGAAAGGCTGAAAGGCGACGGGTGGGGCTCGGCTGGTTGACGTGACGAGCCGTGCGGCTCATATGGGCCTCCAACTTTTACCGTGTTGTGCTGTTATGGGCTTCTTCTCACTTTGGCAGCCCTAGCAACTTATGGGCTTGTACCCTCACGATCCAATCCAGTCCGTGTGGATCTAGAGAAGAGTATCAATATTCATAAGGAAATGTTATATGTTTCTCAAAAAAAAAAAAGGAAATGCTATCAAAAAATATTCATAAGGAAAAATAGGATGGCCCAGAAAAAGATCGCAGCCCACGTCCACAGTCATGGCCCATGTCGCACGCAGGAAACTGCCACGGCCCATGTCGCACGCAGGAAACTGTCCACGACGTGTTTCAAGTGTTTCAGACAGATGTTTCATCTAGATGTTGCAAAAGTAGATCTGGGATGTTGCATATGTTGCAATGACAATATACGCATGTTGCAAAGTGTATGTTTTGAGTGTTTCAGCTATGTTTCAAGTGTGTGATCCTGTTGATGCGGGATCCACAGGGTTCCTCATCGGTACGAGTACTAGCGGTGGGCCCTAGCCTGGCCCACGTACCTGACAGAAGAGGCGAGGCAACAAGTGATGCCGATTCCGAGTAGAATAGGCCGAACTAGCCGGATTTTCTAATAGAAAGTACCTTCTGCAATTAGATCAGGACACCTTCTTTGGAATCCGACTAGGACTGTAATCGCACCATAGCCGTCTCTCCCTATATAAAGAGAGGCTATGGGCACCCCTAAAAGGGAAGAACAACACAATATACCAATCAATCCAACGCAAAAGGCTAACGCCGACTGGACGTAAAGGCTATTACTCGATCACGGTCGAGGGCCCGAACCAGTATAAATCGATTGTCTCTTGCGTTCACCGTTGAGTTCCGTACCCGCCGAAACCGAACAACTGTCCCGGGTACCCCCGTGACAAGCTATCGGTGGTAAAACATCGACAACTGGCTCACCAGGTAGGGGTTTTCGGTGAATTTGCTTCCAAGAGCTCCACGAACCTTGACAACATAATCTTCTCGACGGGATCAACCTTCATCTTCGGATCATGGATCTGCGAGGTGGACGACAAAGGCAAGCTCCAAGGACGTCTCCTCAAGGATCAAGAAAACCAGGAAGACTTCGCTCTTTCGGCGAGACTGACAGAAGAACTCACTGGAAAGCTCTCATGTCTTGCAATGTCTGAATCGACTCAGGCTTCGCCGATGGTCTAATTCAACTCAGACTCTGGGTCAGAATCTATCTTGGATTCCAATCCGGGTTCATTTCACGACAAAACCGGGTTCTTTTCCGATGGGACTCCGGAACGCGGCATCAATCCATCAAGAGATCAACTCAAGTTTTCTTTAGGGTTCTTCCATGAAGCCGGGTCCCTTTCCGTTCGGGCTCGACAACATGGCTAAGTCAAACCAAGCACTACTTCAAGAAGAAACCAGACCAGTACGAAGGGTACCACTCACAGGAGCCCAAGAAGGCCTCGTGTTGACCATAACACCTCGAGATTATATCGTGCACTGGCCGGGTCTTAATTCTGAGAATAATGACACCCTTCCTATCGGCACAATAACTGTCCTACCTTACCAAGAGGGGAGTACAATCTGCGATACCGAAGTTTCCACCAAGATCCTCAGCAAATCTGATAACGCATGCACAGTTCGCGCCTAAGAAGTATTCATGATTCGGCGACCGCCATTGATCCCACCAAGAGCACCCGATGTCAGATCTTCAGACGAGTCAGAATCCAACATATCACCCAACGCTCTAGAATACGATGGCGAGACTGAAAGCCAGAAACGTGCCAGGGAAAGAAAGAATAAGTTGAAAGTAGGTCGCATACGCCACGCAAGGCAACGCAAAGAAGCCTGGACAAGATACGAGTCTGACCTGGCTGAATATGATAGAAAAAAGTCAGAACAAGAAGCAGAAGAAAGATACACAGCTAGGAAGATAAACAACTCTCCATACGACAGGATCAGAGAACTAGCCGAAGAACTCGAAGCTATTTCTCACCCTAATGAAGAACAAGAACATCTCCGAGAAATCCTTCGGTCAACAGCTCTCCGGGTACAAGGTAGGAGAGCCAACTCAAGACAGCCTGTCAGGTCGACCTCTCACAGAGCAGATAATCAAAGTCAATGGAGGTCCGCTTTTGAAAGATTAGATCCAAGCGAAAGCAGCAACAAAGGAAGTCGAGAGGACCAAAACAGAAGCAATCAGGTCGAACAACCCAGGGAAAGCAGGAGCAGGCTTCCCCCAATTGAACAACATAGGGAAAGTAGTAGGCTACATCCTCACATGGCCCCACGAAACTACTCCCACCAAGCTGACAGTTGGCAAGAAGGAGGGGCTGAATCTAAACTCAAGAGGACTGAAGTATCCGATAGGTTCCCTTGTTTTGCAAACCGACTACTTTCGGTATTACTACCTCACAAGTTCAAGCCATCCAACCACTCTAAATATGATGGCAAGACCAAGCCCAAGCAGTGGCTCAGAATCTACTCTCAGTCAATTGAACTAGCCAGTGAAGATGACGACATCAAAGCACTCTTCTTCCCTATGGCATTAGAGACTATGCCTCTCCAATGGTTTGACAAATTAAGCCTAGGATCCATCAGGGGTGAGAAGATTTGCAAAGAGCCTTCTGTGAAAACTTTGCAGGCATCATCACGCATCCTATCACACATGCAGAGCTAAAAGGGCTCAAGCAGAAAGGAGGCGAAAGCCTCAAAGATTATTATCGTCAACTTGGTGAACTACGTGCTCAAGTACATGACATCACTGAACGAGAAGTAATCGAAGCTTTCTCCCACGGGATCATGGCCAAGTGGCAATTTCAGGACTTCTGCAAAGAGAACCTGAGAAACAATGAAGAATTCAGACACACATTAGAGAAGATGATCACTGCGGAGGAGAAAATATGAGAAAGGTTCCCGAATAGAAACAACCGAGACAACCCGGATAAGCAAAATCATTGAAACAATGGGCATCAAGACAGAAAGCGTGGACCTGACAACACCATAGCAGTGGCTGATAAATCAAAGAAATTTTCTAAATTCAGAAAGTTCAAAGACATTGAAAATATGCATTGTATCTGGCACCCTCAGGGAAATCACACAACGGGAGACTGCCGTGTCTTCCTTGATCGATACACAAGAAAAGGTAATAAGGGGGACAAGAGAGAAGATGACTAGAAAAAAGGAGAGGATAACATTGAAGACAAGGGATTTCAGCAATCAAAGAGAACAGTAGCAGTCATCTTTGCTAGAATTTTAGGTTCTAGGAACAAACACCAGGACAAACTAGCTCTATGAACCATCATGGCGGCGGAGCCGGCTACTCCTAGGTACCTCAATTGGTCGCAGTATCCAATCTAGTTTTCAAGAGAGGATCAATGGACTAGCGTGGGAAATGCTGGCCACTACCCACTGGTTTTAGATCCAACAATGGCTGGTATGACCGTCACAAAGGTGCTAATCGATGGGGGAGCCGGACTCAACATAATATTTTCAGAAACACTAAGGAAGATGGGACTAGAATTCACCAGGATGATTACTCCGACAAGCATTCATTTCTACGGGATAGTACCCGGCAAGGCAGCCAAGCCACTTGGACAGATCACTCTACCGGTTACTTTTGGGACTCTCTCAAACTACCGTACGGAGTTCATCAAATTTAAGGTTGCAAACTTCGAATCTTCATATCACGCTATCCTTGGAAGACCAGCATTAGCCAAGTTCATGGCGATACCACACTACCCATACCTCCTACTCAAAATACCAGGACCCAACAGGGTCCTCTCCCTCAGAGGTGACTTGAAGCGTGCCTTTGACTACGACGTACAAGCAGTCCAGATCGCGGCTAAGGCATAAGCAGCTAGCAGAAGAGAAGAGATAGCGACCATAGCAGCTGAAATCAACCCAGAAGAACTAGAGATCCCAACCAAGAAGCCTAGCATTCCCGCTCCTCCAAAAGAAGCCGACGTAAAGCAAATCGACCTGGGTACTGGTGATCCCTCCAAAACGGCGACCATCAGTGCCCACCTCTCGGCAAAATAGGAACTTGCACTCACCAGCTTTCTTCGGGACAGCAAAGATATCTTCGCTTGGAAGCCGGCCGACATGCCAGGTGTCCTAAGAGAGTTGGCTAAGCACATAATTGATGTTAATGAGGGCGCCAAGCCTGTAAAGCAACGACTACGACGCTTCTCACCCAACAAAAAGGCGGCAATTAAAAAGGAGATTGCAAAGTTGATGGCAGCAGGGTTCATAAGAGAAATCTTTCATCCAGATTGGCTGGCCAACCTAGTTTTAGTACAGAAAAAGAACACGTCCTAGTGGCGCATGTGCGTCGACTACACAGATCTCAATAAACATTGTTCGAAAGACCCGTTTGAACTACCACGCATTGATTAGATAGTTCATTCAGCAGCAGGATCTGCCATATTGTCTTTTCTTGATTGCTATTCAGGATATCATCAGATCGCATTAAAAGAAGAAGATCAGAGCAAGACATCTTTCATCACTCCGTTCGGTGCCTATTGCTACAAAACCATGTCGTTTGGACTCACGAACGCTGGTGTTACTTACCAGAGAGCTATGCATACATGCCTTGGTGAGCAGATGTAACACCCCTGGTGTTACGATCTTGTTTATGACCGTGATTTAGGTCTAAGTAAAATTTCCGAAGCGAGTTTCTCGGATTTTTTATTTAAACATACTTGAAGCGATGAGTGAATCGGATGACTCAGTTTTTGGTGGACTCGAATCAACGCTCAAATTAAATTACTTAGTGTGTAGAAATATTTAGGAATGTCCGATAACGGTTCTAGCAAATAAAGAGCATAATTTTTTGTTGTATTTAAAATATTGAGTAACAAACTTTAGTGCTCTAGCCGTGTTTGAAAATATAAATAGTGGGCTTGGTAAATGAATAATTGAGAGCTGAAATAATAACGCGCCCCACATAACTCGCCGGTACGACGCCGTGCTGATGGACGAAAGTTGGCCGGGCTGCTGCTGCTGCGTACTACTTTGCTTGTTTTCCCTTCCTCACTGCTAGTTCCGTCGCTTCACCCTGGGCCTCTTGGCGTGCTCTCTGATATCTGACCTTGCTTGCCTTGCTTGTCCCTGCTGCTGCTGCCTCTATTTGTCTGCCCCTTCATTATCTCTGCGCTGCCATGCGTATTAGAAGTTGGCCGAACCCACGAGCTGCTTTCTTCCTTTTGTATTGCTGCTGTCCGTGCTGCTCGTACGCTCTCTTGCTTGTGACAGCGGGTGGTCTTGTCCAAATATTTTAATGGGAGCACTAGCAGTCCACCTTTTTACAACACCAGCAGCTGAGCCATCGTAGCTGTGCCCATTCTTCCTTGCTTCCGACTACGTCCTGCACCGGCCTCCGCCAACGCATAGCCGTGGCCACACATGCTGTTGTCTGTCCTGCCCTCTGCCTTTTCTTGAGGCTCGCCAAGTTTACTCCAGCAGTACCTAGCCAGAGCAGCAGCTCAGCTGCGTGTTAGTAGAGACCGACCATCAGGAGAAAGCCGGACTCGCTCGCTCATGCTGGCATCCATCCTCGTGCTGCCGGTGGTGACCATCCTGGACGTCATCGCTTTTGGCTTGGGCATGGCCACCGAGCAGCGCCAAAGCCGAAGCCCCGTCACCGCCGTTGTCCGAGCCGCGCCGTCAGTTCATCCGTGCCTCGCTGTGCGCTAGCGCCCTTGCTGCTCCTCTGCGTCTCCCACCCGCAGCAGCACCGCCCCTCCCCTTCCCCACACGTGAGCCACAGTTCGCTCTGGACCGCTGTTCCTCCCGGGAGCCCGCGTCTCAGTTGCCGCTGCTCCTCCTGCAGCGCCCGCTGTGGCCACGCGCTGCCGCCCGTGCCGTAGCGCTCGACCGGACAGTGACCTACCGCTGCCCGCAGCGCCATAGCCGCTTCCACCGCCACTACCACGTGTGCGAGCGCGCCAGGGCGCCAGTGCCGAGGAGTTTGCCTCGCCGGTTGCCGTGCCCACAACTGCCCGAGCCTGCGTTGTCCGTGCCGCTCCTCCTGCCGTCATCCGTGTAGGGAGCCGCCGTGCCATGTTCTGCCTGGTCCGCGCCGTGGCCAGGCGAGCCCGGTAGTAGCCACGCACCTCCCCGCGCGGGCTCCCGTGCGCCTCACCGGTGGATTTTCGCACCGCCGCCGTGCCTCCTCTGCTCCGTGTGCTGAGTGGAGGGAGAGAAGTAAAGGTAGAAATGATTTTTGGGATCTGAATGCTTAATACATGACTCATATGACACAGTATTGTACCAAATAGGTAGAAGCTTAGGGATGTTTTTGCATAAACGCCTGGCCGGTTTGGGCAGGCCACGTGTGGGCCGACCTACTAGGCCGCTCGCGCTGGTTTGCTGGCTCGACGGTGGTCGCCGCGCCCGGGCCGCGTGCGTTCCGCCTGGGCCTCCGGCCGGCCTGCCCTTGCGCCGCTGGGCCACACACGCGTTGTGCGCCTGTGGGCCGAACTAGCTCATCCGCCATGGGCCTGGCTAGGCCGCGTCTACCGCTGGGCGAATAGGTGGCCACTGGCCCCTTTAGCTTTCTAAAACATTTAGCTAATTTAGTTCGGAAACAAACTTGTAAAATCAATATGAAATGGTATGGGAACCCGAAAATGGTAAAACCAATTTTGTTAGTCTCCTAAAATTATGATCTACCTATTAGTATAGTTTGTTCACATAGTTTGCTAATATTATTGGAAGCTATATAATTAATTTAAGGTACTTAATATTGTAAAAATATAAACTTATAGGAATTGTTGTGATAAATTGGTAATGGCGTTGAATCTAAAATTTTTACAGTAGGCTCCTAGCAATATTAGGTACTCACCGTAATTTTGTAGCTCCGGAATAATTAGTTTGCTAAATAGATAATGATGTTCTATTTCGAATAATGATTAAATCGATAGAATGAAATAAATAAACAACTTGAGTTTATGTAACTAAAATAATTATTGGGAATTAGTGTCTTATTCGACAACATGGGTATGTAGCCTAAGTACGGTCGTCGTTAGAACTAGCTCGTTAACTTGAGAGGCGTAAATCGTATTTTTACAAATCACGATTGCAGTCGATTAATTATATCTTTGCATTGCATCACATTGCATATCATATAGGTACGATGATGGATTAACGTATCAATTGAAGGATGATTGGGAATCCAAAGACGGTGTAACGGTATTCTCTCCAGGAGATGGTGCAATGGGCTTTCTATTCAGATGATGTGGATGATCTGAAGATGCAAATACTAACTTTTGGTTATATCTTACACATGCAAGCCCTGGTGCATAATCCCTATTATTCTACACTTTATTATTTATGCCTGTGCATTAAGTTTGAAGGAGTTGAATGAAACCCACTTGCATATATTAATCTTTATCCCATAAGTATTACTAGTATGACAGGATCATGTAGATTGCTATGCTACAGGATTCGGTAGAAGTCGAGTGATTACCTGTCACTCGCGAGAGATAGAAAATATATTATTGTTACTATTATCAGGTTACTATCACATGGATTACATATGAATAATAATTGGAGACCGGGCAGGACTGAGCTTGGATGGACTTGAATTTGGTTGGGCAACAGAGTGGGGCTCTGGTTGCACTTGTCCCGCCTGTGTCGATTAAGGACCATCCGTTGCATTGGACTCTGGTCAAGTCACAGACTTATTATCCCGAGCACATACTTGCTTATGGGAGTGGGAAGACTTGTTCCTTTCTTGTCATGGGTTCCGGCTCTTTTCGGGCCGACTGTTATGGTGGAAAATTTGGGTAGGAGGTCCAAGCACCACACTAAGGTCGGGCCTGCATTGTGGGGGCTTGGAGTCCCAGTTTGGACGGGGACTTGGACCCTGTGATAGGAGGATAGTGGGTTGGTCATGCTCGCACAATTTTTAGGTTGCGAGCAGGGTGTGTGTCTTTCGGGGTACCCAGCTGGGCTACATTGATTCGCGAATCGCCGTTTCTACGTGACGGTACGACTTGGCTACGCTCTGGCATCGTAGTAAAAACTAGAACATGGGAGATGGTAAATTGGTTCTGATTGCTGAACCCTTGCTGGAAAATAGCATAGGTGCTTGCATAGAATGGTTGGTTAATGAACTAATGATGACTGCTAATAAAGTTGATTATAAGGATGCACCTCAAGTAATGCTTCCTGCAGTTACAATAACCCATAAGCCAAATAGCCCTGCATAACCTTGGAGTCTTTTCTTTCCTCCTGACAGGTAAGTCTTGCGAAGTACCATTGAGTACTCAGGGTTTGTTCTACCCTGTTGCAGGTGACAGGAATCGGTGAAGCTGACACTTGTGTGTGGAAATCTCCTGGTGGGCTCAGCGAGGATTTCCTTTATGTTGCGGATATAGAATGGATTTATAACTCTCACCGAAACTGTTTTACAAAGAAAAGACTTACAACCTGTTATCATTTCATGTATATAAACATCTATCATGTTAATGTTAACTTGCCGTTAAAGGGTTATCATTTCCGTTGAAACTCTAATAATATTGTTATATTCCGCTGTCATGTTTAATTAATGAATTACTCTGATATGGTATCAAAAGTGATGTATGAAATGGTTAAGAACATTGTAAGCTTTATTCTCTCATCTGTGATCCTGATGTACAAATGTGGATTTTCAAGTTCTCCTGTTGGGTGTGCTCGATGGAATCGCATAGTTTAGTGCGCTCTCTTGGGTACTTAGGGTCTAACGGAAGACAAGTACTCTTGGGAGGGCATTAGATTAGGCGGTTCTGCCACAACAGATTAGCAAGAACGCGGAAGCATATGTGGATGACGTAGTAGTAAAGACAAAGTACCCAGACACACTAATTGAAGACTTGAAACAAACTTTCGAGAATCTGAAGAAGTGGAAGTGGAAATTGAATCCAAACAAGTGTGTATACGAAGTACCATCAGGACAACTACTCAGATTCTTAATCAGTCATCATGAAATCGAGGCCAGCGCCAAGCAAATTCGATTTATAACAGAGATGGGCCCTCCTTGATATGTCAAAGATGTGTAGAAACTAACAGATCACATGGCAGCCCTCAATCGTTTCATATCATAACTCGGTGAAAAAGGGCTACCTTTCTTCAAATTACTAAAGAAGACGAGTAAGTTTGAGTGGACAGAGGAAGCCAAGGAGGCTTTTGAAAGCCTTAAGGCGTACCTCACCTCCTCGCTCGTTCTCACACCTCCAAAGAAGCACGAAGACATGATGCTATGCATTGCAACAACTTCTATGGTGGTCAGCGCAGCGATCGTCGTGGAGAGAGAAGAAGAAGGACGCGTGTATAAAGTACAACGACCAAATTACTACATTAGTGAGGTACTATCAGATTCCAAAATCTGGTACCCACATATGCAAAAACTACTCTATGCCCTCCTGATCACCTCCCGCAAGCTTCGCCACTATTTTGAACGCCACAAGATTATTGTGGTAACATATTTTCCACTTGTAGGCATCCTACATAATAGAGATGCAACATGGCATATATCTAAGTGGGCAGTTGAACTTGGCGGTCTCAACGTTGATTTCACCCCACGAAAAGCGATCAAATCTCAAGCCCTTACTGATTTCACCCCAACGACCTACGCCAGATGCCATCCTCGACCATTGGAAGATGTACTTTGATGGATCACTCAAACTAGGTGGAGCTGGCGCAAGCGTTCTCTTCATCTCTCCAGACAGAAAGCAACTCAAATATATCCTTCAGATATTACGGCAAGCCACGAACAATGAAGGAGAGTACAAAGCACTCATCCATGGGCTCTAGGTAGCTATCTCCCTTGGAATCAAGCGAGTTCTCGTCTACGGTGATTCAGCAGTAGTTGTCAATAAAGTCAAGAAGGATTGGGATTGCACCAAAGATAACATGGACGCTTAATGTGCTGAAGTACGCAAACTGGAGAAAAATTTTCAAATACTAGAAATTCTACATGTCTAGAGTGATTCAAACGTCGCGGCAGACATCCTCGCTAAGCTAGGGTCAGACAGGGCGAAGGTCCCACCTAGTATGTTTGTGAAGAAGTTATCAGCACCCTCTATCAAACAACCTGGTGAGATAACCCCTGAACCTCCAGCACCAGCTACTTAGATTTTGGTAATCACCTAGTCATGGACTCAAGACTTCATCGATTACATCAAAGAAAACAAGTAACCAACAAACAAAGAAGAAGCCATCAGGATAGTTAGAAGAAGCAAGAACTATGTCCTTGTGGGAGACAATGTCTACAGAAGAGCTGCATCATCAGGAGTACTACTAAAGTTTGTCTCATCTAAAAAAGGCAAGGAGATCCTAGACGAAATCCACTCGGGTTGCTGTGGCAATCACGCGGCCTCAAGGACTCTAGTCGATAAGCTTTCAGCTCTAGGTTCTACAGGTCGACTGCTTTGAAGGACGCAAAGGAACTTGTCAGAAAGTGTAAAGGTTGCCAGATGTTTGCAAGACAGACTCACGTCCTAGCACACAATCTTATCTGTATCCTGCCTGCTTGGCCGTTCCCTTGCTGGGGGCTAGATCAGGTAGGACCTCTCAAGAAAGCCAAGGGCGGTTTCAAATACATCTTTGTGGCCATTGATAAATTCACCAGGTGGATCGAGTACAAACCGCTCGTAAAATACAGCGCAGCCAAAGCAGTCGAGTTCATCCAGGACATCATGCATCGCTTCGGTATGCCCAATCAAGTCATCACAGATCTAGGTTCTCCCTTCACGGCTATCAAATTCAAGAGTTGGGCACAAGATTGTGGTATCAGCATTGATTATGCATCAGCCGCCCACCCAGAGGCCAATGGACAGGTAGAAAGAGCCAACGGACTCATACTAGCCGGATTAAAACCCATATTGTATGAGGATCTAGAAGACTACAGTTTCAAGTGGATTGAAGAGTTACCCAAAGTAGTATGGGGGCTACAAATTCAAATAAGTAGAGCCACCGGGTACTCACCTTTCTTCCTAGTCTATGGATCAAAAACAGTATTACCTACCGACCTGATCTGGACATCGCCAAAGATTAAGCAATATGATGAAGGAGAAGCTGAACACACCCAAAGACTAGAACTAGATAGCACAGAAGAAATCAGAATCAATGCTACCCTATAGTCAGTCCGCTATCTCCAAGTTTTGAGATGCCACTATAACAAAAGTACACAACCTCGTTCCATTCAAGTCGGGGATTTGGTACTTCGCTGAGTGCAAAAAGCAGATGGATGTCACAAACTACTCAGCCCGTGAGAGGGACCCTTTATCATCGCCAAGGTCACCGGACTAGGAACATATGAGCTAATAATTGAGGACGGAGTACAAGTCAGAAATTCATGGTACATCAGCCAGCTACGAAGATTCTACACCTAAGAACACAAGATTGATTTTTCTTTAGCACAAAACACTATGTAATCAAGATTCATGCTCAAAGTAATAAAGATAGTGTTCCTCATCAACACTTGTCTTACTGAGACCAACACTCGACCTATCCTGAGTTATTTTCACAGCGCGGATGAGAGCCAGATAGCGCTCGCCCTATCCCAGAGTTATTCAACCCGGATGAGAGCAAAAGAGCTGATCAAGCTTGAGCTCGCCCTATCCCAAGTCATTTTAGGCTTGGATGAGAGTAAGAAGGCTGACAAGCCAACACTCGACCTATCCCGAGTTGTTTTCATAGTGCGGATGAGAGCCAGATAGCGCTCGCCCTATCCCAGAGTTATTCAACCCGGATGACAGCAAAAGAGTTGATCAAGCTTGAGCTCGCCCTATCCCAAGTCTTTTCAGGCTTAGATGAGAGTAAGAAGGCTGATAAGCCAACACTCGACCTATCCCGAGTTATTTTCATAGCGTGGATGAGAGCCAGATAGCGCTCGCCCTATCCCGGAGTTATTCAGCCCGGATGAGAGCAAAAGAGCTGATCAAGTTTGAGCTCATCCTATCCCAAGTCTTTTTAGGCTTGTTTGAGAGTAAGAAGGCTGACAAGCTAACACTCGACCTATCCCGAGTTCTTTTCATAGTGCGGATGAGAGCCAGATAGCGCTCGCCCTATCCCGGAGTTATTCAACCCGGATGAGAGCAAAAGAGCTGATCAAGTTTGAGCTCGCCCTATCTCAAGTCTTTTCAGGCTTGGATGAGAGTAAGAAGGCTGACAAGCCAACCCTTAACCTATCCCGAGTTATTTTCACAGTGCAGATGAGAGATAGATAGCGCTCGTCCTATCCCATAGTTATTCAACCCGGATGAGAGCAAAAGAGCTGATCAAGCTTGAGCTCACCATATCCCAAGTCTTTTTAGGCTTGGATGAGAGTAAGATGGCTGACAAGCCAACACTTGACCTATCCCGAGTTGTTTTCATAGCACGGATGAGAGCCAGATAGCGCTCGCCCTATCCCGGAGTTATTCAACCCGGATGAGAGCAAAAGAGCTGATCAAGCTTGAGCTCGCCCTATCTCAAGTCTTTTCAGGCTTGGATGAGAGTAAGAAGCCTGACAAGCTAACAATCGACCTATCCTGAGTTGTTTTTACAGCGCGGATGAGAGCCAGATAGCGCTCACCCTATCCCGGAGTTATTCAACCTTGAATGAGAGCAAAAGAGTCGATCAAGCTTAAGCTCGCCTATCTATTCCTAGCACGAATAAGAGCAAGATAAGCTATAGAAGCTAATACGCTCAAACTACCCTGATTTTTAACTAATCGGATGAAAGAACTTGATTGATCCATCGTCGGCGCTCGCCAAGATTTATGAAGCCACAAAGACAAGAGTACGGCCAAAAAAAGGGACGAAGCTCTAAAGCACCCGGATACACCTACAATGACTAAGGCTTGCATCCAATACATAGCAAAAAATGCTAAGGAAAATCTCCACAATCACAAGGAGAAACAACTTAGAAAGAGTAACACAAGAAACAACTACTCAAATAATAAAGAAGTTCTTTACAAGACAAAATTTAAAAAGAGTATCTTTACAAGGAAGAGAAGTGGGCATTTGAGCATCACAGAGCCTAGCTATCAGCTTCATCATTAGAAGGAAGGATCTGAATCTCAAGCTTCTCGAAAATATGGCTGGCCAAAGCCTCAAACTCAGGCTCCGCTCTCTCAATGGATTATAGGTAGTTTTCATCATCAGTTGGTTCTCCAAGCTTCTTCAAGGGGACATTTGGATCAAGAACCCAGACATGCGTAAGGATGTTCTTAACGCATGCATGAACTCTCCTCTTGACAAAGCCTTAGAGATGCTGAGGGATCAGCGGAATGAAGGTGCCCCAACTACTCCTATCATCTTTAGGAGTCCAAAGGAGCTTGGCGATGGACTTGAAAGATTTCCATAAAGATGAAAATCTTTGATCAGAGACCACCAGCTTGCCAGACAAGTCTTCAATGGTTTTCTTGGCCTGCACAAGATCCCTATTAGCTCCACGTCTAATCAGCTTGGTAAGAGCAAGCTCTTCCTCAGCACGCGTGGTTACCTCATCCGCCCGGTTGAATTCAACCTGGAGAGTCATCTTCATCGCCTCCAGATCCTCCGAGAGCTTTTTGACGCTCTTCTGAAGGTCTATTCACAAAGAACACGGATCAAGAAACCTACAAGAAAAGAAATGAAAGAAGCACACAAAAAGTACTCGAAATACCTTCACACTCCCGCTTGTAATCATCAGATTTCCTAGATGCCTCCTTCAAGGCAACCAGGGCATCCTCCTTCCTCTGCTCCGACTCACCGATTTGAGCACGGAGGGCCTCTTTAGATGTTCGGTGTCCCTAGCGCTCTGATTCTAGCTCAACTTGTTTGCAAGCCAGTTTGGCCTTCAACTTATTCACTTCAAAGACCAATTTCCTCTCGACTTCACCCGAGCCAAAGAAGCTGGATTGGTCTCGAGAAAAGGCCTTTACACAGAAGAGAGGAAAATAAGAAAGAGAAGGAACAAAAAGAAGCTAGACCACCAAAAAGAACAAGGAAAAATGCCTACATGAAGCAGCTCATCAAAAGAAGCCACCCCAGCTGAAAGGCCCTCCCACACCATGGTCAGCTTCGAGAGGTGGTGTGTGGCATCAAATTCCAGCACCACATCCTTGGCTAAACGTTGGGAGGGTGAGGAAGTCAACGCTAGGACCAAAGCCATGTGCAAAACAGCAGAAGCCCCAGCTGCATCCTCGGCTAGGCACCCCACCACGGTCACGACCTTCGTTGGATGCGCAGACACAATGGCAAGTCGCTTAGCCGGGATCGTGGTTTCTGCCGCCCCCGCCTCACTAACCGTCCGCTCCAAGTCTTGCAACACAGTAAGAGGAACGAGCCCAATCGGCTGAGAAGAAGTCGATATGGGATTGGGGGAGGAAGTCGACGACGATCTTCAAAGAATAAAAGAAGTCATCAAAGGAGGATCAGGGTCAAAAGGTAAAAGAATGGCAAACAAGTCAGAAAAAGCTTACTTGGCTCCTCCTCCTCATGCCAATATTCCCAAGCTATAAGAAAAATGGACCCTAGGCTCATTTACTTTGGATTTTGGTGTTTGATGATCAACAAGACCAAATTGGACTAACGTGTTTGCAAGTAATTGTTTTGTAGTTCAATAGGATGCAAGACGTGACTTGGACGAAGGCGACGTGATGATCCAATGATCAACACCACAAGCGAGACCTTAGAAGCATAATAAAAGACATACAAGATCAAGCAAAGTCTAAGCACGAAGATGAGAGCCAAGCCAGGCGCAAAGATCGCGAAGAAACAAGTCAAGGAAGGGTTCAGAGGCGACCGGACGCTGTGACCGAACGCCGCGACTGAACGCGACCAAACACGTCCGGTGGCAAACCCTAGCGCAGATGCGCCTGTCCATGTGACCGGACACTGAGGCGGCCGAGGACCGGACGCGTTAGGTCAACTATTCATCATCGCAGTACGGACCAGACGCTGGCAGAGGATCGACCGGACGCGGGAACAGTAGCGTTCGATTGAAGTCTAGAGAGGTTCCAGAGAGGCGTAGACGTGACTAAACGCGCCCAGCGTCCGATCAGTTGATCGCGCCAAAGGCCAGGTGACCGTTGTGAGTGACCGGACGTGTCCGGTCAATACGACGACCGCGTCCGGTCGTTGTCAGAAAAGCTGCAGTTGATCCCAACGGCTACCTTCTCACTTGGGGGCTATAAATACCACCCCAACTGGCCATTTGAGACATGGAGACTTGAGAAAACATACCAAGGGTGTTCCTACACCATTTTAGTGATCTCCACATGCATAGTTCCTAGTGATTCATTAGGTGATTAGCGTAGGTGCTTTGTAAAGTGCTTAGGTTGATTAGATCATCGCTTATGCGCTTGCTCTAGGTTTAGGCCTAGTGTTTACTCAGGTTTGCATACCTCTTATCACTTGGTGCTTGCGTGCATCGTTGTTGTACATCAGAGGGGCTTGTAGTCTTGTGAGATCACACCAACCGCGTTTTTGGTATGGCCGCCACCGTGTACCGAAGGGAACAAGGCCCGCGGCGGTTCGGCCGAAAACTTGATAGTGAAGACGGCGGGGAGCGGTTCGGGAGAGCCTTACCGAAGGCACACCGGAGACCCACTTGCGCATAGGGAAGGCCTGGGGCTATCCACGGAGTTACTTGACCGGGAGCTTGGCCCTTGCGAGGGATTCCTTGCGAGGGGCTCCAACGAGGACTAGGGGGAAGCTCGAGCGCTTCTCGATACCTCGGTAAAAATACCGGAGTCGTCGATGGGAGTTTGCATCTCTACCTCATCTTTAGCTTCCGCATTTACATTGTTACCTAGGTTGTGTTCTTTACTTTCCTAGCTTAGTTGATAGGATTGGAACCTAGGTTGCATAACTTTTTTGCGGTAGAGATAGCAACACATTAGCAAAATCATAGTTGCACATTTAGATAGACCACTTTCTTGCATAGGTTTTGCTAAGGTGAAATTAGAGGCCATAGTTTATAGAGAATAGATTTTAAGTTGCCTAATTCACCACCCCTCTTAGGCGTCACAAGTTCCTTCAATTGGTATCAGAGCCGGTTGGCTCAATTGGACTTTTGTCTTAACCGCCATTGAGCCGATGCTACTAAGAGTGGTTGGGATGGATACATCTAGGCCTTCGTACTTTGACGGCACTAACTTCCCCTACTATAAAGCTAGAATAGCTTGTCACCTTGAGGCGGTAGACTTAGGTATTTGGAGAGTTACTCGTGATGGGATGAAGCCCATTAAGAATTCCGATAAACCCACAAAAAGTGAAGAAAAAGAAATTCATTTCAATGCTAGAGCTAAAAATTACTTGTTTGAATCTTTTAGCATGGATGTGTTTAACCAAGTATTCACTTTAAATATGGCACATAAAATTTGGCTAAAACTCCAAGAGCTGCATGACGGCACAAGTAATGTCCGTGAGCAAAAATATTGCTTAGCTCAACAAAGTTATGATTCTTTTGAAATAAATGATGATGAGCTTGTTCGTGATATGTATTCTCGTTTGAATCTAATTATCAATGAGCTCAATTCTATAGGATTGACAAAGCTAGGTGATGTGGACATTGTGAGAAATATCATCTCCGTGCTACCACAAAAGAAGTATGCAAGCATCATCACCATCCTTCATAACTTGGAGGACTTGAGCACCATGACCCCGGCCATTGTGATTGGCAAGATAGTGGCATTTGAGATGTCACGCAAAATAGGTCAAGAAGAAGCCTCTTCATCAAGCAAGGGTAAAGCTCTCGCATGTAGTGAGAAAAAGAAGATGAAGGGCAAGAAAGTTGAGTCAAGCTCAAGCTCAAGCTCCTCAAGTGAAGATAAAGAATATGATGATGATGATGATGAAGAATAAGAATTAAGTGATGATGATGAATCTTCCTCCTCCACCTCCAACCTTGATGAAGAATCAACCAAACTTATCACCAAGGTGGAGAAGATGATCCAAAAGCTCAATGTCAAGGGTGTGCCCATCCAAATTGAAGATTGCCTCTTCACTAACCAAAGAAGAGAGCAAAGAAAGAAAGGATGCTATGGATGCGGCGAGTTGGGGCACTTTGTGGAACTTTGTCCAAACAAGCCCACACCCAAGACAAAGAAGAAGGCATGCAAAGACAAAGCCCTCACATCAATAAGGTCATGGGATGATTCTTCAAGTGAAGAAGAAGACCATCACAAGAGGCGCGGGCACAAGCACTCACCATCAAGCGCTTCACGTGTGTGCCTTATGGCATGAGGTAACGAAAAGCCTATCCCTAGTGATAGTGACAATGATAGTGATAGTGATGATGAGCTACCTTCTTATGATGAACTTGTGCAACAAAACCTTGATTATGCTAAAGCTTGCACTAGTCAACAAAAGAAGCTAAAAGCTTTAAAAGTAAAATTAGATAGCTCTCAACAAGCTTATGCTACTTTGCTTGAACAATATGAAACTTTTGCTAATCTTAATGTTGAGCTATCTACTAAAGTTGAGCTATTAGAGGCTAGTGCAAACACAAATGAATGCATAATCAATGATGAGCAACTAGAAAAGAAAAATAAAAAATTAAAAGAAAAGTTAGCTAGCATACAAGATGCTTATAAAAGTTTGCTTGCTAAAATGGAAACTATGTGCAAACATTGTGATGAGCTAACTAATAAAGTTGCAAATCTTGAAGCTATCGGTACAACCCCCACCGAGGCACCTAAAAAGAAAAGTTCAATTTTTGACATGCCTAAAAAGGATGCCTCTACTTCTTGTAATGATTTATGCTTAGACTCACCCTTGTGCAACCAAGATTATGTTGAGAAAGTTGTTGTAGAAACATGTACACAAGAGGTTGCAATAGAGAATGAGCAACTCAAGCAAGAAGTGGCTCACCTCACCAAGGACTTGACTCAAATGAAAGGCAAGACAGAGCTAGCCCAACTTCATCAAGATAACACCATCATGAGAGTGAAGAAGCTTGATGAAGGACAAATCATGGTTTGTTACGTATGCCACAAAGAAGGCCACAAGTCCTATGAGTGCAAGGTGAAGAATGGGGGAGGAGCAAAGAAGAAAGAGAAAAACAAAAAGCAAACAAGCAAGCTCTCCAACACCTACACCAACAAGGTGGATAAGAAGGCCTCCACACCTTATCTCTTGAAGAAGAAGAAGAATGATATGGTGGTGGCCATCAAGGTGAACAAGCAAGCCAACAATGGGGCCAAATGCATTTGGGTGCCAAAAGAAATTATTTCAAACATGAAGAGCACCAAGAAGGTTTGGATCCTGAAGAGGAAATGAGAAGTCCAATGGACTTCGGAGAATTTGGAGACTTGGCAAAGTTTTGGGTGCATTTCATGGGGTGCATCACATCGGGTCAAGTAATTGCCAAGTGGGTTAGTGAATACTATGGACCCAAATTCCCATTCCCATGATAGGTAACTAGATTTAATTTCTTGAAATTTCAATTAGCATCTAGTTCCTTTTCATGCCTAGGTTTGCATTTGCATGTTTAGTCTTTTATCATGCATACACTAGGTAAATCATATGGTAGGACTTGCTCGGTATCACTCTTATCATTGGAGCAAACCTACATGGTTTAATTTGTTTAGAAGCACGGCACATAGCTTGTCTAACAATTATTTATCTAATATGTGTCAAAGTCCAAATTGTACATAATTTTCCCCGATTATCACTTTTGAAAATGATCCTCACATTTATGTGATATCATCCTTCAAGTGGTATCTTTGATTCTAAAATCAATGTGCATGTCTCCTACAAGTATTCCATGCTTGTGTGCACAAATTTAGGGGGAGGTTACTCTACAAGATGGATATTTTGAGACTAATACTATTTCAAGCTTATCATATGTATAGTAGTCTCATTGCAAGGAAAATGGAGTCCCCGGAGATAAGCATCAAACTTCAAATGACCACCATGCATCTCAAGTGGTGTCATTCAAATTGGTTTCTACATGTGCTATTCCTAACCGATATCATTGTGTTAACTTCAATTTGATATTTATATGCTTTTTCCGTGCATTATATAGATTAAACTTCTTTGTACATTAATTTGCCGATTATGCATATATCTCATCCACCATCATATGTATGCATATATCTAGGGGGAGCTTAGTCTATGTAATGTGAGAGTCAAGTCTTGTGATCTATTCCACTCCACATACAAGGGATCACAAGATTTGACCCTCCCTTGTGCTACTAATGTCTTCCTTTTCGGTGTTTGATTCCAAAGAGGAAGAATTTGTAGGACCAAAAGCAAGCCCGATCATAATAATTTACAAGTGGTAATGGTCCGAGAAAGGGAGGATAGTAGATTATGGAGTTAGGGGGAGGCTTAAATCCATAATACCACATGGAGACATTTGCAAGGGCAAGAGAAGTTTCCAAAGATGTTTACATGTGGTATCTTTTAGCATCATATAACATTGCCCATTGCATTGCATTCTAGCAAGTAGATAGTTTTTCATTTCCAAAATTCTTATTATTTGCTTGCTTTGGTCATGTTGTCATCAATCACCAAAAAAGGGGAGATTGTAAGGAAAATAGACCCTAGGCCCATTTACTTTGGATTTTGGTGTTTGATGATCAACAAGACCAAATTGGACTAACATGTTTGCAAGTAATTGTTTTGTAGTTCAATAGGATGCAAGACGTGACTTGGACGAAGGCGACGTGATGATCCGATGATCAATACCTCAAGCGAGACCTTAGAAGCATAATGGAAGACATACAAGATCAAGCAAAGTCCAAGCACGAAGATTGGAGCCAAACCAGGAGCAAAGATCGTGAAGAAACAAGTCAAGGAAGGGTTCAGAGGCGACCGGACGCTGTGACCGAACGCCGCGACTGAACGCGACCGGACACGTCCGGTGGCAAACCCTAGCGCAGATGCGCCTGTCTGTGTGTCCGGACACTGAGGCGGCCGAGGACCAGACACGTCAGGTCAATTATTCATCATCGCAGTACAGACTGGATGCTGGCAGAGGATCGACCGAACGCGGGAACAGTAGCGTCCGATTGAAGTCTAGAGAGGTTCCAGAGAGGCATAGACGTGACCGGACGCACCCAACGTCCGATCAGTTGATCGCGCCGAAGGCCAGGTGATCGTTGTGAGTGACCGGACGCGTCCAGTCAATACGATGACCGCGTCCGGTCGTTGTTAGAAAAGCTGCAGTTGATCCCAACGGCTACCTTCTCACTTGGGGGCTATAAATACCACCCCAACTGGCCATTTGAGATATGGAGACTTGAGAAAACATACCAAGGGTGTTCCTACACCATTTTAGTGATCTCTACATGCATAGTGCTTAGTGATTCATTAGGTGATTAGCGTAGGTGCTTTGCGAAGTGCTTAGGTTGATTAAACCATCGCTTATGCGCTTGCTCTAGGTTTAGACCTAGTGTTTAGTCAGGTTTGCATGCCTCTTATCACTTGGTGCTTGCGTGCATCGTTGTTGTACATCGTAGGGGCTTGTAGTCTTGTGAGATCACACCAACCGTGTTTGTGGTATGGCCGCCACCATGTACCGAAGGGAACAAGGCCCGCGGCGGTTCGGCCGAAAACTTGATAGTGAAGACGGCGGGGAGTGGTTCGGGAGAGGCTTACCGAAGGCACACCGGAGACCCACTTGTGCATGGGGAAGGCCCAAGGCTATCCATAGAGTTACTTGACCGGGAGCTTGGCCCTTGCGAGGGATTCCTTGCGAGGGGCTCCAACGAGGACTAGGGGGAAGCTCGAGCGCTTCTCGATACCTCGGTAAAAATACCGGAGTCGTCGACGGGAGTTTGCATCTCTACCTCATCTTTAGCTTCCACATTTACATTGTTACCTAGGTTGTGTGCTTTACTTTCCTAGCTTAGTTGATAGGATTGGAACCTAGGTTGCATAACTCTTTTGCGGTAGAGATAGCAACACATTAGCAAAACCGTAGTTGTACATTTAGATAGATCACTTTCTTGCATAGGTTTTGCTAAGGTGAAATTAGAGGCCATAGTTTATAGAGAATAGATTTTAAGTTGCCTAATTCACCACCCCTCTTAGGCGTCACAAGTTCCTTCAATTGGTATCAGAGCCGGTTGGCTCAATTGGACTTTTGTCTTAACCGCCATTGAGCCGACGCTACTAAGAGTGGTTGGGATGGATACATCTAGGCCTTCATACTTTGACGGCACTAACTTCCCCTACTATAAAGCTAGAATGGCTTGTCAGCTTGAGGCGGTAGACTTAGGTGTTTGGAGAGTCACTCGTGATGGGATGAAGCCCATTAAGAATTCCGATAAATCCACAAAGAGTGAAGAAAAATAAATTCATTTTAATGCTAGAGCTAAAAATTACTTGTTTGAACCTTTTAGCATGGATGTTTTTAACCAAGTATTCACTTTAAATATGGCACATAAAATTTGGCTAAAACTCCAAGAGCTGCATGACGGCACAAGTAATGTCCGTGAGCAAAAACATTGCTTAGCTCAACAAAGTTATGATTCTTTTGAAATGAATGATGATGAGCTTGTTCGTGATATGTATTCTCGTTTGAATCTAATTATCAATGAGCTCAATTCTATAGGATTGACAAAGCTAGGTGATGTGGACATCGTGAGAAATATCATCTCCGTGCTACCACAAAAGAAATATGCAAGCATCATCACCATCCTTCATAACTTGGAGGACTTGAGCACCATGACCCCGGCCATTGTGATTGGCAAGATAGTGGCATTTGAGATGTCACGCAAAATATGTCAAGAAGAAGCCTCTTCATCAAGCAAGGGTAAAGCTCTCGCATGTAGTGAGAAAAGGAAGATGAAGGGCAAGAAAGTTGAGTCAAGCTCAAGCTCAAGCTCAAGCTCCTCAAGTGACCCGGGGCTATCCACAGAGTTTCCTGACCGGGAGCTTGGCCCTTGCGAGGGGCTCCAACGAGGACTAGGGGAAGCTCGAGCGCTTCTCGATACCTCAGTAAAAATACCGGAGTCATCGACGGGAGTTTGCATCTCTACCTCATCTTTAGCTTCCGCATTTACATTGTTACCTAGGTTGTGTGCTTTACTTTCCTAGCTTAGTTGATAGGATTGGAACTTAGGTTGCATAACTCTTTTATGGTAGAGATAGCAACACATTAGCAAAACCATAGTTGCACATTTAGATAGATCACTTTCTTGCATAGGTTTTGCTAAGGTGAAATTAGAGGCCATAGTTCATAGAGAATAAATTTTAAGTTGCCTAATTCACCCCCCCCCCCACTCTTAGGCGTCACAAGTTCCTTCACAAGCCAACCAGAAGACCTAGGCGGGGATGTGGGGGCTAAAAAAATATCAGTACCAGCCAAGACTGGCACTTGAGTTCCATCAGAACTCTAACTCGACCCTCGCTTACAGCCAAAGACAAAAAGAAGATGAGTCATCAAAAGAACTCGGGACAATGCAAGATAATAAAGGATAGGCACTCTAACTACTCACTAACAAGTAACGAGGGTCACACTATCGTCCTCATCCTCATCCTCGAGGATCTCCACCGCATTGCCATCTGATTGAGCAGATAACCAAACAGCAAGATTGAGCAGAAGAAACAAAGAAGGAAACTACTCACGAAGAAATAACAAAAACAACTTACAAAAGGGGGCGGATTCGTGGAGGTGTACTCCTTGACTTGGAGAGGAGCAACACTTGCATCCTTCAAGATTTTGCAGAGGCATCCCAAGACCTCCTCCTCCGTCAGCTCCTGTGTAGGAACCATCCGGGATGGGTCCTCCGCTCCGGCATACTCAAAGCCATACCTCTCCCTCGCCTTCAGAGGCTACACTCGGCGACGGAGGAAACTGGCCACAATACCGAAGCCAGTCAAGCCCTGCTATTTCAAGACCTTGATCCGCTCAAGGAAAGGCTTAATCTTCTTGAGGTCTTCTGGCGACAGAGGCTGCTTCTTCCAGCGGTCATTCACAACTGGACCGGCATCCGAATGCACTGCGAGGGGAGGGGCCATGTTCCTAGCATAAAACCACTCGGATTGCCAGTCCTTAACCGAGTCAACCAGATTGTACTCAAAGAACTCTTTCTGCTTACTTTGGTGAAATTGGATACCACAACCACCTAGGACAGAAGTATTATCACTCCAGGGGTGTTGTTTCAAACGGAAGAGGTAGCGGAATAAGGAGATAGAAGGGAGGATTCCATGAAAGGTTTCACAAAAATGAACGACATAGAAAGATGAAGAATTGCATTTGGGGTCAAATGGTTTAAAGAAATATCAAAATATCGAAGGAATTGGTGGAGAAAAGGAGACGCTGGGAGGCAGATTCCAGCGTGGATGATGGATATGAAGAGAACGATCTCACCAGGACTGAGGGAAGGAACCCGGTGCTCGCCAGGAGTCTTTCACTCAACAAAACCCTGATCCTGGATCAAGCCATCGCTGACCAACTCCCTCAGTTGATCCTCCGTGGTGCTTGGAGCGGGCCAGACCTTCTCCGTGGCCCTCATGGCGATGAATTCTTGGTCCTCGATCACCTGGAGCACCTCCTCCTCATCCACTAAGATGGCCTTCAACTTGCTGGACGAACCTCTCTTCTTGCCCATACACTAGATGATGCTCTCCTCTCATAAAACAAGACGGCGACGGCGCGTGAGCAGTGGCAGCACTCGAATGGCGTCGACGGCGGTGGTCGAGCTCTGAGAGGGGATTAGGATTTGGGAGACCGATGGCGGAAGGCAAAGAGCAAGTGAAGAGGAGAAGAAGGGAAAGAAATTGTTTTTATAACAGTAAAAACATGGCCCAAATGGCCCGTTAAGCCAACAGATCGTTTCCACCTTTTGCGCATTGAATGTAGGATGTGACCCAAGCGACAGATGGCATGCCTTTTCACAATGGAATAGTGCAACGGGCAGATTTCAGACTTATCTATCCACATAAATTGCTGCCGAGTAGTTTCAACCTGGAATGCTCAGAAAAAACTCAGCAATTACAATACAGGCAAAGAAGCTTCAGAAACAACCCATAAATCATTCAGAAGTTCTCGGGTGGATGCAGAAGACAGCGACTCCAAGCAACAAGATTTTTCCAATTACAAATATCTTCAAGGGAACTAGGATTATAGACTTTACAAGACCCATCGAATTCGAAACTACGACGAACAAAGATAGCAACAAGGAACCCAGTAGAATTCGGCTCTAGAAATGACTACGTGCTCCTAGTTGCTACTCGGCAGAACACACTCTACATGGCTACACTGTTTTCTTCAAAGAAAGAGCGCAGTGCATCCAAGATTGGTGTCAACGGCACAACAGGACAACATGGATCAGGGGAGGCTCACATGCATCAGTCTACCTATGTCCGATGTGATGCTGGATCATGTGCTGATCTGCACCTGACAATCGCGAGGCAGAGTGGAAGGATCAACCCGGAACTGCTAGATGAGAGAACATATCCCACATCATAAGACTTCTTCCATCTGCTAGAATGGACTACCTAGCACAATACCGCTGAGAGATTAGTCTACCTCTAACCTCTATCACAAGACTTCTTCCATCTACTACAAGTAGTACAAGATTCCAACTCACGCCGGGGGGCTGCTCTACTTCACAAACCAACGTATTCATGGCTATAGACTTCAAGCTCAACGCCAGGACTTCATTGATTTGCAACAGCTCACCAGAAGGGTATTTATAGACCTAGAAGCGGTGCACATGGACCAAGTTCAAACAACAGATTCAACCTGACAATCAACAAGAAAAGGAGCAGAACAGTGATAGCAAGTCATAAAGGCAAAGTGAACGCATGTGAAGGCACAGTGCACAAGGACAGTATATCCAGACGAATATTCCAACACTGTGCAGCCCATGACTGAGCTGCATTTACAGCACAACGGCCACCTACCACCTACCTTTGACAGACAGACTACCTGAGGATACAACAAAAGGACCCTCTGTCCGAGTTCTTTCTATTCAAAAGAACCCGGATATATGCGGGATCCACAGGATTCCTCATCGGTACGAGTACTAGTGGTGGGTCTTAGCCTGGCCCACGTACCTGACAGAAGAGGCGAGGCAACAAGTGACGCCGATTCCGAGTAGAATAGGACGAACTAGCCGGATTTCCTAATAGAAAGTACCTTCTGCAATTAGATCAGGACACCTTCTTAGGAATCCGACTAGAACTGTAATCGCACCATAGCCGTCTTTCCCTATATAAAGAGAGGCTATGGGCACCCCTAAAAGGGAAGAACAACACAATATATCAATCAATCCAACGCAAAAGGCTAACGCCGACTAGACGTAAAGGCCATTACTCGATCACGGTCGAGGGCCCGAACCAGTATAAATCGACCGTCTCTTGCGTTCACCGTTGAGTTCCGCACCCGTCGAAACCTGAACAACTGTCCCGGGTACCCCCGTGACAGGCTATCGGTGGTAAAACATTGACAGATCTGGATGTTACAGAAGTAGATCTGGATGTTGCATAACATACATGTTGCAAGTGTTTTTTTAAGTGTTTCAGATGTTTCATGCATATGTTGTAAGTGTTTTATCTGGATGTTGCAGATGTTTTACAATGGCTACGCACATGTTTTCAAGTGTTTCACGTGTTTTTGCAAGTGTTTCAGATGTATGTTGCAAGTGCTTCATCTGGATGTTGCAAAAGTAGATCTGATGTTGCACATGTTGCAATGTGACCCACCTGCCACAGTCGTTTGCTGCAGCTGCTGGGCGTCGTGCATGCGCGTGGGAAGCAGAGGGGGATGGCGGTAGGGGCGTAGGTGGTCCCTGCGTGCGCGGGGGAAGTAGGGGAGCGGCACCGTAGGTCTGGAGGCCGGAGGGGAGCGACACAGTAGTAGCAGGAAGCATGAAAGTGCGGGGGGAGCGGCGTGGGCGATCCCTGCCTGTACGTGCAGTAGGCGCGGTCGTTCGAACGCGCAGTAGGCGCGGTCGTTCGGACGCGCACGTCCGTCCGGATGTCCGGGGGCTAGCACTGCCGTATTTTTTTTTTATTTTTACATGGTATATACTACTACAATCCATTATGAAATTTATAATACTCCGTATGTTGCGTGAGTGTATTTTGGAAATTTGGATATTGTTGTTCCGTGGTGTGTTTTGGATTGCTCATATACTATCCATCAGATGCTGACTTTGGGACGTTGCATGTTAGATTGTTCTGATGATTTTCATTACATGTTCCACGTGTGTTTTGGATTTGTCGCATATTATTCACGAGATATTTCTTATGAATTATGACATCTTGTGAATAGTGCAGGTACAATCCAAATTACGCCACGTATTGTTGAAGCGAAAAACTACCAATTTTCTTCAGTTTCAGTCTAATGATGATGTCTTGGACAGAAGTGACTTTGGGCAATGCACAACGGAGAGTATCAGACTATCAGTTGTATACTTGTGCCGCGCGGATTGTTGATTGGTTTGACTCATTGACTGTTACAGCAACCAAGGGGGGCCACCTGTCACTAGTCCACCACCACGATGGCGGCGGCCGCGCCGGCGGCTAGCCGGCTAGTAGTGCGGCGACGCAAGTGCTCCAACGGCGCGCGTCGTGGTTCTGGGCGCCACCGCTCTCGGCTTGGTGCCGCAGAGGAAGGCGAGGATGGCGTCGGAGCCCCTAACGAGCCGGTTGCACAGCGCGCCGATGAGCATCCCGGCGACGGGCGCGACGAGGTAGATCCAGACGGAGGTGTACCTGCCGAGTACGATGGCCGGGCCCAGCGTCCTGATCGGGTTCATCGACCCTCCGGACACCGGCCTGGATGGATCGGATGCACAGCACAACTCGTACGTTCAGCAATGCAACACAGTGGCAGTCGCAGTGGCACTGGCACTTGCACTCTCTGAAGAAACTGAGAGTTTTTTTTTTAAAAAAAATTACCCGATGACGAGACCCAGGGTGCCGACGGCAGCTCCGATGGCCAGCCCTCCTGCTGTCTGATTCTGCATTAATTTGCCATCAAGCATCAACCAAACGTTCAGATAATGAGCACACGAAGAACACAACAAGTTAACTGAAAGAAGGGATAATAAGGACAGACGGAGCCTCTGG
The DNA here is from genome assembly GCA_904845875.1 of Miscanthus lutarioriparius. NCBI lineage: Eukaryota > Viridiplantae > Streptophyta > Magnoliopsida > Poales > Poaceae > Miscanthus > Miscanthus lutarioriparius. The sequence goes on from CAJGYO010000006.1 coordinate 92,014,846, forward strand.
CAGCGGTGGCGATGACGATCATGAGCACCGCGGAGGCGACCAACTCGAGCAGGAACGGCAGCCTAGTGTGGCCGCCGGCCATCATCGGGGCCGTCCCGTAGAAGTGCTCCTCCCGCGGCTCCATGACGCCGTTCACCGACACGCAGGCGAGCAGCGAGCCGGCCATCTGCGCCACCACGTAGAACGGCAGCTGGGGGCGCACAACAAGATGGATGCAAAGCTCACTATTATATATGCAGAGTACGTACTATTTACGTTGGCTGCGAATCTCCGGCGATGCGTGGATGGACAAGGCCTGCCAATGTACCTTGGCCCACGAGAGGTAGCCGAAGACGGTGAAGGTGAGGGTGACGGCGGGGTTGAAGTGCGCGGGGCCGAGCCAGCAGAGCACGAAGCCGACGGTGAGCGCGACGACGAGGCACACCATGGGGAACGTCAGCGTGCCGTGCATCTCCTGCATCAGCGCCGCCACGGCCGACCAGAACACCAGCAGGAACGACGCCACGCCCTCCACCATCAACTATATACCCAACCATGCATCAAGTACAGTCGAAAGAAGGAAAAAATGAGAGAGCTGTTAGACACGACATGGCGCCCCGCCAGTTAATCTTACGGTTCAGTTCTATATGGTCGTTAACTAGATTATTACTGTCGTTGTAGTATTAGCTACGGAAAACTGTGTACCTCCCGTACGAAAAGCCCGATGGCTAGGCCTCTGCTCACACCTTCTGCAGCGGCGGCCGGATCATGATCACGGCAAGACCGCTCTAAGTCCTGCCCGTTCACCTCAACGCACTCGCTGCCGGCGAAGTCTTTCTCCGCCATTTCGCCGCTACTAACTACTGTTCTTCGTTCGTGGGCGATGAACATGCACGGATTTGGACCACTGTTCTATGTTATATATGTAGAACAGCTGAATGGCAGGAGCAGCCGTGGTTCTAGCACGAACGCACGGGCACACACTCTTGGCGTGCACAAACTGAAGAAGCTTTGCGTGCTCCCCGAGTTCTTGTCCGGTCAAACCAGAAGCCGTTCATCGGTTCAGGACTTTCAGGTAAAAAAAAAAAAAAACTGCGCATGAGTCTGTCTGTGTCAGCCGCCGACCACAGCTCACCTGCTTCTCCTTGAGCCTTGAAGTATTCAACTGTTGGTAAATACGCAGTGCGATCTGATGGCGATGCAGTAATGGCAATTGACAACACCTACACTCGCTCCTCCTATGTCGATTGCCGTTGCCGTTTTATAAAGACGATTAATTAGTATAATAAACCGCAGTAAAGTTGCTGTGACGATGCCGCAAGCAGAGAGCATTTCCATCCGTCCGTCACGTCCGAAAGAGCTTTTGTTCCCTTTAGCAGAGAGAGGTGCAGCTGACGCAGGCAGCCTTCCTTCTGAAGCCGTCTGCGTGTCTGAATGCTGTCGGGCACTGGGAAAATGCAGTGCGAGCAGCTGAATTATACTATTCAGCGATGGACGCGGAGCGACCGAACGAGGCGGCTCCGCACGCGGAAGCTCCCACGCCCCCGACGTCCCTCGGACGTCCGATCAGCCGGTGGATAAGATTAACAAAAGTACACCACACAGCATGATCAGGGTATGATGGAAAAGAGAGGCATCGATCTATCGATCCATCTCCCTTTGGCACGGAAATAAAAGATGCGATGGTCGGCTGGCGGTAGATGCATCTCTCGCGCGTGTGGTCAGATTAGCCATGATCACCAGCTTCAAGAATGAAACAATCAATGGCCATGATCACAGCCTAAAGAAAACAAAAGGCCCCGCCAATGAGACGAGAGCTTTCCACACACAGCGAAAACGATGCGTTACTATTGGCGCGCTTTTTGGAAGCTGGAAACTGCATTATTTGAATGAAACAGTGTAAAAGACGAAACTGAAAGAAATCTGTCTAGCCACCATACTATACGAAGTTTCAAATTTTTGTCAGAGAGCTGAAAGCCTGAAACAAAGGTTAACCTGGTCAATTCCAAATGATTCGCGCATGGAGCACGAGACACGGCTCCCGACTTTCAGAATTGTTTACACAGGAAGCAAAGCACAGCCACAACTCAGAGAGTCTGAGAAAAACGGTGAACCACACCAAGACAAACAAAGCGTATCCAGTCAGGAATGAGAGTGTAGGACCCGTGGCCGCCGGTGATCGCCGGCGACGTGAGAGAGACAGGGATGGCACGTCGGATTCGGCCAACGGAGCAGAGGAACCTCTCGCTCGCGTTTTACTGTCTTAGTAATAATAAATTCGATGTCTTGCTTACAACAATAGTTCAGAATATAAGGCACTTGGCCGACTGACTAGATGACCCCACAAGTCATACTCTAGCTATTACATAAATGATAGGAGTACGTCTTCTCCTCTGAGCCGCGTACCGCCGAAGGTTCTGCTTGACCGACATTGTAGTCTTCCCAAGTGGCAGACGAAGCTGGGAACCCTGTCCATGTGAGCAATACCTGAGGAACAGTATTGTTACCTTTCTTAACCAGGCGACATTTCAGGATGCGTTCTGGGACAGCAGCTGTTGCCTCCAGATCTGTGACAGCAGGTAGAGTAGAGTACACAGGTGTGTGATCCTGGTGAAATGCCTTCAGCTGCGAAATGTGAAACACAGGGTGTATAGCACTGTCAGCAGGTAATTGCAAACGATATGCCACAGGTCCAATCCGTTCCAGAATCTTGTATGGCCCAAAAAACTTGTAAGATAGTTTGGGAAAGGGTCTGTTGGCCACTGAAGAATGGGTGTATGGCTAAAGGCGCAGCAACACAGAATCTCCCACACTGAATTGCTGATCAGTTAGGTTTCTGTCTGCAAACACTTTCATCCTATTCTGAGCTTGCTCTAGTCTGGTCTTCAGGACTTGAAGATGGAGTGCTCTATTCTCAATGAGCTGAGTGATTGAGATAGATGTATCAGGTGACGGTGTTGCTACCACTCCTAGATCAGGATCATAGCTGTCACGGAACCGTCTAAATTATAAGAGCACAAGTACAAAAACGATCACCGAAGTGATCAATTTGTCATACTTGAACCCATATAACTCCGGTAGTCTAACGAAATCATGAGGGATTTCCATCCAACCAACATACAAGCTAAGATCGTAGTGATTCAACACAACACATCACCTGTTACAACATTTCACAAGTAGCTTGCAGAAGCTCACATACATCGGAGTTCAATTAAGTTATTACAACCCAAGTTTGAAATAGCGGAAGCGACAAAGTTTCAAAATTACAACACTAGTAGTTCAAATACGTGGCCAGTCCATAGTCATATCCCACAAAAGCATTTCATAAGAGAAACTAGCAGACTATACCCACTGGTCTAATCCTCATCCTCAGCAGGGAGAAGACAGTACTTGCAGCAACCATTATAAAAGATGCCATCTGCAACAAGAGGTAAATAAACCCTGAGTACGAGAATGTACTCAGCTAGACTTAGCCGTCGTAAACCAGAAATAAAAAGACGCCAAGGAGTATGCAAGGCTGATATATAAGTGAAGCTCGCTTGACAACATTTTGCATAAAAGTTTAAGTAACATAAGTAATCTTTTATCGCTTAAGCATCAAGTTAATAATCATTAACCTGTCATCTAGATTGGCACCTGTTCTATGGCAACCACTTGATTAAGGAGCAAACATTAATAACCATATCAGGTATAATAAGGCCATCATCATTATCATCATTTCTGAACCATCAAGTCAATTAGTGTGACTACAATGGAGATACTCCCATCAAGTTTCTCACTAACCGAGAGAGACGACAACTCGAATCGATTACTACCCAGCTAGGGAATTATTCCTAACACAAATCCATGACTTCCTCCGTCGATGAGCATTAGGTCACCTTTGGTACAACTCAGGAATCGCAGGTCCGATCAGCGCCGCACTCTCAGGGATACCATGCCACCAGGTCATTCAGGACTTTTAAACACATGCCCATGGACACTAGCAATGGCTCCCCTCCGAGGTGCACTTTCACTTACCGGTTTCCGGCCTGAGTGGAGCTACTAAGCTTCGCGGTCGGTTCATCAGATCCGGCCAGCTAAGTGAGAGGCATGCGTTCAAAATGACAAGAAAGGCTCCATGCCTCAGTCCTTAATCGACACGGACGGAATCACTATAAGCATAATAGCCCACCTATAAGACTCCGCCCGGTCTTCATTCATTTTATCCATGGTTCTTTTCCACGATAGCAAATATAGCCAACCGTGACCAGATAGATCCCTATATCTCGCAGGTGATAGGAAATCACCCGACTTCTACCGTGAAAGCATCTAGGGACCTAGTGGTTTCGATGATTAATGACAACATAAGATTATTATGACTAACGTGTGTTTTGCAGAGGCAATTTGAGTTAGGTCATGATAATGGTGATTGATTGGGCAACCAATGGTTTTCATGCCCCTATCGATGGAATCGTTTCAATTTTCAAAGGATGGATGATAAGGTTAAGGACGATCTAGTTCTAAGTGTCGTTTGGTATTGAGAGGCACTTAGAGTAGATTAGGACTTTGTTTTTTCTTTGACCATACTATAAAGGGGGGTATGAGCGGGTATGTTTGGTTGTGGGGGGTATTTATACTTTTCCCACTCCTCTAATATATCTCTCTTGCTCATTTGATCAGCTGAAGAACACCTTTGAGTCCAAGGGAGAGCAAGTGCCTAGTGAGGAAGTTGTGATTTGATAATCTCAAGATTAAGGACCCCATTAGTGCTTTGAGAGTAGCAAGTGTGCATCCACTCATCTCATTAGGCTTGGTTGGGTCAAGTAAGAGTTTGTGCTTGTTACTCTTGGTGATCGGCGTCACCTAGACGGTTTGATGGTGATTAGGAGTGTGGTGATCATCCGGTGGAGCTTGTGGATGACCCAACTCGACTTGTGAGCGGTTGTGGGAGATTCACCGAGCCGGAGTGGCGAAGAATCAACATGTAGAGAGCACTTGATCCTTGCACGAATAAGGGGGAGCCATACCCTTGCGCAGGTGCTCCAACGAGGACTAGTGGGGAGTGCCGACTCTTCGATACCTCGGCAAAACGTCGTCATGTTCCTTTCCTCCCTTTACTTTGTGTATTTACTTTGAGCAATTCATTTCTTGTCATTACATTTATAGAATTGACTTGCTAGCATAGGATTGGAACTAGGTTGCAAAACTCTTTGTGCCGTAGAACAATAGCACACACTTTTAGGCACTAGGGGTGAAGTGGGCTTTGCTTAGGACTTAATTATTGTGAAATTTTTTAGAGAAGCCCAATTCACCCATCTCTTGGGCATCTTGATCCTTTTAATTGGTATCAGAGCAGAGTGCTCTTCGAATTAGGCTTAACCGCCTAGAGCAAGATGTCCCATGGAGATAGACCCCCTCTCTTCTTTGAAGGAGACGATTTTCCTTATTGGAAAATTCGTATGAAGGCATATCTAGAGGCTTTAGATGTTGGAGTGCTTAGAGCCACCATACAAGGGTTTCCAAAACCTAAGGATCCCACAAACCTTGTTGGTGATGAGATTCACTATGAGAAATGGAATGCAAAAGCCAAAAACACCCTTTTTAGAGGTCTTTGCAAGGATGTGTTTAACCGTATTCGGAACCATAAGGACGCCCATGCACTATGGTCGGATATTTGTGCGCTCCATGAGGGAACTAAGAGTGAGCGTGAGGAACGTTATCACCTTATCATGAGAAAGTTAAACTCTTTTGAAATGCTTCCTAATGAAAGTGCTAATGAAATGTACTCTCGCTTGAATGTCATTGTAGAAGAAGTCAATGGGCTTGGGCTCACACAATTGCAACCATCCGATGTCATGAGAAAGATCTTGTGTGTTCTTCCTATTGACAAATATGGACACATTGTCATCGTACTTCATCAAGGAGATCTTTCCAATGCTACACCAACTCAAATATTGGGGAAGATCAATGCTCATGAGATATACATGCACATCACACCACAAGATGGCTCTCCCTCCTCAAACAAGAAGAAAGACTTGGCTTTCAAGGCTAGTCAAGAGAGAAAGGGTAAAGCAAAAGTTGAAGCTTCCTTTGATAGCTCAAGTGAAGAAGTAGATGACACCAACATTGCTCTCATGGTGAGGATGACCACCAAGATGCTAAAGAAGATAAACAAGAATGATATCAAGTTTGATTCAAGGAAGAAGTTCTTCACTAGTAGCAAGAGGAAGCCCATCTCGGAAATGGATTGCTATAATTGTGGTGATCTTGGTCATCTAGCTCATCAATGTCCTAAGCCCAAGAAAGATAAATTCAAGAAGAAATACAAGGACAACAAAGATAACTCAAGTGATGATGAGAAGAAGAAAGAAAAGCCATACAAGAATAAAGATGGCAAGAAGAAGCAACACCAAAAGAAGAATGGCAAAGCTTATATTGTTGGTGATTGGCTCACGGATATTGAATCATCAAGTGACTCATCCAGAGAAAATAGTGATAATGAGAAAGAAAGAGTGGCCGCTCTTGTTATTGGGAGTTCATTGCCTCCACCACCACCACTACCATCATCCTCTACACACCTATGCCTTATGGCCAAGGGTGACCGAAAGGTACAAAGTGATGATGATAGTAGTGATAGTGATAGTGACAATGAATTTGTAGCTCCCTCTTATGATGAACTAGTTGAATTGCTAAATAACTACATTAAAATCATAAGAAAAACAAAGAGCTAAAAATGACAAACTCGAGGTTGAAAAAGAATCTCTCTTAGCTAAGTATGAAATATCTCAAAAAGCTAGTGATGAGCTTAGAGATGAAAACAAGATTGTGTCATCCACCCTCAAGGAGCTCAAAATCAACATAAAAGAGCTTAAAGAAAAACATGATAAACTTAAGGGAATACACAAAGAGCTCAACACTAGATATGACTTGCTAAAAGATAAATATACTACTCTCAAAGTCAATCATGACAATCTTGTTATTGTAAATGAATATCTATGTGATGAACCACATGATGCTACTAACTTTGTTGCTAAGATTGATATAGCTACATCATGTGATGACTTGATTGATGAGAACATTGAGCAAGGATCTAGTGGCAAAGGCAAGCAACTGGTTGTGATCGAACACTATGATGACTGTGGCAGAACCGACCAATTCATATAGGCTTAAGTAAGAAAATCACCTGCCAACGCAGATAAATGAATGTACTTAAGTCCATACAAACCCGGTAGTCCGTGAAATCACGTAGGTTTTCAAACCATCCAACATACAAGCCAAGATCGTACAAGTTTAGCAGCCACCGTTCAGGTGTTACATAAAGTTCGCAACATCATCTCGAATACATCGGAGTTTAGAACCAAAAGTTATTACAAACCAAGTTCAACGAAGGTAGCGGAAGCAATAGTTTTAAAACCACACACGCACACATAGTTTAATACAGTGCCAGATAGTGATCAAGTTCCACAAAAATAGTAGATAAGACATAAGGAATGACCACGCCCTTGGTCCTAGTTGTTGCCCATCGCTGGGTAGAGACAGTGGATGCAGTAGCCATAGTACATCTGACCATATGCAACAACAATGGGAACAAAGCTCTGAGTACGAGAATGTACTCAGCCAGACTTACCCGACTTAAACGGAAATAAAACGACACCAAGGAGCATGCAAAGCTTTCTTTAGGGGGCTAGCTCGACTCATTTGCGAAAAGCATATGCATCATGAATAAATCGTTTAAGTACATTGGCATCATCTTTATTATAACCTGTTAATCTAGGTAAGCACCTATGCTAGAGCAATCACTTGATTAACCATTAACATCAAGTTACCATCTCAGGTTTAGTTCTTTCAACATAGTCCACATAACCATACATGTTCCATCATCATTACTACGATGCCGTAGCTCGAGTCAAGTGCTCACTGTCCAGGAGCGATGGCGATTCGAATCGATTCCTCACCAGCTGGTGATTTATTCCTCACACAAACCACGCTTCCCCTGTCAGGGTAGCTTAGATCACCAAGGACACTATTCTAGAAGCTGCAGGATAATCTGGAGCCATAGTACCCAGGGACCGCCCGACTGCTAGGAATCAGGGCGCACCTGCCCTTGGGCTCACTCTTCGCGTCCCTGTCGTCCCCCATTCAGCTCCAATACACGCACCCGTGTAGATCCTGGCCTGAATAGTGCCACTAGCTTCATGGTCAGAATAACTTATCCGGCCAGCTAAATGTGAGGCATGCGTTCAACATGATAAGAGAAACAAGCAACGATCGGTCCTTAACCGACACAGGCGGAAACTACGAGCACCCAGAACCCTGTCTGGTTGCCCACTACACATTCCACCCAGTCTCCATTTATTCATCAACACTTGGTTAATTCCATGATAGTATCCATAGCTAAATATCCAAGTAACCACCTATAATTGCCGATGACCGAAAATCACCGACTACTAGCGGTCTAAGCAGGGCTAAGCATTTAACTCGGTCCTAGACCTAGCAGGGTAATTATATTAAGGTAGGCAAAGATATAATATATGCATCAACGGTTTCATTCAACTCCTAAAACTTAACGCAACAATATATATATATATATATATATACTTATATAAAGTAATTGCTTTACAAAGTAGGAGACTTAGGATGCTCCGGGGCTTGCCTTTCTCGAACGAGCTAGGTTGATGATCGAGGCACTCTTGAAGCTCTTCCTCTTCCAGCACCTCCTGTGCGGGAACCTCGGGCTCGATCACGACCTGCTCCTCGGGGGCTGCTACTGGTACTTCCTCCTGCGATCCTATATGCTGCATATGTATATGTTACTATAGGAGTGATGCTTTCGAATGAGATGATGAATGATGATCATGAATGTTTGGTATGATGAGGGTGCTTTATGTTTTTGTTTTGCGGAATACGTGTACGTTTCTATTTATTGAGTGGGTGCATATCTCATCTCCGAAAAATACACACGCATACACTAGTAGATCATCAGGCACCTACATGTACTAAGTGACTTAGCACTCTATTAAGCAACCATACTAGCTACACCAGCAACAATATTTCTGGTGCTCAGACAATTGTGACAAAATTACAGTAGCTTCCTCATGCAATAAATAGTCTACCATAAAATTTTCATTGTATTTGGATAAGTATAACAGCCTACTAAAAATGACAAGCTATGGTGGATAATTAAACATGAAAATACTTTGTATTATGAAAAGTGTCAAACAACAGATTTGATATTTTTTCCATGATCTACATAGCATAGAATAATTGTACAAAAAGTTTCACCTACATTTATTATTCATATTTTTAGCTCTAGGAATTTTATAAAAATTAGTGATTAAATACACCAAAATTACATAGCCATATTTTCCACAGAACATGCATGTTATATATTTTTCATAGAAAGTACATCACATGAATAGATGAACAAAATTAGAATCACATTTTTCTGATACATATATGATTTACTATGCATTTCCTAAGAAATTAGCATTTATTCAATTTAAATAAAGCTACACATAAAAGTTTCACAAATTTGATATGCAATATTTTTAACAGATAGATCTAGTCACAAGAAACCTAGCAAAACTTGTCTCATCAAATTTGGACCAATGTTTCTCAATTTATAAATTTCCAAAGCATTTGAACAAAATCTAGAAATTATTTCTTTTATTTCTGAAAAACCAGCGGGCCTTAAAACGGTGGGTGCACCCGGTGCAGTGCACCTAGGTTCGCGCCGAGGAGCTGACGCGCGGGCCCCCGTGGTTCAGCCGGCCCCACCTGCCAGCCACTACGGCAGGGGAGGCGGCGCTGACCGACGTGAGCTCACCGTCGATGAGGTGGCCAGCGACGAGGTCACCACCAACGTGACCACCGTGCCAGGGCGGACACGACAGTGCAAGCGGCAGGGCCGGAGGAGCTCGAAAGCGAGCTGGCCGGCGGCCATGGCGGCGCGGTGGCGCGGCTCACCGTTGGTCGGTCATCTTCGGCTGAGAGGTGGCACGAGAAGTGGAGTGGGAGCTCCACCGAGCTCGGGCGGTGCTCGTGCGCATGAAGGGAGGGCGAGAGATGGAGCGGAGAGGGGGAGTCCACGGAGCGGAGCTCTCCAGTGAGCTCGGCCGTTACTCCAGCGAGGGATTCCCAGGGAAGGGAGGCTTCCCACGGCTTACCAAGGCGAGCGCGAGATGCGCGAGGTGGAGGAGGTGCTGAGGTTGAGGTGTAGCGGCTGGCGGTGAGCGGTGGTGGCCGGTATGGCCAACTCCGGCGAGGCGCGCGCGGTGGCAGAGCTTGCCTTTGTGCGCGGGAGCTGCTGCTGCTGTGCTACGACTGGCGAAGTGGAGAGGCGAGTGGGGAGCACGGCGCGGTCGGGCAGGTGAAGGCGAGCGCGTGGAGTGGCGGGGCCCGCCGGGGTGCCACCCGTATGCCGTCGCCGGCGAGCAGCGGCCACGTTGCGGCCGTCCTCTGTGCGCTGTCGGCGTGGGCGCACACGTTGGCGCGGGCGAGCGAGCGGCGGGCGTGGAGGCAGGCCGGGCCGGCTTCGGTCGTGGGCCGAGAAGCAAGGGCGTGGCCCGCTAAGCCGGGCTCCCTTCTCTTTTTTTTAAATTTAAATTCAAACAGCCACAAATTCATCATTTTGAGCAACTTAAAAGCATTTTCAAGTTTTGGTGTAAAAACAAAAGTTGCTCCATTTTTCAAGCTCTACAACTTTGCTTTAATGACCAAAGTCAAATTCTTGCTAGATCTTGAATTATAAAATTAAAGTCAATTAAATTTCAAAACCCTATTTTGGAAGATTATTTTTAAAAGAAAAATTTGGCAAAAATTTAAATATAAACTTTGCTCCAAATTGTATCCTAAATATTTATAAGCTATCTTAGTGATCAAACCAAGAAATCATATCACCCAAACATGAGCATGGCATTTCAAATAGTTTAAACATGATGAATTTCAATTTAATTTCAGCACCACATGAAATGACACTTCCTTTCTTTGGAATGGAATGCATAGATGATGCTTATGCATAATGAAATGATGATTATGCTCATGAGATGGAATGTTAATGCATGCTTAACACCAGAGGTGTTACATCTCTTCCCCCTTATAAAAATCTCGTCCCGAGATTTGAGTTACTGACCATTGATTATAAAAGTTTGGATAAGCCTTTAGTAAGTATTCTCCTGTTTCCCAAGATGCATCACCATCATCGTGATGACTCCACTGTATCTTGTACATTCTCACTTCTTTGTTTCGAGTGACTCTATCCTTAATATCTAAAACTCGTACCGGCTGCTCATGGTACTCTAGGTCTGAACCAATCCTAAGGTCCTGGGATTCTATTCTTTCCTCCAGAACTCATAAACACTTTTTCAATTGTGATACACAAAAAACTAGAAAGATCGAACCCATTGCTTCTAGTAACTGTAACTTGTAAGCCACTGGACCTTTCCTTTCCAATATTTTATACGGTCCTACAAACCTAGGAGCGAGCTTTCTCTTTACTCCAAATTGTTGTACCTTCTTTATTGGTGTACCCTTCAGATAGACATAATCACCTACTTCAAACTCAAGCGGTCTTCTTCTCTTACCTGCATAACCTTTGTGACGCGACTGTGCAGCTTTCATGTTCTGCTGGATAATACGAACTTTTTCTTCAGCTTCCTCAACAAAATCAATACCATAATACTTTCTTTCTCCAGGCTCAATCCAATTCAGTGGTGTTCTGCACTTTCTGCCATACAAGGCTTCAAATGAAGCCATCTTGATACTCTCTTGGTAGCTATTATTATAAGCGAACTCGGCTAAAGGTAACCATGATTCCCATGAACTTTTTGAAGATAATACACAAGCTCTCAGCATATCTTCCAGAACTTGATTAACTCTCTCGGTCTGGCCATCTATTTGTGGGTGGTAAGCAGTACTATGTACCAAACTGGTACCCAAACCCTTGTGCAAATGTTCCCAAAAATGAGCGGTGAACTGTGATCCTCGGTTAGACACTATCGTTCTCGGTATACTGTGAAGTCGAACAATTTCGGCAATATACCGCTCAGCATATTGAGGCGGTCAAAATGCTATTTTGACTGGTATAACGTGAGCTAACTTTGTAAGTCGGTCAACGATCACCCAAATGGAATCATTTCCCTTCTGAGTAGTGGGAAGTCCGGTAATAAAAATCCATACTTATATCTTCCCATTTCCAATCTGGAACGGACAACGGTTGTAACAAACCTACGGGTTTCATATGAATGGCCTTGACTCTACAACATGTATCACATCTAGCAACATAAGCTGTGATCTCTTTTTTCATCTTCGTCCACCAATAATGAGATCTTAGTTCTTGATACATTTTGCTACTTCTAGGATGGATGGATAGCTTAGAAAGATGAGCTTCATCCATGAGTTGATTTTTGAGTTCTCGATCCTTGGGTACAACAAGACGATTGTCAAACCATAGAACTCCCTCCTCATCTAACCTAAAATTCTTAACTGACTCTCGCTTCATTCTCTCCTTGATATGAAATATGCCTTTATCCTTTTTCTGGCCTTCTACGATCTTACTTTCTAGAGTACAACTAATCTAGATGTTAAGTAGTATGGTAGGATGCATTAGGTTGAACCCATCTTCGAACAATGGTTGTAAGACAGTGTAATGTGACTTTCGACTCAAGGCATCTGCCACTACCTTTACCTTGCCCAGATGATAGTGCACATTCAGGTTATAGTCCTTGATTAGCTCCAGCCATCTTCTCTATATCATATTCAGCTCGGGTTGAGTGAAAATGTACTTAATACTTTTGTGATCTGTAAAGATATTGCACATGTTTCCTAGCAAATAGTGTCTCCAAATCTTCAAAGCATGCACAACTGCAACAAGCTCTAAATCGTGTGTTGGGTAATTAACTTCATGTTTCCTTAACTGGCATGAGGCATATGCAATTACCCTTCCTTCTTGCATAAGAACATAGCCTAAACCTATTTTTGATGCATCGCAAAATACCTCAAAAGGTTTCTCTATGTTGGGTTGCACTAGAACAGGAGCAGTGGTTAGCAATTCCCGCAAGGCACAGAAAGCTGCTTCACACTCCTCTGTCCAAGCAAACTTTTGATCCTTTTGTAACAGACTTGTCATAGGCTTAGCAATCTTAGAGAGATCTGGTATGAAACGATGATAATACCCAGCCAAACTAAGAAAACTCCGAACCTCATGTACTGTAGTCGGCGCTTTCCAATCCATAACCTCTTTGCTGGGATCTATCGAAATTCCATCTTCTGACAGAATATGACCAAGAAAAGGAACTTTCTTCAACCAAAACTCACACTTACTAAATTTGGCATATAACTTATGGTCTCTGAGCCTATTCAGAATAATTCTCAAATGCTCGGCATGATCCTCTTCATTTTCCGAGTATACCAGAATGTCATCAATGAACCCGATCATGAACTTATCCAATTCTAGCATAAAGACCAAATTCATAAGATACATAAAGTATGCAGGAGCGTTCATCAAACCAAAAGACATGAAAAGATACTCATACAACCCATATCTAGTAGAAAAAACGGTCTTAGGTATATCTTGCGTCCTGATCTTGATCTGGTGGTATCCTGATCTCAAATCTATCTTAGAAAACACCTTGGCCTTAGACAATTGGTCAAACAAGATATTAATCCGAGGTAGAGAATACATGTTTTTAATTGTCACTGCATTTAGCGGCCTATAGTCCATGCACATTCGTAAGGAGTTATCCTTTTTCTTCTTTACGAACAATGCGGGACAACCCCACTCTGACTTACTTGGACAGATGAGACCCTTGTCCATTAGTCCTTGTAATTGGACCTTCAACTCGGCTAACTCATTGGGAGGCATTCGATAAGGCTTTCTTGAGATTGGCGGTGTACCAGGGATTAACTCAATAGCAAACTCAATATCCCTATCTGGTGGAAGACCGGGTAACTCCTTCGAAAACACATCCGAAAACTCACATACTACAGGAATCTCATTCAGAAGGGCGGCTACATGTCGTACTTGCAAGATCGATTCTTCATGGCAACACTACTTGAAAAGTACTTTCTCCAATAGGTTCCTTGAGGGTAAGGGTTCTATTCCTAGTATCAATCATTACCCCCATCTTAGTCATCCAATTCATCCCTATGATGACATCCAATACTAAACTGGGCATGACTATCAAAGTTACGTCATACTGTCGGTCTGCTATCCCAAGGGTTGCCCCTCGAACTACCTCATTAGTTAATAGATCAGCCCCAGCTGAACTTATCCGATAGGCACATTCCAATTCAACTATCTTTTGTTCATGCTTTCTTGCAAATGTTTGGCTTATAAATGAATGTGATGATCCATAATCAAACAAAATAACTGTAGGGTGCTGGTTGACAGAAAACATACCAGCTATCATGGGCTCTCCTTCAGGAATATCATCCATGGTAGTATAGTGCACACGAGCTTGATATTGGTTCTACGGCTTCTTAGAATATGGGCAAAACTTAGCAAAGTGCCCAGATTGATTACAGTTGAAACACGGTCCCCTTATTGAAGTAGCAGCTCCAGATGAACTTCCTTGTCCTGCCTTTGCCTATGGTATCGCCATCTTGAAGGGCTTCTGGGTCCTCTGCTATGGCTGGGCAGTCGGGTTCTTCCTCTAAGGCGGGCGGAACCTAGCACCAGGAACTGGTGCACGGTACGGAGTATGACTTGCCATAGGAGCTCTTGCTTGTGAAGGACCGGACTCAAAAGCTATTTTATGGTTCTTGGAGGTGGAATAAGCATTGTTGTTGTTTTCTTGAGTCAGACAATCACTGATGAAATCATTGAACCTAGTCCTGCTAGAGGTACCCATCGTTTTCAACATCTTGGGACTTAACCTTCTCTTGAAGCTTGCGATCTTCTTAGCATCTGTATTCACAAATTCAGGAGCATAACAGGATAGGTTGTTGAATGCGTGTAGATATTCCTTCATGGTTCTAGTGCCTTGGGTGAGCCTCATGAACTCAGCAACTTTCATAGCTATCATGCCTGGTGGAATGTAATTTCCACGGAAGGTAGTGGTGAACTGTGTCCAGGATATAGGAGTATTTGCTGGAAAAGTGGTCCGGTGATGCGACCACCATAGTCTGGCCGGTCCATGCAACTGATGAGCGGCATACTCTATCTTCAGCTCTTCTATCAGCCTGAGCAGACGGAACTTCTGCTCCATGGTATTAATCCATTCATCCACTTCTAAGGGTTCTATAGCTTCCTTGAAGATCGGGGGCTTAGTGTCCATGAAATCCTTGAAGGTACTGTACTGGTTCATTCCATGACCACCTAAATTATGGCCCTGAATGGTGTTGTCCGCAATATGGCGCAACGCTTCTTCTATGTTTCTTTGCATACCCTCCATGGTGCGCTGACTTCCTAGAAATTGCTTGAAAAACTATTCTGCGGTGTACGGGGGAGGAGGTGGTGGTGGGTCACGGTTCTCATTTCCTGCGCCACTACCACTCGCCCCAGCGGTACCCGTGACGGTACGACGCGTATCCACCATCTACATATTTCAGCAACAAGTATGTATTAGGTGATGTTGCAATACTTGGAGGTGAATATACAATTATGCCATACTAAATTTACTAGAGAGAATAATTTCATATAATAAAACAGAGGCACAATTTCAATCCACAACACAACATCACTAATAGTACTTAATGGCATCATGTAGCGTACATATACAATCAAAATTGCCAGCACACCAACACTAGACTTTAGGCGTTCGGATATCGCCACTTAAGCATCCAAGGTTCCACATCCCCTTAAGGTCTCAATAACATACTTAGGTTTACACGCCATACATAATGGATTGCAAAAGAAATAAATAGCGACTTATAGATATATCAACTAGTCTACTCGTCGTGGTCGCTGTCCATCTCTGACATGTTGCCATCTTCATCCTCATTCTCATCTTCCTCCATGTCAGGACCTTCCGTAGCCTCCATGTCATCATCAGCCAATATGACACCAGGCTCCATCTTAGCTTCTCCAGGAGGAACATAAGGGTGTAGCTGATTGTGAAACTGATGCACCTCTTCATGCAAGTTGTCATTATACTCCTCTGCATTGGCCAACTGCTGCTCAAGCTCAACCTGTCGAGCTCTTAGAATGTCTTCCTCGGACCAAGCTTCATTCCTCTGATGGAGAACATGTATCAGCATGCGCTCACAGTTCCTGTTGGCGGTAGTCAGGCTCTGAATCTCCTACCTAGCCACCTCATCCCTGTGGATGGCCTGATCTCTTTGCTCAGTCACCATGGCTAGCTCTGCCTGCAGCCTCTCTATCTCACTATCATGGGCATGCTGTAGCTGACGACGGTTATCACGAGCCTGGCTAAGTGCACCAGACACGCATCTAAGGCTACGTTCTAATCCATCATAGGTCTTCATCACTGCAAACATGGTACTCATCGCCATGTTGTCACTGTCCTGGCTCTCACCTGGACCTCTCTCTAGAGCTCTTCCCTTGGCCTGATCCCACACAGCAGTAGCGGGATCACCCCTCGAAAAGACTCCAGCAACTGCAGCAGCTAACTCCTGTGGAAACCTATCCATGATGCCCCTCAGTATAGCAAAAGCAGCTCTGCTAGCAGCTTCCTCAGGAGTCCTGCCCTTAGACTCATAGAACCAACCTCCCCAGTTGGGGTCGTCTCCTCTAGCGAGAACAACTGCCTCAACTGAGATCAGCATCTCGTCACCCAATTGCTCACGGTTCCAATAGTAGCGAGGTTCCTTTACTTCAGGGTACCCCACAGAATTCAGCACCCTCCACAACAGTGTAGGCATGCCAAACTCTCCCAAAAACTTGCTCTTGCAGCGGGGCTCCCTAGGGGCTAACTGGTGACATGGAGCTCTACCTCCAGTGGACTTGTGAGCAGTGAGCTTCGTATGGCCCATCTGTAGCAAGGTTATCATTTATTGTGAGAACAGGATTAGGTGGTAAATTTTTATCAAAAAGGGATAATCACTTTATAAGGGAAGGACAATGTAATGAAATGAGATGAACATATAATCATGATGCATGCACGTTCCGTACGTTCTCACAATCCTAGAAACAATAATTAAACTCTAGCGATATAGACGGTGGCATACCTACGTTCTCTCATATATATGAAACTAATTCGCACTACACAATAGCGTTGTTATGTACCTGCAGAAAATCATTTCAGCCCAAACCCCACAATATGTATATCATGCATTGTAGAATTTAAAATCTACATATGCCCATATATGCATATTTCCAATTATACATACATGTAGCATATACTACCCAATCATCGTCCTATTGACGGCATCGTCTCAACGGACAGAATCACCCATACATGAGATACCTTCATATAAACATGTGTGTAACATGTGAATAATCAAGCATCATATAAGCACTTCCCTAGACCGGCTATGTGTCCGATCATGCTCTCACAACTCACACTTACCGAGGCATAGAGGTAATTGATCCATACATTACTATTCAAGCGAATGGCACCCATACAATAGCACACCGTATGAGCAACGAAATAGAAATATGATGCAAGAGCCCTTAAGTCAGTACTTAAATAAGTCACCTAGAGTCCTTAACTGGGCATAAAGGATATGACCACTGGCACACTCTTAAATTTTAATCATAGGTTTGAAACACCTATATAACTATAAGTTGGTAATTAGTTTTGTAACACAAAACCCTTTTGTTTTAAATACACACATGAGCAGTGAACATGCTAAACCTTGCTCCGATACTAGCTGTGGCAGAACCGACCAATTCATATAAGCTTAAGCAAGAAAATCACCTACCAACGCAGATAAATGAACGTACTTAAGTCCATACAAACCCGGTAGTCCGTGAAATCACGCAGGATTTCAAACCATCCAACATACAAGCCAAGATCGTACAAGTTTAGCAGCCACCGTTCAAGTGTTATATAAAGTTCGCAACATCATCTCGAATACATCGGAGTTTAGAACCAAAAGTTATTACAAACCAAGTTCAACGAAGGTAGCGGAAGCAATAGTTTTAAAACCACACGTGCACACATAGTTTAATACAGTGCCAGATAGTGATCAAGTTCCACAAAAGCAGTAGATAAGACATAAGGAATGACCACGCCCTTGGTCCTAGTTGTCGCCCATCGCTGGGTAGAGACAGTGGATGCAGTAGCCATAGTACATCAGACCATCTGCAACAACAATGGGAACAAAGCCCTGAGTATGAGAATGTACTCAGCCAGACTTACCCGACTTAAACGGAAATAAAACGACACCAAGGAGCATGCAAAGCTTTCTTTAGGGGGCTAGCTCGACTCATTTGCGAAAAGCATATGTATCATGAATAAATCATTTAAGTACGTTGGCATCATCTTTATTATAACCTGTTAATCTAGGTAAGCACCTATGCTAGAGCAATCACTTGATTAACCATTAACATCAAGTTACCATCTCAGGTTTAGTTCTTTCAACATAGTCCACATAACCATACATGTTCCATCATCATTACTACGATGTCATAGCTCGAGTCAAGTGCTCACTGTCCAGGAGCGATGGCGATTCAAATCGATTCCTAACCAGCTAGTGATTTATTCCTCACACAAACCATGCTCCCCCATTAGGGTAGCTTAGATCACCAAGGACACTATTTCGAAAGCCACGGGATAATCTAGAGCCGCAGTACCCAGGGACCGCCCGACTGCTAGGAATCAAGGCGCACCTGCCCTTGGGCTCACTCTTTGCGTCCCTATCGTCCCCCATCTAGCTCCAATACGCGCACCTGTGTAGATCCCAGCCCGAATAGTGCTACTAGCTTTGCGGTCGGAACGACTTATCCGGCTAGCTAAATATGAGGCATGCGTTCAACAAGACAAGAGGGATGAGCAACGATCGGTCCTTAACCGACACAGGCAGAAACTACGAGCACCCCAGAACCCTGTTTGGTTACCCACTACACATTCCACCCGGTCTCCATTTATTCATCGACACTTGGTTAATTCCATGATAGTATCCATAGCTAAATATACAGGTAACCACCTATAATTGCTGGTGACCGGAAATCACCGACTACTACCGGTCTAAGCAAGGCTAAGCATTTAACTCGGTCCTAGACCTAGCAGGGTAATTATATTAAGGTAGGTAAGGATATAATATATGCATCAACAGTTTCATTCAACTCCTAAAACTTAATGCGACAATATATATATACTTATATAAAGTAATTGCTTTATAAAGTACGAGACTTAGGATGCTCCGGGGCTTGCCTTTCTCGAACGAGCTAGGTTGATGATCGGGGCACTCTTGAAGCTCTTCCTCTTCCAGCACCTCCTGTGCGGGAACCTCAGGCTCGATCACGACATGCTCCTTGGGGGCTGCTACTGGTACTTCCTCATGTGATCCTGTATGATGCATATGTATGTGTTACTATAGGAGTGATGCTTTCGAATGAGATGATGAATGATGATCATGAATGTTTGGTATGATGAGGGTGCTTTATGTTTTCGTTTTGCAGAATACGTGTACGTTTCTATTTATCGAGTAGGTGCATATCTTCTCTCCAGAAAATACACACACATACACTAGTAGATCATCAGGCACCTACATGTACTAAGTGACTTAGCACTCTATTAAGCAACCATACTAGCTACACCAGCAACTATATTTCCGTTGCTCAAAAAATTGTGACAAAATTACAGTATCTTCCTCATGCAATAAATAGTCTACCATAAAATTTTCATTGTATTTGGATAAGTATAACAGGCTACACAAAAATGATAAGCTATGGTGGATAATTGAACATGAAAATACTTTGTATTATGAAAAGTGTCAAACAATAGATTTGGTATTTTTTCCATAATCTACATAGCATAGAATAACTATACAAAAAGTTTCACTTATATGTATTATTCATATTTTTAGCTCTAGGAATTTTACAAGAATTAGTGATTAAATACACCAAAATTACATAGCCATATTTTTCCACAGAACATGCATGTTATATATTTTTTCACAGAAAGTACATCACATGAATAGATCAACAAAATTGGAATCACATTTTTCTGATACATATATGATTTACTATGCATTTCCTAAGAAATTAGCATTTATTCAATTTAAATAAAGCTACACATAAAAGTTTCACAATTTTGATATGCAATATTTTTAACAGATAGATCTAGTCACAAGAAACCTAGCAAAACTTGTCTCATCAAATTTGGACCAATATTTCTCAATTTATGAATTTCCAAAACATTTAAACAAAATCTAAAAATTATTTCTTTTATTTCTGAAAAACCAGCGGGCCTTAAAACGCTGGGTGCACCCGGTGCAGTGCACCCAGGTTCGCACCGAGGAGCTGACGCACGGGCCCCCGCGGGTCAGCCGGCCCCACCTGCCAGCCACTGCGGCAGGGGAGGCGGCGTTGACCGGCGTGAGCTCGCCATCGGCGAGGTGGCCGACGACGAGGTCACCACCAACGTGACCACCGTGTCAGGGCGGACACGGCAGTGCAAGCGGTAGGGCCGGAGGAGCTCGAGAGCGAGCTGGCCAGCGGCCATGGCGGCGCGGTGGCGCGGCTCACCGTCAGCCGACCATCTCCGGCCGAGAGGTGGCACGAGAAGTGGCGTCGGAGCTCCATCGAGCTCGGGCGGTGCTCGTGCGCGTGAAGGGAGGGCAAGAGATGGAGTGGAGAGGGGGAGTCCATGGAGCGGAGCTCTCCGATGAGCTTGGCCGTTACTCCGACGAGGGATTCCCAGGGAAGGGAGGCTTCCCACGGCTTACCAAGGCGAGCGCGAGATGCGCGAGGTGGAGGCGGTGCTGAGGTCGAGGTGTAGCGGCTAGCGGTGAGCGGTGGTGGCCGGTATGGCCAACTCCGGTGAGGCATGCGCGGTGGCCGAGCTTGCCTGTGTGTGTGGGAGCTGCTGCAGCTGTGCTGCAGCTGGTGAAGTGGAGAGGTGAGTGGGGAGTGCGGCACGGTCGGGCAGGTGAAGGCGAGCGCATGGAGTGGCGGGGCCCGCCGGGGTGCCACCCGTAAGCCGTCGCCGGCGAGCGACGGCCACGCGGCGGCCGTCCTCTGTGCGCGGTCGGCACGGGCGCGGGCGAGCGAGCTACGGGCGCGGAGGCAGGCCGGGCCAGCTTCGGCCGTGGGCCGAGAAGCGAGGGAGCGGCCCGCTAAGCCGGGCTCCCTTCTCTTTTTTTAAATTTAAATTCAAACAGCCCCAAATTCATCATTTTGAGCAACTTAAAAGCATTTTCAAGATTTGGTGTAAAAACACAAGTTGCTCCATTTTTCAAGCACTACAACTTTGCTTTAATGACCAAAGTCAAATTCTTGCTAGATTTTGAATTACAAAATTAAAGTCAATTAATTATCAAAACCCTATTTTGGAAGATTATTTTTAATAGCAAAATTTAGCAAAAATTTAAATATAAACTTTGCTCCAAATTATATCCTAAATATTTATAAGCTATCTTAGTGATCAAACTAAGAAATCATATCACCAAAACATGCGCATGGCATTTCAAATAGTTTAAACATGGTGAATTTCAATTTAATTTCAACACCACATGAAATGACACTTCCTTTCTTTGGAATGGAATGCATAGATGATGCTTATGCATAATGAAATGATGATTATGCTCATGAGATGGAATGTTAATGCATGCTTAACACCAGAGGTGTTACAATGACTATGTCAAGATCAAGAATGAGAATGAGAAGCTAAAGAAAGATCTTGAGAAGCTATCAACCACCAACTCAACTATCATAGAGACACAAGATGGTGACTACAATATGGATCTTGACATTGAGATGCTACGAGAAGAGAACAAGAGGCTCAAGATTGAGAAGACTCACCTTGCCACCGGGTTTGAGAGGTTTACAAGAGGTCACAATCTTCAAAGTGAGCTACTCATGAACACCATGATGAAGAATGATAAAAGTGGTATTGGTTCCAAGGCAAATCAAATGAAGAAAGCCAAGGCTCAACATCAAACTCAACATCAACCAAAGCCAAAGCCAAAGAGATGCATTGAGTGTGGACAAGAAGGTCACTTTGCTCATGAATGCAAGACTCCACTACCACAACCCTTGCCTAAGCATGCTAGACCCTTTGCCTTCAATGCTCATTATATGGCTAGAAAGGACACAAAAGGAAGACCCCATGTTGTGTTTCTAGGACTACCAAACAAGAATAGGCCTAGGCAAATATGGGTAGCAAAGTCACTAGTTGAGAGAGTTGTTGGCCCCCGTCAAGTGTGGGTGCCTAAATATCAAGCTTGATCTTTTGTGTGTATAGATGAACTACAAGACCGGTGGAAGTCATTGGGTTATTGATAGTGGTTGCACTCAACATATGACCGGTGACCCTCGTATGTTCACCTCACTAGATGAAGATGTGGATGATCAAGAAAGGATTACATTTGATGACAATTCAAAGGGCAAAGTGCAAGGGTTGGGCAAAGTTACAATATCAAATGATCAGTCAATCTCAAATGTACTTCTAGTTGCTTCATTGAGCTTCAACTTGCTATTTGTTGGATAATTGTGTGATCTTGGCTTTCAATGTCTATTCACCGAGAAAGAAGTAGTTGTGTCAAAGAAGGATGATGATCAAGTCATATTCAAGGGCTTTAGATACAACAACTTATATCTAGTGGACTTCACCTCCGATGACGCCAACTTAAGGATATGCCTATTCATCAAATCATCACTTGGGTGGCTATGGCATAGAAGGCCTGCTCATGTTGGGATGAGTACACTCAAGAAACTATTGAAGAAGGACATGATTAGAGGATTGAAAGATGTGTTTGAAAAGGACAAGCTTTGTAGTGCATATCAAGCCGGCAAGCAAGTTGCCAACACTCATCCATGCAAAGCGTACATGTCAACATAAAGAGTGCTAGAGCTTCTCCATATGGATCTATTTGGACCTACAACTTATGCAAGTTTAGGAGGCAACCTCTATTGTCTAGTGATTGTTGATGACTATTCAAGATACACTTGGGTGTTCTTTCTTCATGATAAAACCGAAGAGGCCGCATCATTCAAGAAGTTTGCCAAGAGAGCACAAAATGAATTTAATGTGAAGATCAAGAAGATAAGAAGTGATAATGGAAAAGAATTTGACAACACAAACATAGAAGCCTATTGTGATGAAGTTGAGATCAAGCATGAAGTCTCCGCAACTTACACTCCTCAACAAAATGGTGTAGTTGAGAGGAAGAATCAGACATTGATCACCCTAGCAAGAACAATGCTTGACGAGTATAACACACCGGAGAGTTTATGGGCCGAAGCTATCAACACCGCATGCTATGCTTCTAACCTCCTATTCATTCAACGGTTCCTTGAGAAGACCCCCTATGAGTTGCTTCAATGGGAAGAAGCCGGATGTCTCTTTTCTTTTGGGTGTTTGGTTGAAAATGCTACATCTACAAGAAACGACAACACCTAGGAAAGTTTCAAAGACATTGTGATATCGGTTTTTTGTTGGTTATTCATCGAAGTCCAAAGCATATCATGTATTCAACCATGCCACCGGCTTAGTTGAAGAAACATATGATGTGAAATTTGATAAAACTAATGGCTCCCAAGAAGCACATGAGAATCTTGATGATGTAGGTGAAGAACCTTTGAGGGAGGCTATGAAGAACATACCCGTTGGAGACATCAAGCCTAAAGATGATGATGATCAAGTGCAAGTGATTGACAAGCCTTCATCATCAAATGTACCATAAGATGATGATAAAGATGTGAGAGAAACAAATAAAGACACATATGTCTCTCATGATCAAGTGGTGGCACAAGCTCAAGATGTTGATGCTCCACAACCTCCTCCCCAAGTGGTTGAAAGAAGAACAACTCCCCTACTAAAATCACATCCAAAAGATCTCATCATAGGAAGTCCTTCAAGGGGTGTAATGACTCGATCACAAAAACTTGCTTCTTTCATTGAACATCACTATTTTGTTTCTTGTGTTGAGCCTACATGTGTAGATGATGCTCTCAAGGATCCGGATTGGGTGAATGCTATGCATGAAGAATTAAATAACTTCACCCGCAATCAAGTTTGGACACTTGAAGAGCGACCACAAGATGCAAGAGTGATTGAAACAAAGTGGGTGTTTCGCAACAAGCAAGATGATCAAGGTGTTGTGGTAAGGAATAAGGCAAGACTAGTGGCAAATGGTTTCTCTCAAGTTGAAGGTTTAGATTTTGGAGAGACCTTTGCACCGGTTGCAAGACTTGAAGCCATCTGTATCCTCCTTGTATATGCATCCCATCGTGATATGAAACTATATCAAATGGATGTTAAAAGTGTATTCTTAAATGGTTTCATAAATAAACTAGTCTATGTTGATCAACCTCTCGGATTTGAAGATCCTAGATACCATAATCATGTTTATAGGTTGTCCAAGGCGCTATATGGGCTCAAGCAAGCCCCAAGAGCTTGGTATGAGCGCCTTCGGGATTTCCTTATTGAGAAAGGCTTCACCATTGGGAAGGTCGACACCACACTATTCACCAAGAAGCTTAATGAAGAGATCTTCATTTGTCAAGTATATGTTGATGACATCATATTTGGCTCAACAAATGAAGATGATTGCAAAAAGTTTGGTGAATTGATGTTGAAGGAGTTCGAGATGTCAATGATTGGTGAGCTTACCTTCTTCCTTAGTTTTCAAGTCAAGCAAATGAGAAGGGACCTTCATCTCCGAAGAGAAGTATACCAAGGATATTCTCAAGAAATTCAATATGAATGAATGTAAGCCAATCAAGACGCCAATGCCAACAAATGGACATCTCAACCTAGATGAGGGAGGTAAACCGGTTGATCAAACTCTTTACCGTTCTATGATTGGTAGCTTGTTATACTTGACCGCATCTAGGCCCAACATCATGTTTAGTGTGCGTGTGTGTTAGATTTCAAGCTAATCCTAAGGAAGCTTACTTAAGTGCCATCAAAAGAATCCTTAGGTACATAAAGCACACACCAAGCATTGACCTTTGGTATCCCAAAGGAGCTAGTTTTCAACTCGTTGGCTATTCTGATTCGGATTATGCGGGTTGTAAGATTGATAGGAAAAGCACATCCGGAGGGTGCCATATGCTTGGTAGATCACTTGTGTCTTGAACCTCCAAGAAGCAAAATAGTGTTGTGTTATCCACCGTCGAGGCAAAGTACATCACCGCTGGTGCTTATTGTGCACAAATACTTTACATGAAGCAAACCCTTCTAGACTATGGTGTAGTTCTAGAAAAGGTACCTCTTTTATGTGACAACGAGAGCGCCGTAAAACTTGCTAATAACCCGGTTCAACACTCTCGCACCAAGCACATAGATATCCATCATCACTTTCTTAGAAATCATGTGGCTAAAAATGATATTTCACTAGAAGATGTAAGGACCGAGGATCAATTGGCGGATATCTTCACAAAACCATTAGATGAATCTCGGTTTTGTAAGTTGAGGAATGAGCTCAATGTACTTGATCTAAGTAACTTTACTAAAAGATGAACTTGCGTTGTTCCTTGCATTGCATTGTAATATAAAACATGTTTAATGTTTAGTAACGCACTTAGGGCTTGTCTAACATGGTTAAGATAACCGCCCAAAAGCGTGTGAAAAAGTTTAACCTTAGATCAAACTTGACAAGCAACTAGACTTATCTACTTGTATTGCATTGCATATGGATGTTTGTTGCTTTGTCGTTTCTTTTCAGTTAAGTTTTGAGCATCTGCTGAGTTCGATCACATTTAGGGGGATAATTTGAAGCTCAAATTGGTCAAGACCCTTAAAGTGTGGCCTCATGATGCTCCTTGTCACTTTTCATTGCCTATTTTTCTTAAAAAGATATTAAGCCTAAGGCAAAATATTTGAAAAAATTGAGGGTTTGAGAGAGGTCACTCATACCAGTTCCAATTGGTGTTTATTTGCCTCTTATTTGAGTTGGAACTTGGTTAGGAGAAATCGTCGTGAAGAAAGATGAAGAAAATGTTGTTTTTTGCGCACCAGACGCAGTGACTGGACTCGCCTTCTGTGGTGTCCAGTCAGTTGTTGAAGAAGCAGCATAGCTGAACGCGACCGGACTCTATGACCGGACTCAGGAACACTAGCGTCCGGTCAGTTATGGAGGACCGGACTCTGTGAACAGTGTTACAGTCGTGTCCGGTCGATTGAAAGTGGCCACGTCCGATTGATCTACAATGTTGCACCAGACTCTGTCCGCGTCCGGTCGAGTCAAAGGCGTTTTGGATCTCTCTACATGCGCACCGGACTCCACTAGTTGGTGCGTCCGGTTGCTAGGGCGAAAGCGCTTTTATCCCTGTGTGGGGCTGGTGTCATAAATAGTCTTCCATATGCCGCAGTCGCCCGAACCCTAACCGCACCGCCGTCCCGCATTGCGCCGCTGCACCCGTCGTGACACCGTCCCGGATTGCGCCGCTGCACCCACCGTGGTAGCGCCACGCCACCCGTGCCTCCTCCGCGCACCCCCGTGCCCGTCACTTGCTAGCACCGCCCGTGTCCGCTCGCCCATCTGCGCCGCCTGCCGCGCCACCGTGACAACGCCGTGTCACCGTTCCGCGCTGCGCCACCGTGACCGCGTCGCACCCCCGTGCCCACGTCGTCGTCGTCGTGCACACTCCACGCCACCCGTGCCGTCCATCCTCACGCGCAGCTCCCCCATGCTACCCATCCTCGCACCACGCTGCCCGTGCCCGCTCCGTGCCACCCCGATCATCCTCGCGCGCAGCTTCCATGCCGCACTGCCGTGCCCGCTCCGCGCCGCCCTGGTCGTCCTTGCGCACAGCTTCCACGTCGTACCGCCGTGCCCACGCTGTGCCACCACCCCAGCACCTCACGATCACTGAGGCACCGCCGTTGCGGAGCGTCTTCTACGCCGCGTGTCACCTCTTTCCTTTTCTTTTGGTGTCGGATTGTCGCGTGTCATAGGTAGCAAAGCCTATCGTTCTTCTCTTATCTAAAATTTCTTTGCTTCACTTAGGTTTCTCGCTTCTCTACATATTACATTGCTTATATATATCTCTATCTAATCTATCGTGTAGTGAGTCGGTTGGTGGTTTGGCAGTGTCAGTACCTCAGGGCCAAGCTCATGAGTTTGATTGAGGCCAAGCCTCTCGAGTGTCAGTGGCAGTGTGTTAGGGGGAGTTGGTGCAGTTGATTCTTGACAGTGGTTCTGGTCAGTTATGGCTCATGTCAAGAACATTGGTGGTAGTCTAGGTGGTGACGATGGTGACGGACCACCACCTCCTCCTTCAGACCATGGCAAGGGTAAGCAGAAGGTCCTTGCCTCCAAGAAGCACAAGCTAGTTGACAAAGAGGTAGAGAGGGCAGCAAGAGTGGCTCGCATGCTTGACAAAGGTGAGCAGGGTGACAGGCTTGCAGGTGCTCTTCATATTGGCAATAGTCCAGGGTCAGTAGCCAGAGAAGCTAGGGCCACTCCTGCGCCTCGTGGTAGTATTAAAGTCGGAGGACGCCGTGTTTCCTTGAATGATCCTTCAGAGGTTCTTCTAGCTAAGGGAGAGGCAGAGCAGCCACAGGCAGAGATAGAGACAGCTAAAGAGCCAGAGCAGCAGCAGGAGCAAGGCCTCAGACAGTCTTCTCGCTCTCGTACCACGGTGTCACCTTGACCCGAGGGACAGAGGCGAGGTGCTCGAGCTCCACCTAGACCACGTGGTCCACCGCCAGTGGTTCACTATGACCTGAGGTCTGACGCCAGCGAAGCGAGTGCAGGAGCTTTGGTTTGTTGAGTTTGTAGAGTGGTTCCCACCTTAGAGGGACCCTAGAGCTTCAGCTAGTTTCTACACCCAACTCTAGGAGGATTTCTATAATGCATATGTCAATAGTGGAGCCTTCATTCGATCTCACAGAGTTTGCTCACTGACGGCGATAGTTGTTGCTAGAGAAGAGCAGGTTCGCTAGTACCTCACCTACCTGCCTAGACTAGCAGATCTTCTTGGGCGGACTGGCACTTATGTCGAGTCTTGGGTCAGAGAGTTCTATGCCTCACTTTGGATAGACCTAGATCACCGGTTCATTCACTTCTCTTTTAGAGGTATTGATCACAGACTCTATAGCAATAGGGCCTAGAGAGATCCTCAGATTGATAGAGTCACCACTCGTTTGCACTACGTTTGTTACCATGACACTAAGCCACCACGACACCCTCACGGTAGAGAGGTACCTCCTATAGACTTTATGCAACCGTGCTTCAAAGAGCTGTTCGAGAGGGGCTCGAGCCGCACACCGTGTGACCTTACTCCGGTGGCTCATCTCTTGAACGAAGTGATGAGGAGGACTCTGCTTCCCATGATTGGATACAGAGAGGGTCTGACTCGTATACAGCTATGGCTTGTCTCCTACCTTATCACTTAGGCAGAGTTTGATGTCTGGGATGTGATAGTTTCAGAGATGGAGGACACTATAGCAGAGGGCTTCAAGGGTCGTTGTCAGCTGCTGTTTGCTCATTGGATTTGCTTTATCTTGATGAGAGCTATTGATAGGATGGCACCTGAGTCAGCTTTGGCCATGAGAAACTCGCCTACAACCTTTTGTGAGTATGATATGCGCCAGCTGATGGGTCAGCGTAGGGGGAACAGGGTCGCTAGACAGCCACACCAGAGAGCCCCAGTTCCCAAGTCAGTTGAGGAGCAGACGAGGCTATCAGGGGCCTTGCTAAGATAGAGCTTGCAGACCTTGAGGCTCAGCAGGACGATCCTATACCTGATGACCTCTCGTCTGATAGCACAGATGAGGACTACAAGCCACTCCCACGTATGCCCCCATGGGCACACGACTATGAGGCCGAGGGTCTAGCTTGGCTCCACAGACACCACAGACGAATCCCACTTTGCTTGCCATACTAGACCGCATGCAGCGACATCATCAGAGGAAAGCGAGAGAGCAAAGAATGACAGCCACAAAGACAAAGTTGCAGCTCAGAGCCTCAAATGCAGCTCGAGCAGATCAGCTCAGTGCCTAGCTCTTAGCTTTTCAGCATACTACTTTTGGTTTCATGGAGCACATACTTTTGGCCATAGGTGCACCACCCTACAGACCTCCACAGCTTCAGACACCTGGCTTGGTCACTACTACCACTGTCTCAACTCTAGCCTTTCAGTCCAGTGGACTCTAGAGTCAGGGACAGCTTGCCTCGCCCTCTGCTTAGGTTTCTCAGTGGTTTGCTACATAGGGCAGGCACCGCAGTTCTCACCTATCGTCCTGGGTTTCACTCCTACTCCTTCAGCGACACTAGTAGCAACTTCATGGGATTTGTCTGCTACATTCAATGAGCTCACGGATCTCCCCACACCTCCAGACCTATAGGGGAACGTGGCTACTTCGACAGATCTTGTGACTATGACTGCCGGCACGCTACCTTCCTCTGTTGCCAGTTCAGAGCCGCCTTAGCTTGAGAGCCAGTCAGCTTTAGTTCCTACACTTACAGAGGTCGTTCAGACATATTCTATTGTAGCTACTACGGTGTCAGAGGCACAGCCGGTAGATCCAGCTTTAGAGGCTCCTGAGCAGACCCAAACCGCTTCTCCTCCACCTACAGTCCCAGAGGGTCAGTTAGTACAGAGCTCAGATTCAGACGTCGACCTCTCACAGTTTGAGATCTCTCCACGTGCTTCTCAGACCAGCTCATCTGCTCCAGCCCCACCTTCAGACCCTTAGGTTTTGGTGATTGACGCCAAGGGGGGAGAGGGATGAGTATGTTAGAGTTAGGGGGAGTTTGTGAGATGGTTTCGTTCTTTTGTGTGATATACACTCATCATTTACTTTTCATGCATCACGTTTACTTTTCATGCACTATATGTTATGTGTTGAGACTTTGTGACATGCGTGCTTACTTTTCATATATATAAGTCATGTCACCCGTTTTATGCTCTTAATTATGCTTCCGCATTTCACTCCAGTTAATTATGAGCATAATAGTTAGTACTCGTGCTTATTTCATATCATTTGAATACATAATTGTGGCTTGGTTTGCATAAGCATGCCTAAACCCTTTATTCTTATTGTCTCATGCTTATATGAACCAAGTATATTGAAAACCTCATCCATCTATCTTATACACATACTTGAGGTTGTTGTCATCAATCACCAAAAAGGGGGAGATTGAAAGCATCTAGGCCCCTAGTGGTTTCGGTGATTAATGAAAACATAAGATTATTGTGACTAACGTGTGTTTTGTAGAGGCAATTTGAGTTAGGTCATGATAATGGTGATTGATTGGGCAACTAATGGTTTTCATGCCCCTATCGATGGAATCGTTTCGTTTTTCAAAGGATGGCTGACAAGGTTAAGGACGATCTAGTTCTAAGTGTCATTTGGTGTTGAGAGGCACTTAGAGTAGATTAGGACTTTGTTTTTCCTTTGACCGTACTATAAAGGGGGGTATGAGCGGGTAGCTTGACCTAGGTGAGTCTAATGGTATAGGTGTGGTGTACACTTGTCAAACATAGCACTAGGTAGCTCAGGGATGCCCTAAAGATCATGTGGAACATCTTTCATCCACAAAGAAATTTGATTTGAAAGTGAATGGAGTGTTTCTTAGTTGACCGGACGCTGGTGTCATTGTGACCGGACATGTCCGGTCAGTACAACAAGGCTAGGTTAAGGCACCAGATGCTGTGCTAGAGCGGACTGGACACGACTATGACTAAGGTTTGCTCTCCAAAGAGCACCGAACGCTGCACGGGACGCACCCGAGGGCAGAGTCCGGTCGTTACATAGAAAGGTTCCAGAAAGTGTTTTTCGTGACCGGATGCTGGCTAGAGTCCGATCGTTACACAGAGAGGTTCCAGAGAGTAAAATCATTGACCGAACACGTCCAATTAGTGTTGATCGAACACGTGTCAGAGTTCGATCAGAGTTGTTGAGTTGACGTCATGTAGCCGTTGGCTACTGACCGGACGCGTCCGGTCGTCACTTAACAGGCTGGTTTGAACCTCAATGGGTATGTTTGGTTGTGGGGGGTATTTATACTTCTCCCACTCCTCCAACATATCTCTCTTGCTCATTTGATCAGCTGAAGAACACCTTTGAGTCCAAGGGAGAGCAAGTGCCTAGTGAGGAAGTTGTGATTTGATAATCTCAAGATTAAGGACCTCATTAGTGCTTTGAGAGTAGCAAGTGTGCATCCACTCATCTCATTAGGCTTGGTTGAGTCAAGTGAGAGTTCATGCTTGTTACTCTTGGTGATCGGCATCATCTAGACGGTTTGGTGATGATTGGGAGTGTGGTGATAATCCGGTGGAGCTTGTGGATGACCCAACTCGACTTGTGAGTGGTTGTGGACGATTCACCGAGCCGAAGTGGCGAAGAATCAGCCCGTAGAGAGCACTTGATCCTTACACGAATCAAGGGGGAGCCATACCCTTGCGCGGGCGCTCCAACGAGAACTAGTGAGGAGTGCCGACTCTTGATACCTCGATAAAACATCGCCGTGTTCCTTTCCTCCCTTTACTTTGTGTATTTACTTTGAGCAATTCATTTCTTATCATTACATTCATAGAATTGACTTGCTAGTATAGGATTGGAACTAGGTTGCAAAACTTTTTGTGCCGTAGAACAATAGTACACACTTTTAGGCATTAGGGGTGAAGTGGGCTTTGCTTAGGACTTAATTATTGCAAAATTTTTAGAGAAGCCCAATTCGCCCCCTCTCTTGGGAATCTCGATCCTTTCATACCGGTCTAAGCAAAATTAAGCATTGACTCAATCCTGACTAATAGGGATTCAGGGTATACTTTCTAGACAAGGAAAGGATAATATGCAACAAGGTTTCCAACCAACTCCTACAACTTAATGCAACAATACATATATAGCATATATATACTCATTTGCTTTCATAGAGTAGGAGGCTTAGAATGCTCCGGGGCTTGCCTTTCACGAACGACGAAGGCTCGTGCTGCGGGCACTCAAGTACGACCTCCTCGCTGGCCTCTGGTTCTGCTGGCTGGACTTCCTGTGCTGGCTCCTC
Organism: Miscanthus lutarioriparius; assembly: GCA_904845875.1. Lineage (NCBI taxonomy): Eukaryota > Viridiplantae > Streptophyta > Magnoliopsida > Poales > Poaceae > Miscanthus > Miscanthus lutarioriparius. The sequence goes on from CAJGYO010000006.1 coordinate 92,046,829, forward strand.
TTCGCTCTGGCACGTCCCTTCGAACTCCACCAACGTTACTCCCTCGGACACACCTATTGCATGCATATGCATAGAATCAATATCATGTATGCATAAGAGAATGAGATGACATGATGACCATGTATGAGAATGACAGCAAGATACCCAAGTGATTAACATTGGATGACTGAGTACGGGCGTTGCTTTATTCAAATCACTTTAAATAGTAAGTGCATATCTCTTCTCCGTGGAGAGCAAAGCACTTACCAAGCTTACACAATCTAGTATACAATAGCTTGTCCTCAGTTAGAGGCCTAACACTTGCATCTAACCGCTTATTTCAATCAGCCTAAGCATCTAAAACATCACAAACATGCTTAAGCAAAGCAATCGAGTCATTAGGCAATTTCAGCAACTCGGGGCATACAACAGCAGTCAAGTAATTTACTCATAACTAGAGATTTATAAATCCAAATGACTTAGAACAAGATATTCTGAACTCTTATGAAATTATCTACATTTCATATTTAGACACCACAACATGATTCACAAGTTAAGCAGGTCGAATTTATCCATTTATAGAAACTGGTCCTGTCAAGACAGAGAGGACCAATTCTGTGACCTAACTCTAAACAGTCATAACTCCTAAACTACTTGGCCAAATGCCACCCAATTTTAACAAAATATAGATACATGAATTATCTACAACTTTTGTATTCACAAGTTTTCCAGCAAACCACATTATCAAAGCATAATTCACCAAGTGCTAGAAACTGTCTAGAATTATAAAAATGCTACAATTAAATATTTACTTATGTGCCGAACAAGATTTCTGACCAAACCAAGTGTATCACAAGTTTACACATGATATAAGATCACCAGAAAATAAAGTGTCCATCACCAATTCATTTCTTTTAATGCCTTTCTTTATTTAGTTAGTTATTTAAGTGGAATAATGAACATATATGAAAACTATACCGTTTAATCTAAAACAATTATAGTGGATACTGCATGCTCCAAGTAGGCTACTGTAAAAATTTCACCCAAAGTTACCAACAGAAACATCCTACACAAAAATAACAAGGCAGCGAGGCTGATTTTGTCCTAAATTAGAAACCCTATTGAAAAGTGTCAAACAATAGATTTCATATTTTTCATAGCTTCACCATAGCATAAGAACAATGTTCACCAAATTTCAGGTTTATATCTTATGTACATTAATTATGAAAAATAGCACGAGAAACTACTATTTAATCAAGTGAAATTCATAACTCACACATACAGTATCTAAAAATCATGATATTTTTTCTACAGCATTCTCATAGCATAAACAGCACCTCATAAAATTTTCACAGCATTTGGAGCAGTACATCAAGAGATATGAATTTCCCCTTTTTCTCCATGAATAAAAGAGATAAATAATAACTATTTATTTTTCTACAGAACATGGCATTTTTCATATTTTTATTAAAAACTAGACATTACCAAGAACACAACCCAAGTTGAATCACTTGATTTGGAGCTCTAAAACAGGAGATATGATTTTTCAAAGTTTAATACAAAATTTGGATTTGAATTAAACCTAAACCTAAATCTGAGCCACTGACGCGCGGGACCTGCGGGGTCAACGGACCCGCCTGGCAGCCGCAGCAGAAGCAGGGGAGGCGGTTTGACCGCCGCTTTCTCACCGGCGGTGGAGTCTCCGGCGAGGTGGTTGCACCTACGTGTTCCTCGCGGCAAGCCGCGTCCGAGTGATGCCCCTAGTAGGACCTAGGGTTGGCCCAAGCTAGCTCGTCGCCGACCATGGCGACACGGCGGCGCTGTTCGACGGTGCGTCGACCATCTCCGAATGATAGCGATTCGGCTAGGCACAGCTCGAGCAGCTAGATGGTGAGAGAAAGGCGAGGGAGAAGAACGGAGGCGACAAGGTGCCTCCAGTGAGGCCAGCCGCGGAGTGCTCGCACTCTGGCGAGGTTACGGCAGCGCGAAAGCCTCGATTTGTCTCCGGCGAGGTCACCTAGGACCCGGCGGTCGTGACTACGACTAACCCTAGACCTAGGCTACACGGAGCAAGAGAAGGAGAGAGATTGCACGAGCTGCCCGATGGCAAGCTCGAAACACCTGTGGCCATGGTGAACAGGGCGCCGGTGAGATCAAACGGCCAATGCGGCCTCTACCTTGGCTTAACGGCTCAACGGAGGGGTGGACGAGCTAGAGGAGCTCAAGGCGGAGCTGTGGGCGAGATGGAGCGGGACGAGGTGCGGTGGCGAGCGTGCGCGAGCACGGCGGAGCTCTCGGCGGCGATGTTGTGTCGCTGCTGCAGCTTTGCAAGCGGTCGAGCGAGGCGAAGTGCGGTGTGAGCGTGTGGAGGCGACGACAGGGTGTCGTGGCGGCTTTGAGGCCACCCCGGCCTGACCGGTGGGCCCACGACCAGTGCACGGCGGCCAAATGGCGTCCGTGGCCTGACGGCGGTCGGCCACCTTGGCCTGATCGGTTTGGCCATCAAAGCTCCGATGCCCGACTGACGATCCGACTTCGACGATCCATAACTCCCAAACCGTGATGATCTGGTTGGAGGTGCAGTTGACAAAGTGGGAGTACTACGTGAAATCTCCAACTTTGTGAATTAGAGCTTGAGCTGGTTCGGCCTCGTTTGAAAACTACAGTGCTCCCAAGTATGGTACTTGAAACTGAAAACAGTTTTTAGACTTCCCAATTTCATGAGATGGTCATTAAACAACTTTTGTTTTTTATAAAATTTACTACAACTTTGCTTAAGAGTGCACAGCCATGCAAACACTCTAAGCTGTACTTTTTAAATAGTCAAACAAAAGAGCTCTAGGAGTCAACACAAGTCAAACTAGTACTTAGAAGCATAATTAGGACTAATGACCTTCATGAACATTGTTCCTAATGACATTCTAAGTGTAGTTGAGTTGTTTAAGAAGACAATTGACACTCACTTGCATAGATCACACATGAGCATACACACATACTAGCATATAACCAAGCAAAACATATAGAAACAAGCATGAAATGATAACACTCATCAAGGTATGATACTTATGAATGAGATGATGATGCACATTCTCATGTGATGCAAGTGTTTTAGTGCAACCATAACACTAGGGGTGTTACAATAGCCATAGAGAGCCTTGAAGGGAGAACAACCGATTGAGGTATGAAAGGAGGAGTTGTACCACAGCTCAGCTAATGACAGCCAGGCTTTCCATGTTTTTGGTGAATCTTGAACAGAGCATCTCAGATACATTTCTAGGCACTGGTTAACTCTTTCAGTTTGGCCATCTGATTGTGGGTGGTATGCTGTACTCAGATTGAGGTTGACCTTATAGAGTTTGAACAGCTCTTTCCAAAAGGATCTAACAAAGATGGTGTCTCTATCTGAGACAATGGACTGAGGCATGCCATGAAGCTTCACAATGTTATCTAGGAACAGTTGAGCAATGGAACTGGTAGTATATGGATGCTTGACTGGAATGAAATGGGCATACTTATTGAGTCTATCCACAATTACCATGATCATAGTATAGCCCTCAGACTTTGGGAGGCCCTCAATGAAGTCCATGGACACATCTTGCCAGACCCCTGCTGGAATGGATAATGGCTGCAACAGTCCAGCTGGGTGCGTATGAGAATGTTTTGCATGCTAGCATACAGGGCACTGTTTGATGTAACTTTCAATGTCAGTCTTCATGCCGTTCCATTCAAAGTGTCTCTTCATTCTGTGATAGGTGGCATGCAGCTATTAATTTTGTTTGGAGTGTTGAGTTGTTGCCTATCCAGATGAGCTCATTCTTCTTGATCAGTCCTTGGTCCAGCCTGTATCCCTTGTCATCAGGACTGTGAATAGCCAATTGACTGAGGAGTTGCTGAGCATGTGGATCAGATGTGCATGAGTTTAACACTTCCTGTATCCATTGTGGTTGCACCATAGAAATAGCTTGGATGGCAAACATGTGAGCAACCCTGGACAAGGCATCTGCAGCCATGTTATCCTTGCCTTTTCTATACTTGATTTTGAATTGTAGACCCATTAGCCTAGTCATGGCTTTTCTCTGCATGTCAGAGTGGAGATTTTGCTCAGCTAGGTAGGCTAAGGATCTATGGTCAGTCAAGATGATGAACTCTTGTCTTTGTAAGTAGTGCCTCCACTTTTCCACAGCCATAATGAGTGCCAGAAACTCTTTTTCATAGATAGACAACTGTTTGTGCTTCTCCCCAAGGGCTTTGCTGAGATAAGCAATGGGCTGACCAGCCTGCTCCTACTCCATCAGAGCAAGCATCTGTTTCAACAGTGAACTGAACTTGGAAATTTGGCAGGGCCGGAACTGGTGTTGTAGTCATTGCCTGTTTCAGCTGATGAAATGCAGTGTTGGCCTGTTCATTCCACTGGAACTGCTTTTGCTTGAGTAGTAAGGTGAGTGGTTTAGCAATAATGCCATAGTTTCTCACAAACTTTCTGTAATAGCCAGTGAGACCCAGAAATGCTCTAAGCTCTGTGAAAGATGTAGGGACCGACCACTGGAGCATGGCTTGAGTTTTTGATGGGTCTGTGGACACCCCTTGATCAGATATTATATGGCCCAAGTATTCTAAGCTACTCTTGGCAAAAGTGCATTTGCTTGCTTTGAGATACAACTGATTAGCTCTGAGTGTTTCCAGGACTTGCTGCAAGTGCTGGACATGAGTTTGCATGTTTCTGCTATAGATGAGAATGTCATCTAAAAACACTAACACAAATTTTCTGAGGAATGGTTGGAGAACTTGATTCATAATGCATTGGAATGTAACTGGGCATTGGTTAACCCGAAAGGCATGACCTTGAACTGGTAATGACCTTGATGTGTCTTGAATGCTGTCTTATGTTTATCTGCAGGCAGCATTCTTACTTGGTGATATCCAGATCTCATGTCAAGTTTGGTGAACACTTTGGACCCAGCTAGCCCATCCAAGATTTCTTCAATGATTGGCATTGGGAATTTGTTCTTGATGGTTATTGCATTCAGTTTTCTGTAGTCAATGCAAAACCTCCAGCTTCCATCCTTCTTCTTCGCCAATAGGACTGGGGAGGCAAAGGGACCGTGACTATGAGTAATCAGTCCATGCTCTAGCAGCTGCTTAACTTGCTTCTCGATTTCTGTCTTATGTTGTGGAGAGTAGTGGTAAGGTCTGGAGTTAAATGGGACTGCCTCTGGATATAAAGGGATTGCATGATCATAACTGCGTGGTGGTGGGAGTGTTTCTGGATCATTGAAGACATATGCATACTGATGTAATAACAGTTGAATGTCTTCATTGTCAGCTGTGGGTATGGAGCCAGTGTTGCTTGGTGGGTTTTTGTTGATATCTAAGATCACATAAGCCCAAATGTCATTTCCCTGGGTTGATTTGTAAACTTGCTTTGCTGAAATGTTGTTCACTTGCATTGTAGGTGGTTTGAGCCCTTGCAAAGTAACCTTCTTGCCTTGATGTGTGAATGTCAATGTTTTGGCCACCCAATCACATTGCATTGGACTGTGTTCTTGCAACCAATCATAGCCTAGAATTGCATCATAGAGCAAGAGGTCCAACACTATCATGTCTGATGTGAAGGTATGTCCCTGAATGTACCAGCTCAGATTCTGTACCTTTCTTGCTGTTGTCATCCACTGCCCATTGGCCAATTTAACTCTTTGTTTATCCATTGAAACTGTAGGTAGCTTGTTGATCTGCACAAAATGAGTACTAACAAAGCTATGTGAGCTTCCAGTATCCACTAGGGTGAGCATGGTTTTGTTCTTCACTGTTGTCTTGAGTTTGATGCAGTCTTTAGACTCAGTGCCAGCAAAGGCATTTAAAGATAGCTGACAGAAATCTTCAGTCAGCAGCTCATCAATGGCCATCTCATTGAGAAGGTCCTCACTGATTTCTTTATCAAGATCATTAACAACCAGAGCATTAATTTGAGGTTTGTTTCTTTTTTTTTTGCAGATCTCAGCATGTCCAGGCTCAAATTTTTCTTCACAGTGATAACAGAGATTGTTGGCCTTTCGATAATCTCTGAGTTGTTTGTCTCTCCACAAACTGCCATATGTATTGGTGGGTCTCTGGTCTTGCTTCTGCTGTGGCCGAGCTTGGTTAGGAGTTTTCTGATACTTGAGCTTGCTCCTTTCCAACTGGCGCTGTTGAATCTTTGCAATAGTTGCAGCTTTCTTGACAGTGGTGGGTGTGTGAGGCTCCACTACTGCTCTAATGTCATCCTTCAGGCCATTAACATAGGTTGTGGCAAAGAACAGCTCATCGACATTGGTACTGTGCATTGACACCTCAAATTGGAGAGCTTGGAACTGAGTAGTGTACTCCTCAACTGTGTTTGTTTGTTTCAAACTGAGCATCTCATTAACTGCTGATCTATAATCATCAGATCCAAATTCTTCATGCACAGCAGCACAGAATTGTTTCTAGGTGAGTTTCCTGTGAGTTTGCTTGTAAGCTTGCCACCACTTTGCTGCATTGCCCTGCATGTGCATAGCTGCTGCTGTTACCCATAGTTTGTCAGGGATGGTATAGATGGTGAAGTAGTTTTCACAATTGTCAAACCAGATTTTTGGGTGTTCTCCATCAAAGGTTGGGAATTGCATCTTTGGTAGGGAGTGATGTGGGATAGTATCTTTGGTATGCTGCTCATTGTAATGCTTGTGTGGTTTAGAAGATGAAGGCTTGGTGTTCTTCTTGCCCTTGGCAAAGACATTCTGGAAGCCATCTTCATCTTCTTCAAACACCACTGAACCAGAGTCATCACTGAAAATCTGATCTTCCTTGTCAAATTGCTGCATGTCAGCTGGGCCACAGCTTGGCCATTTGCCTTGACTTGCTGGGATATGAAATCTTGTTGTTCGGCAAATTTGTCTACCTTCTGATTGCTAGCCATTACCTGTTTCTTCAAATCTTGCTGTGCCAGGTTAATGTCATTCATCCTATCGAACAACAGATCCACACTCTCCATCATATGATCCCATTTGGACTTATCATCATCACTCTTCTTCGACATTTGTTCTAGCAAGATTTGTGTTTGCTTGGATGGTTTGACTGCTGCCGTTGCGGCACTCTGTGGAATACTTGAGGAATCCACGGTGAAACAACAGGGTTTGGCCTGAATCTCCCCTACCGCGTGTTTCACCAAAACTCAACTCCTGGAAGTAAGGCGGGATCGAGGGATTTTACACAGAGGTGACACTCCGCAACCCAAATCCACGGATACTTCCTCGCCGGCGCCACCGCACCACTCAAGCACGACCGAAGTCAGTGGTTCACGCCGCCGAACCCTAGGTGTCAGTGTAGTCCCCCAGTCGGTGTAGTCGTAGCCGAAGTCGGAGGCGAGGATACCCGTCGCGCCGCCGCCTTGCGCCTGCGTTCGCAGTGGATGCGAACCCCGTCTCGCCGCCGCCGTGCGCCGAGTCACTCGCCAGATCTGGTCGACCCAGCAAGTAGTCCCGTCACGCCGCCGCCGTGCGCTTCAGCTCGTCGTGGAATCGAGCTCCCGTCACGCCGCCGCCGTGCGTCTCTGTGGTTGGTGGATCGGCGCGATCTAGCAAGTTCGAAGTGGTAAATTCGGTGAGATAGGGTAGGGATCCGAGGAACGACCGCCTTTGATACCACCTGTAAAACCCGTGGCCACCGGTGATCGCCAGCGACGTGAGAGAGACAGGGATGGCACGCCGGATTTGGCCAACGGAGCAGAGGAACCTCTCGCTCGCGTTTTACTGTCTTAGTAATAATAAATTCGATGTCTTGCTTACAGCAATAGTTTAGAATATAAGGCACTTGGCCGACTGACTAGATGACCCTACAAGGCATACTCTAGCTATTACATAAATGATAGGAGTACGTCTTCTCCTCTGAGCCGCGTACTGCTCTCCGTCTTCAGCCTTGTGTCGTGACAGAGAGGGATCACAGTCAGGAACAGATCGGAGCCGAAACAACAAGGGTAGCTATTGATTTGCTTGTCACACAAAAAGGAAACGCAATCAGTAAACAGAAAAAAGGCGTAGTCGACAGAGAGACTTTTTTCAGACATGAGGAATGGGATCCTTTGCTTTATATACAATCCATTCCCCACAGGAAATGTCTTTTTCTTTTCTCTCTTCTCTTTTTTTTGTTTCTTTTCTTTTGATACATGCACAAAACCTTGGGAAGGGAAAACTTACAACGAGAAGAATAATCAGACCTCTTTTCTTCGTAATGAGACACAAGATTGGCGAGTGGACGGAGGAAAATGGAGATCTACGTCAAGAGCTTAAGTATACGCGGGTTTAGACCGGTCACTCGGTCCTTGTCAAGGCCTGGACCGGCATCACCAGGAATCTCATTATTTTGAGCTATCTTCTATTTCCATTGCAAAATAAGGGGGGGATCCGTCGTCACCTGAGGCGGTTTCAAGCGAAGGAAGCCCGACGCTGCAGATGCCTCAGGCTCTGCTCCATGCTGACCTTCACCATCTCAGCAAGCATCTTCTTCGCCTTGCCGCCACGGTCTTCGCCGTCTATTTGGGAAGCAATGTTGGTCACGAGGTTCTCGAGCGTGTCTGCCTGCAGCTTTGATCTCGAGTACGGTGAGTTACGCAACAAGTCAAGAAGAACATGAGCCTTCATTCGGGAATTGGGTGTGCCATGGACTGTAAGCTCAAGAAGACCAGGAATCGCCCCTTCATTCAGAATGAGGTCTCTGTACTTGCTGCGATTACTCTCGCACATTGTCAGGAGCGCTCCCACAGCGTGCTCTCTGCCCTGAAGGGAGCCTTCCTCAAGTACCTCCACGATGGCGAGCACTCCGCCTTCCTCAGATGTCAAGGCCACCCGACATTGATCGAAAGCAAGCAATGACTCGAGAAGAGCACAGCATTTGTCGGCTGTTTTGGAGGACCTCTTGCCACCTTTCAGTAGCTCTATTAAAGGAGGAATAGGCTGAACTGAAAGGATGGCTTGAAGATTGTCAGCGATTGTGGAGAGGTTGTAGAGAGCCATCACAGCATCATTCTTGGCTTGAGGATTCCCTTCTTTGAGGACTTTCACGAGTAGAGGAATTGCTCCCGAAGCACTTATGATAGGCTTATTGGTGGATGAGGCTGAAAGTGTAAGGAGAGCAGCAGTCGCATACTCCTGAAGATTTAGATCACTTGATTGCAAATAACCAAGCAGGGGCTCAAGTGCACCGGCATCCACTATCTTGGTTTTATTTCTGCACAGATGGAACAAACATAAGTTAGGAACCATTCGCATCAAAAATAGTCCACAACAAGCCAAATATTCATGAAAAAGCTACACCACTCATCACATTTCATATAGGCCAGAGCAGCTATGGATTTTGTACATAAATTTAAGGCTTTCCGGTCACAACACCACAACGACATAGTTTCCCTAATGGCATCCAAGTATGAACTTAGACCAAGATGTACACAATGCCACCGTGGCAATACATTTTACTGAATTAGATGTTACTTCTTTATGTCTAATTTCAAGATCTGAAACAAGTACCATAAATGTGAGATATGGGCAACTGAATTATATAATTGCCCATACATGTCAAGAGGAGAGGAACTTGAGGCCCTAAATGTCGCTCCCATACCTTATCCTGTCTGCGCTAGGCCAGAAAGCAGTATAGCAGCTAAAAACAATGTTCCATACTTCCATTTACGGGGCTATTTGGACAAGAATTTGACACTCCCAAGTCCCAACTATTGGAACCGTTTTATTCCACTACAAGAACTGAACAGAAGCCATCAGTCTTGACAAAATGATTGCCTGAACACAACAGTTGCTCGATTTATCATAACCCTACGTCCCTAACCTTGTTTTGGTTCTAGTGCAGCAAGGGGGGGGGGAGTTTAGTAGATGTCACATCGGGTATTTATGTACTAATTAGAAAGACTTAACATGAGTCTAATTAGTCTCAATCTGTGCAATTAGTTTTGTAATTAGTCTACTTTTAATACGTCATGCATGTGTCCAAACATTCGATGTGACAGGGACTAAATTTTAGTAGGTGGAACCAAGCACCAGCTAAAAATTCTGGTACATATCACCATACCTATCTAACTCCACCTTTAGGTACAGGTGACAAGTTGGTACGAGTCCTGAAGGAACGTGAGGTCAACATGGTTGGATATGTACCAAGACAATTAGGTCACGGCATGGGCACAAAATTTCCAAAGGAAGTACCGGATAACTGTATCTTGGCCGCAGCCGGCGGTTGAAAAGAGGGCAGAAATATTAGGCAGGCCAAGAAACTCTACAAAACAAAATGCTTGTTTCCAAGTCCCTGATGTTAGATTTTTCTCAGAAGCAGCCAACCAGGGAAAGTGTGGTTGGCAGCCTTCGGTCAGCTCCAAAACGAGACCAACTGCCTCTTGTGACATCTAAACCGGCCGTTTTCTTAACCTCTTTTTCGTGTTGCCATTTTCCAAGAAATTTATACCACAGACCAGGAAACCCCAGATTGGTTGATGGGTCATGGGAATAAAATCTCTGTGCTACCAGCAAATACTCTTGCGATTGCTGAGCGTCTAAAAAAGCAACAGGGTAACTTACTGCTAGTTGATGATGACACCGGTTCGAAATTGGATGCGTTGTTATCCTATCAAGCAGGTTTCTCAGAATATGCTTGTGAATATATCCTTAATCACTAGGTAGCTAACAAAAGTGAAGAAGATGTCTTCAGTTTGCATCATGGTAAAACTAAACAGATAGGCTGAGCTACTACTGACGATTCTAGGATTGAACATCAATCGGCACAGCTCTGCAATCGTAGATTTTTTCACCGATTCTTTTTTTAATGGTATAAATAAACAAAGAAAAAGTCATCAGGTTAATAAGCCGCCACCACTAAAAAAATAGAAGAGGGACATAGCAAAATCAGTTCCTTAGGCGCGGATTTTATAAAATTGTAAATAGGTTGATGCTGCGAAGAGACGACGGAGAAGGCAACTTTTACCATGAATCGGCGTCGGCGGGCGTATGCCAGAAAAAAACGAAGCAATCGATAAGGTTTTTGCCGAATTTGGATTTGGTGTAAAACGTATCATACTTTCGAAAAATACAATAAAGCGGTTCACCCCGAAAGCAGCAAGGCCTTATCGAATTTATCGGAGGAGGCCGTGTAGATTTTCTACCTTTTTTCTCTCAGAAAAAAAAATCAGAATCACACAGAAGAGAAGGCAAGTCGAGGAAAGGGTTCGCTTAGCGGCGGCTCGCCCAACTACGCACCTCTCGTCCCTGACGGCGAGGTTGAGCAGCGCGAGGAGCGCGGCCTCCCCAGCCTCGGGCGCGGCGGAGCGGAGCATGGCGACGAGCGGGTCCACGGCGGCTGCGAGCTTGCGGCGGTGCCTCGCGGATGCCCTGGTGAGGCGGCGCACCTCGCGGGCGGCGTCCACCTCCCCGGCGCGCACCCGGTCGACGAGCGCCTGCAGCGCCGCCGCCTCGGACGGGCGCTCCGCCGCCGCCGCTCCCGCCGTCGGCGAGACGGGGGACGCCTCCCCGGACGAGCACGCCTCCGGCGACTCCATCTTCGTCGGTCGCGGGTGTGAGGACGGGGTGCGTCGGTCCTTGCCGCGCCTCTCTCTCCGTGTGCGTGTGTGAGCGCGAGTTAGCGAGAGAGGGAGAGAGACGGGGAGGGAGGTGGGGCAACAGCGCTGCATCTTATTGCGGCCAGGACAGGGGCGCAGGGCGACGGGGACGGGAGGTAACTGACGGCCACGGCGACGGCCGTCAGCTCCGTTTTTTCTAACACCCGTTCCGTTACGTTCCAGTTGGGTGTCTTTTTTTTTTTTTTGCCGTTTGGCTGGTTACTGTGTACTTACTGCTACTGCTCGTGCATGAATGCGTTGTTTCGGGGTGGGGTGACAGTCCCTGGACACGGTAACTGTTGCACCCACGTGGCACGCCCAGCTGGCAGCGCAGTTCGATCGGATCAGCCAGCCTTCCATATGGCACGGACCAGGACTGTTCATTTGAAAACGGGATTTGAATTTAGCGAATCAAAAGGGCACGGGAAGCAAATCAAACCCGCCATTCTTTTTCCAAGAGGTATTGAGAGTAGGCAAGCGCCATGTACTGTATCTGCACATGCACACAGTAATTCTCGCTTTGATTCCAACTAACACCCTGATCGCTGGATGGTGGCGGGTGGTGGTGCTGATGTTGATGCTGATTTGTTGTGAAAGAAAGATACTGCTGAATGGTTGACTGATTTTAGCTGATAAGTTCAAACGAACGTGATGTAAAGATGCACAGTCTGGATCATTTGGGGGGTAAACGAGGAAATGGAGAGATTAGGACGCATCGTCCATCATGGAGCATCGTCACCAACCAAGCGGCAGGCGCGCATGGCCAGGACGGCAAGTCGACAGCGAGCCAGTGGCACTCAGCTCATCGTGGTCGTCATCAAATGAGCAAGTTAACTTCCGAATCAGGGCGCACTACTCCGACTGGAACCTCCCTCTCCGGTCTCCATCCGCGCGCACGTCATCGCCGGCTGGTTAATCGGCGAGCCCATCGAGCGAGCGCGCAAGGCCACGTGGATGGCCGCCTGGCCTCGGGGCGGCGACAGCAGCGGGGACGGGGAGGCCTGCGGCAGAGGGCGGCGAGACACGTAGGAGTCCTGTGGCCCACGGCAACCCGACCGGTCGGTCTCGCCTCCCGCGGCCAATTCAGGTGGGTGGGTAGAGTCCGGTCGGCGACGGATCGCTGTGCAGTGCAGGCACCATGATGGCGATGCTGTTAACAGTCTTCACCTCGCCCGCATGCAGCTGCGGCGTGCGTTCTTCTATCTTCTCCCGTACGTAGTTGTCGTCTTCTATCGTTGCATTTCCATAATCGCATCACATCAAACATCCATACGTACGGTACGTAGCCTAGTTTATTGCCGAATGGAGCGCATCTGGTCGTCCTCGTCCACGACCTGAGGTCACAGTGTCACACCATCTTTCCCGCGCGCTCTTTGTTTTTTTTTTACCCAAATTGATTATTGGTATTATTCTATCTCCTTTTCTATATATATATATATATATATAGTTATTGTTATTGTTCCAACTTGTGAATCAAGACCAAAGGAATATATATAATCGTTTGGTCACTTGGATGACAAAGCATATATATACCCCTTATTATTCTTAATTTAGGTTACAATTCGATCACCTACGACCTACGCACGTACGGGACCGTCGCCGTCGCCATTATTTTGCCGGAGAATGGAACTAGTAAGGAGTAGTCGTAACTGGTACGGTACGCACGTGGTGAGATCGCCGATCGATCGTCGTGCTTCGTGCTTCGGCAACCTCTCCATGGATCGGTCGGGCCGCGAAAAATGAAAACCGATGGCCAGCCAGTAGCCCAGTAGGAAGGCACTACCGTGCCGTGCCCGTGACAGTGTACACGTAGTCCAGCTAAGCTGCACGCGCGCTACTTGTTGCTGGTTGCAGGGCGGCCATTGATTCCTTGTCCGCTGCCGACTACGCATACGCACGTGTGCGCGTCACGTACGGAGCAGCTGTATGTACTTGTCCAGCTAGGCAGCCTGCGTGGCGTCAACGAAACGGAGGAAGTGGTGGATCCAAGTCCGAGGGGGAAGCTAGCTAGCTGATCGAGCTGCCTTGCTTGCCTCAACGGCCGGCAGGCCGGCACGCTCGATCTCGATGATTCGAGCTAAGCTGCCTGCCGCCGCAGCGAGATTCAGGGCCGGGGGGAGACGCCCAGCCCAGCAGGCAGAGCGTCAGTGCACTCTCCACAGTGACAGTGAAGATCCGTTTGCACATGCATCTCTGCAGCTGGCAGAAGAGTAGCTACTGTCGTTGGCCGCCTGGCCTTGTCGCTCCTGTGCTGCATTGAGAGAGCATTGCACGTGTTGGACCGACGGAAAAATATGCATAGCTCTCAACCGTGTCTGTCCATAGTGCTAGGCAACAGATCTGTTGGGTCATCTGCATATATAATATGCAGGAGGAGTACTGATTTTGATCACTACAATGTTACTGTTTCGTTTTCTGCTATATACGGAGTATACTGATGGCAACAAACACACAACGACAAAGAGAGTTGCACCTTTCAGATGGTATATATATCCACCAACTTGGAGCAGAGAGAGAGAGAGATCGAGGGCGCGATCCACCGTGGTACCTACGGTCGATCGGATCATCATTAAAAAAAATGGAAATCGACAAAATGCTGCGTCGGTTAGTTGAGGGGAGGCTCGCTTTCGTGTATATATTCGTCAGCTCAGGTGCCTGCATCTCATGATCTGATGGACGGATCACCAACCCGTACCCTGTTTTTTATATATATATATATATATGATAGCTGCCACGCCTCAATTTCGATCGCATGCTGCTGTATTGGCGTTATTTCCCGCCTCACCTAGGACCCGCTAAAGATCCACCAGAATTTCAGGGCTCCAACCGATTTATAATCTTGGCACACCAGTATTATATATTTGTAATTAGCGTAGCTAGCTTTGGCTGGTGACCTGGTGTAACCACTTGATCGCACGCTGATGGATTGTCGCCTTTTCTTTTTCTTTTTGTCTTGTGATGATATTGCTCAACAAAAGTGCTGTACGTACAGTACATGCAGCATCAGGAGAGAGATGCGTGCGTCCACGCCGGCTTAGTTTGTAATGTTGTTGGAATGAAATAAAGAAGCCACTTTAGGAACACGTTATTGATAAATATGAAGAGGCAAAATATAATACCAAATGGATCTGATTTGCTTGTAATTAATTTTCAATGGTGATCAGACTTTAGCGAGTTGATGAGGAATTTTTGTGTTCTTTTAGAATTTCTATGATTTTATAACGTATTTAAGAAGATTAATGTGGGGGATGTAATTACTAATAGTTATATTTTTTCTAACCCAGGATATGTAATTTGGATGCATATTTAGAGAGTTACTTTAGGTTAATTTCATCCTGGCATAAGAACATAATCTAGATGCAAGTTTTAGGGGTTATTTTATTTTTTAAAAAAAATTGGTATGGCCAAGTACACTACTATGAGAACAATTTGTTGAGGTGGACATTTTATATTTCTAGAGGCAGGCGGCCATCTGCGAAGTGATCTATGTTAATGCGTAATTTCTAGAGTCAGTCGAGCGGCCCATCTCTGAGACAGGCGTCTTTAAGCCGCTCACCTCTCTTAATCGCATTGACAGAGAAGACAACCATAAGAGTTATTGACTTTTTTTTAGAAAAGAAAACAAAAGCATAGAAACAAAGGTGGCTACAAGTAATTTAGATGAATATGTGGCATTGCTTTAGGTTGTTTTAATAGTGACATACATATGTTTTATGGGGTTAATTTATACTATATTTTATAATTGAAGAAATTGTTAACTTAAAAAAGAATTGATCAAATGGTTATTTTTGCTAATGATGCCTGGACTCATGTCCGGACCTTTTTTTTGGAATTTCTAGGGTCTTTTTTCTTAGCATGTCTTATGAGAATTGGTATGTATAGACTAAAGGGGTATTTAATCAATAGTAGAAACTAGTCTGTTCTAACCTCTACTAAATACCTAGGACTCTCATATAGAGTACTAGAATGAACCAAATAACTTTTGCACCTATCATAACATTTAACATGGAGACTATGAAACGTGTCTCTAATTATTAGAGTTTGTTTGGATAACTTTTTTATGATAGATTATTATAATCAAACCACTTGATTATCATAAACCCATAATCCAGGTGAAACCAGATTATAGGGGATTATGGATGATGAAAGTCCAACTTGCCCCTAACTCATTGTTCAACTTGCCAAACTATAATAAAGTATAAAATAGGAATTTCTCACTTTAACCAATCATAATCAATCACCATATAATCCATTGAGCCAAACACTCTGATTGTTATAATCCATAATCCGGATTATAATGATCATATACATAATCTAGATTATAATAATCGAGCCATGATCCAAACAGTCCCTTATATGTGTTGGGTTATATAGGTGAATGGATAATAATCTAGCACATATAATAATCTAGGGAAGACCCAAATAAACTAGATTGTAATAAGTCATATTCCATATATTATTGTAATCAAATCCACAATTTATATTGTAATAATCCAAAAGAGGATCCAAATGGTAGTAGTTGTGGGGAAAAAACTGACAAGTGAGCCCCATCTGCAATGGTTCATCCCACTTTTGATGACTCTGAACCAAACAGAAAATGGGCTGGTCCTATCCTATCTCAACCAAACAGAAAATGGAGTTGTCTCGTCCCACAAACCAGAGATGGGACCATCCTGCTCCACCTACTCCCAGCCAAACGCTACCTAAACATGAGATATTATAGTTGCCACATTATACATAGGTGATGTAGTTTGTTTTTTCCTCCCCTTGCTTGTGAGCCTTGATATTTAGTTACATAGTATGTCATATAACACTATAACTATTAAAAATTCGTTTAACCGGGCTCTCAACCGGGTTCTTCTGCTTAGATACTATATTGCATTATGTAAGGACTTTGACTTATCTTCAAATGATCTAGCCTATGGTAAGAGCCGCCCAAAGCTAATATCTTTAGGTTCTCCAGGCTCCAAACGAGGCCTAACTAGCAAAGTAGCCAAGCAAGGCCTAACTAACAAAGTAATAGCAGTCTCTACTATAGGCATGCATGCTAAGTTGCTAAGATGGTTTTGTCGGTCGACGAGCTGGTGGTACGGTACTTGACATGCAGCACATACTGCTGCATGCACCACTCGATATTTCAGCGAGAAAGCGACGTGCTAGCAGGTAGCACGTGCTGACGTGCATGCCAACAAGAGTATATACGCTGTCAATCTCGCACGTTCTCCAATTGCTGTACATTCGTCTGTGGATAGCAATGCATGTGACGTGATATGTCGATCTCTGCCCTCCATCCCGTCCCGTTGATCATGATGTGCGTACGCTTGCAGTATATGCACGCACCGTGCCCAAAACTCTTAATTGTATATAGCTAACCAATCTGGTATTAGGTGTGATATGTCAACTTAATAATTAATTCGTTTGCGAGGCCCTGCATGTTACCTGTTAATTTGGAGTATAGGCCGGAGTACTTTTATGAGAAGACTTGCATTTCTCTTTTGTGTACGTTTTGCCGCAGTAGGTCGGTATTGGTTCATTAGGTATCGTGCAGATGCCATTTGCCAACAAGTTGAGACTAAAGAACACGCACGCATGATATTCTTGCTGATCCTCCAAGATTAGCAGATGACAACGCATGTGCCTGCCCGTACGTAAAGCATGATGTGGTGGTAATGGCTAGCTAGCTAGCACTAGAAGAAGAATCATTTTTGGGAGTACTGGCCAAGGGCATGTTTGATACCATAGCTAATCACTGGTCAGCTAATCATCAGACTAACCTTAGCTACTAGAGATCTAAATGGCCCAGCTAAAAGACCAGCTAAAGTTTAGCTGAGTTTAGCTACTTCAACCCAGCTAAACCCAGCTAAAGTTTAGCTAAGTCTATTAGCTGAAGGATCTAAACACCCAGCTAAAAGTTAGCTGTGGGAGAACTTTTAGCTAGCTAAATTTTAGTTGGGTGGATCCAAATAGGCCCTTTGACATCTCTCCTAGCTGTCTAGCTAGCAGCGTAGATCGTGTACGTATGAGAACTGTGAGTACATGCATATCGTACGTCCCCACATGCGCAACTAAGATCATCATTATGTACGTACGCAACGTCACTACTTAATCAATCTACTTACTGTCGATGACGGGACCCACGGGATACCCCGCAAGGAAGAGAGAAGATCTAGTCTAACTAGGATTCCCCTCATGTAATCCTAGTAGTAATACTACCCTGTAATCCTACTAGAACTCTACATTATAAACTGACTAGGATTCTTGCCTCCTGGACTATATAAAGGAGGACAGGGCTCCCTAAATCGGTAAGGGGAAAAGTGAAAGGTGAGAAGTCTCAACAGAAGATACGAAGGTCTAAGCATAGGTGTAACATAACATACCAATCAATCCAACGCAAAGGCTAACACCGCTATTACTCGATCATGGTCGAGGGCCCAAACTAGTATAAATATACTGTCTCTTGCATTAACCATCGACTCCAGCGTACGTCAAAGCCCGAACAACTGCCCCGGGTACCCCCGTGGTAGGCTATCGGTGGTAAAACATCGACAGCTGGCGCGGTAGGTAGGGGATTTTCGGTGGATTTGCATCCGAGAGCTCGATGGACCTCAACAACATGATATTCCCGATAGGATCAACCTTCATCTTTGGTTCATGGATCTGCGAGGCGGACGACGACGGCAAGCTCCAAAACCGTCTCCCTCGAAGATTCAGATCGCCGTGAAGATTTCGTTATTTCGACGACTACGATAGATCGACTCACCGGAAGACTCACGCGTGGCTTGTGATGCCTGATCCGACTCAGGCTTCACGACCAACCGCATCCGACTCAAATTTAGGCTCCACATCCGAGATGGAGTCTTACCCGAGTTCTTTCTATGATAGTCCGAGTTCCTTTCTGATAGGGCTCTGGAACGCAACTTCGATCCATCAAGAATTCAACTCGGAGTACCTTCAGAATTCCCTCAGGAAGTCGGGTCTTGGTACGACTATGTCAAACTGTTCGACTGCATCAAGCTATCCGAGCCGGAGGCAAGCCAGTTGTCCGACTGCATCCCGAGCTGGAAGCAAGCCAGTTGTCCGACTACATCAAGCTAACGCTACATCACGATCGACTACTTGGTTGCGTCACCGACTACTCGGTAGCGTTACCGACTACTTCGCTAGGATGTCCGACTACTTGGCTAGGTGTCGGATTACTCGTTGCAGTTTCCGATTACTTTGGCTGGAATGACCGACTACTCGGCCACATGCCCGAGAACTCAGCCACGAAGCTTAAGCTGATGCTCGGGGGCTACAATCATTGGGGGCTCCTAAGTTCAAAATAACTCCACAACACGACTTCGGTCCATCAAGAATTCAACTCGGAATACCTTCAGAGTTCCCTCGAGTAGTCAGGTCCTTTTCCATTTTGGGCTCCATAACATGGCAACGTCTTATCAAGCACTACTCCAAGGATCAAGATCAAGCATGGATACTCCTAAGCTGCCACGCGCTGACTCTTCTATTCGGCCATCAATCAAGGACTAGATTTGGACCACGTCACTGGGTGAGGCACGCACCCTTCGCAGGCTGCCTTACTCCGCCACTACTTTGCTGGGTGAGGCAAGCGCCTCTGCAGGCTGCTTTACTCGGCTACTATGTCATTTGGTGAGGCATGATCTCCGCGCGGACTTACTCGAACATGGCTCCACAAGATGAGATTTCTTCACCTCCGCGGTTTAGTCAGCACTAAACTCGAGGGCTTGACTATTGCCACAACTTAGTCAGATTCACTTGGACTATTTTTACGAAAGCTGAAATTTTTGGAAGGAAAAATTCACCTGTCGGCTGACTACGTTTCAACGATGTTGCATGCCATGTGTGCTATTAAGCTGCTCCATGATGTTCGGATCATGGTGTTGATCTTGGGTGGCACGTCGGGGGCCTTGATGACATAACAGATAATGCTGGCTATTTCACACATCAACACTGGGAATGTCCTAATTAAAGCTCCAGAGGTCAAGGCATTGCCTCGTCGTGAAGACATTCAGCAACCAAGCGGCGTCTAACACAGAGCGGTAGTCCATCATTGCAGCCATATACGCTTTACAGCAAGATGCCGAGTACTGTCCAAGCCGTCCACTACAGCAAGTATTACGAGAAGATCCTAAACAGGAGGACGGACATCTACATGGAAGCCGACTAAGTTATTTATGTAGGCATATGTACCACTATATCAATGAGATACACACAACATAGATGCCTATTGTGCTGAAATACGCAAGCCGGAGAAGCATTTTCAAGGACTAGAAATTCTACACATCTCGCGTGATCTAAATGTTGCAGCAGACGTCCTTGCCAGAGCTCGGATCGGACGGGGGAAGGTCGCACCCGGTGTATTCGTCAAACAACCCGGTGCGATAACCCCTGCACTCCCAGCTCCAACCACTTAGATTCTGGTCGGCGCTCAGGCTCGGATCGGACAGGGGAAGGTCGCACCCGGTGTATTCGTCAAACAACTCGGCGCGATAACTCCTGAACTCCAGCTCCAACCACTGATCCTGATCGTCGCTCAGGCTCGGATCGGATAGGGGAAGGTCGCACTCGGTGTATTCGTCAAACAACCCGGCGTGATAACCCCTGAACTCCAGCTCCAACCACTGATCCTAATCATCGCTCCAACTTGGATCGGACAGAGGAAGGTCGCACCCGGTGTGTCCATCAAACAACCCAGTGCGATAACCCCTGAACTCTCAGTTCCAACCACTCAGATTCTGGTCGTCGCTCAGGCTCGGATCGGACAGGGGAAGGTCGCACCCGGTGTATTCGTCAAACAACCCGGTGTGATAACCCCTAAACTCCAGCTCCAACCACTGATCCTGATCGTCGCTTCAACTCGGATCGGATAGGGGAAGGTCGCACCCGTGTATTCGTCAAACAACCCGGTGCGATAACCCCTGAACTCCCAGCTTCAACTACTCAGATCCTGGTCGTCGCTCAAGCTCGGATCGGACAGGGGAAGGTCGCACCTGGTGTGTTCATCAAACAACCCGGTGCGATAACCCCTGAACTCCTGGCTCCAACCACTCAGATCCTGGTCGTCGCCCCAGCGTAGACACAAGTATTCATCGATTATATCAAAGAACTCGGATTGGACAGGGGAAGGTCACACCCGGTGTATTCGTCAAACAACCCGGTGCGATAACCCCTGAACTCCTAGCTCCAACTACTCAGATCCTGGTCATCGCTCCAACATAGACACAAGTACTCATCAATTATATCAAAGAACTCGGATCGGGTAGGGCAAAGGTCCCACCTAAAGTGTTCGTAGAGGAGTCGTCAGTTTCCTCTATCAAACAACCCAGTGCGATAACCCCTGAACTCCCAGCACCGACCTTCAAAGCATCAACAGACAATGGCTTTGACTCTCATCGTCGACAACATGACGACACGATGCAGCTCGTGTCATTTTACTACAATCATACTCAAAGCATCACACCTTGGCTCGTCCAGAAGTTCCTTGCTACAAAAGTACACAGTCAAACGATTGTTCACGACTATCCGGAGTTATACAACTCGGATGAGAGCAAAAGAGCTGAAAATATGCTTGAGCTCGCCTATCCTAAGTCTTTTCAGGCTTAGATGAGAGTAAGAAAGCTGATAAGCTAACACTCAAACCGGTCCTAGGTTGTTTTCATAACTAGGGCGAGTGCCAGAAATGCTGGCCACATCCCGAGTTGAGCAAAAAAGCTGAAAGGATGCTTGAGCTCACCGGATGAGAGCAAAATGGCTGAAAATATGTCTGAGCCTACCGGACGAGAGCAAAATAGCTGAAAAGATGCTTGAGCCCGCCGATGAGAGTAAGAAAGCTGATAAGCTAACACTCGAACCGGTCCTGAGTTGTTTTCACAACCAGGGCGAGTGCTAGAAATGCTGGCCACATCCCGAGTTGAGCAAAAAAAACTGAAAAGATGCTTGAGCTCATCGGATGAGAGCAAAATGGCTGAAAATATGCCTGAACCTACCGGATGAGAGCAAAATAGCTGAAAAGATGCTTGAGCCCGCCGATGAGAGTAAGAAAGCTGATAAGCTAACACTCGAACCGGTCCTGAGTTGTTTTCACAACCAGGGCGAGTGCCAAAAATGCTGGCCACATCCCGAGTTGAGCAAAAAAAGCTGAAAAGATGCTTGAGCTCACCGGACGAGAGCAAAATGGCTGAAAATATGCTTGAGCCTACCGGATGAGAGCAAAATAGCTGAAAAGATGCTTGAGCCCGCCGATGAGAGTAAGAAAGCTGATAAGCTAACACTCGAACCGGTCCTAAGTTGTTTTCACAGCCAGGGCGAGTGCCAGAAAATGCTGGCCACATCCCGTGTTGAGCAAAAAAGCTGAAAATATGCTTGAGCTCACCGGACGAGAGCAAAATAGTTGAAGATGCTTGAGCTCACCGAATAAGAGCAAAATAGCTGAAAAGATGCTTGAGCCCGCCGATCCTAAGTCTTTTTAGTCCTGATGAGAGTAAGAAGGCTGTCAAGCCAACGATCGACATACCCCGAGTTGTTTACATGGCTTAGATGAAAGCCAGACAAGCGCTCGACCTATCAAGGAGTTATCCTACAACGGATGAAAGAACACGACCACTCTAAGCTGCGGATGCGTGCCACGCCCGAGAAGCAACTACTCGGAAGAAATCCTGATCACTCGTCTAAAGAATAAACAAGGCGAAGACATCCATGCGGAGAAACAAAAGGAAGCTACATCGAAAGAAAAAAATCTTCATACAAGGCGGCAGAGTATAATGTTCTTTATAAAAAGAGGCTGGGGTACAAAAGACGATTACAACCAAGACAAGCATTGTCATCGGGAGAAGAAATATTGATATTAAGATTCTCAGCAATCTTCCCGACTTAATCATCGACTTCAAGCTCTGTTTCCTCAATGGTATCCAGGTGCACCAACAAATTCAACCTGACGAAACAATCAAAGAAGTGATAGAAAACAGTAAAGAAAAAGCTACCACATGTATACACACAAGCACTCAAGGACAGAATATCTAGAATAATATGCCAGCACTATGCAACCAGTAACTGCGTACCATTCAACTGCAGAAAGCAGGATACCTGAGAACATGACAAAAGACCCTCTATCCGAGTTTTTCTTGAACCCGAATATATGCTCGGGGGCTCTACAGGATACATATTCTCAGGGGATGTTTTTTAATCTTCCTGAGAAGTTTTTAGAGAAGACCCTCCAACTCTTTGTTCCAAACAGCAAGAGGCTCGGGGGCTACACCCAGTGGGTGCACTTTTTCAGAAAGTACACACCACTCGAAAATCTCAAGAAACGCTACACGGTTTCACTCAAGAAAGCACTCGGACGACGCATGTTCCTACTCGGCAAGACCTGAAGGAATAAGAAGAGGCTTCCAGAGTTCAACCATGAAGTGCTTAGGGGCTTGTCGATGCGGGACCCACGGGATACCCCGCAAGAAAGAGAGAAGATCTAGTCTAACTAGGATTCCTCTCATGTAATCCTAGTAGTAATACTACCATGTAATCCTACTATGACTCTATATTGTAAACTGACTAGGACTCTTGCCTCCTGGACTATATAAAGGAGGGGAGCTCCCTAGATCGATAAGGGGAAAAGTGAAAGGTCAGAAGATACGAAGGTCTAAGCATAGGTGTAACATAACATACCAATCAATCCAACGCAAAGGCTAACGCCGATTGGACGTAGGGCTATTACTCGATCATGGTCGAGGGCCCGAACCAGTATAAATCGACTGTCTCTTACGTTAACCATCGACTCCAGCGTACGCCGAAGCATGAACAACTGCCCCGAATACCCCCGTGGCAGGCTATCGATGGTAAAACATTGACACTTACTTCAGCATTCAAGAATCTCAAAGATGATCTTATATGTTTATTAATCATCGCGATGGAATCAAGTGCTAATTTCTTAAATATGGGCATATGGCCAAAGCAGTAATATAATTAACAAATTTGACTGGCAGATGGAGTAATAATATATTGCTCCGATCCTGAGAGTACGTACACCACTACTCTCGGTTACGTACGTTTTTAATTTTAGGACTAGTCGCGACTGAGTAGCAGCATATTTAGATGACCTCGGCCAGCTAAGTACAAGGATTAAACAATGCAATCCTGTATTATATCAAGTGCTCAGCTCCAACTTTGAAATTAGCAGTTCTTGTGGCTGTGGATTGGTTGCTCATAGCTGTGCGACCGTGTCTAAGAATTTGGAACCACATGTGTATTACTAGCTCATTATTAGATACGGTCAAGATGCATGGGTTCGAAACTCCGAATAATCGAGTTAACGGGATTGCTAATAACAACAAGCATCTTAGTGTGCCAACCACATTAGCGTAATTCATTCATCTATCCACTGGATCCATGCGCTTATGTATGGGCAGGCACATTACCGCCGATTTCGCAGTTCGGCGGTGAAACCTATGGTAAAATTTGACTGCGCTAGTCACCCCCCATGCCGAGGGCCACCACGACACTTAGGGTCGTCCACTGTGCCGTTGAAGGTTGCCCCTGTGTTGTCGAGGACAACCACCGTGCCGCCAATCGAGGGCCATCATGGGGGCATCCGCCGTAAGTGTCGAGTGTAGATATAAGCCACCGGAAGGTAGATTTGGGGCGTGCGTGGATGAGAGAGATAGGGGGGAGGGGGAGGGAGAGTGCGTAGGTGAGGAAGAGTGGTGGCCGAGAGGGAGGCGAGTGACGGAGAGAGTGTGGGCTAGGGTTTGTGACCGTTTATATACTCATGACCGGTTTTCGTCACTGATGTTTATGGTTTCACCGCCGGTTTAAGATAGAAACCTGCGGTGAAAAAGATTTTAACTATTGGTTTTAATAGAGCCAGTGAAAATAACGACATTAGTAAATTGGTTTATGTAGTAGGGATCTACAAATGTAATCATTTCTAATGACTAAATTTCCACATATGGAAATATTTATAGAATATTTCACTTGGTCAAATAAACATTTACTAAATTATCTACTAACAAAATCTCATCTGCGGACAAATTTGGGTCGGAGATCGCCCGGCCAGGGCCTTTAACGAAAGGGACCAAAGTTTTTACCTTATGTCTTATATTAATCTACCCTAAAAATCACATTTGCAGAGATGGAGTGAGAGTTTGTGCTAGCACTTTACAGGTTATTAAAAAAGATAAAAACTCTAAGATTTTTACTACGTATAGTTAATAATCAACTGTACGTAAAAGCCACTTGTCTCACTCTGTTTCGCTGCTACTAGTTGTAAGTACTCGGTAATCAGTTAGAAACTTCACTGTGTGTCTACTGTGTTTAAAAAATTGTGTGGTTGCTCGGCCTAGGTGGAGCTGATGACATGCGTGTAGCAGGGCCTCGTTTAGATAGCGGTTAGGAATTAATATTGAATGACAGAAGACTTTGTATTTGATAATTATTGTCCAATTATTATGGCTTCAGAGTAACTAGCCCAAAAGATCAAAAGATTTAGTCTTCCTCTCAAATCAAACTGTATAATTAGTTATTTTTTTTATCTACATTTAATACTCCATACATATATCCAAAGATTTGACGTGATGAAGAGAGAGTGAAAAAACTTGAAATCTAAACAACGCCTAAGGCCTAGATCTTTATATATCCGCAAATCACCGCGTCACGACGTAAAACGTCACATCCCCTGATGATTAACAATCGCCTCATCATGCCATCTCGCCCTCGCCCTCGTATTGGCCACGGTACAAAATTGACTGCAATTAACTGCATGCCAGAACCGTACGGCAACCATTCACCACAGGATTAATCGGCGCAGTATATGCACAAACTAAAACGGCAAAGTGGCAAACGACAAACGGCTGCGGCGGGAGAGAGGAGAAGAGAACGGAGACCGTTAACGGGCCGGGGTCGGACGGAACGGGCAGGCGCCGTTACGCTGGCTGATGGAGCGGCTAGGCTCGTAGAGGCTAGAGCCTAGAGGTGGTTCGATAGGCTGGCGTCGCGTGGTCGTCAAGCCAAAGAGAGGAAAAGCCGGGGCTTGTTTAGATACCCTCAAAATTCTAAAATTTTTTTACTCTCTCTTCATCACATCAATTTTTAGTCATTTACATAGAGCATTAAATATAGATAAAAATAATAATTAATTTAATGTACGTATTGTCTCACTCTGTTTCGCTGCTACTAGTTGTAAGTACTCGGTAATCAGTTAGAAACTTGTGTTTAAAATTGTGTGGTTGCTCGGCCTAGGTGGAGCTGATGACATGCGTGTAGTAGATCTTTATATATCCGCAAATCACCGCGTCACGACGTAAAACGTCACATCCCCTGATGATTAACAATATTCTATCAAATTGACTGCAATTAACTGCATGCCAGAACCGTTTCACCACAGGATTAATCGGCGCAGTATACGCACAAACTAAAACATCGACAAACGGCTGCGGCGGGAGAGAGGAGAAATTTTTCGGACGGAACGATTACTAAACTATGGCCCTAGAGCCTGATACGCCTTCCCTTGGCTTTAGAGCTATCCATGCATCCATCCACCCATCACATGTGAATATGTGATGATGCCCCTCTCATCAGATCAGACTCCAAATGCATGCCATTGTTACTATAATTTTCTTGATATAAATAATATAGTAATCTCGGCTGCCTATCCCGTGCACGTATTGATTGGTTAATCAAAGCTCTCTTCCCTTTTATCCGTAATCTGGCTAATCTGGCTGGTTTTTTTAGAGAAAAACACTGCTGACTGGTTGGCTGATAAGTTCAAGCGAACAGGACATTCGTTCCCGCCTTTCTGTTCTTTCTTGGACATATAATACTCCCTCCGCCCTAATATATAAGACGCAACCACCTTTTATTCATATCCCATAATACAAGGCGTGCTCTCTCTTGACGCAATACATCGATGCAGTGTTAAGAGAGAGAATTAAATACGTTTTTGGTCTTTGATTCAGAGGTGGTTACGCCTTATATATGTGGCAGAACCGTCTAATCTAATGCCCTCCCAAGAGTACTTGTCTTCCACTAGACACTAAGTACCTAAGAGAGAGCACTAACTATGCGATTCCATCGAGCACACCACAAGAAAAAACTCGAAAATCCACATTTTTACATCAGGATCATAAATGAGAGAGTAAAGCTTACAACCCCTTACCATTTCTTACGTCACTTTTAACACAACATCAGAGGAAGTCATTATTTGATTATAACAGCGGAATATGAAATGTTATCAGAGTTTCAGTGAGAATGTAAATCATTTAACGCCAAGTTAAATATTATCCTGAAGAACATTTATATGCATGAAATGATAACAAGTTATAAGTCTTTCTTTTGAAAAAACATTCTTGGTGGAAGTTTTTAACAACTCTATGTCCGCACGCAAAGGAAATCCTCGCTGAGCCCATCAGGAGTTTTCCACACACAAATGTTAGCTCCAAAAATTGCCTGTCACCTGCAACGGGGAAAAAAACCTTGAGTACTCAATTGTACTCAGCAAGACTTACCCGACAGGAGAAAATAAAAGACTCCAATGTTATGCGAGGATATTTGGCATGTGGGTTCATTGCAACTACATGAAGTATTACTAAATGTGCATCCTTATAATCAACTTTTATTAGCAGTCATAATTAGTTCCTTAACTAACCATTCTATGTAAGCACCTATGCTACTTTCAAGCAGGTGGTAAGCAATCAGAACCATTTTATCATTCTTCCATGTTCCAGTCATTACTACGGTGCTAGACAGTAGCCAAGTCGTACCGTCATGTAAAAACGGCGATTCACGAATCAATGTGCCTAGCTGAGTACCCCGAAAAACACACGCATCATCTGTACCCCAGGCGCAGATAAGACCAACCCATTCTACTCCTGTCACGGGGTCCAGGTCCCCGTCCAAATTGGGACTCCAAGCCCCCAACACTGCAGGCCCGGCCTCAGTGTGGTGTTTAGACCTCCTACCCAATAATCCACCATAACAGTCGTCCACCATAACAGCCGGTCCGAAAAGAGTCGGAACCCATGACAAGAGAGTAACAAGTCTTCCCGCTCCCATAAGCAAGTATGTGCTCGGGATAATAAGTCTGTGACCTGATTAGTGTCCAATGCAACGGACGGTCCTCAATCGACACAGGCGGGACAAATGCAACCAGAGCCCTGCTCTGTTGCCCAACCAAGTCTAAGTCCATCCAAGCCTAGTCTCGCCCGGTCTCCAATCATTATACATATTTATTCCATGTGATAATAACATGATAAGAGTAACAATAATATATTTCCTATCTCTCGTGAGTGACAGGTAATTCACTACTGGAAACGCGTGCTTTGCCGAGGGCCTGAGGCTTTGCCGAGGGCCAAATCTCGGACACTCGGCAAAGACACTCTTTGCCGAGGGCTAGCCACAGGAGCCCTCGGCAAAGAACGGCCCTCGACAAAGAGGCCTTTGCCGAGGGTACGGCCCTCGACAAAGACAGGCCCACGGCAAATCAAATCTTTGCCGAGGGCCGCGGCCCTCGGCAAAGATGCCCTCGGCAAATTAGGCCCGTTGGGTCACGACAGCCATTCCCCGTCAAGCTTTGCCGAGGGCCACCCGTTAGGCCCTCGACAAAGGATTTTTTTTGTGAAACCAGGTTATTCGGCAATATTTTTTTTAAGTCTTTGCCGAGGGCCCTAGACCAGGCCCTCGGCAAAGATTTTTTTAAAACCAGTTTTTCGGCCAAATTTTTTTTATAAATCTCCTTTGCCGAGGGCCCAAGGCTAGGCCCTCGGCAAAGAAGCCCTTTGCCGAGGGCCAGGATAGGCCCTCGGCAAAAAAAAAAAATCTTTGCCGAGGGCTAGGCAATTTGTTTTTTTGGTTTTTTTAGCCCAGTTTTTTTGTGGTGCTACAATACATTGTTTTGAACTCAATTTTAAAATTTAGGTCAATTTTGATTTTGTTTTGTATATTTCCTTAATTTATTTTGATTCTTTGATTTTTTTCGAATATATCAAATTTGAACTGCAGGTGCATGGAATATTGCAATGTAGTGTTTCAAAAAATGTTATTCATGTTAATTGGTGCATGTTGAGTCCCTATCCACGAACTCGCATCAAATTTTCACGCATCTTGTTCGCGTAACATGACGACCGACTTGCCGGAAAAGTGTTTTAAAATTATATAAAATCCATACGAAGTCCAAAAATCACGAAACTTGGCGAGATGTCATGTTATCGCATGTGTAGGCTATGGTAAAAATTGAGAAGGCTTGACGAGTTTACAACGTTGGATGCACAAACCCAGACATCTCCACTAGCCGCCCGCCCACCACCACCGCCGCCCACTGCCACAGCCTTGCCAGCCCCTGCCACAGCCCTGCAGCCTCCAGCCTTGCTCCACCTGCTGCTGCACAGCCCGGTTGCCCACCACCACACCACCACCACCGCCCAGCGCCTGCCCACCCACATGACACCAGCCCCCACCACCACCACCCCATGCCCAAGCGGCCGAGGTCGCGCCCTACCTCCGTTCCCCATCTCCGTCGAGCAAGGGGATGTCGACCGCCCCGGACTCGGCCCTCCGCTCCCCCTCACCGCCTTCCTGCCCAACCCCAGCCCCCTGTGCCACCCCCATCGCCGGCTGTTGGAGGGAGGAGGAGGCAGAGGGTGAAGTTGGAGGAAGAAGAGAAGGAGAAGAGGAGAAGGAGGAAGGGGAAGAAAAGGAGAAGAAGAGGAGAAGGAGGAAGGGGAAGAGAAGGAGAAGAAGGGGAAAAGGAGAGAAGAAAGGGAAGAGGGGGAGAGGAGTACTCCAACGCCGCTCGACCTCGCCGGAGAAGAAAGTGACCCCCGCACCGCGATGCCCGACTCCACCGCAACCCTAGGTAAAACTCTCGTTGTCGGCCTTCGTGACGTATGTGGTTGTGTGGGCCTTCGTGCCGTAAGTTGATATGAGGGCCTTCGTGCCGTTGTGGTTGTCGGCCTTCGTGCCATTGTGAATGTCGGCCATCGTGTCGTTTTTTGCAGGTTTTGGAAACCTCCCCGTGTAGGGGAGGTGTTGCCAAAATTTTGAACAAAAATAACCTATTGTCTTTTTATGCAGGAGAAGAGTACGTCGGAGGGGACCCAGAGGACCCCGATCGCCTTTTGTCGACGTCGTGGTTTACTGCACACAGCTGCGTCGCCTCGCCACCTCATTCGCCTTTGCCCGCTAGCCTTACTTCACCGACACCCTAGGTATAAATAACCTCTTTTTGTGCATGTCTGTCATAGCCCGCGTGTAACCCAGTTAGGCATCTCCCGTCCAAAAGAGATACGGTTGTAGGTATGCGGATCTTTGCGTATCTACGACCATATCTGTTTTGGATTGTCCACGTTTTTTGGACAGCCCGTGGATACGTAGATGGGTTAGTTTCCATGGTCCGCTCTGGTCCGAGAAGGAGTTTCGGCAACACCTCCCTGTTGTTCTCCGGATACACACTCTCCCTTGCAGGACGTGTATCGGGAGAACAGCGGGGAGGTGCTACCGAAATTCTGTCTCGGAGAGGAGCGAAGCATGGAAACTGACCTCATCTACGCATCCACGGGTGGGATTAGGACCTATCCTCACCTATTAGACAGTAGGAACACCGCGTAGATGCATTTGATGGTCACAATACTCTATGTTGTAAATGTTAAAGGATGGAGGACCATCAGTGGATGTACATGGGCTGGAGAAGCGGGAGTGACTACGACTATGAATGGGTGAAGGGGACAGTTGGTTTCTTGAAACATGCATTTGGCCCAGGAGCAGGAGGACATTCTCTAGTTTGGTGTCCCTGCAGCAAATGTGACAACAGAAGAAAAGTAGATGAGAAGACCATGGGTAGACATCTTGTGTTCAATGGTTATACGCCTGGCTACCAGCAGTGGATCTACCATGGTGAAGCAGATCGTATAAGAGCGGAGGTGGTGAGAGCACTCCTCGAGGCTTTTGATGATGATGCCGGGGTAGTAGACATGCTAGATGACGCCCACCAAGCTCACTTCGCTGAACGACGTGAGAAGGAGGAGATGGAGGAATCCGCAAAGGACTTCTACAAAATGTTGGACTCGGCATAGAAACCCCTTCACGAGCGTACAATGATTTCTCAGCTAGATGCGATTGGATGCGTAATGGGGTTGAAGGCCGAGTTAAACTCGAAAGTCGAGAAGGCTTCGATAAGATATTGGCCGTGTTTGGCACCATGCTACCGGAGAAGCACACTTTGCCGATTTAACTTGTATGAGGGCGAGAGAAACTCCTTCAGTATGCTTAAGATGCCATATGACAAGATAAATGTTTGTCCGAAGGGTGCGTCCTATTTAGGAAAGAACACAAGGATGCAAATTATTGTCCGGTGTAAATCCTCCAAGTACCTAGAGGTAGACTCGTGATGGTCGGGAAGAAGCGACTTCCGATCCCATGAGAGTGCTACGTCACCTTCCTTTCCTACCGAGGATCCAACGGCTATTCATGACCGAGGAATCCGTGAAATGATGACATGGCACAAAGATGGCAAACGGTACAATCCTAGGAAGATGGTACATCCGTCTGATGCTGAAGCATGGACGTATTTTAATGACAAACATCGTGACAAAGCAGCTGAGGCTCGTAATGTACATGTCGCTACCGGCAAATGATGGGTTCAATCCTTATGGAATGATGGCTGCCCCATACACATGCTTTGGCCGTTTTTGTTATCCCCTCAATCTCCCTCTCGGCATCTCCTTTCAACGGCATAACGTATTCTTGTCGTTGATAATTCCTGGACACCCGGGGAGTAATATGGGTGTGTTCATGGAGCCTGTGATTGATGAATTGATCCACGCTTGGGAGATGGGGGTATGGACATACAATCGAGCTACAAAGACAAGCTTCAAAATGCACGTTTGGTACCACTACTCCCTGCATGACTTCCTGGCGTATGGGTTATTCGTCGTCTGGTGTGTTCACGGGAAGTTCCCATGCCCAGTATGCAAGGAAGCCGTGAGGTTCATTTGGTTGAAGAAGGGTGGCAAGTATTCATCGTTCGACCAAAGCATCGCCGTTCCTCCCTCTAAACCATGAATTTAGAGAAGACATCAAGAGCTTTACGAAAGGTGTCAAAGTGATGGACCCTAAACCGCACTTGAGGATCAAAATGCCGAGGTTCATGTTCAGATAGATGCTCTCGTGCCCAATGAAGAAGGTGGTTTTGTGGGATATGGTGAGGAACATATGTGGACTCATAAATCCGGCTTGACGAGGCTCCCCTATTTCGATGACCTTCTTCTGCCACATAACATTGATGTAATGCACACTGAAAAGAATATCGCCGAGGCAATTTGGGGAACTCTCATGGACACTGACAAGTCTAAGGACAACGTTAAGGCTAGAGTGGACCTAGCGACGTTGTGCGATAGATCGAATTAAGCGATGCAGCCTCCTAGTGGCCGAAACAAGAACTGGAAAAGGCCTAAGGTCAATTTCGTCTTGCAAATCGATCAAAGGAGGGAGGTACTAAAATGGATGCAGATGTTAATGTTTCCAGATGGATATGCAACGAATCTTAGCAGGGGAGTGAACTTAGGCACTCTGCGAGTCAACGGGATGAAGAGTCATGACTACCACATATGGATTAAGCGGCTTCTTCCGGTGATGGTCCGAGGCTATGTCCCTGAGCATGTCTGGCAAGTGCTGGCAGAGTTGAGCTTTTTCTTCCACCAGCTTTGTGCCAAGGAGATATCTCGGACCGTCACTCAGGACTTGGAAAAAGCGGCACCTGTGTTGCTTTGTAAGCTGGAGAAGATCTTTCCACCCGACTTCTTCTTACCGATGCAACATCTGATTGTGCACCTCCCATCCGAGGCACGTTTGGGGGGCCCGTGCAAGCCCATTGGTGCTATCCAATCGAGAGATGTCTAAAGACTCTTCGCAAAAAATATACAAATAAAGCCAGAATTGAGGCTTCCATTATAGAGGCATGCCTTCGGGAGGTGGCAAGCTTCACAACGCTATACTACAAGCCGAACCTTCCTAGCAATCATAATCCACCCTCTTATTACATCTTGGCGAAAATGAATCAACCTTGAGCCTTTTCCAAGGCCAACTCGGCGAATATAAGTGGATCAACCCCAAAGCTATTGGGAAATGAAGAGTGGCGCAGTATCATGCTATATGTGTTGAATAACCTTACCGAGGTACAGCCGTTCATCAAGTAAGTTCTCAACGAACTTATTTCAATATGCCGTCACTATTCTGCATCCAACCCTATTGATTCTCGTTCGGATAGGGAATTTGTTCGTGAATTCTGGCATCAATCAAGGGATCCTACCTCGCATGAAAAAGACACCCTTGTTTCGCGGGGTGCGGGAGCGGGGAGGCCTAATTTCATTTCTTAGTTCAAACAAAAGGTAATGTCCAATTTAGCTCGTACGTTCGATCGTCCAAGGTGATCGTACGTTTGATTAATATAACGATCTATCAATATTCACCTTGCAAGCCTAGACCGATTCATCCATGAGCGATGAGTTGAAACAGGTTGCAAACGGCTGTGATGTTAGGGTGAAGTCATTTACCAGCTATGACGTGAACGGATATCGCTTCCACACAATAAGTTACGAGCAGATTCATCCCAAACGAAAAATCACAAATAGCAGAGTTTGTACGCCCGGCACTGATGGCCTCGACTATCATGGTAGAGTTGAGGAAATCTATGAACTCTCATTTCATGGAGACAAACCTCTTAAACCTGTCATGTTCAAATGCCACTGGTTTAATCCTCGATCAACGAGATGAACCGCTCATCTTGGGCTAGTGGAGATTTGAGAAGATTCCATCTATCCTGGAAAAGATGTCTACATTGTGGCTCAACAGGCCGTGCAGATGTATTATACTCGATACGCCAACCAAGACAAAGAGGATCTTAAGGGTTGGGTTATTGTGCACCAAGTATCTCCACATGGTAAACTACACTTTAAATGATGATGATTACAACTTCAACGCAAACACATATGATGGTCAGTTCTATCAAGAAGATGGGCTACCAGGCACGTTTGAGATAGTCTTACCCGAAGCAATCGAAATGGAAGTAGACAACGAAACGGTTGATGACGAGGTCGATGGAGATGTGGTGGTAAATGCCAAGGACATAGCAATGCTTGAGCGATTACTTCTAGGCAATGACGACGATGACAACATAGAACCTTCGGATAGTGTTGCCCATTTGGACAATTTTGACAGTGATGATGAGACCTATGATCCCAATCATGAAGATTATTCCTAATACATGTAATACTATGGTTTTTTAATTTGTGTTTTGTTTATATATTTTGAATCTATTTCTAATATATGTACTAATTAGTCTTGTTCATTCTTTGTGATTGTAGGTGATTGGACAAAGATGGCGAGTAGACGTCCACGCCGTGACACGCCCTCGGTTTACGGGAGAGACCGCCCTCTCCTTCGAGGTGAGGGGTCGTCGTCCGGGGTAGCGTCCGCAGGAGGTGACGAGAGGAGGACCAGGGCAGCCACCACAGAGGCAGCGGTCTCCCTCCTCGACACGTGACGAGGTCTTGGAGGAGGAGCATGTGATGGCCATGGCCTCATCCTCATCGGAGGACGAGAGGGGTCAGCAGACAGGCGAGGGGGAGACAGGCGCTCGGCGAGGGAGGTGAGGCGCTCGAGGCGAGGTGCTCGAGGCGCTGAGGGTGAGGGAGAGGTACCGCTACCCGGACTCTCTACAAGCGAGGTCCCGCGAGCCTCCCTCCGGTTCCGCTTCCTCACAACCGCTTCAAAGGATTTGGCCTATGGCAAAGAGGTAAGTAACTATGGATGTTATCACAACTACTTCATAAGATATGTTGGAAATCTTAAGAGAAACCGATAAATTTTCTTAATCACTTGTGCAGGGCACAGTTGGTTTTGTTGGGTACTCCAAAGACGCACCCCCACGAGCATCCTTGGTGTTTTGTGCAGAAATGGTACCCGACATTGTGCAACTATCCAAAGAGCCGGGTGGTGCGGAGCCGGCCTCAAATGGGACAGTACGCTACCGGTCACGGATGACACTTACCGCAACAAGCGGGAGCGAGTATTGGCGGAGTTTTGGGTAAGTCTCTCTCGCACAACATTGCTTAATACATCGCATTCATTGGTTAAATCTTTTATCAAAATAATGAATGGATACATCGGTTTTGTATGTAGAAATATTTTAAGGTCAAGAAGGACTTGAGGCCCAAAGCGGATCGAAGCGGCCGCCACGACTTGTAGGAAGTACGTCACCGAGATGCACCACCATGGGCGCATCCAGCCCACATAGACTACTACAGCCTGGTGCTTAGGCGGTCCCTCCCAAAGCCTCAAGCAAGACGGATTCTGCCGACCCGGGACCAAGACCTTGAGGTAGGCGAATAACATTCATAATGATTCGTTTTGATATTAAGTAGGTTCAATTTCATCTTCTTATATGTCAAATACTCGATGACTTGTAGGTGATTCCCTGGTGGTGCCGATCGTATCCTGAGTGCTGGGCCATGATCATGGACAAGTGGTTATCACAGGACTTTGTTGACACGCACGAGAGGCAGAGGGAACAGCGTCTGATGAGGCAAGGTCCAACTCACCATCAAGGCAGTCGTAACCTCCCCGGATACAAACAAGCATACGTAAGTGATTTCTTTCATTTATTTTGACGCTCAATTCTGCTTGATTTCTCACCATCTTCCCGTCTTTCTTGCAGCAGGCTGCGCACCCGGGCGAGGAGGTCTCAGAGTTCTCTGCGTGGGCTATGTCCCACATGGGCAAGGCGTCGTCCTCTATCTCCTTCGACTCAGCTGCCCCGCCCTAGGTGTACTCCGACCCGAACGTGTACACTAAAGTCCAAGAGTACATGTCAACGGTATGGGAGATCTATAGGGAAGATTACAATGTGCGCACTGAGCCTATTGATGCAGAGGCGATCATGAGGCTCGGAGGAGGCAAGAAGCATGGGCGGCTATGGATTGCAGACGGCGCCATCGACTCCACCACTGTTCCCTCCCTCGACGCTATCCGAGCATGGAGCACGAGCTCTAGCCAGCTCATACGTACACGGCCTTCTCCAGCACTGCAGCAGGTCCAAGCACTCCAGGTAATTCCTGTTTTACTCATCGTACGTAGATATTTACACACCTAAATTAGATTTGCATTACTGATATATTGAAGTGAAATATTGCAGGCCGAGCTGCAAGAAACAAAAAGGCAAAGTCAAGAGCAGAATGCGGAGCTGACCGCACAGCTGCAGGCCCAGAAGGTCGCGTTCGAGGCCGCGCAGAAGCAGATGGCGGAGATGATGGTGATCATGCAAAGTCTTGGGCAAGCATCGGGTGTACCTGTGCAGTTTTCAGCTCCTCCACCTCCTACTCCTGCAGCTACTCCTATAAGTATAAAAGTTCACTTTTCGCTTGTGCTTTGCATGTATGTCGGCCTTCGTGCCGTTGTGGATGTCGGCGTTCGTGCCGTCGTTTCTTGCAGGTTTTGGAAACCTCCCCGTGCAGGGGAGGTGTTGCTAAAATTTTCAATTGAGTCTAATCTTTTTGTATTCCTACAATACTAGATGCAATCTCTAAGTTCCAAAACTGTTTTCCCGGATTACTCACACATGCAATCTCTGCTCCTTTGTGCAGCTTCCGTCCGCGGGTTCCAATCAACCCGCTAGTACGTCACCGGGTGATCCTGCTTTTCCTTCACCATCATCTCATAGGCTAGCTTGATGAGGACTCGTGCTAGGTGATGTGGTTGGACTTTAGCGTGATTTATGATTTATGGTTGTGACTTGTGCTTGGATTTCATTAACTTGTCGTAATAAACATGTGAATGATGATGAACATGTGACT
Organism: Miscanthus lutarioriparius; assembly: GCA_904845875.1. Lineage (NCBI taxonomy): Eukaryota > Viridiplantae > Streptophyta > Magnoliopsida > Poales > Poaceae > Miscanthus > Miscanthus lutarioriparius. The sequence continues at coordinate 92,083,276 of CAJGYO010000006.1, forward strand.
TGTCGTTGTAATATATTGTGATTTGTGGTTCACAATTATGGTTGTGATATATTGTGAGAAAATAGGTTCTGTGTGATATATATATGTATATATATGAAATGCTTGTGTCGATGGAATGCAAAACACAAAAAAATTAAATTTACGCCTCTTTCTTTGAGGGGGCAATGACCAAGGCCCTCGGCAAAAAGAGGGTCCTTTGCGAGGGCCTAAGCAATAGCCCTCGGCAAAGATTTTTTGGAAAAAATCTCGACAATTTCTTTGCCGAGGGCTAGGGAGCGAGCCCTCGGCAAAGGGTTAAAAAATTCAAAAAACCATTTCTTTGTTGAGGGCGGCCCTCGGCAAAGAATTTTAAAAAAATCCTGAAAATTTCTTTGCCGAGGTCCAGGGAGGAGGCCCTCGGCAAAGGTTTTTTTAAAAAAAATAAAAAAAATTTATTTGCCAAGGGTCGGCCCTCGGCAAACAAATTCAAAAAAAAACCATTTCTTTGCCGAGGGTCGGCCCTCGGCAAAGAAACCACCAACGGCGCCGGCGCCTGACGGCTTCTTTTCTTTGGCGAGGCCCGATCAAGGCCCCTCGGCAAAGGCTTTTCCGAGTGCCCGATAAAAATTCCGGCAAAGACCCTTCAGCCGTCTAAAAATTTCCCGAGGGTCTTTGCCGAGGGCAGCCCTCGGTAAAGCCTTTGCCGAGGGTTTCTGGGCCTAGGCCCTCGGCAAAGCATGCGCCTCCAGTAGTGATTACTCGACTTCTACCGGGATCCTATAGCATAGCAGGCTACATGATCCTATCATACTAATAAAACTCATAAGATAAGGTTATATATATGCCACTGGGTTTTATTCAACTCCTTTAAACTTAATGCACAAGCATAAAATAAAGTGCAGAATAATAGGGGTTATGCACCGAGGCTTGCCTAGGTAAAATATAACCAAAGGTTAGCATTTTGTCATGGTGGCACGATCCTCCGGACTTCATCTTTTCTGCTACATCTAGAAACACCATGATCAATCGTTGCTCCTATAATGATATTCGTGCATGCAACGTAAAGACGTAAATAATCACGGCAACCGCAACGCTTAGAAACGATTGCGCCTCTCAAGCTAACGAACGAGATCCCAAAGGCTAACGCACTAGGCTACGTATTCGCGTTGTCGAACAAGACGTTATTTCCCACAAACCCAAAGTGTCGCGTTATTCATTTTATCGATTTACTACATATTTCCAAACTAGGGCTCATTAGCTGCCCTAGCAACTAATTATTTGGAGCTACAAAAGTTACAGTGAGCAGCTAACAATATTAGGTATTTACTGTGAAATTTTCAAGATCCACACTATTGTCAATTTAGCATAGAAATTCCTATAAGTTTATATCATAGTAGCATTAAGCATTTCAAATTAATTAGGGAACTTCTGAAAATATTATGAAATTATGTGGACAGGATATACTAACCGATAGATCATGATTTTAGGATCCTAACAAAATCGGTTTCACAATTTTTGGACTCCTACTTATTTTTATATTGAATTCACAATTAGACTTAGAAACTAAATTGAAAAAGGCTTTAGAAATCGTAAAGAGCCGGCGACAACAAATTTGGCCCGACAGCCACAGCGGCCCACACGGGAGCGACTGCGCGCACAGCAACAGGCCGGCCCAACAAGCAGGGAGCCCGCGCGCTGCTTCTTTTCAAAAATGACCCCGAGCTTTGCGATATTTATACCAACATTATCCGCACTATTCGTACCGACAGTAGTTTCATGACCAGGCCCTCGTACTATTTGTATTTACAAGGGGGCGGTCCTAGGGACCCCCGCGCACGACGGCGTGGCTCCGGCCGGCGCTGCGCTGCCACGCCGGCCATCTGGGGCCCACTCTGACCCTGCTAAGAGGTTGACCACCACCTCTGACTCGAACGGTGACGCTGGGTGCCAACTGGAAGCTGCGATGCACACTCACGCGAGCAGTAGCGGCGGGCGGTGATTCACGACGGTGGCTAGGCCGTTCCGGTGAACCTACGCACTCTCGGGCGAGTAGAGATAGCGGAGAAGCAACAACAGCTTACCACGGTGCATGCTACGGTGACGATTGGGGTGGAGGGAGGCCGAAGAACTACAGCACGTGCCCCCGCACCGCGTGGCGGCGCTCTGAGCCGGGCACCCGCGCGTCACCTCGTCACCGATGGCCGGCCTAGTCAAGACAACACGGGCATCGGAAAGAGGGGGGCGCGGTGAGTCCAAGGGCACAAGCAATCGAATTGCTATCGATCACACGAGCCATACCTCCCAACTTACCAACCTGGCGGCACACGTGACCGGCGGCGAGCCCAACACCAAATTGGCCGACCATAGTACTCGCCTGAGGCCAGGTGCGGGTTGGGCTGCTAGATAACCATCTAAGCTACTTGCAGAAGTGAGGAATCGGGCCGTGAGGCCTCGAGCCAAATGAATTGGAAGGGCAGGGAGCGCGGTGCCCCAGCTGTGGTCATGTCGCGGAGCAGCACACGGCGAGCCAAGCGGTTTAAGACGAGGCAAGGGCCGGCCGGTAGCAGCAGCACGTGCACCCGAGTACCGATGATGAGACCGGGAAACCTGGCGTGACGTGCTGGGTTGGAGCGGTCAACCCCGAGCAGTCCCTCCAGCGTCGGCTAGCGGGGTAGCAACGCAGAGGCGCACGCCTCGACACAGGGGTCGGGGCCAGACGGCCATCACGCAGCGGCAGTGGTGTGCACCCAGGGGCATGGCGAGGTAGGCAAATTGAAAGGGTGGGGTGGTGCCATGTCGACCGAGCGACGGCAGCTGCGACCACAACTTGGCCCAGCGGGGGCCAGGCCTCGATCAGCCGGGCCAGCCAACACCAGGCCAAGGCACAGCGTGGCACCACCCCGACACATGAGCCGGCCCGTGGCAACAGGCTGAGCCCGACGCCCACAATACTCGTGCGCGCGCGGTAGCCGCGCCCTCGGGGCCAAACAGCCAAAATAATGGCGTGCACGGATTTTGAAGCGACTCGAAACCGCTAACGAACACGACTAAAGTTGAACCAAATTCACTTCTTTAAAATCAACATTATCAGCTAGCCAGAGAAGCCATCGCCATGACCAGAGAGCAATCCGAGAGCGAGATACCAGAATGCCAACATGGTGAAGCCACTAGAACGTTGGTTCACGAACCGGGTGCCACAGACACGGTTTCAGTGCGTTTCCAATGAAGTTTGATAAACTTTTGGAGCAACAGCGCGATACCAAACCATCCCAAGAGCTACACCCCGCTAAAGCACTCACTTAGGTGCAAGCAATGGAGCAAAATCATGAACTAGTGCCTAACCATTTTTGTTGGAATTTAATTGCCAAAAATGTCATTGTCTACTATCCTTTTTAGACAGAAAATAAAGGATTTAGTTTGAACTAACAATCCTTAGCACATTTACCTTAATTTCCAAAAGGTCTAAACCTTGTCGATTTCAACTGACCAACATATCATCACAAAGCTCATACTTCCTACTATCTCATAGAAACAAAATATGTAGACATTGTTTGATGAATTGGCACAAATTAATTCTCCAAAAATGATACCTTTTAATTATAGACTATATTGCACTTTTGGGTCATAGAAATTGCTTTTTCAAGCCACACAATTAAACAATTGATTCTATTTTTCATATTAGTCCTTCGCAAGCTCGTTTACACATTAATTAGGTTAACTCACAATATCCACTAGATTCCTCTTCTCCCTAAAGATGAGACATATAATTTGATTATCATTTCCCATGAGTTTAAAATTTTAAAACCCGAGAGCTTGGTTAGTTAATTTCTTTTAGGCCTTAACCAATGTGCTAAGCAAAGTCGTAACACTAGGGGTGTTACAACATACTAGGAGGGAGATAGTATGTCAATACGTGTAGTACAGTAAGTAAGTTTTATCTGACATTATTATCAATTTTTAGTAGACACGTACTAGACACGATTATTTACTACCATTAGATAGAGTATATATATACACTGGTCTAAAAGACCATGCAAATAATATGGCCATATATAGATGCACAGACGATAGGTGTGGGTTTATATATCGTACATATTTTTACCTGTGTAATTTAGTACAGTGGCGGAACCAACGATTTTGATTAAGGGGCGCCGGACAAATATGATGCCACTTTTAAACTTGATAAATATATACGCAAGTATAAGTTTTAATAACTTTTTTTAATGATTTTATATATGTAGTTAGTATTTATGATGAAAAATCATAATATTGTGATGAGAAAATGGGTGAATTGATGGCTTGATGTGCTATAAATTGAAAAATTTTCAACGGTATTAAATTTTTTTCTACAGTTGGGGGTGGGGGGGGGCATGGCCCCTGCTGGCCCCCCTGGTTCCGTTGCCACTGATCTAGTATTTGGCGCTTTGAGTTTTTATGTCAAAAGTAGCCATCGATAGGCAAATATTCTTACGATGGTCAGATGAAACAGGAGTTTTTTGTTTTTGAAAAGTAACAGTCAGAGTTCTACCATGAGTATGAAACAAACAGTGTAATCTAGTTCTATCTTTCTATTATTACTCCCTCCCTTCTAAACTATAATTCATTTTAATTTTTCTAGATACATTACTTTTACTACGTGTCTAAGCATAGGTATATCCTAAGTGTATAATGAAAACTAAAAAAAAGACAAAAACATCTTATAATTTTAAATAGAGAAAGTACCAGTAGAAATGCAAAACCAGATTACTACTACTGCAAAGTAACCACACTCCAATGCAATGTGCTCCACACGTCGACTAGCTAGCTCTAGGAAACCAGTCTTCTTGGCACACCTTGAAGCATCGATCGATGATCGGTGAAACAAAAAACATAAAGGCAGAGAAAGGAGGGATCGAGACAGAGACATATATATAGAAAAAAAGAAAGAAAGACGTACATGAATGAACGAACAAATAAAGAAGGCGCATGCACGCAGCAGGGAGGAGGAGTAAAGGAGACGAAGAAGGGCAAGGAATAAAGCAGGGCACTCTTATGACGTCCGGAGGCCGTCACCGGAAAATAATCGCATGGGATCGCAGTGGATGTGGAGCAAGCTCGCTGGCATCGCCTTTGCTTACGTGAGACACCTGCATGGGCCCCCCCCCGTGCGACACGTGCCCGGGGTACTTGCGATCCACGGCTCCTATGCCGTTGGGGTGCGGGGCCCGCGGGCGGGTGCTCGGGCAGCCAACCGTCAGGCGTCAGGGCGCAGACAGCCAGTTTGGTTGGTGTTGGTGCACAGCCTGGCGGGCCGCAGTGACGTGGACAGATGCCATTCGGTCGGTCTCGCTCCTACTTGCGGTGTTTAGTTGAGGCAAACTTTTCATAGCGAAGATTCCCTAGCGTAGTAATTTTGTTTGTATTTATGAATTATTATTCAAACATTGACTAATTAGGCTCCAAAGATTCGTCTCGTAAAGTTAAAACAAACTGTATAATTAGTTTTTAATTTCATCACCATAAGTTTAATGTGGCGCCAGATGTGCAGTGGCCTTGGCCCTTGGCCCGCTCATATAGATAAAACAGATTTATTTGTTTATTACCCGTTGTGCTTACCTTTATCTTCCTTCTTAATAAAAAATGCAAATTACGGTAATAATATGCGATTCAACAACCTATATTATATTTGACCCCAAATATTTTCGACCCCGGATATTTCCATCCCTATATAAGCACGTCAGAGAGGCCGGACCAAGAAAAAATCGCACCATGGCAAGTAGGGCATAAAAAAACTCGACCCACAAGGGTAAGGCAACCCCCGGACATGGTGTTTAAGAAGAAGATTTTCTCACGTAGATCGAAAAAACCCCCGAACCTGCCCTATTCATACACAGCGGCACCACATCTCCCGTGAGACTGGGCTAGCCTTAGATTTGTGCTTTGGCGTGGGGATTTTTTTTTGACGCACGGATAAATTACGCCTCCTTCGGCCAACAAATCCGCCCCCGAGGGGGTTCGGACTCTGGCCGGCAGGGTGCAAAGCACTACTAGATAAATGACTTTCCGTCGATGGCCAAAAAAAACATTTAGTCCCGGTTTCAAATTGCAAACCGAGACTAAAGGAGGCATGTGTCGATGTTTTACCACAGATAGCCTGCCACGGGGATATCCGGGACAGTTGTTCGGGCTTCGGCGAATAGCGGAATTCGGCGGTTGCGCAAAGAGACTCACGATTTATACTGGTTCAGGCCCTTGACTTGGTCGAGTAATAACCTTACGTCCAGTTTTGGCGTTAGCCTGTTTGCGTTGTATTGCTTTGAGTATCGGGTATGCGTTCTCCCTTTACAATGGATACCCTCATCAGCCCTTTATAGTCCAGGCGCTGAGAGGTGTTGTTTGTGTCCTATTCGGATACAAGGTCAGAGTCCTAAGCTACGCTTCGAGCGTCTTTCCTTGTATAGTTTGCGTTGGAGTTTCGGTTTTGCACGTTGCTTTGCTCCGCGTTCTTGTTGGTGATTGGGCTGTAGGCCTTGTTACCAAGGCCTACCTCCCTGTAGTATGGTCTTTGGGGGGCCCGTAGGGTTCCCCATCGACAAGCCCCCGAGCATTTCATGATTGAGTTTCAAGGGTCGAGTTGTTGTAGTCTTGATTCGGGTCCTTTTTTAAGTGAAATCTTGAGATGGTCTTCTTTGATTTTTCTTTTGGCTGATGTGCACTTTTGCTTGACGTCCTCCGGGTTCTTTTTCCTTTGAGTGCAGCGAGTGCAATTTTGAGTGTAGTCCCCGAGCCTTCTGTTTTTTGGTAAAAAAAGCTGGAGGGTCAAAAAATTTGAAAATATGTTTTTCTGTGGTAGGTACTTGCAGCCCCCGAGCCTTCTCTGGGTTCTTTTCTGTTGAAAAGAAGCCGGAAGAAGGGTCTTGATTTGTACTCCTTTGATCTTTGTTTTTTTGCTGGTCACGGATGGGTCTTGTATGGCCATGAGTGAGCGTCTTCTTTTACTTTTTGTCACGAATCTTGCTTTTGGGTACTATTTGTCTTTTTTGCTTTACTCTTTTGTTCTTTTCCTCTCTTTTTCTTGTGATCTTTAGCCTTGTTTACTTCTGGTTTGCTATAAATATCTTCTTTGTTGGTTGTGGTTCTGCCTTGAGTAGGAAAATTCTTCTTCAATTCTTTCTTCATTCGTAGATATGCTGGTGTGTGAGGTTGAGCATCCCCCGGGCTTATGCTTGGTTGGTAATGATCATGCTGCTCTATCTGTTCTTCTGCGTCCGAGCTGCCGTTGCTGCCGCCACTAAATTCCTTGTTGCAATATTTAAGAATTTTGTCTCTATCTTATGTTTGAGTTTATCCGGTCCTATTTGGCCGTCTGTAACCTTTGTATTTGTCTTCGATCAATGAGATTTATAATTTTTCTCCGTCCGAGTTCTTTTTCAACTGTAATCCTTTGACACTGTAATTTTGTATTTGATCCTTCACACGTCTCCGATTTGTTTGTTCGGCTGCTTATTGCTACTGTTATTCTGGTTGTTGGAGAATTCAATGTGTCTTCACGGGTTGTATTGCTGTTGTGGAATATTCTCTTGGATATACTTTATCTTGTACTGTGGTTGTTCTGGGTATGTACTGTTCCTTCGTGATGGTCTAGTCACATCTGATTTTTTACTGAAGTCCTGGCTCTGTAGTGGTTCACATGGTTGTCCTTTTGGAGTTCTTTTTTCTTCCATGAGTCTGGCATATGTGCATCTGAGTTGTGCTATAAATATGGCCTGTTGCTGATACCCTACTGTGCCGTTTCTTCTTCTTTTTGTAGTCATGGATATTATAGTTTGGGAGCTCGATGAGCCCCCGGGCCTGTTCTCTTTCTTCTGTGTTCTTCTGCTAGTAAATGGTGTAGGTCTTGTGATAGAGACTAGTAGCAGGCTAGTCTCGAGGTGGTATTTAGCTGTAAGGGATATTGAGGCAAATGGTGTAGGACTTGTGATGTGAGTGATGCATGTTGCGTTGCCTCATCTTCCAGTGCCTGCCTTTTCTTTTTTGTTCTTCTTACAATGATGATTGGCGCGTGTTCCGGCTTGTTCTTCGATAGTTCGTTGTAGATCAGCCATTATTCGGTCTTCTGCTGTGCTATTTAGGTTCAGTCCAATATAGATCAGCACGTGTTGAGAGATGGTGCCGGGTTCTTCCAGGTTGTCGTTGTCAATCTTGGATGTGCGCCCTTCCTTTGGAAAAAAGTACGTTCGAGTTGTTTTATCCTGCCTGGTAATGTCGAATCTTGGTTCGAGGGTTGCAACCTCGTACTGAATGATTTCCTTTGCTTTCTTCGTTGAATTCATCAGATCTTGTATTATGTTGTAATCTCAATGTACCTTTGATGAAATGAAAAGAAAAATATTCTTTTCTGCTCTGTGACCGAGTTGTTTATTGATGTGGCCGAGCTCTTTTGTATGTCTGTACTGTGGTGTATTGTCATGACTGACTTGTTGCATCCTTCTTTCCTGGTTGCCTCCTTGTGATTGTGTTAATTCGTCATGTGTCCGTTATAGTCTAAACGGACCGTCGCCTTTTCTTTTTGTGTGCACGGTAATTGTGGAATGGTAACTTTGAAGGGTCTCCTCGGGCAATCCGCGTGATTTTGGGCCTCATGGGCCATGTATTTTTCTTGTATAAAGATAACTGCTCTGTTACTGTTTGGCTTAACTTGCCTTTGCAGTAAAAAATTCCCCAATCTCAGCCAAAACCCTAGCTTCGTTGTGCCTTCGATCTCCTGCTATTTCTGTCCAAATCTTGTCTTTGTTTTTCTGACATGGTGGCGAAGAACAAGAGCAAGAATAAGGGCAAATCTGTCGACGAGGAGGCATCGCTCAAGGTGATCGAGAACACCGAATTTGTTGCGATGCGGAAAATGAAGAGGCAACTCCCCAAGCCGTCGACTTCGGAGGCGGAGTTGGATCTGCTTGTTGCTCATGGCCTTCTTCAGGAGAAATGTCTCTCTAATTTCTCTGGTCCTGGTGAGCACGATGTCCCTTCTCCCACTCCGAATCAATCTGTTCTTTTTGTTCCTTTTGTGCGGGCGGGGCTCTGTTATCCCCCGTCCGATTTCTTACTTGAGTTTCTTGGATCCTATGGGATCCAAATCCATCATCTTACCCCTAACGGGGTTCTTTTTCTTTCTACCTTCGTGCATTTTTGCGAAGTTTTCGTTGGAATTCCTCCAAATCTTCTTCTTTTCATCATATTTTCCGTGTGCGTTTGTCAGACGAAAATAATACTCCTTTTCTCGGCTGTTGCCTTATCCAATCTCGTCAGGGAGTTTCTTTCCCTTCTCTTACCCTTTCTGATTCTGTCAAGAATTGGGCGGAAAAGTGGTTTTATATTTCGAAACCTGCTCTTTCTTTTTCTCATGATCTTTCTATTCTTCCCGTTCCCCTCTCTATTTGGAAGGATAAAATCACTTCTGCTGAGCGTGCTGCTCTGAAGCATGTACTCGCTCGAGTTGCAGTGCTTAAACAGGCAAGCTTAAGTTGCAATTGTATAGTTGCCAGTTTCTTGCGTCGCCGGGTGCAACCTCTTATGCAGAGGGTGCATTACGGCTTTGAATATATTGGGCCCTTAGATCCTTCCCGACTTGTTCCTGATGTCGAGTTGCCTGAGGAGGTCATTCTTGAACGCCTGGGGCGTATTCTGGGTGGGGTCTCTGTGATGCCTGCTCGTGTTGAAGAGTATGATGGTTCTCATCCTCCTCCTGAGGTAAGTGGTAATCTCCTCCGAGTCCTTTTGGGTTTTTTGTAATTTGTATTCTGTTTTTGACTTCTTTCCTCTTCTCTTGTAGGGTTTTGGTCGGGCTTTTAAGCTTGAGATAGCTATTGCTGGTGGTGGCGGGGCTGTTGTTGAAGAGTCCGCCGAAGAAGGAGATGAAGATGATGATGCTGTTGCCAGTCCTGTGGTAGTTGCTGCTACCGGGCTTGGTTCTTCTTCTGCCAGGTTGATTACTGGCTTTTTTGGAGGTCACCACTTCTACGTTGAGTATGTTCCTGATCCTCGAATTGCTCAATATATCTTGTCATCCAGGAAGCGGAAGTCAGAGGTTGCTGCTAAGCATATTTTACCCAAGAGGCAACGTTCAATTCATCAGATTGCCTCAACAGGTAATGTTCTCGTAGGTGAGCTTGTGCTTTCTCCTGTGTTGTTTTGCCTCTGTCTTTTGGTTTGCTTTGTTTTACTGATCCCAACTTTTGTTGTCTTGATAGAAGGCCGGTCTGTTGTCTTGAGCGAGGTGGAGACTGAGGATGAGGTCCCCTTGATTACTCGACCGTAAGTCTTCCGCTGTAAATTTTCTTGTGCTTGTCTTTTTGCTCTTTTCCTAAAAAACTAAATTGCTTTTTTCATTATAGTCGGAAACTGGCACCTTGTGCCCCTTCTGTGACAGTTGTATCTGCTTCTGTCCTGGAGGCCCTTCCAATCCCCTCCTTTGAGGTGGTTGAGGATGATTTGTTCGATGTGCCTCTCCTGAATCTTGGCTTCTCAGGGGTGGCTGGAAACTTTAAGAAGGTTATCAAGTAAGTATATTTATCTTGTCTTCTGATTCGCCATTTTTGCTTTTGTCTCTGACTGGCCCGAGCTCTTTTTTCGAATGTAGGCCTTCGGAGGATACTTCTTCCCTTGCTCTTGACGCTGGTGGACCTCTACAAGATTCTACTACTGGTAAGTTATTTTCCGGTTTATGCTTGCTTTCTTGATTTTTTCTTTTCTGTCTGACGGGTTGTTTTCTTTGTAGCTTCTCTTCCACGTATTGCCTCTCCTGCTCCGCATGTTGAGGAGGAGGCTATTGAAACTCCGGTGTCTCCTCCAATGGAGCACTGAGTTGAAGTGAACTTAGGCAACCCTTTTGCTGCTCCTATTCTACCGACCGGGTTGTCCCTATTGGACAACCCCGAAGCAGATGCTCGGGAGGATGTAGTGAATGAGGAGCCGGCTGATAATAATCCTTCGTCTGTTGCTGCTGTGGATGCTGCTGGTACTTCTAGTGCTGGCCAGCCTTTGACTTCCACTCCGAGTACTCTCCTGTTAACTCAGGGTGGGGAGGAGTTGGTCCAACTCGGTCGTGTTGAGCGGCTGTCTGAGTTGGTTTCTTTGTGGGAGAATTTCTCGGGCGTTTATGGCGCCAAACTCAAGGTATTTGAGTTCTTTTTAACTTTCGATATTGGTTTTTTCTGCTGCTGTCTCACATTTTTTTGCTTTGCAGTCTTTATTTCAAGATCAGGATGTCTTGTTCGGTCCTCATGAGGCGCAATTTACTGCCATTGCTGAAGCCAATTTGAAAAGAAAGGAAGATGAATTGGCTCGGACTGAAGTTGTCCTGACTTATGAGAAGGCGCAGCGTGCTCTGATGGAGTCCGCCCTCAATGCTAAGGTGCTTGAGGCTGAGAAGTTGCGCGACTCATCTTTGCAGGCTGTTACTGCTGCTCAGAATGAGGTCTCCGTGTTGAAGAAAGAAAAAACTGGTGGGTTCTCCTTTCTTTGCATACTTGCTTTTTCTGCCTTATTTTTTCTTTCTTTCTTTGAGTTCTTTGTCTGCTTTCTTTTCAGCTCTTGTTAAGGATAAGGAGAGTTGGCAGAAAGAACGAGAGGAGATGATCAATACCCTCCGTACTTCTCAAAATCAAGCCGAGTCTGTAAGTTCTTCTTCTGATATCAAATTGAAAGAGGCCCAAGATTTATTTGCTCATGCCAAGCTGATTAGATCTGGAGCTGACCATGACCTTGTTCAGGCTTTGAAATCAGTGCAAGATTTGCAGGAGAAGTTAGCAGCTGCCCATGATCAATTCCGGGCTCTCCAAACTAAGCTGACAGGTGCCCAAGATCAATTCCGGGCTCTTTATGAAGCTGTGAAGCCTATTATTGCTGCTGTTTGTCACCAGGAGGACTTTGCTCAAGGGTTGAGAGGCATTATCCCGGTCTTGTCAACTCGATTTTTTGAGTTTGTCAAGGGTGGTTTTTACCATTGTGTAAACAATGTTATATCCTTCATCCGAGTTGCCACTCCTTATGCTTCGCTTCAGCAGATTGTAGATCCTTCCGTGACTGCAGAGTTTGCGCAGCGATGGGATGAGGCGAAGGTGGAGCTTGGTGGTCTTACAGACCAAATCTTGGAACAGATGGATGTGCTTCCTGTTGTGCCTCTAGCTCCTTAGATGTTTTGTGTAATGAACTTGTGGTTTCTTGTAATATATACTTGTCTCTGAAAATATGATCAAGCTTTTCCCTGCTTTTGAATTTGTCTTTGACTGAAATGAGCAGGCTTCGACCTGTCTTTCTTTTTCTTCTGAGATGTCTTTGAATAATATGGAAAAGTTTCACCCTGTCTTTCCTTGTGACTTTTTCGTGCTCTGCCACAGCTTGTTTCTTCTTGGTGATCGCTCTTGGGGTAGGCGATCGAGTTGTTGGAGTGTTTGTGCCCCTCCTTGGGCGACGTAGTCGATTGTACCACTCTTGGGGTGGGTGACCGAGTTGTTGGAGTGCTTGTGCTCTTCTCTGGTCGAAGTAGTCGATCGTACCGTTCTTGGGGTAGGCAACCGAGTTGTTGGGGTGATTGTGTCCCTCTCTGGGCGAAGTAGTTGATCGTACCACTCTTGGGATAGGCGATCAAGCTGTTGGAGTGCTTGTACCGCTTCTTGGGTGAAGTAGTCGATCGTACCACTCTTGGGGTAGGCGACCGAGTTGTTGAAGTGCTTGTGCCGCTTCTTGGGCGAAGTAGTCGATCGTACCACTCTTGGGGTAGGCGACCGAGCTGTTGGAGTGCTTGTGCCGCTTCTTGGGCGAAGTAGCCGATCGTACCACTCTTGGGGTAGGCGACCGAGTTGTTGAAGTGCTTGTGCCGCTTCTTGGGCGAAGTATTCGATCGTACCACTCTTGGGGTAGGCGACCGGACCCGTATAGCACAACCGTTTCTGGGTTGGCTGTTTGCAGGGTAAGTAAGCAATCGTACTAGCTCTTGGGGTAAGCGATTGCGCCCGTATAGCAACAACCGTTTCCGGGTTGAGCTGTTTGCAGGGCTGCCCCTTTTTCCCCAACCTGATTACGGGTTGGTTCTGTCCGTTGGACAGGGCTATCAGTCGTACCATCTCTTTATGGTAGAGTGACAAATGCTAGATTGGGTCTCCTTACCCAAGAAGCTATTTGGCCGTTGGCCGTCAGTCAGACCATCTCCATATGGTTGAGTGACAAGATTGCCCGTGTAGCACAACCGTTTTTTGGGTTGGTGCTTATGTGGAAGCCTTTTTCCCCAACTTTGATTATGGGTTGGTTCTCATCCAGCTGGATAGGGCTCATATTTGAAGTTGTTCTTCTTGAATAATCTCTGTTTTATTTCTCTTGAAACTTGAGTACAATCTGTTGTACTTAATTGTAGAATCTTTTGAGCTGGCTGATATGCCAAGTGTTCTTTATGTGTATTTCATCCGAGTCATCAACTCGTGATATGCCGGGTCCTGTTCTTTGTCTTCACGATGAAGGGTCCTTCCCATGGACCGAGTAGTTTGTGTCGTCCATCTTTCTTCCGGATTAGTCGTAGTACTGAGTCCCCTGGCTTTAGTGATCGGGGTTGAGTACTTTTGTCATAATGTCTTCGTAACCCTTGCTGATATCTTGCATTTTGTATGATTGCACTGTCTCTTATTTCTTCTATTGAATCAATTTCTAACCGCCTTGTTTCTTCTGCTTCGCCTTCTTCATATTGTTCTATTCTTGGAGATAGCCATATTAAGTCGGCTGGTAGTACCGCCTCTGATCCGTAGACCAGAAAGAACGGTGAGTATCCAGTTGTTTCACGATCCGGGTTCTTAGACCCCATACTACTTTTGGTAATTCGTCGATCCATTTTCCACCATAATCTTTCAAATCTTCATATAATCTTGGTTTTAAACCTTGTAATATGAGTCCATTTGCTCTTTCGACTTGTCCATTGGCCTGTGGGTGTGCTACTGATGCAAAGTCGATTTCTATCCCACAATCTTTTGCCCAAGATTGGAATTCTCTTCTCAGTAAATGGTGAACCAAGATCCGTGATTATTCTCATTGGGCATCTTTGAACCTATGCATGATGTCTTGTATGAATTCCACTTGCCTTTTCTCGCATTGTATTTGACCAAAGGTTTGTATTCAATCCACTTTGTAAATTTGTCGATTGCCACAAATATGTATTCAAGCCTCCTTTTGCTTTTTTTGTGGTCCGACTTGATCCAACCCCCAATGAGAGAACGCCAAGCCAAGCGGTATGCATATTAAGTTGTGAGCCGGCACATGTGATTGCCTAGCAAACATTTGGCAATTCTTGCATGTTCGACGAGCTCTTCGCATCTTTGAGTCTTTGTTGGCCAAAAGAAACGGTTCAAATGCTTTGCCAACTAGTGTCCTAGAGGCTGCATGATTTCCACAGCATCCTAAGTGGATTTCGTCCAAGATTTTCTTTTCTTTATCTGTCGGAACACATTTAAGCAGTACTCCTGATGATGCTGCTCTTTTGTATAGTTTATCCCCCACCAGAACGTAGTTTTTGCTTCTTCGTACAACCCAAGTTGCTTCTACTTTGTCTTCGGGTAGTTTCTTCTCTTTGATAAAATCAATGTATGTTTGTCTCCAATCACTTTGTATGACCATGATTTGTCTTGACTGGTCTGGTTCTTCTGCTTGATCTATTTCCATTGGATCTGTTGTCTCCTTCTCTTTTTCTGTGTTTCCGAGTTGTTTGATGGATGGGGCTGTGAGTTCTTCCACAAATATACCGGGTGGTACTTTTGCTCTATCTGACCCTAACTTGGCTAGCACATCTGCTGCAACGTTGGAATCTCTTAGTACATGATGGATTTCGAGCTCTTGGAAATTTTTTTCCAATTTTCTGACTTCTGCACAGTACGCATCCATATTATCTTTTGTACAATCCCAATCCTTGTTGACTTGATTGATTACTACAGCTGAATCACCGTAGACAAGTAGTCTTTTGATCCCAAGTGAGCTTGCAACTCTTAGACCGTGTATTAATGCTTCATATTCTGCCTCATTGTTAGTTGCCTGCCAAAGTATTTATAGTACATATTTTAATTGTCTCCCTTCTGGTGATATGAATAGTACTCCTACTCCAGCTCCTCCTAACTTTAGGGAACCGTCAAAATACATTTTCCAATGATCAAGTATTGGTTCGGGTTCTTTTTGACTGATTTATGTCCATTCAGCAATGAAGTCGGATAGTGCTTGAGATTTGATTGCTGTTCTTGGTTTGAAGTCTAGGTTGAGAGCACAGAGTTCCACTGCCCATTTTGATATCCGACCTGTTGCATCTTTGTTGCGTAGAATGTCTTGAAGTGGAAAATTAGTTACCACTGTAATCTTGTGCTCTTGGAAATAATGTCTCAGCTTTCTTAATGATATCAACACTGCATAAAGTAGTTTTTGCACATGTGGGTATCTCACTTTTGATTCTGTTAGTACTTCGCTTATGTAATAGACTAGTCTTTGCATTTTGTATGTGTGTCTGGGTTCTTCTCTCTCGACCACAATTGCTGTGCTGACAACGTTCTTGGTTGCTGTAATGTATAGCATCATGTCCTCTTTGTCTTTTGGTGGTGTCATTACTGGTGATGATGCCAAATATTCTTTTAACTTTTGGAATGCTTTTTCTACCTCTTCTGTCCATTCAAAATTTCCTGCCTTTTTCAATAATTTGAAGAAAGGTAGCCCTTTTTCTCCTAGTCGGGAGATGAATCTGTTGAGTGCTGCCATGCATCCTGTAAGCTTCTGTATGTCTTTAACTTTCTTTGGAGGTTTCATATCCATGATGGCTTTAACCTGCTTTGTACTTGCTTCAATTCCTCGATTCTCGACTAGAAACCCGAAAGCAGTTGTCCCGATGGTACCCCAAAACACACTTTGTGGGGTTCAGCTTCCACTGCCATGCTTTTAGATTCTTGAAAGTCTCCTCGAGGTCTTCTATCAATGATCCAGGTTCTTTTGTCTTGATTACTACATCATCAATGTATGCTTCTGCATTTCTTCCGACTTGACTCCCCAAGCAAGTTTGAATTGCTCTTTGATATGTTGCCCCTGCATTTTTTAGCCCAAAAGGCATTGACTTATAGCAATATGCCCCAAAGGGTGTAATGAACGATGTCTTGCTTTGGTCTTCTTTTCTTAAGGATATTTGATGATAGCCTAAATAGCAATCTAGAAAGGATAACAGAGCTGATCCTGCTGTCGAGTCGATGATTTGATTAATTCTTGGTGGGACATATGGATCTTTTGAGCAATATTTGTTGAGGTCTGTGTAGTCGATGCACATGCGCCATTCTTTTGAATTTTTCTTCTCTACTAGGACCGGGTTGGCAAGCCAATCCGGGTTGATTATTTCTCTGATGAATCCTGCTGCCATGAGCTTGGTGATCTCTTTTTGATTGTTTGCTTTTCATCGAGCGAATCTTCGTAACTTCTGCTTAACGGGTTTGGACCCTTTGTTCACATCAATTATGTGCTCACCAACTCCTTTGGGACCCCGGCATGTCTGGCGGGCTTACAAGCGAAAATATCTTTGTTGTCCCAAGAAAGCTGGTGAGTGCGAGTTCCTATTTGGGGTCGAGATTTGCACTTGATGATTGTCGTCTTCTCCATCACCAACAAGAGGGTCAATAGTCTTGGTAGCGGCTTCTTTTGGTGGTGCGGTTGCTTGGCTTCTTAGCCGGTATCTTAATCTCATCTGGGTTCATTTCACACAAGACATTGCAATCTCCTTTCCTTCCTTTATATCTTGTAATCTTTTGGATATTTGTACCGCTTGTTATGCGTCGCAATCATGTGCTTTTTTAGATCTCCTTTCAATGATAATACGCCTTTGTTGTTGGCATCTTGAGCAGAGGTATGGATAATGTGGTACTGCCATGTATTTTGTTAAAGCTGGTCTCCCAAGTATTGCTTGGTAGCATGATTCAAAGTCTGCAACTTGAATTTGATGAATTCAAATCCGGTATTTGTCCTGTGTGCCAAAGGTGATAGGTAGGGTTATCTGTCCGAGGGGCATAGCCGCTCTGCTGGTACTATTCCGTAGAATGGTGTGCTTGTGGGTGTCATTAGCCCTTCACAATCTAGATTCATCCTTTTGAGAGTATCTGCGAAAATTATGTTAAGCCCGGCTCCTCCATCGATGAGTACTTTAGTTACTGCTACTCCTGCGATAGTTGGACCCAAGATGCAGGTGAGTAGCATCCTGCGTTTGCTTTGCCTTTGGTCCATTGGTCTTCTCTTGTGAAGTGGATGGGGTACTCTGACCAATCTAGATATCTTGGGATGGCTGGTTCAGCTGCCATGATGGCTCTGTGAGCTAGTTTCTCTTGTCTTTTGTTTCGTGTGTTAGGAACACCTGAAAATATCAACACTAATTGGCGTTGGGGTTCTTGATAATCTCCTTCAGCTCTCTTTTTCTCCTTCTTGGATTCTTCTTGCTTTGGCTCCGAGTTGTTTTGATTCCTGTTTTCTCTCTTCATGAATTGCCGCTGAAAAGTGCTGCATTCAACTAACTTGTGTCTGGCCCCTGGGTGTATGTGACACGGTATGTTTTCTATGTTTTCCGGCGCTCTTCCTCGGTAGTTGTTACTCTGATAGTTGCCATTACTATTGTAACTGCTGTTGTTACGGTTGTTGCTATTGTTGTAGTTGCCATTGTGATTGCTACCATTGCTATCATTGCCGTTGCCATTGTATCTTCTTTTGTTATCTGTGGTTGCCACCATATTGTCCTGCCTTGGTCTTTTGTCTTGCTGTCTGTAATCGGGTCTTCTATTCTCTGGGTTATCCCTAGCAAATCTGTGCCGAGTTCTTTCTTCTGACAAAATTAGCTTCTCAACAACCCTCTTGAAGTCTTCATTTGTTCTTGGGTTCTCATTGAAATAGTCCTTGTATTGCCGGTTGCCCAGATTCATTCTCGCAAAGGCCTCTATCACCTCCCTTGTCAAGAATGTCGTGGACTTGAGCCCAATTCTCCAAATCTTCTATAGTATTTCCTTAGACTTTCTCCTCTCCTTTGCTTTACTCCTTTCAATTCGCCACAGGTCATTGGATGGGTAATAATGCTCATGGTTGTTGCGTAAAGCTTCTTGCAAGTCTTCCCAATACCGATTGATCTTGGCCTCAATTTGTCAAACCATTGTAGCGGCATTACTTGAGGGCTATTGGGAAGAATAGAACCTTGATGTCGCTCGTCTCCTCTAGCTAATTCAATAGATTGGGAGTAAACCCTTAGCCATTGTCTTGGTTCGACTTTGCCATCATACTTGGAATGATTTGTTTGGTTTAAACTTGTGCGGTAGCTTTAAAGTTTGTAGTCTCCCTGCATGAAACAAGGGAATGTCATCGATGGTTCTGTTCTTCCGTAATCTGCGATCTTGCCCTTCCGTAATAAGACCTGTCTTCTTTTAACTCAGACTCTCCGTAGTCATCTTCTTTGTCAAATCTTCTTGATATTTCTTGGTAGCGTTGGCTCAATTCTGGCTTGTCTCTTTCTTGTTGCCTTGAGTAGTGTTCCTTCCTTCCATTGATATCAGCACTTTCTACTGGTCCTATCCTTTAAAAATTTAATTTTTTGGGTGGCTGCTCCCTTTGTGGCTCCTGTGGAATTTCTTCACCGGGTTGTGTTTCTGATCCCTCGACTTCTTTCCTCTGGTCTTCCTTTGCTTTCCCGTTATTCGTGAGGGTGTACAACTCCTTTGTTAATTCTTCAATTCTTTCCCTTTTTGTATTTTTTGTGGCTTCTTTTTCTGCCTTCTTTCTGTTGTATTCCGTTAGCTCCGCCTTGTATTTATTCTAGACTTGCTTCCTTTGTTTAGCCCGATTTCTCCTTCCAGCTTTCAATTTGTTCTTCTTTAGCCTTGCTAGTCTTTGCTCATCATTTTCGCTGCTGTCGCTTTTCTCATCTGGCGAGATGTTGCCTTCTGATTCGTCTGAAGATTTTATATCTGGTATCTGTGGTGGTTCTAAAGGTTGTTCTAACTGCTCTGTCATGTATACAGTATACCTCTTCCGAGCTCTTCTTGTACGGTATTCCATCCTTCATTTGGTTGAGCTGTCTGTAGCTTCTGAGCTGGATCCGAGTTCTTTTCCTTCTTGATAAGGTAGTTCTTCAACGCGCGTGCCAGTCTGGGCTTTCCTTGAGGTGAAAGAACCTGGCCAATGCACCACACAATCTTGTGGGGTAACTGTCATGATCATCCCTTCTTGTGCTCCCTCCAGGAGTATTCTTCTTGCTGAGTTCATCTTGTTTTGGGTAAAGTGTTGATAGACTGATGCCGCATTGCGCAGTCCGTAAGTTCCCAAGTTCTTCTTTGAGCTGTATGGGCCGTATCCCTTCGCGATCGTTGTTGTGTCTCCGAGTCCAATTAAGCTTGGCTCTTGTGCCATGAAGATTGTCTTGGAATCGGGTTGTATCTCTTTTTCAGAGTCGGTTTCGTATCCGCTTTCTTCCTTATTCCGAGTTGTATCCGAAGTTGAGAGTTTCATCATCTTCTCGGCGAGTTTGTATTGAACTTCGTCATCGAATTCTTTTTCTTCTCGGAGATGGGTACGAAGCTTGCCGTCGCCATCAGCCTTGCAGATCCAGGATCCGAAGACAAAGGTTGTTCCCGCCGAAAAGGTCATCTTGAGGTTGAGGTCCGCCGAACTCTCGAGAAAAAATTCGTCGAAAGTCCCGGTTTGAAACACGAATCCGGATTAAAAGTGTAACTGTTAGTCTTGGTTTGAGACACGAACCCGGACTAAAGTACCTTTAGTCCCGGTTTGTGTCTCAGACCCGGACTAAAGGTGCCTTCAAAGTGAATTTAAAAGGAAAACGTATCTTATGTAAGTCAGATGTGTGGTGGGAGTTGAGATGGCAACGCGCGGGGGTTGGAGTGGGAGATTTTGGGAACCGAGACTAAAAATCAAGACCTTTAGTCCCGATTGCGTAGTCCCGGTTTTAGGAACCAGGACAAAACCGGGACTAAAGAGGGGTTAGGAACCGGGACTAAAGCTAGCTTCTTTACTGGTGAAGCGCACAGCCAGACCAGCTGATCGGTTCACTTGCAAGTAGGCCATAAAGCTAGCTAGGAGTAAACATTTCCATGTGCCAAATGAACCCATTTTAAATATTTTCAATGTCGAATATAGTATATAGAGTGTGTTTTTCTACTGCTTCTCTGGAAGTCCATGTGGAGCCTGTATACACCGCCGGTCTAGCTGGATGCATGGTTTTCGTTTGACGACTATATCTATACAATTTGGGCTTAAGTCCTCGCAAAAAAAAAGGCTTGAGTTTTACAGTAGTAAACAAATAAACAAACAAAACTATGTTCGCTTTGATTATTTTTCACTTTTCCTAAACGTCAGGTGCTTGAAAATTTGAGTTACATTTTTCACTTTTCCTAAACGTCACGTGCCTGAAAATTTGAGTTACATCAGGCGGCGTGCTGGCCGTGTGGCACAAGCACATTGTATTTGTTCTCTTGTGTTTTTATAGTTTGTTAATTGTCTTTGTATTACAATATATTAATTTTTTGTTTGTCTAACTATAGAAAAAAAATTGTGAATTGTTAATTGTCTTTGTGTCAACATATATTAGATTTTGTCAGGTTTATTGTTTTATCTATCGGGTTTTTTATTCTCAGATTTGAAAATTGCAAATTATGCCTATATGAATGGCAATGAATTAAAGCTGCAATTATAACATAAAATAAATACAATAACACCCGAAAGGAAGCCAAAATTCAGGCACCTGAGTTTAGCAATTCCCTTATTTTTTTGGAAGCCGTCGGCAAGTTAATGATATTTTTTTATTTCAAAAGACATAAAACATAGTGATAGTTCCCACAGTAACTTTTGGACCGAATAAACGAACGCCGCAAGCATTTTGCATTGCGGCTACTAGTACCATGAATGCGAACGTTATCCGGATACTTTTCCTTGCTTTGCCGTAATCTGTAGCTAAAATACAATTTGTTTAGACCTAACTTTTGCCACCCTTGTGATTAAAAAAAATTGATGCAGTTAGTGGGATTCTCCCTTTATTTCCCTTCTCCAGGCCTTCTTCTCTGCCACTAGCTCATCATCCTCTAATTTACGGCTTAGCCAAAACATACAAAGATTGCGGTTGCTTACCGTACAAGGATGCATGCATGTATATAGTAGTAGGATAGTAGTATATCTAGTAGTGCAAAATTGTTTGGTGACCATGCATCTATATGCCGTCCACGTCGTTTTCAGTGAAAAGCCATCAACAAAAGCAAAGCGATCCAAATTTATTTGTAAATGGGCAACTACATCAAAGGAGTCTACAAACTGAGTATAGCTCAATTATGTTGGTAAGTTTTTTATGGTACAACCTGCTTACCCAAATTGAACGTCTAAACTCTGGATGAGCGCTAACATTTTTCTAGATTTGTTCTAAGAATAAACCATATTATTCATTCAACGGTAGCTAGGTGGCTTACAAGTCGACAACGATGTGACTTTAGTGACTTTGTTGATCTCACGATGTGCCAGCTCAGTCTCTCAAGACTCTCGTAGGGCTACATTGTGCCGGTGTAGATATGGCAAAGCTTCTTAAGTGCTACATTCCACCAAGGTGTGTTGCCAAGGCGATTCCCTCCTCTCCCCTAGGGGCCTTTGGATGAAACCATGTCTAACGTGCACGGTTAATTTCATCGATGGCCCAACAACGGGTGATGACGCATAACAGTGACCATCTCAGTGTTGGGTTGCTACCCTTGGCATGGTCGGTAGATGTGGTGGTTACTCCTTGCTAGTTCTTGTGGTTCATCCAATTGAAATCGTCTTTAGGTTGCATAAGTTGATTTTCCCTAATTACAACTTCGTGATAGCTGAGGTGAAGGAACAAGCTCAGATGCTCGGTGAGTGGAAGGTATAGTGCTGGTGAATAGAGAATATAGTCTCACACTATTGCAAATTGTAAGTCATATTTTGGGTTAAGATATATAGCTTTTACTATATATGTAAACTTAACAAATATATAGATGTATAGTAAAAGTTGTGTACCTAAAAAAGCTAAGATGACCTACAATTTGAACAGATGGAATAATATGAATTAACCTCTTTAGCTAGATGGAATTTTCACTCCGCGGTTTGAGTGAAGCAAGCACCTGTATTGTGTGTATGGGACCTATCAATACCGATTGTACCATTAACGCTATCTATAGTTAATAAATTAAAGCACTCTCTTTGCCCCATGAAAACAAGCTTTGCAATATTACTACACACTTGCAGTTAAAGTCGCATCTCAATTTGCAACTCTTTTTAATTATGTTTTCTTCGAATCCCACTTGCCAAGGTTCTTTTTATTAAACACTAAATAATTTTGCAAACCACAACGAAAGAGTTAAAAAAAATACAAAGAGGCAGCTTGATATTAGAAAAGAAAATAGTTGTAGCCTTTGCAACCACATATGACCAAGTTTGTACAAAGTTATTTAGCAAATCAAATGATCAAATGAAAAGGGAATGATGAACATAGACAAAATAAAAAAAATCATAAGCAAAATCTCTTGTTGCTTCTCCATCTTTTTTTTGGGCAAAAGTACCCGTAGAAATGATCTCCATGTATCGCATATTAATAGGATGGTCTCCCATGCTTCTCTACGCTTTAGCCAAATTCCAAGCATACGAGTGTCGACTTTGGTGGTATCAACACAATAGCTCTATTTATATGAATAATGATTCTCCTCGTACGATGGTAGTCAAGCAAGAGATATTTGATTGTTTCATTACAATAACAACAACAACAAAAACAAAGATTTTAGATATGGCGTGCCGATTTGTTTTTGGCTACAATAACAACAACAATAAATTTTTGGATTTTAAAATTGGGTGTACAATACTGTAAAGCTAGTCAATAAAATTTCAATCAAGAAAACTGTCGGCGTTCGGATTCGCCGACTAATAAATTTGTGTGTTTGCGCGTCGGGTTTCGGATGGTGTGCTCAAACGACACGGGGTTTATACTGGTTCAGGCCGAATGTCCCTATGTCCAGTTCGTGACTGCTCGTATTATTGGCACCAAGTTTGTAGTAGGGGTTACAAATGGGCGAGAGAGGGACGAGGTCCCAAGTCTCTGTGGGTTCGTGCGGTGTGAGTGAGAGTGTTCGATTAGTTTTTCCGTCGGTTGTTCCATGTCTGTTCCTTGTTCCTCCCCCCTCGAGTGGTGCCCTGCCTCCCCTTTTATAGACCAAGGGGAGAAAGCAGGTTACAAGAATGGGAGAAGTTAAAAAAGGGAAAAGAAGGAAAGACTTGAAGCTTTGGGGCCATCCGCTTCCTCATCCTCGTGCGGGTCCCGCCGACCCTGTAGATGCTGTAGACGTCGAGAGGGCAGGTGTCACGCCTCTGCTTTGTTGACCATTGTTGCCATACGGGAGCGCCGTGCTCCCCATCCCGCGCGTGCGGGGGTGTGGTCAGCGATGCACGCTGACAGGTTCTGTCTAGAGAGTTGACAAAATAGCGCTACTGGGCTGACGCCTGATGGGACTGAACCATCCTCCTCTTCGTAGGGGTCTTGCTGACCCCGTGGAGTATGGCGGAGATGTCGCTGTGCTGGGGTCCTGTTTGCTGCTCCAGCACACGTCCGGCCGTCGTGTTTCGGTCGTGGCGTCCCATCCCTCTTCAGGCGGACGCTGTGGTCAATGGTCCTTCTAACGAAGGACGTAGGGGGAGTTGGCAGCGCGGCGTTGGCCCGTTGACACCTGTTGAAGGACGTATGGGAGTGGGCAGCACAGTGCCGCCCCCGTGACATCTGACGGAGGCCAGATGGGGAGTTGGCAGCACAGTGCTTCCCCCGTTCCCCTGACGGAGGTCAGACGGGGAGTTGGCAGCACAGTGCTGTCCCCATGACGCTCAGGGCGACGCAAGTTCCCCCGATGTCAGAGACATGTTCCTAGGCTCATGCCCCCGCGCCCGTAGTGGTTGAGGCAATGCAGGCCCCCTCCTAGGGCGTCTGCTCCTGTTTGGGAGCAGATCCGACCCCAAGGGGTAGGGCGAGGCGGAAACCTCACCCTAGGGTTCGGGCGAAGCGGAATTCGGCCCTCGAGGGCCGAGCGAGACGGAGCCCTTCTTGTGAGGTCGGAGGCGTCGGAGCCCACGTCCTGGGTCGAACAAAACAAGAACCTCATCCTCGGAGGTCGGAGGCATCAGGCCTCCGCCCCGGAATCAGATGAGGCGGGACCCGTTCCTGGGGGATCAGGCGAGGCGAAGTCCACGCTCTCGAGCGAGGCGAGGGGCCGCCGTGGGGTCGAACGAAACGGAACTCGCGTCCTTAGGGTTTGGCGAGACGGGTCCTGAGTCCTCGAGGTCGGACGAGGCGAGAGTCGTGACCCTAGAGACGGGCGAGGCGGGGCTCGTGCCCCCGGGGTCAGGCGAGGCGAGAGTCTGCGCCCTGGAGATGGGCGACACGGGGCCCGTGCCCCCCAAGGTCGGGCGAGATGGGGCCCGAGCCCTCGAGGTTGGACGAGGCGGGGCCCTTGACCCCGGGGTCGGGCAACGCGGGGCCCGAGTTCTCGAGGTCGGACGAAGAGAGGCCCGTGACCCCAGGGTCGGGCAAGGCGGGGCCCGCGCCCCCACGTGGTCGGAGACGGGACGGGATCCGTGCCCTCGAAGTCGGGCGGGACGGGTCCCGCGCCCTATGGAGTCGGCTGGGGACGTCGTGTTATTCTCGACCCTGTGCTGGTTCAAGGTCAACGGTAGTCATCCCGAGACTGTTGAATACCCTGATATTTATATCTGACAGTGTCCCCCGAGCCTTTGGAGGAGTGGGACATTCCTTCAGAGGCTTTTCAAGGTGGTTTATTGTTCGTTCTGCGACCACGTGTTCGGTCTCTTTGCGATGCCGAGCCCCCGAGCCCCCACGCGTAGCAGGGGTCCGATCGAGGGTCGTTTCGTCTTGTGATCGTTATCCCTCACGCGTTCATTCGTTAGAACGGAGGGGTTGAGCCGTACCACGCTTTTCCTCATTGGATGAAGCACGATGCTCGGTGAGTTGCTGACGGGCTTGTTCGAGGTCATCTGGTGACCGACTGCAAATTCTTGGTGGCTGGTTCATATAGTTCTCGGGTCCGTTCAGCCGATCCTGAGGGCTCACTGCCTCCCTTCGAGGTAAACCATGAACCACGCATCATCCAAAACTCGAAACGAGGGTTGGGACGCCCATGGCGCTCCACGTGCCTCGGGTACTGGCCACTAGCGGGTCCGTCCTTAGCCTCCCCTTACTCTTAAGGTGCCCTAGAGCGGCTGCGAACCCACTGGTGGGCCAACCTTCGAACTCCTGGGCGGTTAATGGGCCATAGGGGCATTTTCAGCCCTATATCCCACTTCCTAGCGGCGGCCCGCGCCCCATGGTGATCGCCAAGTAAGGGCTTCGCGTCGGGCTATACTGGCGCCGAGCTGGAGAACTCAAGGAGGAAGTGGTTTCCTCGTGGTGGGACCCTGCAGAGGGGATGGATAAAGAAATCTTGCCCCCAAGGGGCTAATTAGTTAGACGAGTTTGGCATCGGGGTTGTAAAAAACTTGAACAAGTTCTTAACTTTCATTTCGGCTAGAAAGATTATCTAGCTTTCCTTTTCTATGTGAATAAAAAGGTTGTTGCGATCCGACCTCTAGCTTACGTCAAGACGATGGAAAATTAAGTTGCGAGCGACCAAGCGCTGATCACACTGGTGAGCGAGTGGCACCGTAGCCACCGGGGCGTAGGTTTCTCACGGTTCGACCAGTTTTACTCAGCGTTTAGTTTTCGCAGTTCTCATTTCTAGGTCTTATCGTAAGAAAGGGTCAAATAGAAAAAAATGTTTTTCGAGTACGTGTACTTCTGTCTATAAAACGAATGCGATCTGATCTCTCCCGATGCTAAGATTTCAAAGCTTGAGGTGTGGGCGAAAAAACACTGGTTACACCGGTGAGCAAGAGCGCCGTAGCCGCTGAGGGCGTAGGTTTCTTGCAGTCCGATCGGTTTTTCCCAGCATTAGTTCCCGCAACTCTTACCTTTAGGTCTTAGCATAAGAAGGGGTCGGATGCAGAAGAAGATAACACTTTTCGTATTTCAGAAACGTCAGTCTTAGTTTTTATTAGCATATCGACAGCTTGGAAAAAACCAAGGATGGAAATGACGTATCTGTTTGACGTTGCAAGCATTGACGAAGACCCCACGGTCGGCGGCCTTGATATGACGAGCCAAAGGTACGAGGCCGATGGCCCGGTGGCGGCGACCATGGCTCCCCTTGCGCAGGACCTGTCGGATAGGATAGCTTTTTAGATGTGTAAAAAAGGTCATTTCGGTCCGACCCTTAGCGTAGCTACTCGATATTCCGTCGACGCGTGTGAGCTTGTGGACGCTTTGCCCGATCCTCCGGTGGGTGCACGCGAGCGCACCCGGCGGGTGTAGCCCCCGAGGCTTTGAAGGGGTGAGATATCCCTTCAAAGGCTTGACTCGAGCAGGAGAGGAGGTGCTTAGCGATGCTGGCGTCGGGGTGGACGAAATCGAGGAGGTAGTGGCTTCCTTGGCGCGGATCCCTATAGAGGAGACAGATGGCGAAACTTTGCCCCCGGGGGGTTATATAGTCAGACGGGTTCGGCATCGGGGTTGTTAAGGATCTGAACAAGACTTCTGTTTTCCGGCCGGAAAGGTTATCTGGCCCTTCTTTTTATGTGTATAAAAAGGTTATCGCGATCCGACCCTTAGCTCGTGATAGGACAGTAAGAATTTGAGTTACGAGTGACCAAGCACCGATCACGCTGGTGAGCAAGTGGCACCGTAGCCGCTGGGGCGTAGGCTTCTTGCAGTCCGACCAGTTTTACTCGATGCTTAATTTTTCGCACCTCTCATCCGCAGGTCTTATCGTAAGAAGGGGTCGGATGGAAAAAATGTTGAATAGTACATGTGCTTCTGTCTATAAAACGAATGCGATCCGATCTCTCCCGATGCTAGGATTTCAAAGCTCGAGGTGCGGGTGAAAAAATGCTGGTCACGCCGGTGAGCGAGAGCACCATAGCCGCTGGGGCGTAGGTTTCTTGCAGTCCGACCGGTTTTACCTAGTGTTAGTCTCCGCAACTCTTACTTTCGGATCTCCGCATAGAGAGGGGTCGGATGCACACGACAGGAGACAATATTTTTTGTCATCCTTAGTTTTATAAGCATATCGATAGCTAGTAAGAAACTGAGGGCAGAGATGACGTATTGGTTTGATGTCATGAGCGCTGACGAAGACCTTGCTGTCGGCGGCCCTGACATGGCGAGCCAAGGGTATACCCATAGCTCTGAAGCCAACGACCTGGCGGTGATGGAGGCGGCCGTGGTTCCCCTTGCATAGGACCTGGCGGTCAAAATAGCGCAGTCCTCCTATGGAGGGGTTAGCTAGGTCGACGGTTAGATTCAGGCCGAAGTGCCACAACTTGTAATTGTATGAATAAGTTAATTGTTTTTGGGCCCTCAAGCGTTTTCCTTTTTAAATGTGTAAAAAGGCCGTCTCGACCCGACCGTTAACTTACATTAAGGTGGTAGAGTTTCAAGTTACGAGCGACCAAGCGCTGATCACACTGGTGAGCAAGTAGCAGTGTAGCTATCGGGGCGTAGGCTTCTTGCAATCCGACCAGTTGTACTCATCATTTAGTTTTCGCAACTCTCGTTTCTACATCTTATCGTAAGGAAGGGTCGGATGGAGAAAATGTTTCCAAGTGCGTATATCCCTGTCTTATAAGACAAACGTGATCCGGTCTCTCTTGGCGCTAAGATTTCAAAGTTTAAGGCGTGGGCGAACAAACGCTGGCTACGCCGGCGAGCAAGAATGTCGTAGCCGCTGGGGTGTAGGTTTCCTACAGTCCGACCGATTTTGTCCAGTGCTAGTTTCCGTGACCCTTACTTCGAAATCTCGGCATAAAGAAAGGGGGAGGTTGGATGCACGCTACAGGAGATAACACTTTTCGTCATCCTTAGTTTTATAAGCATATCGATAGCTAGAAAATACTAAGGGTGGAAGCGACGTAGCTGTCTGACGTCGAGAGCATTGATGAAGACCCTGTCGTTGGCGGCCCTGAGCTCGTTGCCGCCACTCGAAGTGATCCGGGGTGCCATCGGCCAGGGCCTGACATCTCTACCTTCAAATGAGCGTCGTTGGGGAGGCGCCATCTTCCCCCTTGGCGTCGTCGCCCTCGGGGCCGAGCTTGTTCCGCTCCCTTTCCCACAAACGGTCGGAGGAGCCTTCGCTGGTACCCTCGTCGTGCTTTGCCTGGCCTCTGGGGCGATCGGGCCCGCGTTGTCGCGATCACGAGCTCTCCGCCATGGGGCGCTCGCGCGCGGGGTGGTAGTTTCCTTCGCTAGAGTCGGAGTCGGAGGTCTCGAGGAGGTAGTCGCAGTTGTCGAGAAAATGTCGTAGAGCCCCCGGGTCATCGAGCCCGGAGAGATCGGCGTCGTCCTAGCCGCGGCCGTACTCGCAGGAGTCGACGCTCGAGGCCACCTCAGGACTCTGGAGGAGCTCTGGGGTGGCCTGAGGTGAAGGCTGCACATAGACTTGGCGGCAAAGTCGACGTTAGAAGGTGGGTCGGCAGACCCGGTCGGGTGGAGCGTGGCGTGCCCCTCCTCCGTGCCAGCGACATGGTCAACCGGCACCGAGGAAGGGAGCAGAACCAGGTCGTACTCCATCCCGGTGCAGAGGAAGTCCAGGCTCCCAAACCAGATGGGGGAGCCCAGGGCGAAGTGGATGCAATGGCTAGCCATCCAAAACCGCGTGGTTGAGATCGTCGTGACGCGCAAAGGCCCCTACCAGGCGCGCCAACTGTCGGCGTTCAATTCGCCGACTAGTAAATTTGTGTGTTTGCGCGTCGGGTTTCGGATGGTGTGCTCAATGGACACGGGGTTTATATTGGTTCGGGCCGAATGTCCCTATGTCCAGTTCGTGACTGCTCGTGTTATTGGCACCAAGTTTGTAGTAGGGAGTTACAAACGGGCGAGAGAGGGACGAGGTCCCAAGTCTCTGTGGGTTCGTGCGGTGTGAGTGAGAGTGTTCGATTAGTTTTTCCGTCGGTTGTTCGATGTCTGTTCCTTGTTCCTCCCCCTCGAGTGGTGCCCTACCTCCCCTTTTATAGACAAAGGGGAGAAAGCAGGTTACAAGAATGGAAGAAGTTAAAAAAGGAAAAAGAAGGAAAGACTTGAAGCTTTGGGGCCATCTACTTCCTCTTCCTCGTGCGGATCCCGCCGACCCTGTAGATGCTGTAGACGTCGAGAGGGCAAGTGTCACGCCTCTGCTTTGTTGACCATTGTTGCCATACGGGAGCGCCGTGCTCCCCATCCCGCGCGTGCGTGGGTGTGGTCAGCGATGCACGCTGACAGGTTCTGTCCAGAGAGTTGACAAAATAGCGCTACTGGGCTGACGCCTAATGGGACTGAACCATCCTCCTCTTCGCAGGGGTCTTGCTGACCCCGTGGAGTATGGCGGAGATGGCGCTGTGCTGGGGTCCTGTTCGCTGCTCCAAAGACACGTCCGCCGTCGTGTTTTGTCGTGGCGTCCCATCCTCTTCAGCGGACGTCAGGTCAATGGTCCTTCTAACGGCGGGCGTAGGGAGTTGGCAGCGCGGCGCCCCGTGACACTCTTGAAGGACGATGGGAGTGGGCAGCATGGGGAGTGACATCCGACGGAGGCCGATGGAGTTAGCGACAAGATGCCCCCGTGGCCTCTGACGGAGGCCAGACGGGGAGTTGGCAGCACAGTGTTGTCCCCGTGACGCTCAGGGTGACGCAAGTTCCCCCGATGTCAAAGACATGTTCCTGGGCTCATGCCCCCACGCCCGTAGTGGTTGAGGCAATGCGGGCCCCCTCCTAGGGCGTCTGCTCCTGTTTGGGAGCAGATCCGACCCCAATGGGTAGGGTGAGGCGGAAACCTCACCCTAGGGTTCGGGCGAAGCGGAATCCGGCCCTCGGGGGCCGGGCGAGACAGAGCCCTTCCTATGAGGTCGGAGGCGTCGGAGCCCACGTCCTGGGTTGGATGAAATGGGAACCTCGTCCTCGGAGGTCGGAGGCATCAGGCCTCCGCCCCGGAGTCAGATGAGGCGGGACCCGTTCCTGGGGGATCAGGCGAGGCGGAGTCCACGCTCTCGGGCGGGGGGCCCCGCCATGGGGTCGGACGAAACGGAACTCGCGTCCTTAGGGTCGGGCGAGACGGGTCCGGAGTCCTCGAGGTCGGACGAGGCGAGAGTCGTGACCCTGGAGACGGGCGAGCGAGGCGTGAGTCCGCGCCCCGGAGATGGTCGACGTGGGGCCCGCTCGAGGTCGGACGAGGCGGGGCCCGTGACCCTGGGGTCGGGCGACGCGGGGCCCGAGTTCTCGAGGTCAGACGAAGAGAGGCCTGTGACCCCAGGGTCGGGCAAGGCGGGGCCCGCGCCCCCCGCGGTCGGACGGGACGGGATCCGTGCCCTCGAAGTCAGGCGGGACGGGTCCCGCGCCCTATGGAGTCGGCAAGGGACGTCGTGTTATTCTCGACCCTGTGCTGGTTCAAGGTCAGCGGTAGTCATCCCGAGACTGTTGAATACCCTGATATTTATATCCGACAAAAACATAGTTCATAAATTCAGATGATAAAGTAGAACTAGTTTTTCGAATTTGTACACATCAGCCGTTCTAGGAGCTTGACACGAAGTAAGAAAAAAATGTAAAATAATTTTTAAATTCAAAACAAAACTTGGATAAGGTTGCCTAAATTTCATGTAAATTGAACAAATATAAATACTTCATAATTATCACAAAATAAGCATAACCAAGGGCGGATTTAGGGTGGGGTGGGCGGAGCTCAAGCCCCCCTACTACTTCTGCGTTAACGAAACCCCTTTTTTAGCCCCTCTTAATTTTTACGACATAGAAGAAAGGAAGGAGGGACTCTAAAGGTTGAAGATATGATTTGAGCCCTCTATTCTATAAAATATATCTGCCATAGCCAGCGTGGCTCCCTTTGCATCGCTGCTAGTGTCATGCTTTGCTAAATCGCCGTCTGGTGTCTACTTTCTCGCACACCGTGTGCCGGACCGCCACCCAATGATGTTGGCGCCGTCACAAATGACAAACTCGATGGTTACATGCGTTCACTTGGGCGAAAGGAATCCAGGGCTATTTTGTGTGTTTGGGTTCAAATTAACACATTTATTTGTCTCAAATACAAGCATGTACATGTGTACATACATGGTAACTGTAATTTTGTTGCAAAAAATATTGGGTGTACATTTGTACACCCATGTCCATATACTACGTCCGCCCATGCTAGCTAGCTCCATGCATGCATGACTAAACCGTGACTTAATCTTTCTTTTTTTTCTTTGATAAAAAAGGAGCCTGTGTTGTGTGAGCTTGTGACTGACCACGTATACATACTTACATGTACAGCTTGGGGCCTGCCCTGTCTCGTAATAGTAATCATTAGGGCCTACTTTGGCAACAGGTGCTTATTAGTCCGGGGATAGGAAAACCCTGATGGAATTCTTTTGAACTTCTTCTTCCCGCCTCTTCCCAGGGCAGGTAACCACGGATGGGGGGAGTTTCCACATTGTCCTTTGGCAACAGGCTGCCGGCGCTAGGAAAATTGAACTGTATTAAATTGAACTGAGCCCATGTTTAGTTGCAAAAACTTTTTCTAGAAAGTGTTACAGTATCCATCACATCGAATCATGCGATACGTGCATGGAGCATTAAATATAGACGAAAAAAACTAATTGCACAGTTTGGTTGGAAATCGCGAGACAAACGTTTTGAGCCTAATTAGTCTACGATTGAACACTAATTGCCAAATAAAAACGAAAGTGCTACAGTAGCTAAATTCTCAAATTTCACCCAACTAAACACAGCCTGAATGGAATTGAAACACAACACAAGACTAGAATCGAGCTGCAGTTCAGACAAGAAAAACGAACGAGAACACTGCTTAGCTTAAGGTCCAAACAAAATAAACAAACTGTTGCTGTAGCAAGAAGCTGCAGTGGAGAAAAGATTTGTCGATCCCCATTGAACTGCAGTTTCACTAACGATATAGGGCATAGCAGTACACCTCCAGACCTCCCAAAATCAACACAAACCTAAACTGATTGATACAAAAATTTAACCAATATTATGGTCCTTCAGTTCATACACACCAATATTATATAGATGCTTGTAGCATAAAAAAATTGACAAATAGTAGTTGTATGTATATAAAAATTGATGGTCAGGAGGAGCGAAATCTCGCTATGAGCTTGAACATTTTCTCATATGCTTGTGATGAAGGGAACAAACTTTTTTTTCGCTAATCATGTGTTGCTTCCACCAAGTCCTCTACAAGTAACACAAAGGAAATGGTGAGTTACAAGGGAATACGCAGCTTACAAGAATACGCAGCAGAACAATGTAGTGTCATGCTTGCTACACATTTCATATCATGAACTGGTGAGTTGCATTCATCTCCCTTATCTCTCTACACATGAAATGGACAAAACAAACAGGCTCACTCACCTCTCTATCACAAGATAAAAAAGGCCGAGACATACTGTACATATAGCAAGATCTGTACTAGAGAGAGAGAGAGCTATGAGCAAACCTAGCAAAATGGACAGGAGTAGCCAAATTCCAACACCATAACATGAATACACCAGCGACAAGGATTGAGCGACATGTACTACAGCTCCTCTACAAAACCAGAGGCATTATTTTTATAAACAAAAGAGGCTACTTGCAAATAAGATCGGAAACACAGCTCAGACACTGACCAATCTACCAATGTGTGCTCAACCCTCCCTGTAGGAAAGGTCTCAGGAAAGCTATCATGACAACCTGACCAGGACTGAGCTATGCTTTCATAGTAGGAAAATAGAATCTCAATTTAGCAACACATAGCTAACCTGACAACAGCAATCCAAGTTCTGTAGAGAACATAAGTAAGGACAAATGACAAATTCTAGGCTCACACTAATAAAAAAATTTGACCTAACCAGTGCAATATACTGTGCTCACAACGATGAAAATACCTGCATACAATGACTGCAGCTACATTTTTCTTCTCAATTCAAACATTGCCTCCACCAACATTGCCTCTACAGATAGCATTGCAAGTAAGCACAAGGAAAAGCATTAGCAGCTAAGACATACAAAAGTAAACTAATCCAGTGGCAGCTAAGCATTATTACCTAATCTGCTGTTTGAGCCAAATCAAGCGAACATTTTTGTTTTTCATTTTCATGAATACCTCCATATCTATCTCAGATTTGAAGATATTCATAGCATACGCCTTCTCCACATCAGTAAGTTTCATTGCATCCACTTCATCGAGACACTTGTCAACTAAAAATTCTTCATCTTGTTTCTTCTTTTTATTGAGAGCTTCCATGGTTTTGCTTGTTTGGATCTTCTTAAACTACGCAAAATCCTCAATAGCAGAACCAGTATGACTTTGTTTACGCTTTCTCCCACCTCTCGCTCCTTACACAGAATCTTGATTGGAAGGTGCAGATTGAGCTTCATTGCGTGCACTTGAGACGTCTAGCCCATCAAAAGTAGCAAATAGACTTGTGCTATCAGAGACTGCAACAAGAGCAACTGGAGCAGCCGGAGCAGTTGGAGCTGCAATAGGAACAAGAGGAGCAGGCTGCAAGTGCTCAGTTGATGTGAAGTTTAGATCTCCTGTAGCAACACTTCTTATGCAAAAAAAATAGTGCACAATCATACTTCAAGTGCAGGCATACTAAAACTGAAAGCAGTGCACAGTCATACTATCAAGTTAGCTGGTGCTTTACTCTCAAGTAGAATAATAAGGCTACATAACCTTAGAGAGAAGTTTCAAATAATATACCAGCATACAATGACGTACAGTCTTCATATAAAGGAAACGGCTTCTTCTGGAACCTAGCCATTTTTCCATTATCCTATTTAATACCAAGACAACAACATAGTTAGTGCTTGCAACCAGAATTGGTTCAGTGAAAAATTCTTACACTGATCAGTTTCTTCCACTTTTCCGGTTCCGCAATGAACATGGCCAATGAGTCATTCCAACCAACACCACTATCCTTTAATGCTACATGTATCATCTTCCAGCTGCACTTTATCTCCTTTTCCTTCTCTTGTAGCTGCTGCTTTGTGAAGCGTGCTAAAGGATACATTTGGGTAAACTTCTCTGAGATACTTCTCCAACCCTCTCCACTCCATTCATTCTGACCCCTGAACAAGGGGATGTTCACATGGTCCCTCGTAATGTCAACAAGCCCTTTCTCATATCTAGAGTTCCATGTAGCCCTTTCCTTCGATATTGCTGCAAGAAATAATTCAGGATTATGAGAATGTATTACAGATAACACAAAAATATTACAGAATGTCCATCTCAAATATAGGATAGGGTGTTATGTCCTAAGTAGTATAGCGAAGCAAATGAAAGTACATCTCAAATACAGGATAGGGTGTATGTGTTCCAAAGCATGATAGAAGATAACACAAATATTTTTTGAGCATGATAACACAAATATTTTTTGAGCATGATAACACAAATATTTTTTGAGCATGATAACACAAATATTTTTTGAGCATGATAACACAAATATTGTAAGCAAGTCAAATCTAATTTTGTAAATTTCACAGCAATGAAATACATAACTCATAACTCATAAATCAGAAACAAAGTATTACAGAAATACATGACTCATAAAGAGATACAAAGTATTATTAAATTACATTTCAAACACTACTATCCTACACATTGTAGGAAGCCCACATCTGATGGGCTATCTGGTCTCGTAGGGTATTTCCATGGTTTGATTCCATCTCACTTGGGTAGTTAGTGTCTCCCTCTGGCATGTCGACATAAATTGATGGGTTGATATTATCAGGTAGGATGTCTAGCCACTCTTCACTCCCATTCAACCCTCTAATGATGTTGTGAAACACAGCAGCAGCTGCTGGAATCTTAACTTGACATTCAATTGGGTAATGTGTCTCCACTTTTAGAATTGGCAACCGCTTTTTGAGAACCCCAAAGGCCCTCTCAATGTGATTTCGAAGAATCGCATGCCGATGATTGAACAATTCCTTATAGTTGGCATATGCATTTCCCCTCTGGCCACGTCTCCTGAACTCACTGAGATGATACTTAACTCCTCGGTAGGGAGCAAGGAATGATGGTGTGTTTGCATATCCACCGTCTACAAGATAGAATTTGCCTGCCGGCACGGTAAATCCCTTGCCAAGAGCAGACCGCAACACTCCTGCATCAGATGCGGATCCTTCCCAACCAGATGAGATGAAAGTGAACTTTAGGTCGAAGTCACAGGCAAACATAACATTCTGCGATAGTGTCCCCTTCCTATTTCTATAGGGACTGGCCTTGTCTTGTCCAATTGTGATTGGGACATGCGTACCATCGATAGCGCCGATGCAGTTCTGCAGGTAAGAAAAATTACTAAAGATTTGGAATGTATTTAGGAATGGTGTTAAGGAAAGTGTACTGTATGTATGAACCGACCTAAAAGAATGGCATAAATCTAGGGTCACATGTAATCTTCACGTGTGTGTGGCTTGGATTCGGAAGTCTAATGAAGTTCTGGGTTAATGTTGGAATGATATTGAAGACCTTATTTATTTTCCTATGCACTGTCTCACCACTATGTTGAAACTCTTTCTTTAGTCTCTCTGTGCTTGCATTATGAGAGAGCATGAACATAAAAAGACCAAGTTGCTCCTCAATCTTCATACCACGTATGTCACACAGCAAGTTCTCGGCCTTGAGAAAGTTTGCTATAGTTCTAAATATTTCAGCCTCCATCCTAAATTCTTCCTTGCACCAATTCTCGTGTCCTTCGAGGATCTCTTTAACCTTTTTAGCACCAGGAAGAGAAGAGGTATGCTTAGGTGTTTTCTCTTCGTCGAGAAAGGGCATTACAGCAGGGAGAAGAACAAAAAATAGCTCCTCATCTTCTTCTTCCTCTTCCAACAAAAAATTCCTAGCAAGCTCTTCCCAAGAAGCCATCTAGTGTTACATATATGAAATTATATTATTACATATATATAAAAAACTGCCAAGTACCATAAATCCACAACCACAATTGGCAAAACAGAGCACTAGAAAGAGCATGCTCTTAGGAGGAACATGCTAGGAACTTTCTGAAAGTCAAGGGCTGACTTTGAGAAAATTCTTAGCATGCTCCTCCCAAGAACAAAGAATAGCTCAACTAGTGATATGTGGACCCTTGGAACAGTTAGAAATTTCTCAAAGTTGTGCAGAAGCAAAGTGGCAAAGCACGTATATTAAATAATTTATGAAATACCCAGCAACCAAGAGCTCTAATTAATTAAAGGTGCTTGAATAAACTAACACTTCTCTCAGCTCATGCATGCTAGAGAATATAACCAGCACTGTTTCATTCAAGTTATCAAGTATGAGAACCTAAGCTGCTGGAACTACAGAGTTGAGCATGCAAACAATAAAGCGTGCACTTTACATACAACCTTATATAAACAGCTCAAAAAAAACTGACACGTTGAAGCAGGATATTGAACCAAGACCGATTGATATGTGCTAAATAAGCTACTGAAGTACTGCACTTGCTAATACACAAGAAAACTTGGTGCTGTATCTGAACTGTAAATAGCAGGAGCTCGCGGCTGCTACTGAAACTGATAAAATTAAGAGAACAACAATACTGTGGTTTTTTACTAATAAAAGCAGAAGTGTGGACGACTTACATTTTTTCTCATCTTCAGTACTATCACTATAGGTGTAGTAAACACAGTACAATTTACTTGCATGTGACCATCACTTATTTGAAGTTATATATGGTTTCACTTATGAATAGATCAATAACTATTCGTTCATATCAGATTGGAAGGACTTTAGTAACCGATAATTTTATTCAAGATTATTACAGAATAGTTGATCTATTTAATGTATTTCCTGTAAAAAGAACACTGTCAATTTATTGCTAATCCAAGTCATGCGAGCAAATAAGACTAATGACTCCAATCTATCTCAGATAACACAAGGCAAAGTGGTTTTCAGGAATTGGTTGGAGTACAAAAACATTATTTGCTAGGCAATCACCATCAAAAGCACACAAGTTCAGCAACTGTGTTAGCGGTTGCTTGCTAAGGTAGTAAGCTATGCAAATGAGCAGATCCCTAACATTCAATTATCGAATCAGAAACCAATTTAACAGATGCACACACAAAATTTCATGGTCCACAAGAAACGGTGTGACAAGAGAAGAAGGGGAGAAACCTTAGATAGAGCAGAGAGATCCGAGCGAAGGGCAAGAGGTGGTGTCGTGTAGCTGGCAGCGTCGATGCTTCTCACGGGCGGCACAAATGGGTAGCGGTAGCGGTGTCCTGGCTCGCGGATCTGCAGCTCCAAGATCCACGAAAAGCAATGGAGGTGTGAGTCAAACCCTAGCGGATCTAGAAACTACTGCAACGAAGGAGATGAGGTGCACTGACCTTCGAGACGGATGGCAATGGCGGTGGAGATGGCGACGGCGGACTAGGAGCGAGGCAGCGGCGGTGGATGAGCTAGGTGGCGGTGGTGGAGGAGCGCGCGAGAGTGACCCCCGCATCGACGTCGCACGCACGAGAGAGACCAAGCGACAGCGAGGTGGAGGGATGTCGCGGCAGCGGATGGATGCGGGGGCGGGGGCGGCTGGATGCTGTGGTGGCGGCGGCCTCGCAACTGGGCGGCGTCGCGAGCGGAAGAAGAAAGCTCGCGAGTCGCACGGGGAAACCCTCTCGGCCTAACGAGTCGTGGATTTCTTCCGCGCGGAAAACGCAGGGAAGCGGGCTGCGATCCTCGTCTTGGTGGGCTGCCAAAGAGCGCACAAATTTGGCCCGGGGAGGCTGGCACGAGGCAGATTGGTCCAGGGAAAAGGCCGGGATCCCACTGAGAATCTGGGCTGCCAAAGTAGGCCTAGGCGTTTGATTGATCCTGAGATTTGGCCAACCCTACCGCCGGCAGCAGGCCGTCGGTGATGGTTACGCCGCTGCAGCTGCAGGCAGTCAGTGGTCGTCCAAAGCTGCTGTGAACTATGATGAGTGATGACCAATCAAACGTGAGCCAGATGAAGGAAGGCCAGGCTAGCAAAACCACGCAACACAACCCGTGACCGAGTGACCGCTAACCCCGGCACGAATCTTTGGACTACATCACGCACGGGCATTGCATACCTGGCACGTGCACGTCCAAGACTTAGTACATGTTGGCATAATTCTTTTATAGGAACTCATACGTACTGTATATATATGGCAAATCGGTCACCGTACAAAATTATGGCTCAGTTATTATACGGAAATACCTGGTGAGGGCGTCCGTCGGACGCTTCTTTTCAGGCCCGCGAAGCAGCCCAACAGGCTTCCTTACCTTTATTCATTCACTGATAAAAAAAATACAGAGCAACATTTCCCCATCTCGCATCGGCTGTCGCAACGTTCCCCACCGCGGCGGACGCCTCCATTGTGCCGCCCGCCCGCTCCCCTGCTCTGCTCTGCTTCGCCGTCGACGGTCACCCCGCGGTGCTTCTGCTCCTCCGCTCCTATCGCTTGCTCCGCCGCCTGCCCCGCCTGACTATGCGGACACCGCCACGCCCACGCTGCCGCCAGCCGGCCATTGAGGACGTTGTGCGCGTGCTCGCGCCCGACGATACCGACAGGCTCCGCCAACGCAAGGAGAAGCGCCGGGCCCTGGCACGGAAGCCCTCTAGCCTCACCTCCTGCTACGGTTGCGGCGCCCGATGCAAACGGTGGAGGAGGCCGCACCACGATACGATGTATGTTTCAAGCGTATATTTTAAATGTTTCAGATGTTTTAGATGTATGATGCAAGTGTTCGTACAGATGTAGCAAAAATAGATCGGAATGTTGCATATGTTGCAATGGTTGTACACGTATGTTGCAAGAGTCTGTCCCCAATGTTTTATCTGTTTTCCAGACTTATGTTGCAAGTATATTTATCTGGATGTTGCATATGTTTCACACATATGTTGCTAGTGTTTTCTCTAAATATTGCGTATGTGTGTAATGTTTTTAAGTGTTTTTATGTGTTTTAGACGCATGTTTCAAGTGTTTCATCTATTTTTTTTATGTTACAAGCGTGCATCTGAATGTTTCAAAAGAAAATCGGGTGTTACACATGAGATTCGCATGGGAAGCGGGAGGGAGCGCGAGCGGTCCCTGCGCGGGCGCGCGGCGTGGGCGGCATGAGCCCCGCGTGGGTGCTGGTGACACAGACCCTATCGAGCGACGTCCGGGCAACACGAGCCCACACATGGACGTGCGAAAACGGATTGCAGCTGCGGGCGTCCGGACGCGCTTGCAGTGCCGGTTATTATATTCTCTCGTTAAATAACATGGTGATCCATTCCTATCGCTATGATCACCGAGTACTATAAAGAACAGTGTACAAAGTGGTTATAGTACTCATTTCCCCACTAGATAGAACGTTACTCGCATTGGTTGGATTATAATATAAGAGCGCAAGGAGGTTAATTCAACCTGGAGCGTACCTTCGATGCATTTTGCACTCAACCTAGTTCTCTGACAAGAAGGCCTACAATGATGGATGGAAATTTTGGGGCCCCAAAATTAGTATATGCTACTAAGGCCCATGAGGCCGAGCAGCAGCTCGATCACTGGCGCAACAAAATGGTCTTCCATGCACTCTCGAAAAAGTCCATTTTATCTCCCTTAGCTATCCTCGAAGTCGAGTTTTTCTTCCTAAACTCGAAAACCGGGTAAAACATCTCCCTTAATTTTTAAAACCATTCATTTTGCCTCCCTGACCCGGTTATATGTGGTTTGTTTTTTTCTTTTTTATTTATTTCGGCTGATTTTTTGAAAAATCATAGTAAATCACCGAAAAATCATAAAATGGAAAATGGAAAATCTAATTTTTTTACTCCGTGTGAGTAGATCTACACACTAAATATATAATATGGTATACCTTAGTATAAAGTTTTTGCTGTAGCTTTAGATTTATGCTTTTCTGTAATTAATTTAAATCTGCAGTTTCTATGGTTCAATTGTGGTAAAATTTTTATGGTGGGCTGATTATTATATGATTGAACTTTAGTAAAAATTTCATGCTCATTGGATCATGTATAACTGAGTTATAGATTTATTTATTTTTATACTTGTTAAATAGTTTTAAAATAGTTAAAAGTGTGTAAAAATATAAATGAGTATGAAATTTTTACTACAATTAAAGCATACAATAATTAGACCACTATAAAAATTTCACCCCAATTAGACCATATAAACTGCAGTATGAATTAATTACAGAAAAGCATAGATCTAAAGCTACAGCAAAATTTTTTTACTAAAGAATACCATATTATATGTTTACTGTGTAGATCTACTCATGTGGAGTCCAACAAAATTGGATTTTTCATTTTATGATTTTTCTATGATTTACTCTGATTTTTCAAATATTCAGCTAAAATAAATAAATAAAAGATAAAACCATCTTTGAAAACCACCTATAACCGGGTTAAGAGATAAAATGAACTGTTTTAAAAGTTGAGGAATGGTGGATAACACAATTTTTGCAGAGAAAGGTGTAGTGGAGCTATTGTCCGGTTGTTTGGGCCATTTTCTTTACCATGGTTTGCTTGTTGACCCTGAGGTTTGTTTCTCTCTTTTGCATGCTTTCCTTCAAGTAATTTAGATTGCAGCCCATCTGTGTTGATCCATTTAAGTATAAAATAGATGGCAAATATCGGTACTTCTTAATCATGTTCTTAATCATGTTCTTGCTTGTAAGATCCATTTACGTATAAAATAGATGACTTATATTGGTACCTCTGTAGGACTGTGTAGTGAGGCCATGATTCTCCAGCAATTCTTTGTGGTCTTACTGAAATGTACCATACAGTAGGAAACTGCAGTATGTAATTCCTCCAGGATAGCACGTCACTGAACTGAATGATCAGTTACTGCTCCCCAATTCTAGCTCAGTTTGATTCCTTAAATAGCGTTTGGTTCAGAGTTGTAAGCCTGAAATTGTTTTTGAGTTAACTGATCCTTTTTCATGCATAACATTGTTCAGGTTGTTAGATCTTTCTTTTTGTTGGGTTACACCATCTGCCTATTAAATAGCAATTAAATAACTGATGATGACACTGTCCTTATGCATCCAGGCAAATAGGAGTAGTAAGCATGTAACTGGTACTGCTAGCTAATAAGAAAAAAAAAATTATTTCATAGTATGTTGCATAGGAGCAAAGTTCAAAAGGCGCTAGGCGCTTTCTAGGCGCTGACCCATAGCCTAGTGCCTAGGCTAGCCTAGACGTTTCAAGGTGTTTTTCTAGACGTTTTGCCAATTTAGCACACAACATATATATATTATATATATATAGCAGAAAATGCTGAATAAATTAGTTAAATAGAAGCATAGAGTAGGTGAATATAGTATATAAAAGAGAGGGCAGTAGACATACCTTAGTGGCTTTACTGGCTTAGGCTCAATAATCAATAGACAGCTTGTTCCTAGTTCCTACAGCAAGGATTGACAACTTGTAAATACTCAATAGACAGCAAGCAGTTCATCAAAAAAATAGAAAATAGCAAGTTGACACTTATCTGAATGATTTCAGCCATCTTCCATCCATGAACAGACCATATCAGCAGCTAGTAATTACAAATTTTAAAGCACAAACAAGTGAACAGGACAGTAGTACAAGTGCACAACACAATTCATAAATAAAGGTCTTGTTCAGAGAGCACATAGTTCTCACAAAAGAAGAAAAACAGTCACACAGCAGCAGTTCATAAGTTTAAGACATACATGAATGCATCATAAAAAGATAAACCATGGCATGATAAAAAGGCCCCACTACTATATCATCTTTCTTCTTCAATAGGGTTCCATATAATCATCCTCATCTTCATCAAACTGTTCTTCTTCGGAGTCAAATTCTTCTCCTTCGTAAAGCTGTCTCACTCTTGCACTTCTACGTAGCTCAAGTTGTTCTTCTGCTCCCACTGCATCTCCAATAACAGACCAAGGTATCACTGTACCTTCCATCTCATCTTCCTCATCTCTATAGACAACTAAAGCACAATCATCTTCATTCTCATGCAGAAAACCTTGAACTTTAGTTGTATCATTAGACAAGAGAACATCACTGATCTTCTTCTTTGACTTGATCTTTTCTTTCTTATTAATCAGCTTGGAGTTGAATTGAATATTGACCAATTTGTTGAGATGGGCTGTAGTAAGCCTATTTCTCTTCTTAGTGTGTACCTATAAATTAAAAATAAGAGCATTTTTTCAGGTCTGCAATTTAATTGTAATGCTGCTTAAATGTTGACACCAGATA
Organism: Miscanthus lutarioriparius; assembly: GCA_904845875.1. Lineage (NCBI taxonomy): Eukaryota > Viridiplantae > Streptophyta > Magnoliopsida > Poales > Poaceae > Miscanthus > Miscanthus lutarioriparius. The sequence goes on from CAJGYO010000006.1 coordinate 92,125,588, forward strand.
GGTACTAACCCCTTCAAACCCGCTCCAATTTCTTTCACAACCAGAAGAGCTTGATGTCAAAGATAGGATCCTTGTAGCGATCTTCTGTAAAGCTGGTGTTTCAGTTCCATACAGCCGCCACCATGATGCTGAAATAAATGAAAAACACCTCTACTAGTTAGTAGTTACAACAAATATATTGTTAGATGAAAATAGTCATTCAGAGCAAATCACAGATACATTCTGTCATTCAGAGTAACATCCGGGCATTTTGGCATTCAGAGTTCAGATTCAGTATTCAGGCAATCACAGATACATGCAGATTCAGTATTCAGATTCAGTATTCAGCTTCAGAGCAGGGGAGAGGAGCAGGGGAGGGGAGCAGCGAGCAGGAGAGGGGAGCAGCGAGCAGGGGAGGGGATTGACCTTGGGGCTGCCGCTTAGGGAGGACCGGAGGACAGCGTCGGGGAGGGATGCGCCTGCGGGAGGGGTCGCGCCGACGGGAAGACGAGACCGGTGGGGAGGAGCTTCCAGGCGGGGAGCAGTGTGACCGGCGGGGAGGTGCTTCCAAGCAGGGAGGAGCTTCCAGACGGGGAGGAGCGCGGCCTGCGGATCCACCTGCCCGGCGCCGGAGGGGAAGAGCGTCGCAGGCGGAGGCGGGTGAGCGGCAGCGGCACGAAGCAGGCAGGCGCGCGTCCTTTTCTCCCCTTCTCCCTCTTATCCTTCCCGTGCGAGGCTTCTTTTCCCGTGCCCGAAGCCAGCTGCGCGCGCGCTTCTGCGGGGGTGGAAAATTTTGCGCACTCGCCCGCGGCATCCGCCTAGAGCGCCTGCGCGTCGCCAAATCGCCGCTGAGGCGCTGCGCTCGCCTAGGGGTCCGCCTACCCCCGTAGGCCAAGCGAAACCTGTCGCCTCCCAATTAGTCACGCCTAGGCGAGCGCCTTACGTCGCCTTTTTGAACTTTGCATAGGAGTAGTATGCATGAATGGAACTGCTAGCTGGTAAGAAAAAAATATTTCATAGTATGTTGCGTAGGAGTAGTAAGCATGTAACTGAATGGTACTGCTAGCTAGTAACTGAATGGTACTGAAATTCATTCTTGTTTCCTGAAACTTGCAGTAGATGAATTTTATTTATAAATAAGAGTTAATAGCTCATTGATCACAGATTATAGTTCTGGATCCTTTCATTGCGGCTGTCTCAAGAATTCTTTGGATTTCTTCTCTCTTACATTCGTTCATTTATCTGTCTGTTCATTTTGCCACAGAGGTCTGGTAGTTTTGATATTTGTTTTCTCTGGTTAAAAAAGATTTAAGACAGTCTATTTTTATCCAGTAAGAGCTTAGACAGTTAAGACATTATTTTTATGAATTATTGTGGGAGCTTTAACCACTGAATTTCTAAGCTATCCAAATCCAAATAGTTCATATATTGTTGATAGCTGTAGGTTGAGATGTCTCCTATCTTACAAGCTGCTGCACTGAATGTGCTAGTATTTTCTTTTTGAAAGCAAGCATACGTTTGTCAAACTATTGTTGATAGCTTCTTCCACTTCATTGGAATTGCCTGCATTGCATATAAGCAGCCTTCTTTGTCTAATCAGTTCTTAGACTCCATCTCTTCCCCACCTTTCATCTTTCACGCCTCTTTGGTTCTACTTTCAGACCAGGATACTTGTCGTTTTTACCTGAGGCAATTTGAGTTAGCTTCTTTCTTGTATTTTAGCCGTTTTTGGAGATCATGTGTCGTGTGTTTTCAAGAATTATGGTATTTGATTAGCATCGAAGTGGTCCATTCAAAGCAGAAGATTCTACATCCATTTTCCTGGTTGCTGTCACTTGTTGATCATGATCTATCATCTAGTTGGATTTGTAGTTTTGTTAATGTTGAGTTGCACATATTTGTTGAGTTGCAGTAATTTATTACTTATGACACTGTGTAAAACCTCTCAATATATGTATTCATATTTCTTGCAAGGTTACAAACATTTCATGCTTTGTTGTAGTGCTTGTTCACTGTAAGGCTAGTTTGTTTTTTTTATCTTATCTTAACAAGGCTGCAAAAAGGAAATTTTAACAGGGGGATTTTCTTCCTTTTTGTTTGTGTAAAGGCAGTTAAGAGTTAATAAGTATTGTTATGCTGATGCACCTCCTTTTGTGCTAATCATTTTATTTTCAGGAGGACCCAGACACTGCCCAATCTATCGGATCCAAAAGTTACAATGAGATAGCTAAAATGCTGCCATCCGAAGTTGAGGACAATGCAGGTATTTATGTGCGAATTTGTTCGTCAAATACAAATTGCATTTGATTTGCTTTTCTTACTTTATTTTCTTTGTGACAGTATTAAAAAAGTTTCTCGAGAGCACAAAAGATGGTCTGACTGCTTCTGGGTACATTTTTAGTCCATTGACTGTCTTCAATATGTTCTTACTTGTATTGCTGATGGCACTTTGTTTTCAATATGTTCTTACTTGTATTGCTGATGACACTTTCCAAATATTACAGATTAAGATACTTGAAGGAATCAATCAAAGAATCAAAGATCTGTGTTTTATTCAGAAATAACCATTTCAGTTTTGTGGCTAAGGTATGCCATCTCTGCCCCTAAATTCAGTAGGATGGTAATTGGGGAGGGCCATTTCAGATTGTTTAGAAGAAGCTAATACATGGGGATTTAGCTGCTGCAATTTCCGCTTTATATCATACAAGCCGTCTCAGCCTTCCCAGCAAACTGTTAGTAGAATGCTTCCGTATCATCTTTTTTTTTTAAAGAGAATTAACTCTGCTTTTAAGAAAGCACAATGTAACAGGGTTTACTGGGGTTACCAGCCGCATTACAGTATCAAGCAGAAAAGAGCTAAAACTCTCAATTCTTACAAGGACAAAACAGAAACAAAAGAACTAAGCCGACTAGATTTCAAAGACATCCGTTGCTGAAGTAGACGTGGGCTTAAAGTTCTTCAACCATTTCAGAATTTCTTCTAGCACTTGCAGCACGCGCTCCTTGTCTTTCTCCTTCAACAGTACACTCCATCTCTGTAAGTATGATGTTGCCACATATATTACATCAGTTGGTGACTTAATAAACGATTTTTCAATAGCCATCTTATTTCGCGTAGTCCACAGAGCCCATGCAAACCCCGCAAAAAAGAACATTACCAACCGATTTGGTAAAGGGCCCTTGCCCTGTAACCATGAACTGGACATGTCCTCCAGAGATCTGGGGCATGCCTCTTAACTCAAGGATATCCTGTAAAATCCCCCAGACTAGTTTAGCCAAGTGACATTTGAAAAACAGGTGATCAACGGTTTCAATGCAGTCACAGAGGCAGCAGCTTCTATTACCCTTCCACCCTCGCTTTACCAGGTTACCAGCTACCTGGAGTTTATTATAGAACATTTGCCAGAGGAAAATTTTAATTTTCAATGGAATTTTGGCCTTCCAGATCAAACCAGCCACCCTACTAGGCATTCCACGATCTGTCTGAAATCTATACAGAGATTTTGTGGAGAAATGTCCTTTTGGCTCTAAGGCCCAGGAAACAACATCACTTGTCTGACTGTCAGGACTGCACCCTTGCAGTGAATCAGTTAGCTCCAACCAGCAGTTGTGTTCCTGGACAGTCAAGGATCTCCTAAAATCCATAATCCATTCATCCCCCTCCCAACATTCAGAAACAGAGCAATGAGGGTATCTCACCATCCTGTAAAGGTTTTCATGGCTAACACTCAGTGGGACCTCCTTGGCCCAACAATCCTCCCAGAATTTACAATGATCTCCATTTCTTACTTTGAACACAGCCCCCAACTTAAACAAATGTTTCACTTTATGGAGACCTTGCCAAAACTGAGATACTCCCTTTGTCCTAGAATCAAAAAACCCCCCCTCTCCCATGTACTTTGCTTTGAGAATCTTGAACCATAATTCATCAGGTTCTTGAAAAATCTTCCAAATCCATTTAACTAGAAGACAATCATTCATAATCCTAGTGTTAATAATCCCCAGACCCCCTTGGTCTTTTGGTCTGCATACCATTTCTCATTTAGCCATGTGGTATTTAAACTTTTCTTCAGCTCCTTGCCAAAGAAATTTGGCTCTAATGCTATCCATTTTCTTATGCACCCCATCAGCTAGCCAATAGAAGCCCATACAATACAAATGAATGCTACTCAAACACGAATTGGTTAAAATCTGTTTCCCCCCCTGAAGTTAAGAATTTCCCTTTCCAAGGATCAAGTCTAGTATTCATTTTCTGTGGCATAAAACTAAAAGCCCCCATGGCTAGGTGGTGATCACTGATTGGAATTCCCAAATATTTCAAAGGAAGTTCCTTAAGGACACAATTAAGCATGTTTGCCATTTCTTCTTTCACTCCCTGAGAAGCTCCAAAACCATACACCTCACTCTTGTGGTAATTAATTTTTAAACCAGTCAACCATTCAAAACAATAAAGGATCAATTTCAAGTTAATAATAGAACTAGCAGACCCATCTAGCATGATCACTGTGTCATCAGCGTACTGAATGTGAGTAATCCCCCCAGGGACAAGATCCTCGAGGACCCCTTTAATATGTCCTTTTTGTGAGGCCTTATCAAGAAGCACCCCTAGGGCATCAGCTACTAAGTTGAAAAGAAGAGGTGAGAGAGGATCCCCTTGCCTTAAACCTCTAAATGTTTTAAAATAAGGACTCCTTTCCCCATTAACATTAATGCAAACCTTCCCATCTTTCACTGTTTTCATCACCCACGAGATCCAAGTCCCAGGAAAGCCTTTTCCTATCATGACCTGCTCTAAGAAGCTCCATCTCACTTTGGCATAAGCTTTTTCAAAATCTAATTTTAAAATAAGACCCTTTTTGAAGATTGTAGTTCATGTATCACCTCATGCTGATAATTTGGTTCTTGCTGATAATTTTCTTGCTGATAATTTTCTTGGCCACAGGAACAAGTCTGTTAGTTAGCACTTTTGTAAAGCATTTAAAGTCTACATTTAACAGGCAAATCGGCCTAAAATGTTTGATATTGTTTGCTTCCTTAAGCTTAGGCACTAAAGTGATAACCCCATAGTTCAACCTCTTAATGTCTAACTTATCATTGTAAAAGTCTGTGAACATGTTTATCATCTCCTCCCTGATCTATTCCCAGAACTTCTTAAAAAACACAACCCCATAGCCATTGGGGCCAGGGGCCGAGTTTTCTTTCATACCCATCACCACCTCCTTAATCTCCTCCATGGAGAAAGGTTTTATTAGCTCCAGTTTATCTACATCTGACACCTGTAACTCGGCGGGCCAAAACTCTGAACTCAAAGTCATGCTACATTGCTCATTCTGCCCAAATAAGCTCTTGTAGTAGTCTACAATGTGGGAAGAGATAGCACTTTGACCCCTGATATCCTCACTACCATTTTCAAGAAAAGCAATCGTCTTCTTCCTCCTCCTTCCATTAACAAACTGGTGGAAAAACTGGGTGTTTGCGTTCCCTTGCAAAATCCAGTTTGCCCACTTTTTGCTTCCACTGTAACTCCTCAACTAAGTTCATTTTATCCAAGGAATTCTCCAAAGTAATTCTCTCTTCCCACTCAGCATTGCTTAAAAGTCTGATTCAGCAGTGATATCAATCTCTTCAATTCTGTTAGAAATGTTTTTTTTAATCTCTTTGTTTTCCCGAGCAATTTTCAAACTCCACCCCCTCAAGTACTTTCTTAGAGATTGCAGGCACCCATGCCAAACATCTAAGGAATAAGAAGACTTAACAAAATTTTCCTTAAAATCCCTGTTAGCTAATCTACTGCCACCTTGTATGAACACAGCAGAGGAAGGCGGCGCCGACTTTGCCCCCTCACCAGTGATATCAGAGTCAGCTGCAGTGTGCAGGCGCCATGCAGCTCACTCACCAGAGCACTATAGGCACATGCAAGTTGGCTCAAGCAGAGTCAACCACAGTATGCTTATCTAGTTATCTTTATTATAGCATGTGCTGTTTGTACTTTGGTTAGATAGATAGAGTTGTATAAATAAGGTACCAAGGCAACTCAGTAAAGAGAGCTCAGATTTGCCATCACATAGACAGGGCCTCGGCCAACGTTGTTGTCTTGTATTGTGCGTGCTTGCTCTGTTCTCCCTTCTTCTTCGAGCTCGATCTGTAGTGTGTGGGTACGGACAAAGCCGGTACGGTGGTCGACACGGCTAGTGGTCTGGAGGCCAGGGGTCTGAGACTAGTGGTCTAGAGACTACAGGGGTCTGAGACTAGTGGTCTAGAGACTAGTGGTCTAGAGACCAGGGGTGTCGAGGCTTGTGGTCTGGAGGCTATCTGGTTCACTGTCGTCAGTCGGTGATCCCGTAGGTCAACAAGTGGTATCAGAGCCTCGTACAAGCGCCGTTGTCATTCTAACCGATGGCGATAACAGGCGGTTTGGAGTTGGGCGACGGCAGTGACACTGTCATAGCTGCCCAACCACTACCGGAGGTAGTTTTCCGCACGGTGCGGGAGGTCAGCGGCACCACTTGGCCGACGCTGACTCGCACAAACTATGGAGAGTGGTCGGTGACCATGAAGGTCAAGCTCAGAGCCCGACGGCTTTGAAATGCTGTTGACAAGGGCACTAACGTGGAAGAAGACGACATGTCAGCGTTGGAGGCTATCCTCATTGCTGTATCTGCGTGTCTGAGGAACCGTTGGGGACGAAAAAGCTCAACTAAGGAGGCGTGGGAGGCCATTGCGGCGATGAGCGTCGGTTCCGATCGCGCAAAGAAGGCGACGGCCCAGCTTCTGAAGCAGGAGTACGCAAACCTCAAGTTCAAGGATGGTGAAATAGTGGAGGACTTTTCCCTCCACCTGCAGACGCTCATCAGCAAGCTGAAGAGCCACGGCGTCACCATCGACGAAGAGGAGGCGGTCTCCAAATTCCTCTACTCCGTGCCGATAAAGTACATCCAGATCGCTCTCTCCATAGAGACGATCTTTGGACTTGTCCACCCTCACCATCGAGGATGTGGCGGGCCATCTGCGGGCGGTGGGCGGCGCTGGAGCAAAGCGATAGCAACGAAGGGCGATGGGAAACTCTGGCGACGGAAGAGGAGGGGCTGCTCGGCGAAAACTTCGGGAAGGCGGCCTCCTCCGATCAAGCGGTGGCAGCGACAAACATCGCGGCGGGGGCTTCTTCGGAGAAGAAGCAAATCGACTCAACGCTGTCGGTGTTGCGCAAGAAGGGCCAAAGAAGGCCCAAATCGCAAGAAGGAAAAGACTCGGCTCACTGTCAATGATGAGGATGAGGCCACTATCCTTATGGCGGCGTTACGTACCGCACGCACGTCGAGGCCATGGAGAGGAAGAGGCGACAACGGTGGAAGGATCTAGCAAGGCCCTGAAGACCGTCAACCTCAACGAACCACGCGCCCAAGTCCATCTCGGGTGTGTGGGCGCCGACCAGGAGCAGCGGTGGTATCTGGACTCTGGTGCCAGTAACCACATGATTGACTCCAAGGACTCCTTCTCTGAGCTTGACGGTGATGTTACCGGTACGATGAAGTTTGGTGATGGCTCAAGGGTGGCCATCCAAGGGCGCGGCACCATCATCTTTAGATGCCAAAACGGGGAGCACCGCGCGCTAACGGATGTATACTACATCCCGCAGCTGCGTTCCAGCATCATCAGCATTGGTCAGCTAGATGAGCGCGGTAGCGAGGTTCTGATCAAGGACGGCGTTCTGAGGATCAGAGACCGGGAGCAGCGACTTCTAACCAAGGTGAAGAGATCCCTGAACCGGTTGTACCTGCTCGACTTAAAGGTAGAGCAGCCGGTCTGCCTGGCGGCAAGGCACTCCGAGGAGCCGTGGATATGGCATGCTCGGTTCGGACATCTCAACCGACGCGCTTTGGTCGGTGGGAAGATGGTCCGAGGGCTACCCCACATCAAACACGGAGGCGAAGCCGTGTGGATACCGTCTGGCCGGAAAGCAGAGGAGGCTACCTTTCCCAAAGGCGGCCAAGTATCGCGCGAAGGAAGCTCTCGAGCTAGTTCACGGCGACCTCTGCAGGCCGATCATGCCTGCTACATGCGGTGGTCGGCGGTACTTCCTCCTGCTCATGGACGACTGCAGTCGCTACATGTGGCTGCAACTCCTGATGAGCAAGGACGAAGCGGCGGTGGCGATCAAGAAGTTCAAGATGCGCGCGGAGGCCGAGAGCGGCAAGAAGCTCCGTGTACTGAGGACTGATCGGGGTGGCGAATTCACTTCGGTGGAGTTTGCTACGTACTGCGCGGATCAAGGTGTGGGGCAACATCACACCGCGCCGTACTCGCCACAACAGAATGGCGTGGTGGAGCGACGGAACCAGACAGTGGTCGGCATGGCTCGATCCATGATGAAGGCCAAAGGGATGCCGGCAAAGTTCTAGGGAGAGGCGGTGACCACGGCGGTATTTATCCTCAACCGCTCTCCAACCAAAGCCCTAACGGGCAAGACGCCGTTCGAAGCTTGGTACGGGGGCAAGCCGAACGTGTCATTCATCCGGACATTCGGTTGCATCGGCCACGTCAGGAAAACGAAGCCGAACCTCACCAAGCTGGAGGACAGGAGCACACCCATGGTGTTTCTGGGCTACGCGGAGGATACCAAGGCGTACCGGCTCTATGACCCTCGCGGAGACAAGGTGACTGTCTCGCGCGACATTGTGTTCAACGAGGAGGCAGCTTGGGACTGGAACAGTCCGAGCACGGGGGAAGCGGGAGGCTTCACCAAGACCTTCGTCGTCGAGCACTTGGTCATCCACGGCGGTGGAGACGCTGCGGAACAGGTGCCACGCACTCCGGGAGGAGCGCCGAGCACTCCGGCGGTAGAGTCGAGCACTTCTGGGACAGTGCCGAGCACTTCGGGAGCAATGCCGAGCACTCCGGGAGGAGTGTCGTGCACTTCTGAAGGGATGCCGAGTACGCCAGGAGTGGAGCCAGGAGGTTCTGCAGTGGTGGCGACCACTTCAGGATGGGTGCCGAGCACTCCCGTAGCGGAGCCAAGACGTCTTACTGTGGTTCTAACCACTCCAAGACTGAGGCTGGGCACTCCTACAGTGTGGCCGAACACTGCAGGAGTTATGACGAGCAGCTCAGAAGAAGTGCCGAGCACTTTGGGTGCTATGCAGGGTACTCCGGCGGAAGAAGGAACTCCATCGCCCCCGATCGAGTTCGTCTCACCTCCAAGTGATACCACTGAGTTCGTGGACGCCTACCACGAAGGGGAGGAGTTGAGGTTCCGCAGGCTGGACGATATCATCGGCGGCACAGGTCCCTCAGGACTGGCGGCCAGGCTGCTCAACGACATAGAGCTGCTACTCGTCACTGCGGAGGAACCACCCACGTTCGCGCTAACCGAGCGCGATGGAAACTGGCGACGGGCAATGCTGGAGGAGATGAAGGCGATCAAGGAAAACGAGACTTGGCAGCTCGTCGATCCACCCCCAGGATGCCGTCCGATCAGCCTGAAGTGGGTGTACAAAGTCAAAAGAGACGAGCTCGGCGCCATCGTCAAGCACAAGGCGCGCCTCGTCACCCGAGGCTTTGTCCAGAGCGAGGGCATCGACTTCGAGGAGGTCTTTGCGCCAGTAGCGCACATGGAGTCGGTCCGTTTGCTACTTGCTTTGGCGGCAGCAAAGGAATGGTGCGTCCATCACTTGGACGTTAAATCGGCCTTCCTCAACGGCGAGCTGGCGGAAACAGTCTTCGTTAGGCAACCTCCAGGGTTCGCTGTCAAGGGAGAGGAGCACAGGGTGCTCCGACTACGCAAAGCGCTCTACGGGCTGCGGCAAGCCCCTCGAGCATGGAACGCCAAGCTTGACACCACGCTGGGTGAGCTTGGGTTTCAGAGGTGCGCAACCGAGCACGTGCTCTACACGCGACGACGGGGGAAGGAAGAGCTCGTGGTCGGCGTGTATGTGTATGACTTAATCGTCACCGGCGCACGCATGGAGGACCTCAACAGCTTCAAGCGCGAGATGGCAGCTCGTTTTCAAATGAGCGATCTCGGCGCACTCTCCTACTACCTCGGCATCGAGGTGAGGCAAGGGAAGGAGGAACTCACGCTCGGGCAGAGCGCGTATGCCTCCAAACTATTGGAGAGGAGCGGTATGGTGGAGTGCAAGCCATGCGTGACTCCGATGGAGGAGCGGCTGAAGCTGACGAAGGACAGCACCACGGCGAAATTGGATGCAACACTCTACCGGAGCATCGTCGGCAGTCTGCGCTACCTAGTCCACACAAGGCCGGACATTGCGTTCGCCGTGGGCTACGTCAGTCGCTTCATGGAGGATCCTAGAGAGGATCACTGGGCTGCGGTGAAACGGCTACTACGCTACGTCAAGGGGACGGTGAATCATGGAATCATCTTCCCAAAGACCGGGGGAAGTAGGCTGCGGCTCACGGTGTTCAGCGATGCAGACATGGCGGGGGACATCGACGGACGACGGAGCACCCCTGGCATACTCGTCTTCCTCGGGTCAGCCCCAATTTCATGGTTGTCGCTGAAATAGAAGGTAGTAGCGCTATCTATGTGCGAGGCAGAGTACGTAGCGGCGGCCACAGCGACGTGCCAAGTTGTGTGGCTACGTCGGCTACTGGGCGAGCTAACCGGCGTGGAAGCTCACCCACCAGCACTGATGGTGGACAACCAGCCCACCATCACCCTCGCGAAGAATCCGGTTCTGCACGACCGGAGTAAACACATCGACATGAAGTTCCACTTCCTCAGGGACTGTGTTGATGGAGGCGATCGTCATCGAGTTTGTCGAAACGGTCGGGCAACTCGCGGACGTCCTCACCAAGCCGCTTTCGGACGACTTCGACTCACGGAGTGAAGGAGATGATCGGCATGGAGGGGGTGCAAGGGTTAGCAATGAGGGATTAGGGAAGATTGTTAGCTAATCTATCGCCACCTTGTGTGAACACAATGCAGAGGAAGGCGGCGCCGACTTTGCCCCCTCGCCAGTGATAATCAGTAGCAGCTGAAGGTGCGGCGCCGCACGGCTCACTCACTGCAGTGAGCAGTAGGCACATGTAGTGGCGGCGCGCAGTCAGCCTCAATGCTTATCTAGTTCTTTATTATAGCATGTGCGCTTTGTACTTTGGTTAGATAGATAGAGTTGTATAAATAGGGCACCAAGGCAACTCAGTAAAAAGAGCTTAGATTTGCCATCACACAGACAGGGCCTCGGCCAACGTTGTTGTCTTGTATTGTGCGTGCTTGCTCTGTTCTCCCTTCTTCTTCGAGCTCGATCTGTAGTGTGTGGGTACGGACAAAGCCGGTACGGTGGTCGACACGGCTAGTGGTCTGGAGGCCAGAGGTCTGAGACTAGTGGTCTGGAGATTACAGGGGTCTGAGACTAGTGGTATGGAGGCCGGGGTGTCAAGGCTAGTGGTCTGGAGGCTATCTGGTTCACTGTCGTCAGCCGGTGATCCCGTAGGTCAACAATCCCCCATTTGGATTTAAACAGGTCATAAAAACCTTCATGATGTAACCACTTTTCCACAAAAAAGAAGTATTTAGGCTTGGAGGCTCCTTGCTCTCCAGTGTCCAAGACAAGAGGAGAGTGGTCAGACCCAATCCTTGCTTTTGACCATGCAAAGCTATTAGAATAGTTCAAATCCCAGCTAGCAGAAACAAGAATTCTATCAAGTTTAACCAAAGTAGGATTTTTCTGTTTGTTAGACCAAGTATATTTGACCCCACTGATAAAGATCTCCCTAAAATGAAAGGAGCCAATGAAGTTATTAAAGATTTCCATGAGCTTAGGATCTCCATGACCCTGATTCCTGTCCTTATTACTTCTAATGAGATTAAAATCATCCCCCCAAAAAAAATCATAGTCAACACTTCATTAGAGCAGAAATTAGATAACTCCAGGATAAAATCCTCGGAGGACTCGTGTTCTGCAGGCCCATACACATTTATAACCCAGAACCTGAAATTAGTTAGTCTATTCCTGATCAGACAACCCAAAAAGTGACCAGCTAACTCGACTTGTTCAATCTCAAAGCTTTCCAACTTGACACCTAACAATAGGCCCCCTGAATGACCATTTGCTGGAATCCATTTCCACACAAAGTCAACAGAGCCAGACATGTCTTTTAGCTCTCGATCAGAAAACTCTTGCTTAATGGTTTCTTGAATCCCCACTATGTCCAAGTTTTCTTGCAGAATATGTTTAAGAATAATCCCCCTTCTATGCACAGTCCCCAACCCCCTAACATTCCAGAACATGCACCTCATTTGGATTACTAGAAAAAGTAGAATCCCTAAAAGCACCATGGTCAGTACTGACAAAGCCTCCCTTGGCTAGATCAGACATGCCATCTCTATTATGGTTTCCAATAGCCCCCATGGCTAAATCATCTGTCTGAATATCAGACGAAGACCCTTGCCTTTCTTTCTGTTTTTCCAAGAAGACTTTGTAGTTTACTTCTGCAATAGCTGCTCTAGCAAGTTCTTCTGTTCTAAACACATCAATTTGTCCTTCAATATCCTCTAACTCTATGTCCAGATCAAGGATAACCTTTTCCAAGTGATCATTGGAAGTATTATTAAGTACAGTAAAAGGATTAGGATTAGATGCAGTACCTGTTATGGTGTTCTTGGCAATAGCTCTATTGGCAGCTTTTACAGCAACAGGTATGCCATCCCTTGGCACCCTGCTGCTTGTTCTTGTAGCCACCACAATCTGCTTCCTATTCTTTTTCTTAGTCTTCCTAGCCTTTGGGGACTGCCACCCACCCCTGACAGTCATTCTCCATATCAGAACTCTTGCTCTGGTCAGAAATATAATCCATGAAATCTTCTTCATCAAGCTGATTGGGTGTCTTCCTGTTACCCCCTTTGTCCAAATCTATCAACTGGGTATTCACCTCAGTAGCTTCCTTCCCTGGAACCAAACTGTCATTTGCCTTTGGTTGAGATAACCCACTAGCTATATTATCCAGGGTTACACTTGTCTGAATGCTGCTGTCTTCTTGAGTAAGCACCCCAAATCCCTCCTGTTCCTGTGAATCCTGTTCAACAGTCAGGCTCAACTTTGGCCACTTGTTCTTGTCCATCAGAAAAGGCCCATCTGCCCCATGCACAATGAACTGTTTCTCATTTCCATAGATCTCTTTGTCCTTATCAATATTTGACCCATCCCTATTTTTGTTTACTGACCCCACCTCACCCCCAATCTCAATTGCACTTGTCAGGAGAACAACTCTAAGTTGATGATCCAGATGGAAAGCAGAAATAGGAGTAGCCATACCCCCCTGCCTATCTCTTTGGAGTTATCTGTAGAATCCACCTCCAAGCAATCCTCCATCCTTCCGTATCATCTTGTTGTATTATGGTCACCATTTTGTTCATGTATTTACTTTTGTAGGTTGGTGAAGATTTGCTCGTGTTGCAATCTGCCGAAGAACAAGTTAAGAAAACCCCGGACGCTGTGTGGAGGGTTTTGGAAGAGGTATGTTATGTTGAAGTTGAACCATTTACTCCCTGATCTTTTGGTAACTACACAAGGTGCACCAACTCAATATGTGATCTGGCTAGTTTTTAGTGTTTTTAATTTATTTTTATGCTCTCTATTGAAGGTCAGTGAGAAGGGGAAGTTGCTAGCTTCAGACTTTTCAGAAATCGAGCAGCAGGCTATCGGACATGATGCTGAAGAATCAATTGCTCTTAAAAGGCAAGAGGCGATTCTTGAGGAAGAGGCACGGGAAAAAATGTATGTATTTTTTATGCTCATGGTGAATAAGCTACTAAGATTTTCAGTTGCATAAATTCAGTTAGCTCAAACATAATTCCTATTTGGGTAACTTGCAGGAAAAAGTCGAAACCGTCAAGTAGACAAAGGCGAAGACTTAAAAACAAGATGGCTGAGAGTGTGGTGGCATGCGATAAGAGCTCCGAGGAATTTTATGTGTTCTTTTGTGCTTATGGTCAATAAGCTAAATTTCCAATTCCTTGAATTCGGTTCAATTTCACAATGAAACTTACACAGAGAATCCTTATTGGATAACTTGCAGGAAAGGGTCAAAATCGAAAGGGACCAGGAGGTGGAAAAGGAGGAAACACAAGAAGAAAAAGATGATAACACATCTGAAACTTTTAAGCGTTTTCTGACAGAGTAAGCACTTCTTTTGGCGCAGTCTTTTTCTTTTGACATTAGTGATAAGACAGAAATCTGCTTTGATTGATTGGTTCCATAGGCATTAATTTATATAGTTATATTAGGTGCCTGCTGTATATATACTTTCACTTATGGATCGCTAGATCCGCACCATTTGTCCTAAGCACTTGTATGTTTATTTATATAATTTTTAATAGAATTTCAAAGGAATGAATGTGTTTAGAATCTGATCTATGATGGTTATCCCAGCTTGTGAATGAAGAAATAGATAGTGAGACTTGTTTATTTACACTGTATCTTGTCATGTGCTTAGGACATTTGATGAAGACCCGAAGGTAGGGCGTCTGGACATGTCAGGTAACATGCTCAATCAATAGATTAGGTTATCTCTCTTCAAACTGATTTTTTGCTATTCATAATTCTTCTGACCTACTGATCTAAATGGCTTATTCTGGTTAAATATCTGCTTAATGATGAGCAATTCTTCATTCTGAAGATCTGACTTTTCAATTTTTTCAGAGGGCGATGCAAATACGTCCAGTTCTCAGGTGGTCTCATAAGGAAGATTTCCCCATGGAGCTGGAGTGCAGAGGCACGAACCAATGAGCGTGTATGGGAGAGACCACTTGGGTGGCATAACTTGCTTGACTAGATATTCTTTTGCCTAGATCGTTCAAAAAGATTTCTTTTGTATTCCCGGTAGAGCGGAGGTTTTTTTTTTTGGACAACAATTAGAGCGGAGGTTGATGGGCGTGGAAGGATGACATAACTTCCTTGCCTTCTATCTTTATTATTATTTTTGTCTTCTGGACGGATAGTAAGGCAGAATAGATGCTAGACTGATCTGCTCGAGGGCAAGATGGGATACCGTAGCAAACTGGATCTCGGTGGTGTACGGATGTTGCATTCAGGAGGCTCCATGGCGTTTTCTTTTTTGTGGCTCCTGTCTCAAGCGCAGCAGTAATTTAACGAGATTAAACTTGCTTGTGTGTGCTGCCCCTGATTGCGGCGCCGACCATAGTGTGTGCTGCTTGCTCGTTTGTTGGCTGTGGCGCCGCACGTGCTAGGCGGCTGCTTCCGCCTCCCTCTGTGTCGGCCCTGCCTCGTTTGTTGGCTGTGGCACCGCATGTGCTTGGCGGCTGCGGCTGCTTCCGCCTCCCTCTGCGTCGGCCCTGCCCTTGCTGCGGTTACTGTGCTTGGCGCCTCACGCCGCTGCTAGCTCTCCCTCCCACGCTAAGTTAGCAGTAATCGCAGTGTTGCTGTGGCCCTGTCGATGTGCCGGCGCGCCCTCTGGAGGCAACGGCACGGTCGGCGGCAGAAGGCGGACGGCGCGACAGCTTGGAGGGATGGCTGGGAGCGGTTGGGAAAGAAACGACTAGCTACAGAAACCGTCTTTCTGCTTGAAAGGCGTCCAAGCTGTGGAGAAAAGGCTGAACTCAAGAAGTGGGCTGACTGACGTTAAGGGTCCATTTGGTAGAGATCAGCTTCAGCTCTAGCTCAGCGCTTTGCCTTGATGACTAATGAAAAGAGTAAAATGTTCATAGTGCCTTTCTTTTTTTTTTTCTTTTTTTTCTTTCTTAAGTTTTCCTTTCCTATTTCTCTTTGGAAAAAGTATATATATAACCCCTGATGTTTAATATAATGTCTACTTCACCCCTGAATTATAAAACCATGTATTTTGCCCTTTAAACATTTTCAAACTGTCTATATAACCCCTTGGAGTGGTTTTGGATCTTGGTTTTGCTGACGTGGCTATCCATGTTGGCACACATTGACACCTTGGCGGTCGGCCCAGCTGTCAGACCTCTTGGCCCTCTGTATTCTTCTTTGGCATTCCGTCGAACAGCTCCCGTGTGGTTGACAAACCCAGCCTTGACTACACGCCGAGCTTGACGGCGTCCAGATAGAGCAGCCGTGGGCGCCACTCGGAAAAAAGCCTCCGCGCGTAGCAGGTCACGCTCCTTGAGATGGGGGGCGACCATGGCGGCATAGGCGGCGGCGTCCTAGCCCGGCGTCTCATCGAGCGCAGCACGAGTGGCCGCGGCGCCGTGCTCCGACTTGGGGGTCTTAGCCGTAGCCGACGGCGTACTGCAGCGCTGTGTCCACGGCAGGCTGCGAGCGGTGTCCTCTGTATATAGATAAACCACGCCGAGCAAGCTGATCATCAGAACAAGGAAGCGACAAGCGAGCGCGTAGCAGAGCTGCATGCCCAACATGTCCCAGCACGGTGGTCTCAGGGGTACGGCTCGGCGATGGCGCGAGGTCCACGGCGGCGAGAGCAGCTGGGCGGGGCGAGACTGGCGGATTCGGCTCGGCGTACGCGTACGCGAGCGCCGTCGAGCCGAATATGAAGAGGCAGACTGGCGGAGTCACGCACGGACTCACGGAGACGGAGTGACGGAGCCGCCGTTGTCGACTCGCCGCTCATGG
This sequence comes from Miscanthus lutarioriparius, assembly GCA_904845875.1. Lineage (NCBI taxonomy): Eukaryota > Viridiplantae > Streptophyta > Magnoliopsida > Poales > Poaceae > Miscanthus > Miscanthus lutarioriparius. The sequence goes on from CAJGYO010000006.1 coordinate 92,142,138, forward strand.
AGACACGGAACGGATCAGGATCGACGGAAACGGCGCGGCGCACGGCAAGGCGGCGATCAGGCCCTAGCGGATCACTGCAGCCGATCAGCGACCATCACTTCATCAATCATCAGGTCATCAGCCGATCAGGCCCTAGCCCCTAAGTATTTTTTTCCTTAATCGTTTTTCATCCAAATTAATTATTTCATATTTCTAGTGCTCGGTACTTATATAATCATGTTTTTCTTCTAATTTAGGTGTTAGAATATTAGAATGTTATCTAAGAAACATTTGTTGGGAGCTCAGAAAAGAAAACGAAAAAATTTAGAATATTTATATATAGTCTAGAGGGGCCGTCACGATGAGTTCGCCGGAGGGCCCTCAAAATCCTAGGACCGGCACTGGCGCCCGCAATGCATGTGACGTCGTACGTGCAAGTACCCGATCGTGCATGATGAGCTTGCGATCGACACAGGGAAGCCGCCCTACCTGAGGAGCCCCAGGCACAAGCATACCTGGCACAACCTCGAGGTGTCGTACCTGCACGGCTTCGTGGACACGCAGGGTGCGTGGCAGGGTGAACAAGGCATACGACGCGCTGCGGAACAGCAATAGGGTGGTGGGTGCCGTTGCTGAACAAGGGAATGGTGGAGGGAGCAGACAGAAACGTCAGGGGGCTATATAGACTTTTTCCATTTCTCTTTTCTTTTCTATTCTCTCTCTACGTTATCCCACACTAGGTAAATGCCCGTGCGTTGCAACAGGAACACATAATACACAATAATATATGTATAAGCATGTGTTATACTGTTATCTAAAATAAATACTGCAATCGTGATGTTCCAATCAATATTACATAAGTCTTCAAGAAAGATAAATAGTTAAAATATAATTCTAAATTTGAATGCGAAACTGAAACATCAACTTTAATTGTCCATAACGTAAGAACCTATCACATCACTTCATGCCTACGATACGCGAAAGATAAGCTTGCACTTCTTTGGGAATTAAAGTTTGTCTTGAATTTCCTTTGTATGTCAATAGAGATTCACGAAGCATGTCCACATGCACCAGCAGTAATAGGTGTACTCGCTAAGGCAGCCCTAGCCGCTGGAACGAGTTTTTTTGTCATTATACATGTTATCCGGTATTTTTTCCGTAATCATAACAAGTTTGTGTTTCACAATACATGTTTTACAATATATTGTACAATTAAGAATCTAATCTCTCAATAGTTCGACCAGGAGAACGTGCTTTGCATAGACACCATGCTGTAGTTGGTCACCAATCAAAGATGTTCCAGAAGATTTTCAAGTCCAACATGTGGCGTCTGACTCCTTGCAGCTGAAGCATGTAGATGGCTCACACTGTAGTTAGAAGTATCCTGCACAATGTTTTCAAGGCGGTAAGGCGAGACGTGGCGAGTGACTACCGCCTTACGCTTAGGCGAGTAAGGCGAAGGCGAGGCGACACCTTACCAACTAAAGGAAATTTTAAAACAGCAGCTCAGAGTAGTATATAGATTTTTTTTGAGCAAACTCAGAGCAGTATATAGATGATAAAGAAAAAAGGAAAGGAAAAAAAGAAAAACAAAGGAGGAGTAAGAAGCCCAGCCCACATGCACCAAGCAGCCCATGTGGCCCTCACCCTAGTAGCCCTAGCGTGTCTTCATCTCTCTCGGTCTCTCCTGCACCGCGCCGCCGCCGCAGCTTCCGCCTCCGCCCATCTCTCTGTCTCTTCCCTCCCGTTCCCTCCGCCTCCACCCACCTCTCTCTCTCTCTCTCTCTCTCTCTCTCTCGATAGTGGAAGAGGAACAGAGGAGGCGGGGAAACAGCAGCCCACCGGCGGCTGCACCTCGCGTGGATGGGGAAGAGGGTAGGGGGAGGCGGAGCGGCTCGTGTCCTGCTCGATGGAGGACCAGAGGAGGCGGCGGGGAAACAGCAGCCCGCCGGCGGCTGCTCCTCGCGCGGATGGGGAAGAGGGGAGGGGGAGGAGGAGCCTATTCTTGAGGCGGAGGCTGGCCGGCAGCAGCTTCTCCCGGCGGCGCGGGTGAACGCATTCACGCGGGCAAGCAGGTAGGTCCGTCTTCCCCGCGAGCGCTCCTCTCTCTACTCTCTGATTTCTCCCGCGCTCCTCTCTCCACGCGCGCCTAATCTCTGCGGGCGTGACTGCTCTTTTCCCCCATCCTTTCTCCCGCACTCCCGTGTTTTCCTGCCGCGAGCATCCCGTTTGGTGCCCGCCTTGCTCGATCTGGGAAGAATCGGACGCCAAAGCGATGTTTTCCGGACGCCACAGGCCTAAGGCGGACGCCATACGAATTTGAGGCGAGTCGTCTGCCAAATCGTTTGGCCTGGAGCACCTTGGCGATTAGGCGACGCCAAAGCGACGCCTTAAAAACATTGATCCTGCATATTCGTTGTTTGTTAATTTTTAAAGTTAAAGTACTATTGATTATCCTAAAAAAATATGTATTTACGTGCATGCATTACCTCTTTCATGCAGTTAGAACCTCTTTATATATGATATTTTTTGTGAATATATCCTTTGTCGGTTTCTTCTTCCCATTCCCTTTTCCTTTCCCCTTATTCACGTCTTTCTCAGCAGCCGGCACGGCTAGGATCCTAATGTTTGATCTTGCCGTAGCTCTTGATAGCGCCACATACAATTGGTTGTGCGAGAACACTGGTTCTGGTAAGTATACTCCGACGTTAGGGATAGTCTGGCCCTGTGCCTTGTTAACGGTCATCGCGAAGCTGAGCCGAATAGGGAATTACTTTCGCTTAAATTGGAAAGGGAACATCTCATCGTCCGGCGGGCATAAGGGTATGCGAGATAGAAAACCCGCTTTCCAGCATGTTGTTCTAACACAATTTCTGAGTCTATGGTATTCTTTTGGAACCCCCGTATGATAAGCCTGGTACCATTACAAAATCCGTTCGCAGGGTCAATGTTCCTAAGCAATATGACCGCACAACCAACCTTCAGCTTCAACACATGTGGAGGTAGACCATTGGGTGTCAAAGTGTTAAGGAATTTCTCAGGGTAGTAGTTGTGCGGATCATCCACCGCACAGTGAAAGCTATGGTACACCATCTCATCCCCGTAGAAATGACCTATCATCTTAATATTAATCATATCAACCCAGTCATTCCGCATAGATAAGATCGCTCGAGAGGTGATATAATCTTTGCTTGACATATTCGCATTGAGATTAGGGAATATGCAGTCAATTAGAGTATCAAGATCACTATCTTTCCTAGTGTGCGGTATGGATATATCATGAGAAAGACAGATTTCATCATGAACAGTCGCCTCCTCAGATCCTCCACCGACACGCAACAAGTATTCTGCAAACCATGGGTCGCTCTTTGTCCTCATGTTGCGCACCAGTTTTGGATGTCGCATGGAATCCCAAAGGTACGACATCCGTAGCGAGGCACCGACAACTTGAGCCCTCGACCCTCTCCGAACAATGGGAAGAACCTGTCTGAAATCTAGACCGAACACCACAGTCTTCCCTCCGAATGGCAGCTCTGATCGGTCCATTATATCACGGAGACTGTTATCCAGTGCCTCGACAAACTGCCTCTTTGTCATGCTAGCCTCGTCCCAAATAATGAGAGATGATGCTCGAAGCAGCTTGGCAGTACCACCCTATTTCGTGAAGGTGCAAAAAGCCCCATTATCAATGGTGAGGAGAATCTAGAAGCGCGAGTGGGCGGTTCTACCACCAGGCATTATTGAGGCCGCGACACCAGATGTAGCTGTTGCCACAGCAATCTTTTTCTGACTGCGTATAGTAGCGAGAAGTGCTCTGTACAGATAAGTCTTTCTGGTCCCACCAGGACCATCCACAAAGAAGAGACCCCCGTGTTCGGTATCAACCGAGGACATAATCTCATCGTATGCAGCCCGCTGCTCTTCATTAAGGGTGTTTGATAGAGCCACATCATCCTCGTTAGCCTCAATGCTAGCCTCCTAAAAATCTCTCTAGGAATATCACAAGAGGCATCATATGTGTCGTCGATATCAGGAAGTGGGTACATCTTTATATCCTTCTGCATTGATTGTAGCAATTTTCGAATATCTATGAGGACCATCTGCTCCACCATGAAGGTTGATTGATTATTGCACCTGTAGTCCTCCGACATTGCCCCCTTGTGTTTCTCCCATAGTCCAAACACATCACTGGGCTCACAAAATACCAATATTGTTGCAAAGAGCCTTCGTAGCGCATATGGCATCATCCAATCGGTTGCCTCAGCAAGGCTCTCTTCAGTGTGTTGTCCTCTTTGATTAGGCCCCTTCTTTCTACAGCTTCACGGAAGGTCGGTAGGATTTTGCCATCCACAGTCCTTAAACACTCAAAGGAGGTTGCACCTACCACGTGGTTTAGGAGAACCCTAAGATAGTAACGCTCCCCCTCGGCTGGATTGGCAGACACGATTCTTCCAATCTATTGTAATGTATCACGACGTACCCTATTTTACCAAACTTTGCCCTGTGCTTGCCACGTATAGAACTTGGGAAAGTCCCGGTACAATATACCTCGAGCTGTTTCATCTATCCTGTTCTTCTCGAAGTACACTATAAGCATTGACTTGTCAGCACCTGGACGATCAAGCACTCATCGAATCCCCTGGCGCCGGTGAAATGACACCATGTGCATGTCTGGAAGATGTAGCTGTAAGGACAAAACAGCTGGGTTCCTATCACTTAAATCAAACCCGTATATCCTCCACAAGGCTTCTAGGGGGTTACCCATCTAGCATCTCTGTACTACTTGATCTCATCAACGTTCCCTTCACTATCCTCCTTGTTAGCCTCTCTCACAGCCACAGACGCTCGGTCATGACCCTTGTAAATGTACTTAAACAGATACTTGACTGCCTTGATGATCCCACAAGCTTCAACATTGATGTGGCAGTTGAACAAACAGAGGAGATACGGGTTGTAAGGCATGACCCATCTATTGTCAAGCTCGTGTCCACGAACTTTTTCTTTTTGACCATCTTCACGCCGTCTGTAAACTGGATATGAATCCTTGCCCTGTACTGTGACATCACAGAAAGGTCTAGGATAACAGTTCTTGTAGGAATCACGACCCTTTGTGCATGGACAATCACGATTAAGCACTCCGCAAGGGCCATGCATCATATGTTTGGTAACCATCTTGTACAAGATTGGGTACTTCTTCTTGTTCAGGAGCTTAGCTGAGATGAGGCGATCATACTGCTCTAGACTCGTGATCTTGTACTTCCTATCCATGATTAGCAAAAAATATGCATGCGGCAGACCCCTCTTCTGGAACTCCACAACATAAACATATGCTCGGACCTTTCCAAGGATATCCTTTTTAGTAGACTATCCTTCAACTCTTGTAGTTTTGCTCTAAAGACCCGAACAACGAGATCTGGACGATCCTGTGGCGTCTGGCCAGAGTAGAGTTCACGCTTGATCTCATCCCAGTTTGGGTTACATGTCATAGTGAGGAAGATGTCCGGTTTACCAAACCTCCATACCAGAGCCATGGCATCCATGTACCGACGCCTCATGTCACGTGGACCTCCAATAAACGATGAAGGCATCATTGTCCGCTTTCCAACAGCTTCTGCTCTACCTTCACCAGCATGTAGGCTATCAACCAATCCTTGGTAGAGGTCAGCCCTAATATCATCTTGATGGTTGCGTATATAATCTAATCGAGAATTCTTGATCTTGATGTACGTGTCAACTGCAAACTATTGAAATAGACGCTTGCCATATAGTATGGGGTTAAATATTCTTGGACGCATCTAAAACTTGTAGCAGTAGTAGTCACGCACAGACACGCATAATCTACCAGGGGAGTCTACAAAACTAACCATGAATTAGAGTTGTTTGTAGAATAACCACTGAGGTACATGTATGCGAAGTATTTTTTTTGAGAGGTGTATGTGAAGTATTTAAATAAGAAGAATAACAAACATGTTTCTTCTTCTGACCCACTACGACCCTTCTATAGGGCACGGTACTCGATGACTTCTTCCATACTAACTCCTTTCTTCGGAATATCCATGTGCCACCCAAGCTCACCCCTAGGGAAGAATAGAGGGTATGAAAGAGCATCGTAACATCCATGATATGAGCGAATGCCGTGTCTGCTTCTATCTTTCCCATGCATGACAACACTATACTGGAACTGACCAAGGAGTTCGCTTCCCTCGATCCAAACGGCAGCCACCTCTGAAGCTGACGGCACATTGTATGTTCTCTGGTCTAGCCTTTGGTCAAGGTTTAGTGTGACACGATAGTCCTCGAGGTGGTCAGCCTGGCCCAAACTCCTAAGTTGTGAGTATGGGTTGTCACGAAGGATGGACACAAGCCTCTCAATGACTTCCTTGTCTTTTTGGCACTTCTCTTCACGACATCATCGATAGCGGTGCTCAAGGCTTGGATCGTTGTCGTAGAAGTAAAGCTCAAGATGTCTTGGCTTCTTACCATCTTCTCTGCCAAATGACCTTATATTGTGATAGATCTAGGCCGTGTGCATGGAAGGTGTATACGCCGCTGTTTTTCATGCTTGCAGTAGCGCTATCGAGGCGACAATATAGAGAAGTGAAAGAGAAATGGCCATTGAAAAACCTAATGTTGTTACGAAAGTGCCTAGCATCTGCATCGTTACTTGACCAAAGCCTCAAAAGCTCATCAGGTACGTTCAGTTCATTGAGCTTGACCTTTCCGCCGCGACAACAGAACCCAGGTGGTTCATGCTCAAACCTTTTCGCATCGCAGTGCTTGCAATTTGCGACAGGTTTTAGCATATAGGTATCTGTAGGCATGTTACTATACACCTTCTCGCATCGGTCAGGTACTTCAGGGACAGAAGTCGTGTCTTGCTCAAGGTCATTGTCTTGGACATCGTCATCATCTTCATTATCTGAAATGACATTTAAGCCGCAATAGTTTAGATAAAGCAGTAAAAGATTTGATTTCTATTCGGTCTTTTGCACAAATACCTTGCCCAGCAAACAGGTATCCCTCATCCTCTTCCTCATTCTCTTCAAATATACCTCCCTCATCATCATCTATGGCCGTCAAAGATATGTGAGTTAGTAGAACTACGAGTAAAAATAAACAAAGGAGTTCAAATAGTTTATAGAATGTTAGAAAATAGTGTAAATTACCATTGTCATCAAATAGTGGTGTCGTCGGTGCGGTTGATGTAAGATGAAGGCTAGGTCCTGTCCTTTCTGAAAATCATGTAATGATCATGGTTGAGTTAGGTATAATATGATATATAATATTGGTCACCTAAATGGGATCATGAGGCATCAATATTTACCGTTGTTGGTCAGAACTGATTGAGGCAAGGGTGTGTTATCATTTAGGTGTTCTTCAGTCATGCATTCATAATCATCAAATAGTTGTGCCATTGGTGTGGCTGATGTAGCCTGAACGTACGGTCCTGCATTTTCTAGTAATCACAGAATGACCATGGATCAGTGAGATATAATATGGTAAATAGGTCACCTAAATGGGATATTGAGGCATCAGTATTTACCGTTGTTGGTCACGACTAATTGAGGCAAGGACGTGTTAGCATCCCGTCAGTCTTCAGCCATGCAGTCACCATCTTTATTAGATGACCTTGTGTTCGAACCAATGCGACGCTCAAACATCGTGTTACGACGCGTCAACAATGCATGTCTTTGTCCAGATAGAACATGTGATCTTTGTGTCATATGGCTAGAAAGTAACTCATCGCATCCTTCATCATCGGACTCCTCACAAGGTGGAGGAATATAAAGAGGTGTTGCACTGGACTATGAGATAACCCAATCAGTGGATTTCACCGTGGATCCATGAGCTCCAGATATGCCCATGGTGGGTCACACAAGCTCTGGAATAAATAACGGGTTCTCCGTGGCAATAGACTCACAGTGAAGAGTGTTGACATGCAACTCCCTATTTCTTCTTTTATAGTCTCTTTTTGTCTCAAGTCGATCGGGCGTCACATCATGCAACCTTTGGCATTCAAGCCTGGATATTCTTTGTTCGGGTGCCAGATTTTTATACCAGTTTCGGCTGTACGTGCGTTTTTTTTTCTCTTTGACTATGTGGGTCATCAAGAGAGGAAGTAGTACTTTGACCTAAAGTTACAACCCAAACATCAATTAGAACGACCTTTTTCTTGTTGAAATAGTCGATCTTTTATGATTTGATTATTGAAAGCACAATGCACAATATACACGATCCAATATTTAGGTTGGCCAATAACAAGTTAAATAAACAACACCTGGTATTTGAGCAGATATGTTCTCAACATCAACGTAATGGGGTTGATATGAATTGTTCCTATGGAGCCAATCACCATTTCCATTAGGATCCTCGTTTTCCTTGTTTGATGTACCTTGACCACCTACAAATTGTTCCATCACCATATAAGAAATGTCACAAGCGACAGAGACATTTTTTTCTTGCAATGTCACCTGTTGGTGACTCAAGTTGTGTAGATTGCGCTTTCTTTCGTTGTCTTGCCTCTCTACGTTTCCTATTTATTTCATTCCTTTTCTCTTCGCAAATTGCTGCACGTCTGGCTTTTTGCAACTCCGCTTTACGTATTTTAGCATGTGCCCCTGGATTAGTAGTGTTGGACAAGTCTCCGAATGGAGTGCTAGGATTGTTGTTTTAAGTTGGATCCATCTATTTTACCAAACTATTAATATGACTTTGGTGAAGCAACTGCACATCAACCAATAATAAAATGGTATTAATTTTGATGAAACAACACTAAGACCTTATATTTCTATGTTTTTATAGAAAAAAGGAACTTAAAAAAAATCTATGGAAACAAAAAAAGAGCAATTATCTAAGTAGATCTTCATTGTACCCAAGTTAATATAATACTCTCATGGATATAATTTAAATACAATCAGAAAGTTCATTTAACTTTAATTATCAGAACATCCATTCAATATTACATGCACAAGCAATTTGTGGAGTAAAATAGAATTGAAAGAAAATTAATTGTAAAACACATCATCAATCAGTATGCAGGTCAACGGCTTGGTGGGGAGACAGGAGCACCTCAGCTTGGTGGGGAGACACGATACACTAAGGAAGCCTTGCTCCTTGCTAACTGTTAACTCTACACAAGAATTTTTTTAGTATCTGTATTTGTACACTAGACTTAATTCTACAAATAAACAAAGCTCATTTTGAATAAACATAGATATATTTATCCCGACAATACTTGCAGCATGGATCATCATTACAAGTTTAACTAAACCAAAATAAATTATCTTGATAACTTGTTGCAATTTATTACTGAACCAAGGGATAACACAGACTACTTATGGTATACAAAGGATTGGAAAACACTAATTCAGGTCTAAAAAGGGTTTAAAAAACATTCTATTCAGCTCTAAACCGATTCGAACTTTGATGGAATTTCTGAATGTTGATTCGTGGACCTCCTGGTGGGCTAGAGATGTTAAGGATAGTAAACTACAGAGGCAGCAAGGTACCAACATGGGTGAAAGATGTTAGTTTGTTTCAGCAATACTTGACTGACAATGTGTGAGAAATTTCTTTATTTTTCTCATTTCAGGGCTCTTCAGGTTCTTCACTTGATTAGGCTGTATAAATTGCAGACCTCGTGTGGCAATATGATATCTACAGAATTTCCTTCAATAAAGGAACTGTCACTTTCGCAAATATACCTGGAACCCACGGATGATTTCTAACTACTGAAACACGTTGGCATAGAAACAAACACCTGGTGACCAGAAAAATCAAATTAGCACAGAATTTAGAATGGAAATGCTTAAGTCCATCATTCAGAATGAACATGCTTGTCATGGGCTACCCAATATCATTTAAGGAGGAGGGAGAACTGTAGCACTCTTCGGGTTGTAATTGACAACCCATATATATTAATAAAAATACATCTGAAATTGTTCACGCAAATGCAATTTCACTTAAAAGATCTCAGCAGATTAGCCTACATAAATGTTTGCAATCGAAACTACAACGCAGCGGACTGCAAGGTTCAACATTGGCACCTCGGCCATATTAATTCGCCGAACTTTTCACACAAGATTTCCCAAAGGCCAAAGCAGTCTCATCAGCTCATCACATAGTCTAAATTTGTTTAGATATCTTGCTCGGACTTAAAAGCTACAATGTACAAGTTGAAAAGGTGGGAATGGAAAAAGGAGGTTGCAGATCTGAACACGTAAACATTTCCATCTCCAAAAAAAAGATCTGAACATGTATTCATCTAATCATCTCCAAGAAGCAATTGGAAGAATGTTGACCTACTGCCAGCTAAAATCTCTGTTAGATCACTAAAAAAAAGCAAGTCGCTACAAGTGTGCAGCTGCTAGCTTTGGGTGCTGATCTCCAATAATAGCTCAAATATTTTCACGTTTCCTAATAAACTACGTCACAGAACATACTTGATTTTTGTATAAGCAAAGCAGAATAATGGAGTCATGCGTTCTTTTAGGCAACCAGAGAATAGGACTTGTTCATTAAGCTTCATTTTGGCAAAGCATGTGCAGGGGATGCTTCTACTGCTTTCTCATATATGTACAGTACTGATAGCACCTTAAAAGTGCTCGAGCAAGGGTATGTAAAGACTGTTACAAGTAGCAGCACAATGACATCTTCAGGATGTGTAACATATTGTGTGGAATGATAAAGATATTGATCTCCTTTCTTGCTTCATTAATTTTATTCCATCTAATGCAAAGCTTCATTTTGGCAAAGCATGTGCAGGGGATGCTTCTACTGCTTTCTCATATATGTACAGTACTGATAGCACCTTAAAAGTGCTCGAGCAAGGGTATGTAAAGACTGTTACAAGTAGCAGCACAATGACATCTTCAGGATGTGTAACATATTGTGTGGAATGATAAAGATATTGATCTCCTTTCTTGCTTCATTAATTTTATTCCATCTAATGCAATTTTGCCCTTGATTTTACTTTCTACTTTAAAACAAAATGCAGCATCAGATGACAAATCTGGACTAATATTATAAGTTGAAGGGAAAGAAAAGTTTAGAAAATATTGACTTCAACCATTGTCTGTCCAAAAAATAACTTTCCTAATGGTTGGTCACCAGGGCTCAACTCTAGCAAACAAATCATCCACGGAGGAATTTTAAGTAGTGTGGCTGAATTATAGTGAGCTATAAATGTGTGGTTCACGCCATTTGAGTTTAAGCATAAACAAAAAATCAGATTAAACCATTTCTTTTGCAAACATGAATATGTGATATTGGCTCTGAAGTTTGAAATAGATCTTAACTCAGAATTTTAAAAATGCACAGAAATTAATGTGTGAAGAATTGCTCACCTTTATTGTTTTATTGAGTACTGGAGTGCTCCAATAGTATTTCTAGCTCTTATAATCTGCAGTCAATAATCAAAGCATGTAGATATTAATTAACTTTACTAACTCCCACAAATAGTAGAACATATTGTTAATGGAAAGCAGTTCATATAGGATGTCTTGCATAACATCAGTAAAGATATAAGGTTTTCTACATGCTACATCACAAAATAAGTACTGTATATTAGTAAAGGTGTCATGCGATAACTTGTTAACTTATTCAGTGAAGACATGGCCAATTCAGTAGCAACACAAGCAAGGGCAGGTCCTTGATTATTTCGTCCCTGCATATTAGTAGAGATGGCAATAGGGTATACATCAACCGTCAATTTCTTTACTGGGATTGGCAGATATGCATTCTATTTAACAGCTTGCATATGAGTGCCTACTATTCCAAAAAAAATTTGTAAATAATAATCTATGCATCTTTCAGTGGTTCCAGAATCCTTAGGATCTGGCCTTCAGGAATCATTAAGCATGTAATAGATCAGAGCTGCCTCAGAGGTGCACAGATCAACCATGTCCAAAAATCTAACCTGTGACTGACCCTGCAACCCTGACCCGAAATTTTCGAATGCTACAAAGTTTGGTGTTAGAGCAAGCCCCAACCCCGCTAACTGCTAATTGCTGGATAGAGTATGTGGTTAAGTATAATATAAAATAAATTCAGGATAGAGCCTACTGCTAACTGCTCAGGCAATCCTTGAATTAGCAGGATACTACTATATAGGCTTAACATACATGCTACTAATGTCTGCTTATCCTGAATTAGCAGTAGGCTTAACATAGATACTACTAATGTTTGCTCAGGAATTAGGAGTAGGCTTATCCTGAATTAGTAGGAGACTTAAGAATATCCTAAATTAGCATGATACTACTTATATAAGTTAAATATGCAATCCCCGAATAGCAAGCCGCCAAGCCCCAACCTGCTAACTGCACGAATTTCACTATTTTAGAACTGAAATACACATGGCATAGATATGTCGTCCACTTGATCTTATGGCCCATGTGTGCTCTATTATGTCACTCAGATGGTAAAGGTCCTAAGTGTCCTCAAGCTGCAGTTAGGTTCTGCCAGTTCAGTCCTGGAAAGCCTATCCCGAGAATAAAGTGGCATATCCAGAGGACCACGGAGTGCTCAGCAGTTTTGAAAGGCAGCAAAAGTTGTTCAACATAATAAATAATGAAAAAGGCACTTCCCAGTCAAATTAATACCAAAACGTAGTGCCACAAGGAGAAGGTACTAACAAATGCCTGATTGTGGAGGAATCGAACCAAAGATCAAGTATCTCACCTTCCTATTATCTTTCTTCTGCCTTTTTACCACCTCCGTAGGCCATTCAGCAATAAGTTTCTCGAGTTCATCTTTCACAAATGGTCTCTTCTGGACAGGCAGATGCTGCACCCAACCATAACTTCTCATCAGGTGAACATGTCAAATCAAGGTTTTATATGTAAAAATCATCTCTATCAAACTATTTTAGCTTAAGGACTCTATGAAATAGTGAAATGTACTATTTTATAACATTCAAAATGACAAACAAATAGCTTGAGATTGAAATGCTTGAGCAGCATGCACAACATAGGTGCAGCAGGATATTCAGAATAAGGGAAAAAAACATGTGCACTGCATCTTCTCAAAATGCACAGCTTGAGATTCATCTGATCTAGTACTTCTGCTATTTTTGGTAAGGCAACAGGAAGCAAAACATGTGCACTGCATCTTCTCTGCAGTGATCATCTTCTCTGCTGTGCACCTGAATTCTTCATTATTTCTCGGATTTTCTTTGCAAAAATCCTGAAATTGCCACCTGGCCACGATTCCATGAGAGAAAGCTTCGATTACTTCTCGTTCGGTGATGTCGTGTACTTGGGCTCGTAGCTCGCCAAATCGTCGATAGTAATCTCTGAGGCTTTCGCCTTCTTTCTGCTTGAGTCCTTTTAATTCTGTGTGAGTGATGGGGTGTGTGATGATACCCGCGAAGTTTTCACAGAAAGCTCTTTGCAAGTCTTCCCAGCCTCTGATCGATCCCGGGTTCAATTTGTCGAACCATTGAAGGGGCATGATTTCCAGGGCCATGGGAAAGAACAAGGTCTTGATATCATCGTCTCCTCCGGCTAGTTCAATTGATTGTGAGTAGATCCTGAGCCACTGCCTTGGCTCGGTCTTGCCATCATATTTAGAGTGGTTGGACGGTTTGAACTTGTGAGGTAATCGTATCGAAGCAAGTTGGTTTGCAAAACAGGGGAATCTATCGTGCGTTCTGACTTCTTTGTATTATGATTCAGCCCCTCCTTCCTGCCAGCTATCGTTCTGGTGAGTGTAGTTCCGCGGGGCTATTTGGATGGGTGCTCTGCTCCTGATTTCCTTCGGTTGTTCGACTCGGTTGTTTTGATTATGGTCCCTTCTACTCTCTCTGTTGTGGCTTCCACTTGGCCCAAGTCTCTCGAAAGCGGACTTCCTTTGATTTCGATCTTCCTGTCTATAAGACGTTGATCTGGTGGGTAGGCGGGTCCTTCCATCGAGTGCTCTTAAGGCCGTTGATCAGAGAACATCTCGGAGCCGTTCTTGTTCTTCGTTGGGGTGTGAGATTGCCCCGAGTTCTTCTAGTGCTTCTCGGATCTTATTGTAGGGTAAATTTGCCATGTGTCTTTCTTTGGCTTCTTGCTCTGATTTCCTTCTATTGTACTCGGCCAGATCTGACTCATATTTGATCTAAGCTTCTTTGCGCTGTTTGACACGGCGTTGGCGTCCTTGCTTCATTTTGTTTCTTCTCTCTCTGGCTGCTTTTGGCTTTTGGTTTCACCGTCATGCCCCTGGGTGAGGGGTGATATATTGGATTTAGATTCGTCCGATGACCTGATGTCAGGTGCTTCCGAGAGGTGCCAATGGTGATCGAGGACGGCAAATCATGAGTACTTCTTGAGTATAAAGTGTTCTATTATTGACGTTAGTTCCCACACTATCAGAGTTGTTGAGAACTTCAGTAGAGGTTTCTACGTCGTAGATCGAGTTTCCTTCTTGGTAGGGTAGAGTTGTTGCCGTCGTAGTGCCAACTAGTTGGGTACTGTCATCTTCTGGAAAAGAACCCGGCCAGTGGATGATGCAATCTTGAGATGTTATAGTTAGTACAAGGCCTTCCTGAGCTCTTTTTAGTGGCATTCTCAGCACCGGACTGGTAGATCCTTCGAGCTGTGCCTGATAAGATGTTGCCACGTTATGGAGCCCGAATGAAAAAAGACCCGACTTCTTGAAAGAACTCTAAAAGTACTCTGAGTTGAATTCTTGATAGGTGGATGCTGCGTTCCGGACTACTAGCGGAAAAGAACTCGGACTGTTATAGAAAGAACTCAGGTAAGGCTCCACTTCGGATGCGGAGCCTGTAACACCCCAGGTGTTTGCCACCAGTTAAGCAATGGGTTTGAGATAAAACATGGTATATTAAGTGATGATGAAGATGTCAAGGTCAAACCTATAGAAACGAGCCCCAACCTAAACTTGGATATTGCACCTTTGCTCGCCTATAGACCCCTTTTCAAGATATATGCTTGGGTGGTGTGATTGGGATATCTTCATGTGTCTCACATCAATACCCATCTATATTGGACACTCAAAAAGTTTCATGAAGTTTGGAATCAAAAAGTCACATGAAATGATAAGTTATATCCTTGTTGGAATGATTTTACTAAGTGCTTGAATTGCACTATTAAGTGAATGAGAACATGAGATGTCAACCAAATCTTGCAACCATGCCCAAATGACTCTAGATGAACTCTACAACAAAAGTCATGAAAGGTTCATGTTGGGCAAATGCCAAGAAAATGCTCCAATGGATCAAAAAGGATAATTTAAGCTTCATCGTGATCCTACATTGGTCAAAGTAGAACAGCATGATCTATACCAGTTTTGAGGTTGGACATTAAATGAAAGTTGTAGTCCATATCATGTAGAACAAACTTTGTTTTTGGACTAAGAGCTAGATCAGCTTGAAAGTAAGTCAAATCGAGGTCACAAGATCGAATTTGCTGTTGTTTTCAGCACTTAGAAATATTCTAAGTCTGGAGTTTCGCTAAGCAACGACGTTGGCATTCCGCGTTCTCCGAAATTCGTTAAGCAACTTGAGTTGGTCCAAAAATAAAAGTTGAAGGTTATACTATGAAGAAGAGCATGCAAAAAGTTGCACTGAGTTTGACCGAGTTTTGACCTCCGAAAGTGAATTTCTGTGACCGTTATCAAGGCGCTGACACTGACAGTTTGTGCCTTAATTACCCGCTGTTGAAGAGCTTTAATGACCTTGGTCTCTAAATGAAAAATGTAGAGCAGGCCGAGGTGAACAAACTTCATTTTTGGCCCAAGGACTGATTCATCCTGGAAGTGGCCCAAATTGGCTCCCCACGTCGCCCTCACCGACGCCCGCCACGTGCTCGGGGAAATGCCCGAACGGCGACGCGTGTTGTGAACGTGGCCGCCATGCGCCTCCGCCGCTGCCGCGCGTCCCACCTTCGGCCACGCGCCCTGCGCCCTGCTGCCGATGAGGAGGGGCACCAGCACGCCCTCTCCTTCCCCCTCTCCACTCCCTGCTCGCTCCCTCTCGCGCTCTCCTCGCTCCCGTGCAGCTGTCCGCCATGGCCGGCGACACTCAAGCTCGTTGCCGCCGCGTTTCCTTGCCCACGGCCTCCCTCCACCCAAATGGACCGTAGGACCACCTTCCTCTCACCACGCCGCGCCTCTGGACCTCCTTTACCGGCGCCTTTGGCTGCTGATGCTCCCCACCGTCGGAGCAGCTGCCGTCGCCGCCGCGGCTACTGTGGCCGCGCCACCACAGGCCGCGTCGGGCCAAGCTGAGCAGCCCAGCGTGTGCGCGCGGGACCCCTGGTCCTCCCCCGCCACTCCACCGCCGCCATCGACACCCACAGCCGACCGGAGCCGCGAGCCGGCCGCTCCTCTGCTCTGTTTTCCGACCAGGGGCTTCGTGCTCGAATTCGAGAAAAGAGAAGGGCCTTTCTGCAGAACCTGTGACTCATGTGAATAGTGCCGTAAGGACTAGTTTGTAATTATTTTGCAGGAACTTTGGAAATTCATAGTAAATCATAGAAAATTCGTCAAATAGTAAATGAGGACTTTTTGGAATCCTTGTGAAATTGTCTATGCAGTGGATCTATAATATGGCATATTTTAGTTTAAATATTTTGCGGTAAAAATAGATTTGTGCAGAAAGGTTGTAATGCTAGTTGAATTTGTTATTTTTCATAACTGTAGATCTAGGGCTTCAAATGAAGTGAAATTTTGGTGACATGCTACTCATGTGATAGTTGATGCGTGGTAAAAATTTCATGAGTATTGGGTGAAGTATGAGTGAGTTATTGGTTTATCTCGCTCTCACATGATTTCTTGCTTTAGCAACTTGTTCTTTTCATAGAGGTTGTTATACATATTCAATTGGAGTAAAATTTGTATAGTATACTATTGAGAGGATATGTGAGCCACTGTAATTTTTGTAGAATTTATTGTATACTTTTGGTATATATTCATTAAGTCACCTTGTTATCTAAAATAAATTAAGAAATGCATTAAAAGAATTTATTTGGTCATGGACACTAGGTTTTCTGGTGTTATTTAGTCATGTGTGAAATGTTGGTAAAGTTGGTTTTGCCCAATTATGAATTTACAACATAAGTTAATAATTATTTTCTTGCCGATGTGGTTTATGGACAGATCTAGGAACTTAGCAAAGTGCTTCATGATAATGTGCTTTGTTGTGAAACTTGTTTATACAAAAGTTGTAGATAATTTCATAAGCTTTCCAGAATGTCTTCTTGCAAGTCATTTGGATTTGTGTAACTCCAGTTATAGCTAAATCTTGTAGCTGCTGTTTGCATGTCCGTAAATTGGCGATTCCAATTATAGTGTTTGCTTGTATATTGTTAAGTGTGACTTATGCCTTGAATGATGACCGAGTTAGAGCACCTGAGATCTTGGGAAACTTGTGCCATGCTTGATGTGCTTGCTCTCTATAGTTAGTGGTGTGATGTTAGTTAAATAGCTATTGGTGTCTATGTCTTGCATAATAACTTGTTTGTCTTGTATGCTTATGTGATGCATCTTGTGTTACCATTCATCACATTCATACACATGCATCTGGCATCTCATCTAGGTGCGCTAGATGAACCACATGAAGAACATGATGTTGGAGCCGAACCCAAGACGATGTATGGAGGATCTATCCCAAGATGGAAGGACTAAGCGAATGCTAGGACTCGAGACGTCACCGGATTTTGCAAGCTAACCGAATCGACTTGTGTCGGATCCCGCAAGCCCCGAGCATTATAAGTCTCCTAATTTATAAAAGCAATTCTTTCTATATATGAGTTATAAATTGTTGCATTAAGTTGTAGGAGTTGATCGAAACCGTTGATGCATTTATTACTATCCTTGCCTACCTTATTACCCTTTTACCCTGTTAGGTCAGGATCGAATAACTGCTTAGCCTTGCTTAGACCGGTAGCGATCGGTGATATCCGGTCACCTACATTTATAGGTGGTTACTGGAAGAATTTAGCTATGGAAAGAATGATATCCTGGAATTAACCATGTGTGATGGATAATTGGAGACCGGACGGAAAAGTTGGAGGCAACCAGACAGGGTTCTGGGGTGCTGTTAGTTTCCGTCTGTGTGGATTATGGACCGTCCGTTGTTGGGCCTCGAGTCATGTTGAACGCATGCCTTACATTTAGCTAGCCGGATAAAGTACCTTCCGACCGCAAAGCTGGGAGATTATTTGGGCCGAGTAGATTGCCCGCAGCGCACTGTGCCGGAGCAGGTGTGGTAGGACACGTGGGTGAGATGATAAGACCAAAGTGCAGTCGGTCGGCCCCCGGGTACATGTGGTTCCTGGCAAACTCGAGATTCCTGGATAGTTGACTCGGTGATCAATATCTCACTTTAGTGGGTGAGTGAGGTTTGTGTAAGGAATAAATCACCAGCTGGTTAGGAATCGATTCGAATCGCCATCGCTCCTGGATAGTGAGCACTTGACTTGAGTTACGGCATCATAGTAATTATTATGGAACAATGATGGTTATCTAGATGGTATGTGATATGCTAAATCTAAATTGGTAACTGGATGTTATTGGTTAATCAAGTGATTGCTATAGTACATGTGCTTACCTAGATGGATAGGTCATAATAAAGATGATGCAAAGTACTTAAAATGGTTTCTTCATGATAGCTTATGCTTTTCGCAAACAAGTCAGCTAGCCCACTAAAGAAAGCCATGCATAATCCTTGGTGTCGCTTTATTTTGGTTTAAGACGGGTAAGTCTGGCTGAGTACATTCTAGTACTCAGGGTTTATCCCACCTTGTTGCAGGTGATGTTCTCGACCTGTTGATGATGGTGGCTAACCACCGGTGGGCTCGATGATTCTATACTTACTTCTCATCTATATGCTTTTGTCGGATGATGTCACTATGCTAGCAATATATTTGGAACTTATATTAATGTAATCATTTGAAAGCTATGTTGTTTTCACTAAGCGGTTTTGAAACCCAAACTTGTACTATTATTTGTTAACCCCTTTGTAATATTATTTCCGCTGCAACCCGATGTATGTGATGTGTATTTGCTTAATCACGCGATCTTGGTTGTGATGTTGATTTACCGAGGTCTTTCGGGACACTCGGCGGACTACCGGGTTTATATGAGTGAAAGTATGGGTGTGTCAACGTGTCAGTGGGGACAACCGTACTTGATCTTGTATAAATTGGGCGGTTCTGTCACAGCTGGTATCAGAGCTAGATTAAGCATAATACTGTCAGGTACATAGTTTTAAAAGCCAAGTTTTGGTTTTAAAAAGTCTATTTTAACTAAAACTTTAGCTACAGGCAAATTTGTCAAAACTTATTTGCAAAACTATGCTAGCGACATCCTCCTTTATGCCCAGTTAAGGACTATTAAGTGGCTATCTAAGTACTAATTTTGAGGGATGTACTGTATGGCAATTTTTCTTTCGTCGTCCATACGGTGTGCTATTGTATGGATGCCATTCGCTTGAATGGTACTATATGGATCAATTGCCTCTACGCCTAGGTAAGTGTGAGTTGTAAGAGTATGACTGTCCAACTGTCGGTCTAGGGGAGAGTTAGCTGTGGTTACTAGAATATTTACATGTTACACACATGTATATATGAAGGTACTTAATTGCGGGTATATGTATCGGGTAGCTATGGATATCGAAGTATATACATCTGGGGATGTATATATGGAGAGTATCTTAGTTTACTGCTTTCATTGTGTGCTTATTTATCTCTTTGTGAGGATGGGCTGTAATGAATTTACCTGCAGGTATGCTAACCACGAATGCGTAGATGGAATATAGCTGACGACTAGCTATATATCGAGAGAGTATGTGTTATGCCACCGACATAGAACGTGATTGCCGCCTTAGGCTGGCAATTTCATAAGGACGAATAGGACGAGCATGCATCATGATTGTGCTTGTGCATCAATATGCTTCCCTTCCTTTGTTCTAGTACTAAGTAACTTGTGATCGATGTATTACACTATCTTCCTTGTGTGGAGTTAAACAAGAATGCCTTGTTCCATGTTTCTTGAATAGGAAGTGCTTGAGAAAAGTGTGTGCTTAGCCTTGCTAGAAATAATTGTGGTTACATGCTTAACCTAGATTGTCCTCTAGTTTAGCCAAGTGGTGGGTATGTATGCTTGTTATCTAATTAGTGCCATAGTTATCACCCCTTTTGTCCTCGGTAAGTATATGAGTGTTGAAGAGCGCTATCCTAGAACCGTGTCCAAGTTTTGGTAATCTCATGGTTGTCGTCTCCAATTAAGTTCTCTCTTAGGAGCCTAAGCCTGTACATGTGGTTGCTAGCCTTGAACGTTGCGCTATGAAGACCTTTATCCCTGCCTTTGCTTGACCTTCGACCCAAGCTTAGCCCCTTCTTTGCTTGCATGTGTCATGGTTGTCCCACTCTTGTGTGGAAGGACCTTGCTTAAAAATCCTTGTTAGATCTCATTGCTCCTTCTTCTACTGATGAGCTGGTGCCATGCTAATTGCTATCTACCCCGCTTTGGAACCTTTTCCTCGCAGATCATGTCGTTGCCTATCAACCGAATCCTTAGTCAGTGCCTTGGCTCTGTCCCTTGAATCTTGTTTATCTTGTCCCCAACCTTCCCACGTCTCGGGATGTTTATCAGTCTTGATCTCATGTTGCTACTCGACAAGACCAAATCTCATGTTAATCTTTATCTGGTAATCACTTGGGTGGACACAAGACGTATATGGAAATTCGGCAAGAAGTCCCCTGCTTAGTTGTCTTTGGCAATTAAGCATGCTCTCTTGCGTTGTGTTTTGATCTTCGGATCCCCTGCTTGTTGACTCCTAACCTTGTGACTACCTTTGTTGCTATCCCTCCTTCGCATAGTGCTTGCTCCTATGCAACCCAATTTGTGCCACGTGAGATTTCTTGTGGGTTGTATGTTCAGTAATGGTGCCACGATTAGCGATCTATGGTGCCGTGACGAAACCGAGAGCCTCCTGTGGGTGCACACACAAGGTTGTGCTGCTCGGCACGCGCTGGTATCGAGGTTTCTAGTCATGATCCATTACAGAACTACACCGATATGTTATTCTCACTTGAGCTCTTCCTTGGTTATCTCTCCTTATCATGTCAAGCGATCTATATGTCAAACTAGATGTAATAGGACTCCCTTTTGAAGTCGTCCAACGGTTAACCTTTGAAGAACAGGTCACTAACAAGAACATAAACAGACTGCAAGAGGGTAGACAAGTGACTCTACTCGACGTGACTGTCCCTAGAATGACGTCGATCATCTAGTGAGCAACTTATGTCATTTTCATTGGATCAGAAAGGTGCACCACACTTAAGGTTGAACAAGTTATCAGTAAGACGATAAATGGACCAGGATATTATGTGCTGTGATAGGTCACCTGGTATATATGAGTTCATGTCCAAGTTCTCAATCTTTAGGTGCATAAGGATCATGTAGACGAACCGACCTTCTTTGGTGTGACCCCTTTCTGCTGACTTCAATGGCGACCATCTGTATGCTTTGACCACAAATTTTAATATCAAGATTAAAGGTTTGGAACCTTTTTAGTGTTGAGGGAAAACTGATTTGTTACCAGTAGGAAAGTTAGTCTTCAGTTAGGTAACGACTAATTGGTAACTATGAAGGCCAGATCTCCCAGAACAATGTTGATCAAGGAAACAGCAAACCGAGCTCCGCAATGCAAGTGCTACTTCTTCTCCAAATGTGCTATCAAGTCCAATGTTTGTGCATCGTCGAGTTGGTGTCTAAATCAACGGTTGAGGTTGTTTCCTAAGAGGCATGTAAGGAAAACCCTTGCCTCCATCCTCAGCGAGAAAGCTACCGCGGTTATAAAGGAAGAACGAGAAATATGTCCAGATTTTGTGGCACTAAACCGGTTATCTTCAAGCCGGCGATTAGTGACTCAAACGAAGTTGAATTGACCCCAAACTTGGTGATCTCATTCTTTGCTTAGGACCCTTCAATGTCCTAAGTTGGTTTGAGTATTGGTTGAGTAAAACATCGGATTTGAGAGATACCTTGTCGGCTCGGTTGCTGCCATTTCAGACACAACAGTTTTGGTAAATGAATTGTTTGGATGGTCAAACGGTGTCCATTTGAGTTGAATTTTGGTGAGTATTTAGAAGACTCATGGATCTGTATGCCTACCAAAATTCATGCATAATGGAGCTGTAGTTTGTGAGATATGAATAGAAAACAAAGGGGTATAGAATCTGCAATTTCGCTGTGACTGCGATCATCATTTGCATTAGACGGTTGCGTTTGTCATTCCTGCCAAGAAATTACAACTTGTAGGTGTATTGCTGTTAGACAACCCTCTATACCCTTGAGAAGACTAATTGCACCCCTATGTGCCTTGCTTTTGCCCTCTTAGATCAGCAATGCGTAAGCAATCAAAGTGTTCTAGAAGTCAAAATTGTGCCCTTGCAATTCGAAAGCAATTGGAAAGGTGTCAAACCGTAGATTTTCAGATTATGGTTTTTGAGATATTGATTGGCCTTATAATGGAAGTCTCGACGACAAATGTAGTAAGAAAGCTGGTTTTGCTACGATGCAAGTCAACCCAACTTGCTGTGCAACTGCACCACGAAGGCAAATTGTGCTCAACCTGCTTGGTAGTGAACTAGTCCCTAGTTTTGTGATTACTTGCAACTTGTGTTGTCCTCCAAGCCTCACTAACATCCTTCTATGTCAATGGTTCTCCAATGCTGACATGCCTTTGGTACCTTATATGTGTTTTTACCCAAGAGGTTGCATCAGATTCCACCCAGATCCCTGTTGCAACCTGGATCCAAAGGCTCCCTAAGGAATGATCATCGAGAACGTTGAGCCAACAGAGTCAGCTATTACGTTTACCACTCACTCGGCATACTCAGACCATACAATATTGTTATCAGAGAAAGAGAAATGCACACATGGAACCATTGCAACGAGTATCCTTCAGAAGATTATGATCTAGTGCAAAGTCCATATGGTATGTGCTGTATCCACTAGGGAAGTAGATGCTACAAGTATTTAGTCTACGTTTGTATCGCTCTTCGTACATCGAGGACGAAGTACGTAGGACATTGCTTATCTTGGATTCCTCCCAAAGTAACAATACATCATGAAGGCCAACGAAGGAAATTCTTCAGACAAAACTTACTACAAAGGACAAGTATCAGAAAGTGTCTTGACCAAATTAGCCTCTCTTATGCTTGAAGCTATGTAGCCTAAAGCTCTGGCTGATATTGGAAACTGGTAGCATGTCTCTCTTCCATAAAAGTCTTTCGTCCTGAATCTCGGGACGCGATTCTTTTAAGGGGGGAGGGCTGTAACACCCCAGGTGTTTGCCACCAGTTAAGCAATGGGTTTGAGATAAAACATGGTATATTAAGTGATGATGAAGATGTCAAGGTCAAACCTATAGAAACGAGCCCCAACCTAAACTTGGATATTGCACCTTTGCTCGCCTATAGACCCCTTTTCAAGATATATGCTTGGGTGGTGTGATTGGAATATCTTTATGTGTCTCACATCAATACCCATCTATATTGGACACTCAAAAAGTTTCATGAAGTTTGGAATAAAAAAGTCACATGAAATGATAAATTATATCCTTGTTGGAATGATTTTACTAAGTGCTTGAATTGCACTATTAAGTGAATGAGAACATGAGATGTCAACCAAATCTTGCAACCATGCCCAAATGACTCTAGATGAACTCTACAACAAAAGTCATGAAAGGTTCATGTTGGGCAAATGCCAAGAAAATGCTCCAATGGATCAAAAAGGATAATTTAAGCTTCATCGTGATCCTACTTTGGTCAAAGTAGAACAGCATGATCTATACCAGTTTTGAGGTTGGACATTAAATGAAAGTTGTAGTCCATATCATGTAGAACAAACTTTGTTTTTGGACTAAGAGCTAGATCAGCTTGAAAGTAAGTCAAATCGAGGTCACAAGATCGAATTTGCTGTTGTTTTCAGCACTTAGAAATATTCTAAGTCTGGAGTTTCGCTAAGCAACGACGTTGGCATTCCGCGTTCTCCGAAATTCATTAAGCAACTTGAGTTGGTCCAAAAATAAAAGTTGAAGGTTATACTATGAAGAAGAGCATGCAAAAAGTTGCACTGAGTTTGACCGAGTTTTGACCTCTGAAAGTGAATTTCCGTGACCGTTATCAAGGCGCTGACACTGACAGTTTGTGGCTTAATTACCCGCTGTTGAAGAGCTTTAATGACCTTGGTCTCTAAATGAAAAATGTAGAGCAGGCCGAGGTGAACAAACTTCATTTTTGGCCCAAGGACTGATTTGTCCTGGAAGTGGCCCAAATTGGCTGCCCACGTCGCCCTCACCGACGCCCGCCACGTGCTTGGGGAAATGCCCGAACGGCGACGCGTGTTGTGAACGTGGCCGCCATGCGCCTCCGCCGCTGCCGCGCGTCCCACCTTCGGCCACGCGCCCTGCGCCCTGCTGACGATGAGGAGTGGCACCAGCACGCCCTCTCCTCCCCCCTCTCCACTCCCTGCTCTCTCCCTCTCGCGCTCTCCTCGCTCCCGTGCAGCTGTCCGCCATGGCCGGCGACACTCAAGCTCGTTGCCGCCGCGTTTCCTTGTCCACGGCCTCCCTCCACCCAAATGGACCGCAGGACCACCTTCCTCTCACCACGCCACGCCTCTGGACCTCCTTTACCGGCGCCTTTGGCCGCTGATGCTCCCCGCCGTCGGAGCAGCTGCCGTCGCCGCCGTGGCTACTGTGGCCGCGCCACCACAGGCCGCATCGGGCCAAGCTGAGCAGCCCAGCGTGTGCGCGCGGGACCCCTGGTCCTCCCCCGCCACTCCACCGCCGCCATCGACGCCCACAGCCGACCGGAGCCGCGAGCCGGCCGCTCCTCTGCTCTGTTTTCCGACCAGGGGCTTCGTGCTCGAATTCGAGAAATGAGAAGGGCCTTTCTGCAGAACCTGTGACTCATGTGAATAGTGCCATAAGGACTGGTTTGTAATTATTTTATAGGAACTTTGGAAATTCATAGTAAATCGTAGAAAATTTGTAAAATAGTAAATGAGGACTTTTTGGAATCCTTGTGAAATTGTCTATGCAGTGGATCTATAATATGGCATATTTTAGTTTAAATATTTTGTGGTAAAAATAGATTTGTGCAGTAAGGTTGTAATGCTAGTTGAATTTGTTATTTTTCATAACTGTAGATCTAGGGCTCCAAATGAAGTGAAATTTTTGTGACATGCTGCTCATGTGATAGTTGATGTGTGGTAAAAATTTCATGAGTATTGGGTGAAGTATGAGTGAGTTATTGGTTTATCTCGCTCTCACATGATTTCTTGCTTTAGCAACTTGTTCTTTTCATAGAGGTTGCTATACATATTCAAATGGAGTAAAATTTGTACAGTAGACTATTGAGAGGATATGTGAGCCACTGTAATTTTTGTAGAATTTATTGTATACTTTTGGTATATGTTCATTAAGTCACCTTGTTATCTAAAATAAATTAAGAAATGCATTAAAAGAATTTATTTGGTCATGGACACTAGGTTTTCTGGTGTTATTTAGTCATGTGTGAAATGTTGGTAAAGTTGGTTTTGCCCAATTATAAATTTACAACATAAGTTAATAATTATTTTCTTGCCGATGTGGTTTATGGACAGATCTGGGAACTTAGCAAAGTGCTTCATGATAATGTGCTTTGTTGTGAAACTTGTTTATACAAAAGTTGTAGATAATTTCATAAGCTTTCCAGAATGTCTTCTTGCAAGTCATTTGGATTTGTGTAACTCCAGTTATAGCTAAATCTTGTAGCTGCTGTTTGCATGTCCAGAAATTGGCAGATTCCAATTATAGTGTTTGCTTGTATATTGTTAAGTGTGACTTATGCCTTGAATGATGACTGAGTTAGAGCACCTGAGATCTTGGGAAACTTGTGCCATGCTTGATGTGCTTGCTCTCTATAGTTAGTGGTGTGATGTTAGTTAAATAGCTATTGGTGTCTATGTCTTGCATAATAACTTGTTTGTCTTGTATGCTTATGTGATGCATCTTGTGTTACCATTCATCACATTCATACACATGCATCTGGCATCTCATCTAGGTGCGCTAGATGAACCACATGAAGAACATGATGTTGGAGCCGAACCCGAAGACGATGTATGGAGGATCTATCCCGAAGATGGAAGGACTAAGCGAATGCTAGGACCTGAGACGTCACCAGGACGGTGCAAGCTAACTGAACTGACTTGTGTCAGATCCCAGGCAAGCCCCGGAGCATTATAAGTCTTCTAATTTATAAAAGCAATTCTTTCTATATATGAGTTATAAATTGTTGCATTAAGTTGTAGGAGTTGATCGAAACCGTTGATGCATTTATTACTATCCTTGCCTACCTTATTACCTTTTTACCCTGTTAGGTCAGGATCGAATAACTGCTTAGCCTTGCTTAGACCGGTAGCGATCGGTGATATCCGGTCACCTACATTTATAGGTGGTTACTGGAAGAATTTAGCTATGGAAAGAATGATATCCTGGAATTAACCATGTGTGATGGATAATTGGAGACCGGACGGAAAAGTTGGAGGCAACCAGACAGGGTTCTGGGGTGCTGTTAGTTTTCGTCTGTGTCGATTAAGGACCGTCCGTTGTTGGGCCTCGAGTCATGTTGAACGCATGCCTTACATTTAGCTGGCCGGATAAAGTACCTTCCGACCGCGAAGCTGGGAGATTATTCGGGCCGAGTAGATTGCCCGCAGCGCACTGTGCCGGAGCAGGTGTGGTAGGACACGTGGGCGAGATGATAAGACCAAAGTGCAGTCGGTCGGCCCCCGGGTACATGTGGTTCCTGGCAAACTCGAGATTCCTGGATAGTTGACTCGGTGATCAATATCTCACTTTAGCGGGTGAGTGAGGTTTGTGTAAGGAATAAATCACCAGCTGGTTAGGAATCGATTCGAATCGCCATCGCTCCTGGATAGTGAGCACTTGACTCGAGTTACGGCATCATAATAATTATTATGGAACAATGATGGTTATCTGGATGGTATGTGATATGCTAAATCTAAATTGGTAACTGGATGTTATTGGTTAATCAAGTGATTGCTATAGTACAGATGCTTACCTAGATGGATAGGTCATAATAAAGATGATGCAAAGTACTTAAAATGGTTTCTTCATGATAGCTTATGCTTTTCGCAAACAAGTCAGCTAGCCCACTAAAGAAAGCCATGCATAATCCTTGGTGTCGCTTTATTTTGGTTTAAGACGGGTAAGTCTGGCTGAGTACATTCGAGTACTCAGGGTTTATCCCACCTTGTTGCAGGTGATGTTCTCGACCTGTTGATGATGGTGGCTAACCACCGGTGGGCTCAGTGATTCTATACTTACTTCTCATCTATATGCTTTTGTCGGATGATGTCACTATGCTAGCAATATATTTGGAACTTATATTAATGTAATCATTTGAAAGCTATGTTGTTTTCACTAAGCGGTTTTGAAACCCAAACTTGTACTATTATTTGTTAACCCCTTTGTAATATTATTTCCGTTGCAACCCGATGTATGTGATGTGTATTTGCTTAATCACACGATCTTGGTTGTGATGTTGATTTACCGAGGTCTTTCGGGACACTCGGCGGACTACCGGGTTTATATGAGTGAAAGTATGGGTGTGTCAACGTGTCAGCGGGGACAACCGTACTTGATCTTGTATAAATTGGGCGGTTCTGTCACAGAGCCCAAGTTTGAGTTGGATGTGGTTGGCCGCGAAGTCTGAGTCGGATCAGACATCACGAGCCGTGCGAGTCTTCCGGCGAGTTGATCTGTCGTAGGCGTCGAAATAGCGAAGTCTTCATGGTGATTTGAATCTTCAAAGAGACAGCCTTGGAGCTTGCCGTTGTCGTCCGCCTCGCAGGTCCATGACCCAAAGATGAAGATCGATCCCATCGGGAATATCATGTTGTCGAGGTCCATCGAGCTCTCGGATGCGAATCCGTCGAAAGCCCCTACCTGGCGCGCCAGCTGTCGATGTCTCACCACCGATAGCCTACCACGGGGGTACCCGGGGCAGTTGTTCAGGCTTCGGCGTATGTAGAACTCGACGGTTAACGCAAGAGATAGTCGATTTATCCTGGTTCGGGCCCTCAACCTATGATCGAGTAATAGCCCTACGTCCTGTCGACGTTAGCCTTTGCGTTGGATTGATCGGTCTGTGTTCAGTTGTCCTTATAGGGGTGCCCATGGCCTCTCTTTATATAGGCAAAAAAGGCCGTGGAGCAATTACAATCCTAGTTGGATCCAAAGAAGGTGTCCTGAACTAAATACAGAAGGTACTTTCCATAGGAGTCCGGCTAGTCTGGCCTATTCTACTCGGATTCGGTGCAGCAGGCGCTGCACCTCTTCTCGCTTCTGCATCGATAGTGGTACAACGTCAGATGGTGAGGTCCGGCCATCAAGGAGTTATATTGTGCTCCTTAGTGATTTTTCATGCAGATGTGGGAGACCAAGGCAGTACCACTCTCCGTGTTCTCATTATATTGTAGTAGCTTAGCATCACAACTTTGACTACGAGACCAAGATACCATGGGAGTTTAGTGTTGACAGCCTTGTGCTTACTTGGTCGCCCCGTTTCGAGCCTTACCTAGATGAGGGGCAGTGGCCAGAATACACTGGACCGAGGTACATTGCGGATCCAGGTACACGTTGGGAGAAATGTGAAACCAGGAAGAGGAAGAGGCACAAGATGGTCATGGATCAGGTTTCTGGTAGAACGAGGCGAGGGAGAGCAACCCCCTTTCTTACTGACCCCGAGCAGAACCAATGTGGCAAACGCGGTAGACTTGGGCACAACTCACGTACATGCCATTGGTCGCTTAGTCAGGTGCATTTTATATTGTACCTACTCAAGTTGGTAAATAGTTATATATGCATGCTACTTATTTATTTAATTATATATGCAGTTGCCGCTTTGTTTAATTGAAAATGCATGGTACTTTATTTGTTTTGCTATCTTCTTATTTATTGACTAATGCTTGCTCTTTTATTATAGGATGGAGCTGTTCTACCTCCTAGATCCATACTACAAGGAGAAACACCGAGGATGACTCACCGCAGAGGGGGCGGTACTGACTAGAATTTTTTGTTCTGACCTTTTATTTATTTTGTTACTCATGCATTAAATTAAATAACTCTAATGGTTGTAGGAACTACCCCCTCTGCGCCCTCAAACCCATGACAAGTTTGAGGAGATGCGGTACGATGATAGGTACACGCCTCTGCTACAGAGGGCTGGCCTAGATGTCATATAGTATCAGGTTCGCAGTGGGTTGCCTCCAATCAACCCCACGACGATCACAGCTTTGGTTGACAGGTACACCCTTTCCTAGATCCATTTTATTTGTCCTTGATGACATCCTAACAATAGTGCTCGTTCATTGTTTATGTAGGTGGAGGCCAGAAACTCATAGTTTCCACCTACCTTGTGGAGAGATGACTGTTACGCTTGAGGACACTCAGAAAGTTCCTTGGTGTGAGTGTTAGAGGCCGTCCAGTTATCGGGCACTACAGGTCCGATGGTTGGAGGGACAGAGTGGAGGCCTTCCTCGGGAGACCACTTCCTCCGGAGGCCACAGGTTACCGCACCACAGGGGTATCTTTCCCTGGCTCAGGCAGAACTTTGCTCAGTGTCCGGCCGATGCAAACCAGGAGACAGTTACCTACTACTGTAGGGCTTGGATCTTGCACATGTTTGGGTGTGTTCTCTTCCCTGATGCAACGGGAGACACCACGTCATGGATGTACCTTCCCTGCCTCACTGACTGGGACACCACAGGGGGTTATAGCTGGGCTTCCGGTGTGTTGGCGTTCCTGTACCGCCACCTCTACGAGACGTGTCTTCGAAGTACACAGAGTGCTTCCATAGGTGGCTGTGTCTACCTTCTGTAGCTTTGGATGTGGTCTCGTTTACCAGTTGGCCGGCCAATAGTGGAAGCTCCCCGAGACTGGTTCGCAGTGGGCAACCCGCGACACCGACCGATGGTTGCCCATCTTTGGGACCAAGCGAAAGTTCCCTTCAGCAGGACTGCGCGTGCCTACGTGCAGTACGCCAATGAGCTCGACACACTTAGGCCATCGATGGTGAGTCCAATGCATTTTGTTATTGTCAACTATGTATGTAACATAACTGTTCTAACTTAAGCCCTCGATGCCTTCATGTTTGGATTATATTATGATGTCTCTGTTTGTAACTGTGGATGCTCCTAAAATAAGGGAAACTCTTGCGAATTTTTTCTGTGAATCATCCATTATACTACACTACTAAAAAGACACAAATATAGTACACAAATTAAATGTAAATTCATTAGAACGTGTGTAGTCCAATCGTATCGTACACAGGCTTTGCAGATGAATCTAGGCTTTTCAGTAACAGTGAACGAATCTAGGCTTTTCAGACAATGAAAATAGACTTTTCGGTTACAAGGACAAGGAGTACGATGACAGCAGCGATTTATCACTTCATATACATAGTACACCTATAGCATCTAGGCTTTTCAGTGATTTATCATGTCAACGATGAATAGACTTTTCAGAAATCGAATCTAGGCTTTTTAGTGTCCATTGAAATAGGCTCTTCAGTGATACTAAGTAGGCTTCTTGGGACCATTTACACCACATTAAAACGGCAACTAAACCTGCCTTCGCCTATATATATGCAATGTTGGATGCATTGCTACTTACTTCCCAACTAGTATTTCCTTTCGTTGCAATACCAAAGTCTAGAGGGTCGTCCAGAGGGAGAGGAAAGGAGAAGGGAACTCCTATTGTGTGGGAGGGTTCTCTTGGTCCTGATTTCTTTGAGAAATCTCTTTATGAGAGGTTCCCAGTTGAGAGCAAAAGTGATTTCACTAAAGAGGCACCACTGAGAGGATACGACGAACAAAAAGAAGAGTGGCCAAAATGCATGCATAGTGAGGGCTGCTTAGTGCAGATGTTCACCGAGGGAATAGATGGAGGTCATCGTTTCTTCAAATGCCCGCGAGCATAGGTAATTGCTATTACTATTTATTTTCTTCAATATGTTCCTCTTCTATACTATAACTTACAGGACGTACTTATTGCAGTCTTCCTTGGCCAAAGAAAACTATGGGTTCACTAGGTGGGTCGATCCTCAACCTATTCATCCGCTTGCGGAGTACATCTACTACCTGCAGGATCGTATCTTCGATCTAGAAAGAGAAGTTAGCAACGGTTACAAGGACGACGAACAGGACGACACCAACAGTAGTGCTGGTTCACAGGATGCACTCTGCAATGATCCATATTGCACCTGCCCTAATCACAAGAACAAGGGGCCTCCACCGCCACCCCCACCACCACCAACAACAACAATGGGAGGATACTATGGAGAAGGTGCAACACAATTTGCTATGTGGCCACACTACTAGGACAAACCAATCTTATTAACGGGCCACATCTATGTGTTTGTTATT
This sequence comes from Miscanthus lutarioriparius, assembly GCA_904845875.1. Lineage (NCBI taxonomy): Eukaryota > Viridiplantae > Streptophyta > Magnoliopsida > Poales > Poaceae > Miscanthus > Miscanthus lutarioriparius. The sequence continues at coordinate 92,173,563 of CAJGYO010000006.1, forward strand.
TGGTTTAATTATCTAAGGCATGTTAGGGTTAGTTGAAGGAACTATGTACCCTTGTTTGGTACATGTTCTCACATGCCATTTCATGTGGTTGTTTGTTCTCTTTAATTATCTAAGGCATGTTAGGTTTAGTCCAGGACCTCTGTACCCTAGTTTGGTATATGTTCTCACATGCCATTTCATGTGTTGTGTGGGGTGAATTATATAATCCACTACTTCGTTACGTTTTATTTGCTCTAAAGTGAACTCGTTTCACTACCTCCGACAATGACCACGATTAATGAAACAAACAACACTATGAAAGGTCCAATAATAGGGCACATTAAACAACACAACAACATTTGAAGTACATGACGACAAACTAAATAACGCAGAACATGTGCTAGGTACGCCCATAGTTAAAGTGTATTACATGACAACACATTGCATAGTCCAAGACTAGACAACATTGTTCATGAATAAACCATAGAACTAGCAAGTCATGCAGACTACTGAGTGCAACGAGGCCACTTTTTCTTTTTCTAGGCATCAGGATTCTCCTCCATCGCTGCCTTCGTTCGGCGCACACGCTCAAGCTTCTTCTCCCTATCCTCCCTATACGCAGCAACACGTCTCCTTTCCTCCTCTTCCTTGTGCTCCTTTTCTGCTGCCTCCTCTCTGCGTCTCTTCTCCAATATCTCTAGACGCTCCGCATCCCACTCCTTCAGGCCTTATAGAAGCCGCTTGTCCGACTTCTTGATTTCAGTGTCGATCCACTGCTCAAAATCACACAGCGGTGGAGGGGTTTGCAACAAAGGCAATTGTTACAAAACAAATACATATGCAATACTTCAAATGACAGAAAATAATTATTACACAATAATAATTTCTCACAATAAATGTACTGCGGCGCTGACGCTCTGTAGGCTCTCATGCAAAATTGGAACACATCCAATACCTCTGCCTATATGTTTTCTCATTTTCAGAAATATCTACCTTGCAAGGATCACCACAAAAGCACATGGGTCTTGGAACACCGCTAGGGAGAGGCTTTGGGTCGTAGGGATTTCCGGTCATCCGGCCATAATTATAATTAAACTAATTTCGTTGTAATAACCGAAAACAAAAAATATTAAACCATAAACCTAGGGTTTACCATTTGATGCATAACAATGAACGAATAATATCGAAAGAGGCGCTGAGGTTACCTTGATTTGCTACTTTTTCCACGCCTTGGCATTCTACGGTTGCATATTACACGTATTAATAATCTCTTCAAAAACCTAGTAATGATGTACCTATGGCTACAAAAATACACCTAAAATAGATCAAATCAATGCTTAAAAAAGGAAGAGGGGAGAAAGTATACCTTGCTCTAGAAGATCTATTGATCAAATCAAAGTTTTTAAGGTGCAAATAGTCGATTCAAAGAGATTTGGCGGATTGAGGAGAGAAAGAACCCGAGAGGGAGGACGAACAAATGAAACAACCCTCGGATAGGGAAAGTTGGCCGTGGGTTTTGAATCCAGGCTCGACGCTGTGATCTGCGTCGAGCTCGGCGCCATGATTTACGGCGTCGAGCTCGGCGCCGTGATTTACGGCGTCGAGCTATCCGCCACGTCGAACAGGGCCCCGAAGCTCGACGCCGTGAGTCACGGCGTCGAGACGTGTAACATCGACGCCTTGAATTATGGCGTCGACCCCCAGGGTCCAAAGTTGAGTTTACATCGCCCGAGGTCTCTAAACATGAATTTTCTTCAGAAAAAGGCCAAATTGCAAAAAATTGAGGGTTCTGGATGTGTGGTTCAGATCCAATAGCGCAAATAATCCAAAAGGCTGAGGTCAGATGCCGCACAGATCCCAAAGCACAATCAAATGGTCCATAATTTGACAAATTTCAACACCAAAAATCTGTTGACAGACAAATAGCAAAAATCAATTAAAACAGATCAAGTTTTTTCACGTGTTCCAAAAACCAGCACGGCATTGTCGTTCAAATGCGTTTACAAAAGCAACACACAGACGCATCAAGAAGAGAATGCTTGGTAGTACACATCTCTTCATTGCTGCAAAGTGGAACTCAATCTAACGATGCCGTTGGGCAAAGTTTGGGCACACCCGTGCTTTGTCCAATCCATACCAGCTCCTCAATCCACACCCTCCCCGTACCCATTCAAATTATAATTATCCGTATCCAATGGGTAATGGGTAATAATTAGTGGGTATGGGTGCCACTGCCACTGTAAGTAAAGGTGGACGGATGGTCCTCTGTCGCGAGAACGAATGGGCAACGACGGTAAAGCTGCAAGAGGCTACCATTTCTCCGCGCACGAATTTTGAAAAACAGGTATATGCGTATTTGTAAATAATTTCTGGAATTGTTTTTCTAAAGAAAAACAGCCATAATGTGTGCATGACGTCAGGGTGACGTCATCAAGCTAATAAAGGGACAGTCGGACAGAGCACACACAGCGCTCAGCGCTCGGCCGCCTCGCGCGGCGTGGCTGCGTAGCGCGTCGTATGCGCACTCGCGTGCGAGGGGAGGGGCGCTGTCGCCGAGTGCCAGCAGTGGCACGAATGGCGCGGGTGCTAGCAAGCTTGTTTCAATAAATATTAGCAAGCGAAAAACAATCCAATTGTAACAGTTTTGAATAACTTGCTCTTGAAAAACTAAAAAATGATCTACTTAAGATTTTTGGTTCCCGTCACACCTAATTCACATCTGAACCTCTAAAATAGAATCTCTAATGCCTTCTCTACCTCTCATTATACTCAGATCTAAAAATAGCGGCTAGAGCTAACTCACACCAGAAATTTTAAAATGAAATCTCAATTGCCTCCTCTACCTCTCAATAATATAGTCAGATCTTAAAAATAATGGCAGGAGATTCAATGCGCGGCCCACTGGTTTGTAATATCGCAAAAGCGCTATTTCAACGCGCGGCAACTGATGGTAATTCTCATTGCCTTCACTGGGCCTTAGTTGTAACAAAAAAAATTCTACTTCCTGTTAATGAAATACGTGCAATCGCACGGTCTCAGAAAAAAAGATTCAATTTTGGCAAACCTCCCGAGCGATGGTCACACAAGTATCTATGGCCAACTACGGACACCCTAACTCACAACCAGAAGTCTAAAATCTATATAAAAAAAATCCATCCTTATGTTTGGAAATAGTGGCCGGAGATATAATTTCGACCAACCTTCATGTGGCGTCAAGTGTCTAAGAAAGAGAATTGTTGGAAGAAGTTTTTTTTAACATTCTACTACCAAAAAACCAAGGTGTGGGACCTATGGGTGTGCATGCAAAGCAAAATCTTAGATTTTAACAACTACTCCTATAGTCCGACTCTTGCACGGCAGCCTCGGATCATGAGGGTGCGTGGCACGCGCATACATAATGGGCTAATGGCGGAGGACACGTGACGTGAACCAGAAAAACCATAACAAATCGGCCGGCCTGAATACACGTTCGGGCCGGCCGATCTGTTAACCTTAATCCCTTTCTTCAGATCGGAGAATGCTGCTTTATCTCTTCCTTGCACTGTCCTCTTGGCTTCGCTGTCCAACGCACACGGAGGACAAAGGGAGTCAGTGCATGAGTACAGCAAAGATCAAAATTTGGTGGGGAAAATTTTGAATCTACAGCTTGCATAGAATCAAGAGCTCTGCAACATGCCGTGCATGAAAACCGCCGTCACAAACACAAAGAAATGATCCATCATATACAGACTGGAGCGCATTTGTTTAGAGGGTAAAAGAACAACAACCACAAAAAGGACTCGCACGCACATTCGAACCTTGATCAGGAAAGTAACCTAGACCAAAATACTAAAACCCTGTACAAGCTGGGTGAGAACGCAAAAGGAGGTTCTTAAGAAATTGTCGGCTTCCTTTCCGGTCAAAGACTTGGGCACTCTCAATTATTTCTTGGGTATTGAGGCAGCTTATTCATCCGGGGACCTTCTGCTCTCCCAGAAAAAATATGCCATGGATGTTCTGCAGCGTACTCAAGCATAGCAAGCCAGTCTCCATGCCACTAAATCCACATGACCAATTGTCTCGTAATTTTGGCACTGCTCTCAGTGATATTGATGCCTCCTTGTATCGCAGTGCTGTTGGAGCTCTTCAATATTTAACCTTGACTAGGCCAAACATTTCCTTTGCTCTTAACAAGGTTTGTCAGTTCCTGTCCAGACCCACTGATATTCATTGGGAGGCTGTCAAACGAATTCTGCGTTATGTCAAAGGGACAGTTGATCATGGCTTGCGAATTCGGCGCTCCAACTCTTCTCTTCTGAGTGTTTTCACCGACGCTGATTGGGCGGGATGCATTGATGATCGCCCTTCAACAGGTGGCTTCGCTGTCTTCTTTGGTTCTAACCTCATTTCCTGGAGTGCCCGTAAGCAACCCACTGTGTCCCAATCGTCGACTGAAGCAGAATATAAAGCTCTCGCGAATGGCACAGCTGAAGTTGTTTGGATTCAGTCTCTTCTCAAAGAACTGTGCATCTTTCAGCCTCGAGCTCCTGTTCTGTGGTACGACAATCTTGGTGCCACGTATTTGAGCTCAAATCCAGTGTTCCATGCCCGCACCAAACATATTGAAGTGGATTTTTACTATGTCCGGGAGAAGGTTGCCCTTGGTACTCTTGATGTTCGGATCATTTCTTCCGCTGATCAAGTTGCTGACATTTTTACCAAACCTGCCACCAAGCAGATGCTGTAACATTCACGTTCCAATCTCAACCTTGTGGCCACTGGTTGACATTGAGGGGGCTGTTAAGTAAGGCAATTGTAGCATATTTGGCAATAGCCTGATATTCTTGATTTGTGATTGTTACATATTTAGTAGCTGATCAATCAGTTGTAATGTGATTGTAATCTTGTGATTCTTCGTGTAATTGTCACTTGATTTAATACAAATACATGCCAACCCGTACTGGTTGTTACTCATCCTACAGCCCACGTCGGCCGCCTCTAGCTCGCCGGCATGACGTAGCATCCACCTCCAGCTCGCAGCCAAGCCGCATTCGTCCAGCGTCGCAGCATCAGCGCAGGCCGGCCTGACGGTGACCTAGACCAGTAGCCCCGCCGCACCAGCGGCTGGAGAGGCAAGCGTGATGAAGCGAAGGCGCCGCACAGTGGCTCCGGCCGAATCGCCGCAGTCTCCTGGTTTTTAATCTCCTGGCCTGAATCCTTTTCCCTATGCTCTCGCCCAGATCGAGATCCGGCCACATGTACAGGTTTGTTCAAAATTCGATTCGATTTGTATTTGACTTTGCACTTTCTCGCTTGGCTGAAATCTGGCTGATCTGGCTAGTTTTTTTTTTGAGAAAAATACTGCTGGCCGGTTGATTTTGCTGATAAGTTAAGCGAACAGGGCGTCAGATGTTTTGTTTTCTTATCTGTTAGCAGAGATCCGTTTACAAAACGATGGTGCGCTCGTACACTTGAATGAACCATCTGTTGATGCTCTGTTATTTCTTCAGTAACGCCTCCGAGTTGCTGCTGCGGAGCGAGGTCGTTGGCTTGGCTCTCCGGATTCTTGCAGAGTTTCTACTGGAGAAGGGACGGAGGATGAGGAAAGAAACAGAGGACAAGAAGGACTCGGCAGAGGAAGGTAGGAGCAGCCTAGCAGGGAATGATGTGTAGCGTACTGTATTATTCAGGGTTACTCCATGGATCGTTTTTATTTCTGGAGCAAGGAATCAGGTGATTAACACGACAATAAATAGCTAGGCCTTTTAGGAGTACTAGCCAGTAGCGTTATCCTATCCCCGGTTGCCGCATGTTTTTACTACTCGTCTGGTTATTCTGAATCGGAACGGATCCGGTAACGCTAATCCATGCCTAATTCAGTTCTAGTTCTAACTTGTTAAGTTGTCCCATCTCGTCATCCATCAATGTACATAAGCATCCATTCTCATCCATGGAAACGATGACTAGTCCACTTTTAGGAAAATGTTAATGGACGTCTTTATTTTTCTTATATATCACTGGTCCACTTTTAATATTCCTGATATGCATATTTAGTTAGCAGTTGGCAGGTACACTTCTCGTTGATCCTTGCTATTAATGTACTTAATATTCCCGATATGCATATTGATTCTTTTGTGCTTTCGCATACTGCTTTTAGCTTCTTGATGTGCAGCACCTTGTAGTCATTCTTTTTATTAGTAGGTGTTTCATCATGTTTCACCTCGTTACTTGTTAGTTGCTTCCTGAAGGTTTTTATCTGCAGTACCTTATTTCATTTTGTTTCTTGTTAGCTACTTGTTAGTTGCTTTCTAAATTAATTTGAAAACCTTAACTAACGTTTTAAAATTTTCTTGTATGACTTTTCCACCTTCACAGTACCGATTATGTTTCTTTATTAGTAGTGTTTTTAGTACTTCACTTTTAATATCACTGCACTTTAGGGTTTTTCCATCGATGACACTGAAATTAATTTGGATACATTTCATAAGGCTTTCTGAGTGCAATGTACCTGTTAGTTTAAAATTGTCCTAACTAAAATTCAGTTTGATATTGTCTAGTATTCCGCAGCTAGCTTAGTACTAACTATACAAAAATTGTCCTAAAACAAGTAACAATGTTTTCCTGGTGTTGGAGAGACAGAGGTCTAATTAAAATTCAGTTTGATATTGTCTGTAATTCAGTTTGATATTGTCCAATCCACAACCATGAATGGCGATAGAGAAGGCTTGCACCAATCTGCCCTGCATCTGTTCCAATGTGGAGACAACTGGCCAGGAAAGCTAATAGGCAAACGTTCCTTGTTAATTTGAATTGAACTACTAGACCATTACAGACAAGGCAGAGAGCTGCCTGCTATGCATTTAAAAAAATTGAATGCAATTAGGGGGAGAAAATCCCCACCTGAGGTTGAGATGTTTCATTCGAAAGGGATAGTAAAACCTATCCGGCCAATGGTTTCCCAACATGCAAATTATGCACTACTTATTTAATGAAACTCGATTGTGTTAATAATATATTTTTAGCAGTAAATTTATGAGCAGTATATATGTATGTTCACCAGTTTTGGCGAGGACTACTCCGGTGATGAATCCGATGCTGTTCCTGAGAACCAGTCATTTGAGCATCAAATAGCAGCCGTATACTCTTCGTGGGAAGATGATACATGTCCAAGGTTAGTGTTTTAAAAATATTTCATGGAATACTTGGTCCTGCAACTTTGATTTTGCCATTGATTAGTTTACTTTATTGCACAATATCATGTGAAAATATTATGGGTATGCTTCCTGAGGCTTAGATTTTCCATTTTCAGTTCTTTGGATTAAATTGTTGAAAAATGAGGTGGCAAACAATGTGTTATCTCAGTGTTAGTGCCTCAGTGGCATTGTGTTCCATATCTCAAATAAATGTGTTCAAGCCTATTTGGGCAGTGTTAGTAACTTAATTGCTCCACAAATAAAAAGTACTAATATTTATAACAAAGCTTCACAGCATGCATGAGGATATGTTAGTTGCTGGTTTGGAAGAGGACAACAACAATCAATATCATGGCAATAAATCGGATACTGTGGGTGTGAACCAACCAATACAACAATCGATACGCCAAGCACATCTTGTGCCAGTGCTCTGTTGCATTATGCCTCTAGAAGTGTAAGGTGCCTCTGCTTACCTTACTATGTGGATAGATTTATGTTTGTGCTCCATTTTTCGTTGGTTTTAACTGGTTTTGCATCAACTGGCAATGATGTATGGCTTTTTAATTATCTTTTCCCCAAAATGTTCGATTTTTATTTTGGTGTACCATAATGGCATTTTCCGTTTGCGAAAGCTGATGGCAGGCAGCTTGTACATCTTTTGTCACATGTGTTTGTGAAAATTGCTTGAGAGTTTTTGTGTTGTACTAAGTATATTGAATGTATTCTCAGCCTTGCAGGTTCAGAGGGCATCAGATTAATATTAAAAGAAAGAGAAGGCACATGTAATGGACAAACTGTGTGCGATGGTATCCTCAGATAACTTCTGAGAGTTCACATCAGTTTATTTAGCTTATTGGCATCGGCAAGCGATGATGGCACAGTGAAATTGTGGGAGCTGAGAGGGAATGTGACTGAGTTTTCTTCTATTTATTACTGTAATAGTTAGCTGAGAGGGAATGTGATTGAGTTTTCTTCTATTTACTGTAATAGTTCTAGTCAAATAGGCAAAAATTTTGCAGGTTCCCATGTAAAAGCCATAACAGGGTCAGAGTGATTAAATAGGTCACAAAAAACAAACTACTGGCCGCCTCTCTCTGTGCCTGAATTGGGATCTTACACGCTTCCAGTCTGTGGAAAGAAGGCTAGACTTGAATTTGATGAACATAGAACAAAATATAAAGGATATTAACATCTTTTTTTTCTAAGATATGCCAGCATTAGTTATACTAGAAGACAAACCATAAAGAAGTGCTACAGTTCATAACTAGCAAGCATGGTCGTAGATACCTGAAATTTGTGTTTATATATTTGGATCTTATTCACTCCCAGGTCGTGAAAAAAAGGGCTTCAACTTTCATAAACAAAATCCAAAATATACTGAATCTCAACATTTTTCTCAAGATCTGCTAGCATTTTGATCCTCATACAATACGCTTCATAAGAAGAGGAAAATAGAAAACATCAGTGCTTGAACGACAACCTGATGTGATAATGTGCTAGTCCTCGTGTGCATATAACACCTTACTAAATTTCAAGCATACTCCTGGCCTAGAGAATCTTTGAAATATTTGGTACAAATCCCTGGCTTTGTGAATAAAAGAAACTCGGAAATATTTTGACGCTCATTCTTATTGTACTGTTGATTTTGACCATCTATTGGGTGTCTCTTGGTGCATAGAAAAGTTAGACGACGAAATGTTCACAAATAACATTCTTTAGTTCTGCAGAGGTGCCAGAAAGAAGTTTTGCTGAAAGTTTAGATTGGTATATAAAAGAGTATCTCTATTGCTAATGGCTACAAGTATTGAATTAAGAATTATACAACCTTTTTATATCAATTGACTAATTAAGTTTGCATATGTGAAGGGTTTTTACGGGATTAATTAAGCACTATATATCTAGAAACATATAATATATCTTTTTCGTGCCGGTCAAACTCTTTTAAGTTCGACTAGGTTTATAAAAAATATTACAACATTTATATATACAATTAAGTTTAGTAATGAAAATAGATCCAATGATCTATCTAATGATACTAATTATATACTATAATTATTAATATTTTCTTATATCTCTTTGGTAAAAGTTAAAAACATTTGACTCCTCGGAAAGCGAGAACGTCAGAACGACACTTATTTAGTGACGGAGGAAGTACACCCACAACACCAAAATAAATGCATATATCGTACTTTTATGAGTCAAACAAACTTAAATTGACCAAATCTACATAAAAAATACTACTAAAATTTATGATATCAAATAATTATCATTAGATTAATTAGATCATATATTTTTATACTAATCCTCTTTAGAGGTACAAATGTTAATATTATTTTCTATAAATCTAATTAAACTTGAAATTTGTTTGACTTCTTGAAGTGCGTGATTTGTACTTATTTTAGAACAGAGAGAGTACAATAAGCTTTTGGATGGTACTGATGTGATGTTCTAAAATAAGTACATCCACGTTACCAAAATAAATGCATATCTCATACATATATGAGTCAAGCAAACTTATGTTTGATTAAATGTACTAAAAATACTAAGATTTATAATATCATATAATTATCATTAGATTAATCATATCATATATTTTTATACTAGTCCTATTTAGAGGTACAAATATTAATATTATTTTCTATAAATCTAGTTAAACCTGAGATTTGTTTGACTTCTCAAAGTGTGCGAGGTGTACTTATTTTGGAACATAGGGAGTACAATAAGCTTATGGATAGTACTTACGTGATGTTCTAAAATAAGTACACCCATGGTACCAAAATAAATGCATATCTCATACATATAGGAGTCAAACAAACTTGTGTTTGACCAAATCTACCAAAAAATACTAAGATTTATAATATCAAATAGTTATCATTAGATTAATCTTATCATATATTTTTATACTAATCCTATTTATTTTAGTACTATGGGTGTACTACATCTGTCCCAAAATAAGTGTCGCTGTTGTTTTGTGCCAGTCGAATGTGTTTATAAAAAATATTACATTTATATCTCCAATTAAGTTTATTATGAAAATAGATTCGATGATCTATCTAATGATACTAATTATGTACTATGATTATTAATATTTTCTTATATATATTTTATCAAAGTTAAAAATGGTTGACTTCTCGAAAAGCGAGAACAACACTTATTTTGGGATGGAGGTAGTACACCCATAGTACTAAAATAAACGCATATCTCATACTTATAGGAGTCAACAAACTTAAGTTTGACCAAATCTACACAAAAATATTATTTTATATAAATCTAGTTAAACCTAAGATTTGTTTGACTTCTCGAAGTGCACGATGTGTACTTATTTTGGAGCATAGGGTGTACAGTGAGCTCATGGATGGTACTGATGTGATGTTCTAAAATACTCCCTCGTCTCAAAATAAGTGTCGCTATAGTTTTCATGTCGGTCAAACTTTTTTAACTTCGACTAGGTTTATAAAAAATATTACAACATTTGTATCTCTTATTATGAAAATAAAATCAATAAGCTATCTAATAGTACTAATTATGTACTATAATTATTAATATTTTCTTAAATATATTTAGTCAAAGTTAAAAACGTCTAGCTCCTCGAGAAGCGAGAACGACACTTAATTTGGGACGGATGACATGTATAAAGTATTTTAGGAGGGGCGTACTGCCGCGCCTGGCGCTCTTGCAATCAGCATTGTTGGGACTTTCATTCTATTTTTTTTTGTAAAGTAATAACTTACCTGATTTGTTTTTTAAACTATTAATATAACTTACATGAATTAGGTCATTGGTACATGATTTATTAAGGATCCATCATACTTTCAGATGTTAGATGGGTACACATGAAGAGTTTTAAAAAATGCTGAGATTTAATAGCATAAAAGTTGAGCAAGAGGAAAATATTGTGTAAAAGAGAAATTAATGTAGCACTCTTAAATACTGAACGCACTTAGCACAGCTCCTAATATACACAAAGCACTCATTAATCTGTGGGTTTCCACATGCTTTCTACTTGCAGCGCTCATAAAAGGTATTATAGATAGAAAAAATAGAAAAGTAGTGTAGGACGATGCTTGGTTCATATCAAAGCTGCTATAGAACATGCAAAGAGTGGGAGGCAGAACAAGGGTGCTGCATCCATTGAACAAGTGCATATTAGAAAGCTGCTAGTTGATGTTCATGGTGTAGTTAAAGAGTTGTTGAGAAGAGGTACCTATTTTCATGGTGGCATACATACAAGTAATAGACCAATAGTCGAGAAGAGGTACATTACTAAAAACATGATAGCAATTGTACCACAACCTGAATCTGTTCTTATTTGGTACAAAAAAATTTCTATTGAAAGTACATAAATACTCAGCAACATAGTGCTAGGCATTCATCAGTAAATTAAGATAAACATATATGAGCATTTTTGAGAGAATACATTAGCTTTAATAACTTGAGAAATTAAATTAATATAACCAGGAAAAACAAGACGGGTAAGGGTAATATGGTAAACATAATCATAATTACTAACAATTTGCACAACTACATAAAATTGTCCAAAAGGGTTGATTCAATGTAGTGGTACGTAAAAGTATGTGACTGGTACTCGAGTGTTCTTAAATATTGTATCAACAATTTTTTGGAATGAAAAAATGATTTTGGAGATGCTCTAATGAAATAAGTTAACTTATTTTTTATTTAAGTTGTTCTTGGCCCATAAAATTCTGATTTTAAGAATAGTTTTATTTATATATTTTATATAAAATATATGTTTTATTAGAATTTAGTCTACCAGCCAAATGAATTCATGAAGTTAGTCTAATTCATGAACTGAAACATTTTTTAAGAGAAACTCCAATTTGCTATGTCTCTTTGACAATGAATTCAACATACTCCATCTGCCCTGGAATGTAAATCTCGTTTTCCTGAGAAGTCAAAGAATCTTAAGTTTGACTAAATTTATAGAAGATTTTACCTATATTTAAATCTCTAATTAATTCATTATGAAAATATATTCCATGATTATACTTATTAAGATTCATTGACTCCTCGAGAAACAAGATTTTTGGACAGAGGGAGTAGGAGTAGGCAAAAATGATTGGATTGGACTGGTTCCTGTTTTCGTAAGAAAACTAGTGCACATGATATAAGAAGTTAGGTTTGACAAAGATGAACATCTTCCAGCCTGCTCAGACTACAAAATCATTGCAACAGTCATCTATATAGTAACTCCGGTGCTCATTCTAGATAGAATAGAATAAGTGACTTTATGAAATGGTAAGACCAAAAGCTCTAAGCACCGAAGGAAATGTACAAACTGGAACAACAGAGCTGCATACCAACCACTTTATTGTTTTCCACTTAGAGTACAAGACCGGATGAACAAAATAATGCACTTCCGATGCCAACCATACAAAGATCTCTGTTGGGAGATAAATAATAGTCACAACATATTTTAATAGTACAAATAATGAATAGTACTTAATTTATTCCTGGTCTTAGAGATGTTCGAGTGCATTCTTCCTGCTCCTCGATGCCACCAAAACCAGAGGGCTCTGAAAGCATCTAGGCCCTTAGTGGTTTCGGTGATTAATGATAACATAAGATTATTGTGACTAACGTGTATTTTGCAGAGGCAAATTAAGTTAGGTCATGATAATAGTGATTGATTGGACAATCAATAGAGTTCATGTCCCTATCGATGGAAACGTTTCGGTTTTCAAAGGATGGTTGACAAGGTTAAGGACGATCTAGTTCTAAGTGCCATTTGGTGTTGAGAGGCATTTAGAGTATATTAGGACTTTGTTTTTTCTTTGACCGTACTATAAAGGGGGTATGAGCGGGTAGCTTGACCTAGGTGAGTCTAATGGTTTAGGTGTGGTGCACACTTATCAAACATAGCACTAGGTAGCTCAGGGATGCCCTAAAGATCATGTGGAACATCTTTCATTCACAAAAAATTTAATTTGGAAGTGAATGGAGTGTTCTTTAGTTGACCGAACGTTGGTGTCCGCGTCCGGTCAGTACAACAAGGCTAGGTTAAGGCACCGGACGCTGTGCCAGAGCGGACCGGACACGACTGTGACTAGGGTTTGCTCTCCAAAGAGCACGGGCCGCCCGAGGGCAGAGTTCGGTCGTTATGCAGAGAGGTTCTAGAGAGTGTTTTTCGTGACCGGACGCCTCGACGATGCTGCCTTAGTCCGGTCGTTACACAGAGAGGCTCCAGAGAGAAATCATTGACCAGACGCGTCCGGTCAGTGTTGAGCAGACGCGTGTCAGAGTCCGGTCAGAGTTGTTGAGTTGACGTCATGTAGCCATTGGCTATTGACCGGACGCGTCCGATCGTCACTTAACAGACTGGTTTGAACCTCAACGGGTATGTTTGGTTGTGGGGGGTATTTATACTTCTCCCACTCCTCCAACATATCTCTCTTGCTCATTTGATCAGCTGAAGAACAACTTTGAGTCCAAGGGAGAGCAAGTGCCTAGTGAGGAAGTTGTGATTTGATAATCTCAAGATTAAGGACCTCATTAGTGCTTTGAGAGTAGCAAGTGTGCATCCACTCATCTCATTAGGCTTGGTTGGGTCAAGTAAGAGTTCGTGCTTGTTACTCTTGGTGATCAGCATCACCTAGACGGTTTGGTGGTGATTGGGAGTGTGGTGATCATCCGTTGAAGCTTGTGGATGACCCAACTCGACTTGTGAGCGGTTGTGGGCGATTCACCGTGCTGGAGTGGCGAAGAATCAACCCATAGAGAGTACTTGATCCTTGCGCGGATCAAGGGGGAGCGATACCCTTGCGTGGGTGCTCCAACGAGGACTAGTGGGGAGTGCCGACTCTCCGATACCTTGGCAAAACATCGTCGTGTTCCTTTCCTGCCTTTACTTTGAGTATTTACTTTGAGCAATTCATTTCTTATCTTTACATTCATAGAATTGACTTGCTAGTATATAATTGGAACTAGGTTGCAAAACTCTTTGTGCCGTAGAACAATAGATACACTTTTAGGCACTAGAGGTGAAGTGGGCTTTGTTTAGGGCTTAATTATTGCAAGAATTTTTAGAGAAGCCCAATTCACTCGCCGTCTTGGATATCTTGATCCTTTCAATTGGTATCGGAGCCGAGTGCTCTTCATTTTAGGCTTAACCGCCTAGAGCAAAATGTTCCATGGAGATGGACCCCCTCCCTTCTTTGAAGGAGACGATTTTCCTTATTGAAAAATTTGTATGGAGGTGTATCTAGAGGCTTTAGACGTTGGAGTGCTTAGAGCCGCCACACAAGGGTTTTCAAAACCTAAGGATCCCACAAACCTTATTGGTGATGAGATTCACTATGAGAAATGAAATGCAAAGGCCAAAAACACCATTTTAGAGGCCTTTGCAAGGACGTGTTCAACCGTGTCCGGAACCACAAGGACGTCCATAAACTATGGTCGGATATTTGTGCGCTCCATGAGGGAACCAAGAGTGAGCGTGAGGAACACTATCACCTTGTCATGAGAAAGTTAAATTGTTTTGAAATGCTTCCTAATGAAAGTGCTAATGAAATATACTCTCGCTTGAATGTCATTATAGAGGAAGTCAATGGGCTTGGACTCACACAATTGCATCCATCCGATGTCGTGAGAAAGATCTTATGTGTTCTTCCTATTGACAAATATGGACACATTGTCACCGTGCTTCATCAAGGAGATCTTTCCAATGCTACACCAACTCAAATATTGGGAAGATCAATGCTCATGAGATGTACATGCACATCACACCACAAGATGGCTCTCCCTCCTCAAACATGAAGAAAGACTTAGCTTTCAAGACTAGTCAAGAGAGGAAGGGCAAAGGAAAAGTTGAAGCTTCCTTTGATAGCTCAAGTAAAGAAGTAGATGACACCAACATTTCTCTTATGGTGAGGAAGACCACCAAGATGCTAAAGAAGCTAAACAAGAAAGGTGTTAAGTTTGATTCAAGGAAGAAGTTATTCACTAGTAGCAAGAGGAAGCCCATCTCGGAAATGGATTGCTATAGTTATGGTGACCTTGGTCATCTAGCTCATCAATGTCCTAAGCCCAAGAAAGACAAATTCAAGAAGTACAAGGACAACAAAGATGACTCAAGTGATGATGAGAAGAAGAAAGAAAAGCCATACAAGAAGAAAGATGGCAAGAAGAAGCAACACCAAAAGAAGAATGGCAAAGCTTATATTGTTGGTGATTGGCTCACGGATATTGAATCATCAAGTGGCTCATCCGGAGAAGATAGTGATGATGAGAAAGAGAGAGTCGCCGCTCTTGTAATTGGTAGTTCATTGCCTCCACCACCACTACCACCATCATCCTCTACACACCTATGCCTTATGGTCAAGGATGACCAAAAGGTACAAAGTGATGATGATAGTAATGATAGTGATAGTGACAATGAATTTGTAGCTCCCTCTTATGATGAACTAGTTGAATTGCTAAATAGATACATTAAAATCATAAGAAAAACAAGAGCTAAAAATGACAAACTTGAGCTTAAAAAAGAATCTCTCTTAGCTAAGTATGAAATAGCTCAAAAAGCTAGTGATGAGATTAAAGATGAAAATAAGATTGTGTCATCCACCCTTAAGGAGCTCAAAGCCACTATAAAAGAGCTTAAAGAAAAATATGATAAACTTGAGGGGATACACAAAGAGCTCAACACTAGATATGACTTGCTAAAAGATGAATATACTACTCTCAAAGTCAATCATGACAATCTTGTTATTGTAAATGAATATCTATGCAATGAACCACATGATGCTACTAACTTTGTTGCTAAGATTGATATAGCTACATCATGTGATGACTTGATTGATGAGAACATTGAGCAAGGATCTAGTGGCAAAGGCAAGCAAGTGGTTGTGGCCAAACACTATGATGACTATGTCAAGATCAAGAATGAGAATGAGAAGCTAAAGAAATATCTTGAGAAGCTATCAACCACCAACTCAATTGTCATAGAGACACAAGATGGTGACTACAACATGGCTCTTTCCGCCTAGCTTGGTTCCATCTTCGTGTCTTGGACTTTGTTTGATCCTTTATGTCTTCTATGCATCTTCTAATGTCTTTCTAGAGGTGTTGATCATCGGATCGTCACATCACCTTTGTCCAAGTCACGTTTTGCACCCTATTAAACTACAAAACAATCACTTGTAAATATGTTAGTCCAATTTGGTCTTGTTGATTATCAAACACCAAAATCCAAAGTGAATGGGCCTAGGGTCCATTTTTCTTACAACATTGAGATGCTACGAGAAGAGAACAAGAGGCTCAAGATTGAGAAGACTCATCTTGCCACCGGGTTTGAGAAGTTTACAAGAGGTCGCAATCTTCAAAGTGAGCTACTCATGAACACCGTGATGAAGAATGATAAGAGTGGTATTGGTTATAAGACAAATCAAATAAAGAAAGCCAAGGCTCAACATCAAGCTCAACATCAACACAAGCCAAAGCCAAAAAGATGCATTGAGTGTGGACAAGGTCACTTTGCTCATGAGTGCAAGACTCCACCACCACAACCCTTACCCAAGCATGCTAGACCATTTGCCTTCAATACTCATTATATGATTAGAAAGGACACAAAAGGAAGACCCCATGTTGTGTTTCTAGGTCCACCCAACAAGAATAGGCCTAGGCAAATATGGGTAGCAAAGTCACCAGTTGAGAGAATTGTCGGCCCCCGTCAAGTGTGGGTGCCTAAACATCAAGCTTGATCTCTTGTGTGTGTAGGTGAACTACAAGACCGGTGGAAGTCATTGGATTATTGATAGTGGTTGCACTCAACATATGACCGGTGACCCTCGTATGTTCACCTCACTAGATGAAGATGTGGATGATCAAGAAAGGATTACATTTGGTGACAATTCAAAGGGCAAAGTGGAAGGGTTGGGTAAAGTTGTAATATCAAATGATCACTCAATCTCAAATGTACTTCTAGTTGCTTCATTGAACTTTAACTTGCTATCCGTTGGACAATTATGTGATCTTGGCTTTCAATGTCTATTCACCGAGAAAGAAGTATTTGTGTCAAAGAAAGATGATGATCAAGTCATATTCAAAGGCTTTAGATACAACAACTTATATCTAGTGGGCTTCACCTCTGATGATGCCAACTTAAGGACATGCCTATTCACCAAATCATCACTTGGATGGATATGGCATATAAGGCTTGCTCATGTTAGGATGAGTACACTCAAGAAACTATTAAAGAAAAACATGGTTTGAGGATTGAAAGATGTTGTGTTTGAAAAGGACAAGCTTTGTAGTGCATGTCAAGCCAGCAAGCAACTTGCCAACACTCATCCATGCAAAGCTTACATGTCAATATCAAGAGTGCTAGAGATTCTCCATATGGATTTATTTGGACCTACAACTTATACAAGTTTGGGAGGCAACCTCTATTGTCTAGTGATTGTTGATGACTATTCAAGATACACTTGGGTGTTCTTTCTTTATGACAAGATTGAAGTGGCTGCATCATTCAAAAAGTTTGCCAAGAGAGCACAAAATGAATTTGAAGTGAAGATCAAGAAGATAAGAAATGATAATGGAAAAAATTTGATAACACAAACATCGAAGCCTACTGTGATGAAGTTGGGATAAAGCATGAATTCTCCACAACTTACACTTCTCAACAAAATGGTGTTGTAGAGAGAAAGAACCGGACATTGATCACCCTAGCAAGAACTATGCTTGATGAGTACAACACATCGGAGAGTTTATGGGCCAAAGCTATCAACACCGTATGTTATGCTTCCAACCGCCTATTCATTCAACGATTCCTTGAGAAGACCCCTATGAGTTGCTTAATGGGAAGAAGCCGGATATCTCCTTCTTCCGGGTGTATGGTTGTAAATGCTACATCTACAAGAAGCAACAACACCTAGGGAAGTTTCAAAGACGCTGTGATATTGGTTTTCTTGTTGGCTACTCATCGAAGTCCAAAGCATATCGTGTATTCAACCATGCCACCGGCTTGGTAGAAGAAACATATGATGTGGAATTTAATGAAACTAATGGCTCCCAAGGAGCACATGAGAATCTTGATGATGTAGGTGAAGAACCATTTAAGGAGGCTATGAAGAACATACCCGTTGGAGACATCAAGCCTAAAGATTATGATGATCAAGTGCAAGTAATTGACAAGCCTTCATCATCAAATATGCCACAAGATGATAAAGAAGTGAGAGAAATAAATAAAGACACATATGTCTCTCATGATCAAGTGGTGGCACAAGCTCAAGATGTTGATGCTCCACAACCTCCTCCCCAAGTGGTTGAAAGAAGAACAACTCCCTTACTACAATCACATCCACAAGATCTCATCATAGGGAGTCATTCAAGGGGTGTAATGACTCGATCACAAAAACTTGCTTCTTTCATTGAACATCACTCTTTTGTTTCTTATGTTGAGCCTACTTGTGTAGATGATGCTCTCAAGGATCGGGATTGGGTGAATGCTATGCATGAAGAATTAAATAACTTCACCAGCAATCAAGTTTGGACACTTGATGAGCGACCACAAGATGCAAGAGTGATTGGAACAAAGTGGGTGTTCCACAATAAGCAAGATGATCAAGGTGCTGTGGTAAGGAACAAGACAAGACTAGTGGCAAAGGGTTTCTCTCAAGTTAAAGGTTTAAATTTTGGAGAGACTTTTGCACCGGTTGCAAGACTTGAGGCCATCCGTATCCTCCTTGCATATGCATCCCATCATGATATGAAACTATATCAAATGGATGTTAAAAGTGCATTCTTAAATGGTTTTATAAATGAACTAGTCTATGTTGATCAACCTTCCGGATTTGAAGACTCTAGATATCCTAATCATGTTTATAGGTTGTCCAAGGCGGCGCTATATGAGCTCAAGCAAACCCCAAGAGCTTGGTATGAGCGCATTCGGGATTTCCTTATTGAGAAGGGCTTCACCATTGGGAAGGTCGACACCACACTATTCACCAAGAAGCTTGATGAAGATATCTTTATTTGTCAAGTATATGTTGATGACATCATATTTGGCTCAACAAATGAATATGATTGCAAAAAGTTTGGTGAATTGATGTCGAAGGAGTTCGAGATGTCAATGATTGGTGAGCTCACCTTCTTCCTTGGTTTTCAAGTCAAACAAATAAGAGAAGGGACTTTCATCTCTCAAGAGAAGTATACCAAGGATATTCTTAAAAAATTCAATATGAATGAATGCAAGCCAATCAAGACACCAATGCCAACAAATGGACATCTCGACCTAGACGAGGGAGGTAAACCGGTTGATCAAACTCTTTACCGTTCTATGATTGGTAGCTTGTTATACTTGACCGCATATAGGCCCGACATCATATTTAGTGTGTGTATGTGTGCTAGATTTCAAACTAATCCTAAAGAAGCTCACTTAAGTGCCGTCAAAAGAATCCTTAGGTACATAAAACACACACCAAGCATTGGCCTTTGGTATCCCAAAGGAGCTAGATTTCAACTCGTTGGTTATTCCGATTTGGATTATGCGGGTTACAAAGTTGATAGAAACAACACATCCGAAGGGTACCATTTGCTTGGTAGATCACTAGTGTCTTGGTCTTCCAAGAAACAAAATAGTATTGCCTTAGCCACCGCCGAGGTAGAGTACATCGCCGCCGGTGCTTGTTGTGCACAAATTCTTTATATGAAACAAACCCTTCTAGACTATGGTGTAGTTCTAGAAAAGATACCTCTTTTGTGTGACAACGAGGGCGCAGTAAAAATTGCTAATAACCCGATTCAACACTCTCGCACCAAGCACATAGATATCCGTTATCACTTCCTTAGAGATCATGTTGCTAATGATGATATATCACTAGAAGGTGTAAGGGCGAAAGATCAATTGGCGGATATCTTCACAAAACCTTTAGATGAATCACGGTTTTGTAAGTTGGGGAATGAGCTCAATGTACTTGATCTAAGTAATTTTACTAAAAGATGAGCTTGTGTTGTTCCTTGCATTGCATTGTAATATAAAACATGTTTAATGTTTAGTAACACACTTAGGGCTTGTCTAACATGGTTAAGATAACCGTCCAAAAGCGTGTAAAAAAACTTAACCTTGGATCAAACTTGACAAGCAACTAGATTTATCTACTTGTATTGAATTGCATATGGATGTTTGTTGCTTTGTCGTTTCTCTTCGGTTAAGTTTTGAGCATCCACTGAGTTCGATCACATTTAGGAGGAGCAGTTGAAGCTCAAATTAGTCAAGATCCCTAAAGTGTGGCCTTATGATGCTCCTTGTCTATTTTGATCGCCTATTTTCTTAAAAAGATATTAAGCCTAAGGCAAAATATTTGAAAAATTTGAGGGTTTGAGAGAGGTCACTCGTACCAGTTTCAATTGATGCTTATTTGGCTCTTATTTGATTTGGAACTTGGTTGGGAGAAATCGTCGTGAAGAAAGATGAAGAAAAAACTGTTTTTTGTGCACCGGACGTAGTGATCGGACTCACCTACCATGGCGTCCGGTCAGTTGTTGATGAAGCAGCACAACTGAACGCGACCGGACTATGTGACCAAACTCGGGAACAGTAGCGTCCGATCAGTTATGGAGGACCGGACTCTATGAACAGTGTTACAGTCGCGTCCGGTCGATTGAAGACAGCAGCGTCCGGTCGATGAACAAATCGGACGCGTCCGGTCGAGTCGAAGGCGATTTTGGATCTCTTTGTATGCGCACCGGACTCCACTGTTGGGGCGTCCGGTCGCTAGAGCAAAAGCGTTTTTATCTCTGTGTGGAGCCGGTGTCATAAATAGTTTTCTTCCGTACGCCGCTGCTCCGCCCTGCCCTAACCCTATTCGCGCCACCGCGCTCTCCGCGCTGCTGCATTGCAGCTACCAAGCCTCCTAGCCGCTGAAGTTTGCGTCATACGTGCCGTGTTTGTTCTCGCTCCACATCACAGCAAACCGTTCCGTCTTTGCTTGCTTCTTTTCCACGCCGCATCCCGTGCGGTTTCGCACTCACTAGCGCCAGGCCACACTGTACTCGGGCAGCCCACCTTGTCCACGCCGCACCGCCCGTGCCAGCCATCCTCGCGCTCAGCTCCCACGCCGCTCGCGTTCTCACTCACCGCGCCGAGCCACGCCGCTCGCTGTCTACGCTGCCCACGCTGCACCGCCGTCCTCGTGCGCAGCCCGTGCCCTCACTAGCGCCGCCCACGTCCTCTGCTCTGCTCGCGCTCACGCCGTGCCGCCACCCCAGCACCTCACTATTACCGAGGCACCGCCGCCAGAGTGTATTTCACGCTATCCTTGTTCATCCTCAGCATCTCTTCCCTGCTGTTGAGTGTCGGTTCGTCGTGTGTCACAGGTAGCAAAACCAATCGTTCTTCTCTTATCTAAAATTGCTTTGCTTCACTTAGGTTTCTCGCTTCTCTAGATATTATATTGCATATACATATCTCTATCTAATCTATCGTGCAACGAGTTGGTTGACGGTTTGACAGTGTCAGTAACTCGAGGCCAAGCTCGCGAGTTTGGATTGAGGCCAAGCCACTTCAGTGTCAGTGACTGTGTGTCATGGGGAGTTTGTAGCAGTTGATTCTTGACAGTGGTTCTTGTCAGCTATGGCTCGTGTCAAGAATTTTGGTGGCAGTCCAGGTGCTGATGATGGTGATAGACCATCACCTCCTCCTTCAGACCGTGGCAAGGGTAAGCAGAACGGTCTTGCCTCCAAGAAGTGCAAGCTAGTTGACAAGGAGGCAGAGAGGGCAGAGAGAGTGGCTCGCATGCTCGACAGAGTTGAGCAGGATGACAGGCTTGCAGGTGCTCTTCGTATTGATGATAGCCCAGTGTCAACAGCCAGAGTAGCTAGGGCCACTCATGCGCCCCGTGGTAGTATTGAGGTCGGTGGTCAGTGTGTTTCCTTGGATGATCCTTCAGAGGTTCTTCCAGCCGAGAGAGAGGCAGAGCAGCCACAGGCAGAGACAGCTGAGCAGTCAGAGCAGCCATAGGAGCAGGGCCTCAGACGGTCGTCTCGCTCTCGTACCATGGTGTCACCCCGACCCGAGGGACAGAGGCGAGGTGCTTGAGCTCCAACTAGACCACATGGTCCACCACCAGTGGTTCACTATGACTTGAGGTCTGCGGTAGCGAAGCGAGTGCAGAAGCTTCGATTTGTTGAGTTTGCAGAGTGGTTTCCACCTCAGAGGGACCCTAGAGCTTCAGCGGGTTTCTACACCCCCCTCTAGGAGGATTTCTATAATGCATATGTCAACAGTGGAGCCTTCATTCGATCTCAGAGTTTGCTCACTGACGGCGATAGTTGCTGCTGGAGGAGAGTAGGTCCGCTAGTACCTCACATACCTGCCTGGCCTGGCAGATCTTCTTGGACGGACTGACACTTATGTAGAGTCATGGGTCAGAGAGTTCTATGCTTCACTTTGGATAGACTCAGATCACCGGTTTATTCACTGTTTTTTCAGAGGCAGAGATCACAGACTCTATAGCACCAAGACCCGCGAGATCCTCAGATTAACAAAGTCAGCCACTTGTCTGCACTACGTCTTTACCGCGACACTGAGCCACCACGACGCCCTCACGGCGGAGAGATACCTCCTATAGACTTTGTGCGACCGTGCTTCAGAGAGCCGTTCGGACAGGGCTCAAGCCGCACACCACGTGACCTTACGCCGGCGGCCCTTCTCCTGAACGAGGTGATGAGGACTCTGCTTCCTAGGGTTGGATACAGAGAGGGTCTGACTCGTATACAGCTATGGCTTGTCTCCTATCTTATCACTCAGATAGAGTTTGACGTCTGGGATGTGATAGTTTCAGAGATGGAGGACACTATAGCAGAGGGTTTCAAGGGCCGTTGTTAGCTGTCATTTGCTCATTGAATTTGTTTTATCTTGATGACAGCTATTGATAAGATGGCACCTAAGTCAGCTTCGGCCATGAGAAATTCGCCTACAACCTTTCGTGAGTATGATATGCGCTAGCTGATGTGTCAGAGTAGAGGGAACAGGGCCGCTAGACAGCCACACCAGAGAGCCCTAGTTCCCGAGTCAGTTGAGGAGCAGGACGAGGCTATCAGGGGCCTTGCTGAGATAGAGCTTGCAGACCTTGAGGCTTAGCAGGACGACCCAGTACCTGACGACCTCCCGTCTGATAGCACAGACAAGGACTACGAGCCGCTCCCATGTATGCCCCCATGGGCACAAGACTCTGAGGCCGGAGGGTCTAGCTCGGCTCCACAGGCACCACAGATGGATCCCACTTTGCTTGCCATACTAGACCACATGCAGCGACAATAGGAGAGACAGGTAGAGGAGCAGTAGCGATAGGCCGCAGCACAGGCAGTAGCTGAGGCTCAGATGCAGCTCAGATAGGATCAGCTCTAGGCCCATCTCTTAGCTTTTCAGCAGACTACTTTTGGTTTCATGTAGCACATACTTTTGGCCACAGGTGCACCACCCTATAGACCTCCACAGCTTCAGACACCTGGCTTGATCACTACTACCACTGTCTCGACTCTAACTTTTCAGTCCAGTGGACTCCAGAGTCAGGGACAGTTTGCCTCGCCCTCTGCTCAGTTTTCACAGTGGTTCGCTACACTAGGGCAGGCACCGTAGTTCTCACCTATCGTCACAGGCTTCACTCCTACTCCTTCAATGACACTAGCAAAGACTTCACGAGATCTGTCTGCTACCTTCAGTGAGCTCACGGGTCACCCCACACCTTCAGAGCTACAGGGGACCGTGGCTACCATGGCTACTTTGACAGATCCAGTGACTGTGACAGCCGACACGCTACCTTCCTCAGTTGCCAGTTTAGAGCCACCTCAGCTTGAGAGCCAGTCAGCTCTAGTTCCTACGCTTCCAGAGGCCGTTCAGATAGATTATGTCGTGGCTACTACGATGTCAGAGGCACAGCCAGCAGATCCAGCTCTAGAGGCTCCTGAGCAGACCCAGACCGCTTCACCTCCACCTACAGTCCCAGAGGGTCAGTCAGCATAGAGCTCAGATTCAGACGTGGACCTCTCACAGTTTGAGATCTCTCCACGCGCTCCTCAGACCAGCTCGTCTGCTCCAGCCCCACCTTCAGACCCTTAGGTTTTGGTGCTTGACGCAAAAGGGGGAGAGGGACGAGTATGTTAGAGTTAGGGGGAGTTTGTGAGATGGTCTCGTTCTTTTGTGTGATATACATTTCATGCATCATCGTTTACTTTTCATGCATCGAGACTTTGTGACATGTGTGCTCTCTACTTTTTATATATATATGTCATGTCACTCGTTTTATGCTCTTGATTATGCTTCCGCGTTTCACTCCGAATAATTATGAGCATAATATTTAGTATTCGCGCTTATTTCATATCCTTTGAATACTTAAATGTGGCTTGGTTCGTATAAGCATGCCTAACCCTTTTATTCTTATTGTCTCATGCTTATATGAACAAGTATGTTGAAAACCTCATCCATCTATCCTATACACATACTCGAGGTTGTTGTCATCAATCACAAAAAGGGGGAGATTGAAAGCATAGACCCCTAGTGGTTTCGGTGATTACTGACAACATAAGATTATTATGACTAACGTGTGTTTTGCAAAGGCAAATTGAGTTAGGTCACGATAATGGTGATTGATTGGACAATCAATGGTGTTCATGCCCCTATCGATGGAAACGTTTCGGTTTTCAAAGGATGGTTGACAAGGTTAAGGACGATCTAGTTCTAGGTGCCATTTGGTGTTGAAAGGCATTTAGATTAGATTAGGACTTTGATTTTTCTTTGACCGTACTATAAAGGGGGTATGAGCAGGTAGCTTGACCTAGGTGAGTCTAATGGTTTAGGTGTGGTGCACACTTGTCAAACATAGCACTAGGTAGCTCAGGGATGCCCTAAAGATCATGTGGAACATCTTTCATTCACAAAGAAATTTGATTTGGAAGTGAATGGAGTGTTTTTTAGTCGACCGGACGTTGGTGTCCATGTCCGGTCAGTACAACAAGGCTAGGTTAAGGCACCGGACACTGTGCCAGAGCGGACCGGATGCGATTATGACTAGGGTTTGCTCTAAAGAGCACCGGACGCGCCCGAGGGCAGAGTCCGATCGTTATGCAGAGAGGTTCCAGAGAGTGTTTTTCGTGACCGAACGCATATGGTCAATACTGTCTGGACGCTGGCCTGAGTCCGGTCGTTACACAGAGAGGTTCCAGAGCATGAAATCATTGACCCGACACGTCCGGTCAGTGTTGATCGAACGCGTGTCAGAGTCCGGTCAGAGTTGTTGAGTTGACGTCATGTAGCCGTTGGCTACTGACCGGACACGTCCGGTCGTCACTTAACAGACTAGTTTGAACCTCAACGGGTATGTTTGGTTGTGAGGGGTATTTATACTTCTCCCACTCCAACATATCTCTCTTGCTCATTTGATCAGCTGAAAAACAACTTTTAGTCCAAGGGAGAGCAAGTGCCTAGTGAGGAAGTTGTGATTTGATAATCTCAAGATTAAGGACCTCATTAGTGCTTTGAGAGTAGCAAGTGTACATCCACTCATCTCATTAGACTTGGTTGGGTCAAGTGAGAGTTTGTGCTTGTTACTCTTGGTGATCGGCATCACCTAGACGGTTTGGTGGTGATTAGGAGTGTGATGATCATCCGTTGAAGCTTGTGGATGACCCAACTTGACTTGTGAGCGGTTATGGGTGATTCACCGTGTCGGAGTGGCGAGTGGCGAAGAATCAATCCATAGAGAGCACTTGATCCTTGCGCGGATCAAGAGAAAGCAATATCCTTACGCGGGTGCTCCAACGAGGACTAGTGGAGAGTGCCGACTCTTCGATACCTCGGCAAAACATCGCCGTGTTCCTTTCATCCCTTTACTTTGAGTATTTATTTTGAGCAATTTATTTCTTATCTTTACATTCATAGAATTGACGTGCTAGTATATAATTGGAACTAGGTTGCAAAACTCTTTGTGCCGTAGAACAATAGATACACTTTTAGGCACTAGGGTGAAGTGGGCTTTGTTTAGAGCTTAATTATTGCAAGAATTTTTAGAGAAGCCCAATTCACCCCCCTCTTGGGCATCTTGATCCTTTCAGACTCCATAGAACCAAAACCTAGCACAATAAAAGAAACACCCTAATAAAAAAATGACTAACAGAACTGTAAGGCACTCTATCTAATGAGTAATAAGCTAATATTACAATATAAAAATTAGTGCATGACAGTACTGGATTTTTAATGATACAGACTGGACTTGCATAACACCTTCACCCCTTGCTCCCGTTGACTCAGATAAATATAACAATTTACTCTGATCAATATAACAATAACGATTGTTTTTTACATAAGAAAATTAGACCAACAACTTTCTATAAGAGCTGGCCGTAGCAGGAAAACTATCTTCATTATAGAATACGCAACACATCGGCACTTCAATCAATCTTAACACAAGAATAACTGAACTCAGAAACGTGCCAAACAAGATATTGACTGCAAAGCCATCGAACAAGCAAACCTATCTATCAATGTTTAGCATCCCCAGATAATTATGGATAGCCTAATGCTATAGACTGTAATAGCAACAAAGATCTTCAACTAGATTGACAGGAAAAATTCAACAAAGCCATGGGAACATCGAATGTCAGTTCGCAGTGGGTAAAAAGAAAACCAAGATCCTTTTTAGCACATAGGAGAAGCAAGTGTGCATGGTTATGTTGCTAGGCATTTATTTTTCCTTCTATTTATTTGGATGATCATGAAGAAGCAACCAACTCGATAGTACATGCCAACTGAGTTCTTAGTAAGACATATCAACAATCTATAATG
The DNA here is from genome assembly GCA_904845875.1 of Miscanthus lutarioriparius. Classification (NCBI taxonomy): domain Eukaryota; kingdom Viridiplantae; phylum Streptophyta; class Magnoliopsida; order Poales; family Poaceae; genus Miscanthus; species Miscanthus lutarioriparius. The sequence goes on from CAJGYO010000006.1 coordinate 92,200,506, forward strand.
ATGCAAATTAATTTTTATGTACAGACAAGTGACATTTGCCATTTTGATCATTGTCACTGTGTTGGCAGGATTCCACCATAAAACCTACAGGAGAGAAAACAAATGGGCATACTTCAAGCACTTAGAGCACATATAGCTAAAACTTGGTCACATATGGATTTCACATATATAGAGGGAAACATAAATGATATTAATCCTGCTACGGGGATGGGAGCATGATACAAAAAAACCCCAAAAAAGAGATCAAATCAAACAGGACCATTAGAGGCAAAGGGGAATCAAAGTAGTTGCAAAACCCTACACAAACAATAAGGAAATCAAGAAAATAGATAGGAATACGGGAGAATAAATCAACTCACTGAATGCATCATAAGTGGATGTTTGAACTCAATTGTGTGCACATATTATGAGTGCTACATGAAAAAATGGTTTAATCATGATTGCAATTGAATTATTCGTAAGTAAAAACATGAACAAAAAAGGCTACGGCCTGAAATAGTTGTCTTTGTAAGCACAAGCGTGACCACTCAAGTACCCACTTAGCAAAAGAAATACATCTTTCCAAGGACTTAGCACAAGTACCAGCATATACTGCCTGGTATAAAATTAACAAACTTACGATTTCCCATTCAACTATAGTTTCTGTACTCTTTTACTAGTAATCTTTAACTAGTTCTCATGCTTTCAAAATCGAAGAAGTAGCTTTCCTTCAGTGTGATTAAAAGTAGGTGGTCTGGCAACACTGACCGAGAAATCTGCATAGAAAAAAAAAACAGAATGTATAGATACGAATGACTACAAGGTCTTCAAATCAAAAGGCTAAAAGACAAATCTATCAGCATATAAGAAAGAAGTGTAGTCAGTACTCATAAGGTGGGAAAGCCGTACAAAAAATGCAGCAGAAACAGATTAAAATTTTAAAAATGTAAGTTGACAGTACTAGAAGTTAACAGGTTCGAAGGGCAGATTTTCAAAAAAGGTTAAGTTGCAAAAAAAAGGGATTAAAAACATGCTACCTGATTTTAATATTGCTATCATTACAATATATGTTATGTGCATGAATACAAAAGGAAACACCTGAATACCATAGGGTGGACTGCTAAAATAACAAACTGAAATAGTGTCAGAGCAAAGAAAAAAGCATTAAGATTTAGGGATCAGTGAATATAATCAGTGCTACATTAGCTAACCATCACCCTCAAGCGCTGTACTAATTGTGGAAAACAGTGGACATGCAAGGCGTTCAAAGAACAAAACATATGCCGCAATGTAAAAAACGAAACATCGATATTGCTATCATTACAATATATGTTATGTGCATGAATACAAAACAAAACCCCCTGAATACCATAGGGTGGAATGGTAACACATCAAACTCAAATAGTGTCAGAGCAAAGGCAAAACCATTAAGCTTCAGGGATCAGTGAATATAATCAGTGCTACCTTACCTAACCATCACCCTCAAGCTATGAACTACTTGTGCAGAACAGTGGACATGCAAGGCTTTCAAAGAAGAAAAAATATGGTGCAATGTAACAAAAAAAGCTTCAATCCTACGCAAAAGTTTTTATTTTAGCAAAATGACCAACAGAACTGTAATGCACAAAAATGAGTAAAAAATAATATTACTGTCTAATGAAAATTAGTGCATTAACAAGAACAAATTTTTAATGATACAGACTGGTTTAGTATTAGAAGACTGGACTGGCACAACTAGCTTCATAAGAGCTTTCTTTATAGTCTGAGCTTAATCTAACAAAACAACAACAACAACAACAAAGCCTTATAGTCCCAAACAAGTTGGGGTAGGCTAGAGTTGAAACCCAACATGAACCCCTAGTCACGATTCAGGCACGTCAATAGCTGCTTTCCAAGCATTCCTATCCAAACAGAGGTCTCTAGGTACATCCCATCCTTTCAGATCTCTTTTTATTGCCTCCTCCCACGTCAATTTCGGTCTTCCTCTACCTCTCCTCACATTAGTATCTCGACATAGGACTCCACTATGCACTGGTGCCTCTGAAGGTCTCCTTTGGACATGGCCAAACCACCTCAACCGATGTTGGACAAGCTTTTCTTCGATTGGTGCTACCTCTAGGCGATCACGTATATCATCATTCCGAACTCGGTCCATCCTTATATGACCGCAAATCCAGCGCAATATACGCATTTCCGCGACACTTAGTTGTTGGACATGTTTTTTTGTAGGCCAACATTCTGCTCCATACAACATAGCGGGTCTAATCGCCGTTCTATAAAACTTGCCTTTAAGCTTTTGTGGTACCCTCTTGTCAAAGAGAAAGCCAGATGCTTGGCGCCACTTCATCCACCCTGCTTTGATCCTATGGCAAACGTCTGCATCAATATCTCCATCCTTCTATAGCATCGATCCTAGATAACGGAAGGTATCCTTCTTAGGCACCACTTGACCTTCCAACCGCACCTCTCCCTCCTCATGTGCAGCGTTGCTAAAGTCGCATCTCATGTATTCTGTTTTAGTTCGACTTACTCTAAAATCTTTGGACTCTAGAGTCTGCCGCCACAGCTCTAGTTTCCTATTTACTCCTGCCTGACTTTCATCAACTAGCACTACATCGTCTGCAAAAAGCATACACCAAGGGATATCCCATTGAATGTCCCTCGTCACTTCATCCATTACCAAGGCAAAGAGATACGGGCTCAAGGCTGACCCTGATGAAGTCCTATTTTAATCAGGAAGTAATCTGTGTTACCATCATTTGTTTGGACACTAGTCACGGCTAATCTAACAAAACTACGCGAGAATAAAATGTTCATAATTTATGCTCCGAAATTAAAATTAAAATTAAATTGGATCAAATACTTCCTAGAACATGCATGTTTGCAAAGAGCTAGACCACATACAGACAAGTTGAAGGTAGCAGCCAATTCAGTTTGCAAAAAGCGAGACCAAGTAAATAAAGTTAAATGTAGCAGTCAATTCAACCTTGATATGTTTGCAAATAGCAAAGACAAAATACACACATGTCGTGCAACTAGCACTAAAACACACAGTATATAAAGAACTCTTCCCCGATCTTCAGAACAAAATGAAAATAGGCAGATCTACCACAAAGAAATATAGAAGAACAAGAGGATAAAAGGCAGCTCTATCAGATTTAACTAACAACACAAAGCGTACCTGAAAAAAGTAGATCCAGTAGAAGATGCTTTGATCTGTTAGGGGACTAGAAGACAATAATAGATGCTAAATCAAGGGTAAGAAAACCTGTGGGGAGATTAGCAGATAAGCAAATCAGTGATGACGAAAAACAAATTCAAAGAAGCAAATGAAGGATATAAAATGATAGGGAGCGGGAGACAAATGCGTCTTCATCGCCATTCTGAAGAGAAGAAAGAAATTGGGAACCCTAGAACGCCATGGGCGCCATCAAGGAGCGGATAAGAACGAACTGAGGCAAGGAGAAATGGTGTGCTGGATTTCAAAACACTAAAACGCATATTGAAGTGCTCAGGGATATGTCCGGGTGCCAAAATGCGTCCTTGAACGAGAGTAAAGGGAGGCAGGATTCTCAGGCACATTTGCTACACGAGGCACTGGCAGGGTTGACTGAGTGGGTCCCACTTCTGCGAAAGCCTGCAACCATGCAGCCTGCATTATGTTCTAACAAAGATCCATATTTGGAGACCATGCAGCCTGGTAATCTGCTAATATCAGTTAAATTACTAGTTTGGAAGTACTCCTTCAGCTAGAAGAATGAAAGTAGTTTGAAAGTCTTCAGAAGCAACTCACAGTGCATAAAAGTATTAGCTAATATAAAGATTTTGCACAGCTTAAATTTCTCATTGGACTCTTCAGCTCAACAAATGTCTTAATTGGTAAAATTGACAATTCCGAAGTACTAAATAAATTATTAGAAAGGAACAATTAGAACTGTATACCTGCTAAATGCTAACTAAAGATACATATTCGGTATTGCGAAAGTGGAGTACTGTGCTTTCAAAAAGAGGTAATAGCTTACCGGTGCTGTGATTAAAAGTATATGCAGTAGCTCTAAGGTCACTGAAAACAGATTAAGGACATCGGGGAGATCTGTAAAAAGAATTATAAAACAAAATATGTCAGGAATGACGACAAGGTATTCAAATCAAAAGGCTAAAAGACCAAATGCTAAGGCCCTGTTTGGTTGAGCTGTGGCTGTGGGAGAAAGCTGCTGTGGGCTGTGAGCTGTGGAAAAGCTGCTGTGGGCTGTGAGCTGTAGAAAAGCTGAAAGCTGTTTGGTTAAACAAGTATAAAATATACCTTTTATCTTTATCTCTCTTGAAACAACTATGGAAGAGCTTTTTATTCCACCAATTTCGAAAAGCAGAAAGCCAAAAGCAGGGTCAAACCAGCTTTCAAAAATGAACTACGGAAAAGCAGCTGCTTCTGAAAAAGCACCCTCCAAAAGCAGCCCCTTTGGTTGGGCTTTTAGCTTTTGGAGCTAAAAGCCAAAGCCAAAAGTCCAACCAAACAGGGCCTAAATTGATGCAGGAGTATCTCTAAAGAAATGATAGAACAAAACGTATATCAGGAATGGCGACCAGGTATTCAAAACGGAGGGCTAAAAGTATCATCTATCTAGCAGCATATAAAAAAGAAAAACAAAAGACTGAAAGACAAATCTATAACCACATAACGAACGGCGAGAAGATATTAAAATCGAAATGCGCAAAGTCAGATCTAGCAGCCGGTGCGCTAATAATATGGTGACAAGCCGCCGTGAGCCGGTGCGCTGCAACGGTGGACTTCATGGAGGAGAAGATGAGGCCGTACCTGGCCACCGTGAACGACGAGGCGATGTACGCCCACGGCAAGGCGGTGCACGGCAGCCGTCAACTTTATGGAGGAGAAGATGAAGCCATACCCAGCCACCGTCAACGACGAGGTGGTGTACGGCCACGCCAAGGCGGTGGCCGAGAGCATGACTGGGGAGGCCAACGTGAGGCTGTGCCCCCAGTTCATGGCGGCCGACGACTTCGGCTTCTACTCGCAGCGAATCCCGGCGGCCTTCTTCAGCGTCGGCGTCAGGAATGACGAGACGGGGAAGATCCATCACGTGCACTCGCCGCACCTCGACATCGACGAGGCCGCGCTCCCCATCGGAGCCGCGCTCCACGCCGCCGTGGCGATCGAGTACCTGAACAAACAGGCGTCTGCGCCAAGGCCAAGCTGCAGCTAGCTGTTTACAGCCACCCCTCGCCTGTATCTTTTTGTATGTATATACTCGGCTGACCATTCTATGCATCACAAGTTCACGAGAGCATGCATAGCCGAATAAGAATGCATACCGTTCTGTCATCCTGTTCATCACAGGGGCACTCGGCCGACCATCTATCTCTACAACTAAAAAAGTTACAGCTCAATCGTCCAACAGGCAGAACGAATCCAACCTGCGACGAGTTACCGTCGGGCGCTCCCAGCTTCCCTCCGTATGGGGCCCACCCGAAGGCTCCCGCATGCGCGCTCTGACGAACAAAGCCCGAGATTTCGCCTTTCGCACGCTGTCCAAGCCTGCGCCCTCGCCCAGTCGCCACCCTCGTCCGCCAGCCCCACCCTCCTCCTGTCGCCGAACACCCCAATCCACCAGCACGTTGACCGCCCAATCGATGGCCTCGGCCGCTCGGCACCCGTGTCTCGATCCGTGGCTGCCAGCCAAACCCAATCAGCATCAACAGCATCCTGGATCCAAGTCGATAGCATGCGGCAAAGGCCTAGCTTGGGGATCTCGTGCTACCTGAAGCCAGAAGCAGATCCACGCAATCTTCCAGGCAATCGTCGCCCAGGCTCGACGCCCTCCGATCCCGCCGCTCTCCCCTGCGACCGCAGAAGAGTCCGGGGACTCCTCGTCGGCGAACACGACTCCCGTTCCCGCTGCTGTGGAAGACTGCAACAAACATCCTCGGCCTCGGCCTCTACGGGCTCCTGCCCTCTCTCCTCATCCTATCCTGCCACTGTTCTTGGCACGGAGGCGGTGGTCGCGGCGCCACGCGCGCTGCTGCCGGTGGCGGTGTCGACGTCTGATGCGCCGCCTACGGTGCGTCGATTGATGAGGTGGTGGTCGCTGTGACTGTGACGACGGGCTCATTGCGGTCGGAGTCCGAGCTCCAGGTCGTGGCGGCGGCAGCTGGCTTCGCTCGTCACATCTCTTTCTGGAACGCGGTGGCTCAAACAGGCCCCAAGTCATCTCCACGGAGATCACGCAAGTATGGAAATTTCAAGCATGCTCCTTAGTTTACTTGTTTATTGGATTGGTTCTTAGATATTACATTGGGCTCGGATGCAGGCTTACTGATTAAAAAATGTCTGAGCTCATCGACCACCGGGATCAGGAAGGCGTCCTTGACCGTGATGGCGTTCAGGGCGCGGTAGTCGACGCAGAAGCGTTAGGAGCCATCCGCCTTCTTGACGAGAAGGGGACCGGGGACGAGAACGCCGACGAGCTCCGCCGAATGAGCCCTTGCTGAAGCATGGCGGCGCACTGCCGCTCCAGTTCATCCTTGTGCGTGGCCGGATAGCGGTAGGGGCGCACGGCCACCGACTGGGACCCGGGCTGGAGGACGATGTGGTGGTCGCTGCTCCGAGGAGGCGGCAGGCCACTCGGCTCGGCGAAGAGGTCGGAGAAGCCCTCGAGCAGCTCGTCCAGCAGCGACGTCGTGGCCGTGGTGATGTGGGCACTGGTCGCGGTCGACCCTGGCAGTCCATTCCAGCACAACTCGCGGCCCTCGAGATGGAAGGAGACAGTTCGAGTGCTGAAATCCCAAACGATGGGTCCTAGCGTTGCCAGCCACTGGGTCCCTAGGACCATGTCGAAGCCGACGAGAGGCATGACGTAGAGGTCGGCGCGAAATGGCGTGCTGTGGATGGAGAACGCCGCGTTGCGAGCGACGCCCACGCAGGACACGCGCTCCCCGTTTGCCACGGTGGCGGTGAGACGTGGTCGGAGCTGGAGAGGGAGGCCCGTGAGTTGCGCCGCGTCGTCCGAGATGAAGTTGTGCGTGGACCCAGAGTCCAGAAGCGCGACGAGGCGAGTGGCGCCCAGCTGGACGTGGACCTGCATGGTGTCGCTGAGGCGGACACCGGCGATGGCCTGCAGGGAGAAAGCGGGCGACTCCTCAGAGCCTGCCTCCTCGGTGGGCTCCCCCGTGTCGTCGTCCTCCATGGTGCCGTCCAGGAAGAAGAGGCGCTTGCAGACCCGGTTATGGCCACGGGAGAACTTCTTGTCGCAGTTGTAGCAGAGGCCGAGACGGCGATGTTCTTCTTGCTCGCCCGACGTCAGCCGCTTGATCGGCGGCCAGCCCTCAATGGCGGCTGGTGGAGAGGTGGCCATCGGCGCCGGCAGCAGGAGACGTGGGGCCGGGGCCGGAAGCAGCGGCCTGGTGCCCGCGCGGCTAATGGTGGTCGAGAGCGCCGTGAACTGCTCCCGCAGTTCCAGCTGGCGGGCCAAACTCATCGCGGCCGCCAGGGACTGGGGGTTGTGCACCTGCACGTCGAGGCTGAGCGGTGGCAGGAGTCCGCCGGTGAAGAGCTGGACGCGCTGCGCCTCGTCGAGGGGCCCGGCCCGGGGCAGCAGCGCCTGGAACCGATCCTGATAGTCGGCAACGGTGCTGGTACGGCGGCAATCAGCGAGCTCGAAGAGAGGCGCGGACCGCAGGGGCGGGCCGTACCACAGGTTGATGAGCTCCTTGAATCGGCGCCATGATGGAGTACCCTCGTCCGTCTGGACTTGGATGTACCACATCTGGGCCCCGTCCTCCAGGTTATAAGAGGCCATCCAAACCTTCTCCTCCTCCATGATCCGTTGCTGGTGGAAGTAGGATTCGCAGCGATTGAGAAAATCAGCGGATCAGACTTGCCATCGTACCTCTGGAAATCCATCTTCTGGAATTTGGGAGGACGATCGACAGGAGGGATGCCGTCGACGTGCTTGGAGCCCGAGGACGACACGCGATCGGTGGAGAGGGTCGTGATCGCCGTCGCGTTGGCCTCGACGGTGGCCTGCAGCCGCTGGACTGCCTTCGCGAGCGACTCAATGGTGGACCGTAGATCGTCGCCCACGCTGCTGGCGCAGGAGGACGCGGGTGATGGCTGCTGGATCGGAGGAGAAGTGGGCGGGTCGGCGGCTGGAGCGCGGAAAGAAGAGGATCGCCGGGATCGTGATACCAGGTTGTCAAGGGCGTCAAACCCTTGGGGTAGCTGGACCTCGGCTACGTAGTTCGTAGCCGCGATCCGTCTTCTAGGACGAGGTTATACCCCTCAGCTACCTAGGCTTGAGAGTTGGGAGGAAGAAGACAGATTGGTTTATATCTTGCTTACTTTCCAAGGTGCCGGTTACAGGGAAAATATATAATCCTTGATGGAATAAAAATAGTAATTAATCTCTCCTCAATCTTAGGGATACTAACAACTATTGCCTATATTAGCCACTAGATGGCTCGGGCAGCCCCTCGGCCGCGTCCGTGTCGCGCTGGGCGCGCTCCGCCGTGCGCCTGATGTCACGGGCCCGGCGCTGGTATAGGTCCGGCCATACATGACAATATAACTGAGGTACACGCCCCTGCTCATGCTTGATCCAATTACATTTACCAACCGACAATATCTTACTGCATGCACATGTCAACTGGGTGCCTAGATTTTGATTTCAGTCGTATAGGGGAAAGTGTTAAGCATTACATGCATGCAGATTTTGTAAAACTGTAATGGACAGAAAAAAACATATCAATTAACCCTCAGAACATTGTAAATCATTATCAATTGGCAGAGACTTTTTTCTTGTCATTGAGGCTATCAATTAGGAAAAATATGTGTTAATTCATGTTTTCCTCAAGAGTTTTTTTATATCCAGTTTCTTCGACATGGACCCGGTGGAAAATAATGGTGGTCGTACTCCGCTAGGAGATTTGACAAACACTACCAATGAAGGTAAATATTGATACACACATGTACATGAATGCACCTGGATAGACAATGATTTGCATTTATTACGTATTTATTCACTTAACATGCATACTAACTATTTTCAAAGTTGATGACGCTAAGCAACGAAAAAGGGAAAGGGGAAAGAGCACGATATGCAACAAGGACCAAAAAATAGAGGAATGAATACAACAGGAAGCATCGTGAACAATATCGTATGAAAAAGGCGAAAATTACACTACTGGATGGGGCGATAGGTGACACTGCAAACAAATTTAAACCAAGCAATGTGCCTTACCCTTCTGTATATTATTTATAATTATGTTGTATAATAACTATCTTGTAGTTGTTGGGGTTGCATAATAACTATCTCGTATATAGAGGTTCTAACTCTATAAAAGAGGTAATATCTCATGCGTCGATACATATTTTTTCAAGATAGTCAACAATACTGTAGCTTTAAAAATTAACAAATAACTTATATGCAATTACATCGAACTGTGGATTCAACCATTTGCATGATTCGGCTTCAAGAAGTCAGACACCACATCTTAAACTTGAAAATCTTCTCGACCATTTTTTATTAGTGACGAGCTGCAGCTTGGTGTCAATGTAAAGCATGTTTTTCTGGTCGAACTATTTTAATTATCTATCTTTCTTGAAGACTTATGTAATATTGATGTTCTAAGCATTATGATTGCAGTATCTTTTTCATGACAGTATAATGCATGCTCAAACATATATTATCGTGGTATTATGTTTTCTCGTTGCAACGCATGGGCATTTACTTAGTATGTATAAAGATGTCTAATCCTAGTGAATTAGCTACAGTACCCACATATCCCCTCACCTAGACCACTGTTCATCCACAGTTCTCCATCCTAGCCGTTCTATCCCGTCTGCACAGACCGGATGCCCGCCACGCCCACTTCCAAAAACCACCACGCCAACCATCGCCAGCCTTATCCTCTCCCCGTGGACCTGTCAAAGCACATCCGTCTCACCGCATCCGTGCGCATCGTCGCCTCGCAGTTTCCGCCTGCTCTTCCTCTCCCCCGTCTGCGAGCTCCACCGCCTACGTCCTCCGCCGGCCGCCGCACGGCCCGCAAGGCGCCGCTGCGCCACGCCGCACCAACGCCGCCGGGGCACGCCACGGCCCCGCAGCAGCGCCGGCCCGGCTCCGGCCATCTCTCTTGTGGCGCTTCGTCCTCGCGCACTCCTGCAGTAGCGACAGCCGCGCCCGTCGCCCGCTGGGGCAGGGAGGCACCAAGCGTCCTCCACCGTCGCCCTGGGAGATGGGGGCAGCAGGTATGCTCTCCTTTTTTCTCTTTTATTTTCTCAATTTTCCCATTTGATATATTGATATGCACATGAAAATTCATTTGCAGGGCCACTCCCTCTCGCTAATAGGGTCTACCTCCTCCTCCTGCATCATGTGACAGGCACGCCATCTGAGCCAACCTTCTTCCTTGCTAAACGCTCATGATAAATATACTGATAGATGATTCAAGGTATTTGGCAGTTTCCACGACAATGTCGATGGTGGTGTTGAATTTTGCAGTTCTCTCAATGTTCAGGTCATCATCATGTACTTCAGTTTTGGATTTTCTATTAGAGACCAGTAAATATTTGTTGTCAAACACATGCTCAGTATATTACTTAATGACTGCCTATTGTTTGTCAAATTTACAGAATATTTCGGAGGTGTGCAAGCTTAACACAATTATGCCTTGCTAATTTCATGTGATGTTGTGTGGACCTAACTTTAGGTTTTCCTGATGATAGCATCAATTGCATTGGTAACTGAAAGGATCATGATGCCCAAGAGAAAGGGTGAATTGGGCTAATCTAAAATTTCTTGCAATAATTAAGCCCTACACTTAACCCATTTCACCCATTGTGTCTAAAAGTGTTCTCTATTGTTCTACCGCACAAAAGTTTTGTTTCAGTCCTACTCTAGCATGGCAATTCTAAGAAAGTAAAGACATGAATTGAATTGCTCAAATATAAATGTTCAAAGTAAAGAGAGGGAGAGAAACGCGGCGATATTTTTCCAAGGTATCGGAGAGTCCCCACTCCCCACTAGTCCTCGCTGGAGCACCCGTGCAAGGGTGTAGCTACCCCTTGATCCGCGCAAGGATCAAGTGCTCTCTACGGACTGATTCTTCGACACTCCATCGCGGTGAATCGCCCACAACCGCTCATGTCAGGGCTTGGGTCATCCACAAGCTTCGCAAGATGATCACCAAGCTCCCAATCACCACCGAGCCATCTAGGTCATGGCGATCACCAAGAGTAACAAGCACAAACTCTCATTTGACCAAGACAAGCCTAATGAGAAAGGTGGATACACACTTGATACTCCCTATGCACTAATGAGGTCCTTAATATTGGATTCTCAAATCTCAATCACCCCACTGGGCTCTTCCTCTCCCTTGCACTCCAAAGTGTTTCCTTAGCTGAACAAAAGGGCAAGAGAGGGGAATTGGACAAGTATGAGAAGTATAAATGCCCCCACTCAAAAACATAACCGTTGGGCACAATTCCCCTTTTCTACGAAGCAATCGGACCGGACTGAGGTGGAACCGGACCAAGTCCCCTTGGGTCCAACCCTCACAGATGCTACAGTGTAGGCACTATGTCAGAGTCAACCGTTGAGGGTCCGGACCCAAATGCATGGTCCGGAAGCCCCAACCGGACCGAGTTCGATTTCAAATATTGTCTCTAGAACCTTTCTGTATAGATCCGGACCCATCTCGACACTAGTCCGGAACCATACTATTCACATAGTTTGGAAGCGCCTGCACCGAGCCTTGGTCAACCAGACCGTGGCGCTTGGGTCCGGACGCCCCCCTGAGCCTGGGTCCGGAGCTGCCCACCGCCTAAGGGCCACCATGAAGCTGCCACGTACCCTCCGGACCAATGCACATGGTCCGGTCCTAAGTGACAGCTAGGGTTCGGTTCTGATTTGACCCCCAAATCACATCCAATTCAAAAAACTTTGTGAATGCCACTTGGTCTTTGGGCCATCCCTGAGCTACCTAGTGCTAAGTTTGATAAGTGTGCACCACACCTAACACATTAGACTCACCTAGGTCAAGCTATTAGTTCATACCCTCTTAATAGTACGACCAAAGGAAAAGCAAAGTCCTAAACTACTCTAAGTGTCTCTCCAACGCCAATCGACACTTAGAACTAGTCCGTCCTTAACCTTGTCGTCTATCATTTGAAAACCGAAACAATTTCCATCAATAGGGGCATGAAAACCATAATTGCCCAAACAATCACCATTACCATGACCTAACTTAAATTGCCTCTATAAAACACACGTTAGTCACATTAATCTTGTGTCATCATTAATCACTGAAACCCAACTAGAGGCCTAGATGCTTTCAATCTTCCCCTTTTTGGCGATTGATGACAACACCACCTCGAGTATGTGTATAAGAGAGATTTGAGGTTTTCAACCGCTTGGTTTGCATGAACTTGTGGCAATACGATCACAAGGGTTAGAACAAGTCCATGCATACCAAGTCCACAATATGTACTCAAATGAATATGAATGAAGCAAGAGTACAACATATAAAGCTCATTTGAATCGAAGTAAAACGCGGAAGCAAAGCAAATGAGCATATAAACAAAGTGACATGACATATATATATCAAAGTAGAGAGCACACATGTCACATATATATATCAAAGTAGAGAGCACACATGTCACATAAGTCTCAGAATCACACATATATCACAATGCATGGAAGTAAACATGATATGCATGAAAGTATCACACACAAAAGAACGAGTTCATCTCACACGCTCCCCCTAAGTCTAACATACTCGCTCCCTCTCCCCCTTTGGCGTCAATCACCAAAATCTAAGGGTCGGTCGGTGGGACAGGAGCAGACAAGTCAAGCACTGAGGCACGGTGAGAGATCTTAAGCTGAGCTGCATCATCATCTGACTCTGAATTCTGAGTGGTCAGACCCTCTGGAGCAGACTCAAGCTGACCCTCTATCCTAGAAGTGTATGTGAAGTGGCCTAGGTCTGCTCAGTGGACTTGGTAGCTGGGTCAGCCTACTGAGACTCTAAAGCTATGGTAGTGGCCAGACCCTGTGGCTCAGACACTATCTTTGTAGGAAGTGGAGTCACAACTACCGATGTCTCTGTCGCTGAGGCCTCAAGTGTAGGAGCGACCGTCGGAGGCGGCTCAGACGAAGCAACAGAAGATAGAATCGTCTCTGTAGTCCCTATGACTAGAGCTGCTATTGTAAGTACAGGTACTCAAAACTCTGGAGGTGTAGGGAGTCCTGTAAGCTCACTGAAAGTGGCACCCAAGCTCCTGGAGACTGGGTATTAGTCACTAGCAAGGACACTGACTATGTAGGAGTGAAGCCAATAGTAATCGACGTGAAACCCTAGTCCCGCTCGGTGACTGGAGAGGCGAACCACTGTGAAACCTCAACCGTGGGTGAGGCGAACTGTGCTAGCAGCTGCTGAGTCTGACTCTAAAGTCCACTAGACTATAATGCTAGAGTCACTATAGGGGTAGCGGGCACTGCTGGACCAAGCGGCTGCACTAGGGGTTGATATGCAGGAGTGCTAGTATGGCGAAGAATGTGCTCCATGAAACCAAATGTAGTCTGCTGAAAAGCAAGAAACTGCTGCTGGAATAACTGCTGCTGCTAGAATTGATCCTGTCGAGCCTATATTTGAGCAGTGGCAACTGCCTATGCCTCTGACTGACACTGGATCCTATCAAGGATAGCAAGCAGAGCTAGATTGGTCTGCTGAGGTGGTGCTAAACTAGAACCACTGGCCTCTCTTTCATGTGCCCATGGGGGCATGGGTGGAATTGGCCGATAGTCCTTGTCGAAGCTGTCAGACGAGTCATCCTGCTGTGCCTCAAGCTGCTCAAGCTCAGCCTCTACAGCGGCCCTGAATGCCTCGTCCTACTCAGCCTCTGTCTTAGGTACCTCTAGTCTGTGGTGCTGTCGTCTCGGTGTCCTACTCCCACAACGTCCATCTGCAACTGAGGTCATCTGCTAGACGGGGTACTCTGTTGGTGACTACTCTAACTCTATCCCCAGTCCTCTTACGGCCCTAATCTCCATCATAATTAGGAAGCTAATCCAATGGGCATAGAGAAGCTATCTTCTAGCCCGAATACCATCTGCAATAGTGTCCTCCATGTCACAGATCAGAAGTCAACTAAGTCAAACTGAGTCTGAGACACCAAAGCTGAAAGAAGCCACTGCTGGAGGTTAGTCAACCCCTCCTTGTAACCAGTCCTGGGTAGCAGGGTCCTCCGCATGACCTCGTTTAGGAGATGAATGACAGGTCAGAGGTCGCGAGGTGTACGACTAGAGCCCTCTTCGAATGGTGGCATGAACAAAGCTGCTACCCGGTCTACGTCTGGAATCCGTCCACCTAGTGCATGTCTAGGCAGCTCGTTAGAGTCGAAACACAGGTCATGTAGTCTGGTGGTGGACTCAGGTAACCTGAGCCGCTCCCGGATAGCACTAGCATATAGCCTGTAAGGTGTACCTCTGAGACTAAACTGCAAGTACTGGTGATTTGTATCTATCCAAAGAGAGGCATAGAACTCTCTGACCCAAGTAGCCACATACTTCCTAGACCGTCTAAGAAGGTCTGCCAACCCCAGTAGATAGGTCAAGTAGGGACGAATCTCCTCACCACCTGCTCTGACTACATGCTCGAAAGGACAGACTCTGTGCTTGCAAAACTAAACCTCGATCACGTCCAAGGCGGTGTAGAAATCCTCATGAAGTGGGTGGTACCATCTCTTAGAAGCTCTAGGGTCTCTCTCATGTGGAAACCACTCCTCTAGCTCAACAAACCTTAGCTCACAGACTTTGGAGGCACTGATGTTCCTCAAGTCAAGGTGAAGTGGTGGTGGTGGTGGCTCTACTGCTGCAGCTGCTCTCAGAACATGACCTCCACATCTTAGACCCTCAGGTCTAGGCTGCACCTGAGTATGAGCATGTGCGGACTGACGAAGCTGTGGGGTCTACTGCTACCCCTCTGTCTGCTGCTCTGACTATGGTGCAAGCTCCTCTGCCTCAGGCTCCTCTATCACCTCTGTGGCAAGCTCTCTACCCTTAAGGTGGAACTAGACATCACCAATGTGGACTCCACTACCTCTGCCACCTCGCTCAACATGCTCGGCTGCTGCTGCCACTGCTGCTACTGTTGACGGTAGTTAATGTTTATCATAAACCATCAATATAACTTATATAATTGCATAAATATGATCACCAACATAGGTCTAGGGGTTTAAACTAATAAATTCCATAAGTTTTGGTGAATCTATGAATGCAGGAGGATTTATCCAGAAAACGAGCAAGGTGGACCCAATCGTCAGATCAAATCATGTTTATCTGCGACGAAACTGACTTAGGAAGACTCTAGAAGCATCCAGAAGACAACTCACCAAAGATTAGGCCAAATGGTGCCGGTAGTGGGCCGGCTGGCCCAACTCCTAGGCCGGCCGACCTATGGGTCCTGCCTATCAGCCTCTTCTTCGTATGTTTATTCTCCACCGCCTCCTAGGTTCAATCTACACCATTGTTTTAAGTCGGTTTGATTCGAGGGCTCAGAATTGGTGGTTCCCACTATATATAGTAGCCCCTACCCCCTCCCTGAAGACATCCTAGAAACCCTAATTCATATCTCTCATTCAGATCAACACACACCAGGAAGATTAGGTATAGAACTTTCTAATGTAGTAGATTAGTAGCTCGGGAGTGAGGGTCGAGTTGGGCTCATGCTCAAGTTCTGGATCTAGTCTTGGAGGCTCGGCAAAGCCTTGTATCTTCACTTTTATTTCTTGTAAGACTTGTTATCAATTTATCATATTCCCATCTACATGGCTATGCTTACTTTGAATATATATCTTGCTTAGTTAAGGTTGTCATTACTTTTGTGTGCGGTTTCATAGAGCGCTTAGCCTGCTAGTTTATCGATTGGGCTAAGTAGATGAGCCTCGTGTAAGCATGGTGCTTATACGATACTCTGCCTGTGAGTACACCTTGTTCTATGGTTGTGTGGTAGCAGCGGGAGGTGACAGCCCTGTCTATCCTCTGTAGTCCACTCCGAATTGAGGAGGTTCTTAAATTGTAGGGCTGTAGTCACGTCAGTAGAGTTATCTTTTGTGGTGCTCTACGGTCTAGCGGTGTCCTAAAGTGCACAAGAGTAGAGTTAGTCTTAATTATAGTTGGGTATACTTTGACCATGTAATAAGAACATCAAAGGAATCTGCCTCACCCGTTGTTCTCCTGAGTTAACTAGTTATTTATCTTTAATGATCAATCCCCTGAGTGTCATTATACATAAATTCATATCATTACATTAACCCCTACTCTAGCTATGCTGGTATGTTGATTAGTAGTTACCCCTTTGTCATTCAATAATCTTTACTCCATTGTTTTTGTGATAGAACCGACCAAATTATAAGAATATAAGTACAAAAACAATCACCAGAGTGATCAAATTCCTGTACTTATGCTCCCATAACCCCGGTAGTCTATAAAATCACGAAGGATTTCAAACAACTTACAACAAACCAAGATCGTACATGATTCAACACAACATATCATCTGTTACAACATTTCACAAAACAGCTGACAGCTTTCATCCATCAGAGTTTAAGGTAAAATATTACAAACCAAGTTTGAGTAGTGGAAGCAACATAGTTTTAAAACATAACTTCAGTAGTTCAAATACATTGCTAGTTCATAGTCACGTCCCACAAAAGCACATCAGGTGAGAACTTTTAGTAGAGACCATGCCCATTGGTCTAGTCTTTATCCCCAGCAGGGAGAAGGCAGCACTTGCAGCAACCATGATAGAAAAGATCATCTGCAATAGGTGGGAAATAAACCCTGAGTACAAGAATGAACTCAGCTTGACTTACCCGTCGTAAACCAGAAATAACATGACACCAAGGGGTATGCAAGGCTGATATATAAGTGGAGCTTGATGGACATCAATTTGCATAAAAGCTTTGTACAGATAAGTAATCCTTTATTGCTTAAGCATCAAGTTAATAACCATTAACCTGTCATCTAGATTAGCACCTATTCTATAGCAATCACTTGATTAAGAGCAAATAGTATTAACCATAGCAGGTATAATAAGGCTGTCATCATCATTATCATTCCTGAACCATTAAATCATTTAGTGAATCTACAATGGAGATACTCCCATCAAGTTCTCACTAACCGAGAGAGACGGTGACTCGAATCGAATTACAACTCAGCCTAAGAGGGTATTCCTAGCACTCACCCAGCAAACCCCGCTAAAGGCAGCCATCGATCACCTTTGGTACAACTCAGGAATCGCGGGCCCGATCAGCGCCGCATTCTTAGGGATATCATGCCACCAGGATGATCAGGACCTCCAGGTACCTGCCCTTGGACATTAGCAATTTGCAATGACTCCCCTCCGAGGCGCACTCAAACAGACCGGCTTTTGGCCTGAGTCGAGCTACTCGGCTTTGTGGTCAGACACCCGGGTCTGGCTAGCTAAGTGAAAGACATGCGTTCAACATGAACTGGGAAAGGCTCTAAGCATCGGTCCTTAATCGACACAGACGGAGTCACTATAAGCATAACCATCCTACAAGCCTCTGTCCGGTCTCTATTTTAATTCCACCAGGTTCTTTTCCATGATAGCAAATATAGCCAACCGTTCCTTTTATAAATATCCCTAAAGCTCGCAGGTGACAGGAGATCACCTGACTTCTACCGTTTAAAGCAGGACTAAGCAATCTACTCGTTCCTGATCTACATAGGCTTAAGGTACATTTCCTGGACAAGGATTGGATATAAATGCAGCAAGTGTTTCCAATCAACACCTAAAACTTAATGCACCAATATATATAACATATATACTTAAGTGTATTTCAGAAATTAGGAGGCTTATAATGCTCCGGGGCTTGCCTTTCACGAAGTTGCAAGGCGTGTGAATCCACCACGTCTCCTTCTAGGGCTTCTTTTGGGGCCTGCACCTCCTGCTCCGGTGGCTGCTCCTTTGGGTTCAGCTCGAATTCTAGAAGAGTGACTCCCTCCAGAACACCTATTGCATGACGATGCACAAGATAAATATCATGGATGCATAGGAGATGGTTTGGTATGATGACATGATGATCATAAATGAAGAACAATGATTAATATAGCATCACTATACATTCGATGACCGAATATAGGTAAAGCTCTATTCAAATCACTTTACCGAGTAAGTACATATCTCTTCTCTAAGCAAGGATATAACTTACTAAGTTTTAGCACCTGCAACTAGCAACTTGTTTACATTAGCCTAAGCATCTGGAACATCCCGATCATGTTTAAGCAAAGCGATCAAGCCATCGGGCAATTTCAGCAACTCTGAGCATACAATAGTAGTCAAGTAATTTACTCATAACTGAAGATTTATAAATCCAAATGACTTGAAACAAGACAATCTGGAAATCTTATGAAATTTTGTACATTTCATATTTAGACACCTCAGCATGATTCCCAAGTTTTGCAGGTCGAGATTATATAAACACAGAATTAGGTCTAACAAGACAGAGAGCAAGCAAAACTATAACCTAACTTTGAACAACTGTACCTCCTAAACTACTTGACCAAATGCCACCAAATTTTAACAGGAGCTAGATACATAAATTATCTACAACTTTTGTATTCGTAACTTTCCTAGCAAACCAGATTATCATCATGAACTCTATAAAGTTCCCAGAACTGTCCAGAAAGACATAATGCAAGAAAATAATTATTAACTTATGTCAAAAACATATAAATGGACAAAACCAACTGTACTAACTCATCATACATATCAAAAGAACAACATAAAGTAAGGTGTTCACCACCAATTCATTTCTTTTGATGCCTTTCTTAATTTATTTAGTTATTTTAGTGGAATAATAAACATATATGAAAACTATACTATTTAATCTACAAAAATTACAGTGGGTACTACATGCTCTAAGTAGGCTACTGTAAAAACTTCACCCAAAGTTACCAATAGAAATGGCCTGCACAAAAATAACAAGGCAGCAAGGCTGATTTTTGAATAAATAGGAAATCCTATTGAAAAGTGTCAAACAACAGATTTCATATTTTTCTTAGCATCCTTCAGGTACCAGGATAACCTTCAATAAATTTCATGAGCATTGGATTCATATATTAATTATTAAAATTCATCAAATGATCACCTAATTAAAAAAAGGAAATTTATAACTCAAAACCTGCTCATGCACTGACTCTCAAATTTTTACCAGAGCTTATTCATGTCAAGACAAGAATACCATAAAAATTTCACAACATTTGGATCAATATAACTCCAGATATGAAATTAACAAATTTACAAGCATACAAAAACATATTTACAAGAGCAATTTAATTATTCTAGAAATTTTACCACAAGTGCTCATGTTATATTTTTCCTAAATACTACATATCACCAAGATCCTAACAAAATTGGAATCACCCAATTTGGATCTACCAATTTGGAGATATGAATTTTAAAAAACAACATCAAAAACTGTATTTAAATCAAAACCTAAACCACTATTGATCCAATGATAGGCGGGACCCGCGGGGTCAGTGGCCCCACCGGTCAGCGAGAGCAGAGCAGAGGATGGCGGTTGACCTACGCTTGCTCACCGGTGGCGATGTCTCCGGTGAAACCACGGGCACCCCTGTGTTCCCCACACTCTCCCGCACACGACCATGCCCTTACTTTGCTCTCTACCGGACTCGACCATGGGTGGCGCGCGCGCATGGCGGCTCGGCGGAGCGCGCGGTGGTGCATCTCGCTAGAGGTTGCTATAGGACCTAAATTACCCCCTTGGTGAGCATCCCTACACCTCACCGAACCCAACGCACAAGCTAGAGAGAGGGATGGTGGCCAGAGGTAGTCTGGCCACGTGCGGGTCGCGGACACGGCGGCCATGGCGCTCTCGGTCACCGGCATTGATCGGGGATCCTCACCTATGGCCAACGGATGACTCGGGTAGAAGGTGGACAAGGTAGAGGAGATGGTGGTGAAATTATGGGCGAGATGGAGCGAGGCAAGCACGCATGAGCTCGACGGAGCTCACGACGACAATGGCGCTCCGCCGCGGGGAAAAAGAAAATGTGGCCTCTACCTTGACTCTCTGGATCAACAGTGAGGTGGATGAGCTAAAGGGGATGATGGTGGAGTTGTCGGGTAGCTAGAGCAAGCAACGACGTGACGACGAGGATGCACGGGCTCGATGGAGCAATGGCGACGGCGGTGGCTTTCGGTTTTTTCGGTGCTCCAGACAAGCGCGAGGGGGAGAAAGAAATGAGCGCGGCTCAGGGCAACAGCCGGGGCTCTCCACTTTGGCAGGGCACGTAGACAGTGGCATTAAGCCAGCCATGGCGTGTGGCGGCCACGTAGCGGCCGGTCGCACTGTGCCGAGCTGAAATTTCTGATTCAGTCATCCAATTAACCGACTCATAGAGGAAGTTTGACGACTATTATCTTCAAAACTATGACGATCTGGCCCATGGTGTAGTTGACAAAGTTGGAGATCTAAGTGAGGACTACAACTTTGCTAATTGGAGCTTGAACTAGTTTGGCTTGGTTAGAGAGATAAAAAGCTTCAAACAATGATACTCGAAACTGGAAATTCAGATTCAGACTTAGAAAATTTCTAAGTCCCCAAACACCCCCTAAAACTAACTTGTGGGCCCTTTTTGAGCATGTTCTGCACATTTTCATGAGATGATCATTAAACAACTTTTGTTCCTTATAAAATTTTCTACAACTTTTCTTAAGGGTGCATAGTCATGCAAACACTCCAAGGTGTACTTTTTAAATAGTCAAACAAAAGAGGTCTATAGGTCAACACAAGTCAAACTAGCACTTAGAAGCATAATTAGGGCTAATGACCTTCAAGAACATTGTTCCTAATGACATTCTAAGTGTAGTTAAGTTGTTTAGAAAGACAATTGATACCCACTTGCATGGATCACACATGAGCATACCCACATACAAGCATATAACTAAGCAAAACATATAAAAACCAGCATGAAATGATAACATTCATCATGGCATGATGCTTATGAATAAGATGATGATGCGCATGCTCATGTGATGCAAGTGTTTTAGTGCAACCATAAAACTGAGGTGTTACAGCCCTCCCCCCTTATAAAAATCTTGTCCCGAGATTTAAAAAGCGTACCATTCATTAAAGAATCTAGAATAATTGTCTCGCAAATAATCCTCCCTTTCCCACATAGCATCACGCTCACTATGATTACTCCAAACCACCTTGTATAGCTTAACCACTTGGTTCCAAGTTACTCTCTCTTTGACTTCCAAAATAGCCACTGGCTTCTCCTCATAAGCAAGATCAGATTTCAATTTGATGCGTCTCACTTCTACTCTTTCTTCGAGAACACGAAGACATTTTTTTAGCTGAGAGACATGGAAGACTAGGAAGATAACTCCCAATTCGGGAGGCAACTAAAGCTTATAAGCTACTCTCCCACTCTTTTCTAAAATTTGATATGGACCTACATATTGAGGTGCAAGTTTTCTCTTTACCCCAAAATGTTTCACTCCCTTCATAGGTGATACCTTCAAATAAACATGGTCACCTACTTCAAACTCAATAGGCTTCCTTCTCTTGTCTGCATAGCTTTTCTGTCTAGCCTGCGCAGCTGCCATATTTTTCTAAATAGCACGGACCTGCTCCTCGGCTTCTTTTATAAAGTCAATACCATAGTACCTCCTTTCCCCATGTTCCATCCAGTTCAAAGGAGTTCTACACTTGC
Source organism: Miscanthus lutarioriparius (assembly GCA_904845875.1). Taxonomy (NCBI): domain Eukaryota; kingdom Viridiplantae; phylum Streptophyta; class Magnoliopsida; order Poales; family Poaceae; genus Miscanthus; species Miscanthus lutarioriparius. The sequence continues at coordinate 92,222,267 of CAJGYO010000006.1, forward strand.
GGCCATACAAAGCTTCGAATGGAGCCATTTTGATACTCTCTTGATAACTATTGTTATAAGAGAATTCAGCCAATGGCAACCACTTCTCCCAAGAACCCTTGCAAGAGATAAGACAAGCCTGAAGCATGTCCTTAAGAATCTGATTAACACGCTTAGTCTGCCCTAATGTTTGCGGATGATAAGCATAACTGCAGATTAAATGAGTACCAAGATTCTGATGTAAGTGTTTCCAGAAATGAGCCATGAACTGAGGTCCTCTATCAGAAATGATAGTCTTGGGTACACCATGAAGATGTACCACTTGTTGAAAATAAATGTCATCATACATGTGGGGATGATAATTGGTCTTCACAGGAATGAAGTGAGTAGATTTCATCAAACGATCAACGATTACCCAAATAGAGTCAAAACCCATTTTATTAGTTGGCAATCTAACAATAAAGTCCATAACAATCTCTTCCCACTTCCAACCAGGAATAGAGAGTGGTTGCATCAACCCAGGCTTCATGTGGATAGCTTTGACTCTACAACAATTATCACACCTAGCCACATAAGCTGCAATTTCTTTCTTTATTTTGGTCCACCAAAAATATAGTTTCAGATCTTGGTACATCTTACTACTACCCGGATGAATAGATAACTTAGAAGAATGAGCTTCAGTCATGATTTGATTTCTAAGTTCCTTGTCCTTGGGCACTACAAGTCTATCTTTGAACCAAAGAATCCCTTTGTCATCAACTCGGAAGTGCTTGGTTTCTTGCTCTTTCATCTTTTGTTTGATGTGAAACACACCCATATCAGTCTTTTGAAGCTCGATAATTCAACTTCTAAGAGAGCAATCAACAGTGATATTGTGGAGCACAATCGGATGAAGGAGATGGGACATATGAGAATCTTCATCAACCAGATAGTTGCAATGAGATTTTCTACTCAAGGCATCAGCAACAATGTTTGCCTTGCTAGGATGATAGTGAACTTGAAGATTGTAGTCCTTGATCAACTCTAACCATCATCGTTGACGCATGTTCAACTCTGGCTGAGTGAAGATGTATTTGAGACTTTTATAATCGGTATAGATGTTGCACACATTACCAAGTAGGTAATGTCTCCAAATCTTTAGAGCATGTACAACTACGGCTAACTCTAAGTCATGAGTAGGGTAGTTGAATCATGCTTCCAAAGCTGGTGTGAGGCATACGCAATGACTTGGCCCTCTTGCATAAGAACACATCCTAAATCGATGCCTAACGCATCACAATATACATCAAAAGGATTCTCGATATCCGGTTGTGCTAAAACAGGAGCAGACGTTAACAAAGTATGCAAGGTGTGGAAAGCTCCCTCACACTCTGGAGTCCAGACAAACTTCTCATCCTTTTGAAGCAGTCAAGTCATGGGCTTGGCTATTTTTGAGAAATCTGGGATGAAGCGATGATAATAGCCAGCCAAACCAAGAAAACTCCACACTTCATGAACCGAAGTCGGTGCCTTCCAATCCAACACTTCCTGTACTTTGGTAGGATCAACAGAGATGCCATCCTTAGACAACATGTGACCCAGGAAAGGTATTTTCTTCAACTAAAACTCACATTTGCTGAACTTGGCATAAAGCTTATGGTCACACAATCGAGTTAAGACAACTCTCAGATGCTCGACATGCTCTTCTTCATTCTAAGAATAGATGAGAATATCATCGATGAACATCACCACCACTTATCTAACTCAGGCATGAATACCGAATTCATCAAGTACATGAAGTGTGTAGGAGCATTTGTCAACCCAAAAGACATAACAAGATACTCGTACAACTCGTATCTGGTAGAGAAAGCAGTCTTAGGTATGTCTTCAGGACGAATCTTGATCTGATGATAGCCAGGCCTCAAATCAATCTTGGAGAATACCTTAGCTTTAGACAATTGATCAAACAAGATATCAATACAGGAAGAGGATATTTATTTTTGATGGTGACAGCATTGAGTGGACGATAATCCACGCACATGCGCAAAGATTAATCCTTCTTCTTCACAAAGATAGCAGGACAACCCCATGGAGAAGAGCTAGGACGAATCAAACCCTTCTTCAACAGCTCATTCAACTAGGTCTTGAGCTCGGCTAACTCGTTGGGTGGCATACGATAAGGTCTTCTAGAGATAGGAGCAGTACCCAAAATTAGCTTGATCTTGAATTCCACATCACGAGAACTCACATACAATAGGAACATCAGCAATGGCTTTTGCCAGAATAGCATTAGCCACATGGTGGAGGGCCATATCATGAGGAAGTTGCACTAAGAAAGCCTCATTATTGATAGGATCTCTCAACATAACCACATGAGTGGAGGTGTCGATAAGAACTCCATGACCACTCATCCAGTTCATCCCTAAAATCACATCAATCCCCAAGCCTGGCAACACTACTAAGTGGGAGGTATACTCACGACCCCCAATGTTGATGCGTGCATCCTTTACTAACTGATTGGTGGCAATATTGTTTCCGGCCACACTAATACAATACCCACCCTTATCTATAGTAATTATTCTCTGCCCAAACTTGGATGCAAAGGATGGACTTATAAAAGAATGCGAAGCACCAGAGTCGAACAGTACAACTGTGGGATAATTGTTAACTAGAAACTTACTAGCAGTGACAACCTTGCCAGTAGGGATCTCTTCAATAGTGGTGAAATGAGCATGTCCCTAGTGTAAGTTGCTCTGAAAAGCATTCTTCAGAGGAAGAGGGCAATGCTTGGCCCAATGACCAGTCTTGTTGCGGTTCCAGCATGGTCTGTTGGCTGGCAGAGCATTGGAACTGCCCTGCCCAGAAGTATTCTTGGGAAGAGCAATAGTATAGCCCTTGCGAAAGCCAGTTTTAGCCTGATTCTTCTTTTGCAGAGGGCAATACCTGATGTTTGCAGCCGATGGACAATACTGAGTTTTGGCCACCACAAGAGCTTTAGACTAAGAAGCCCTGGCCTCATAATTCCTTTTGCGACTCTTGGAAGCAACATAAATAGCATCATTGTTCTCTTGAGTTAGAGCGTCACTAATAAACTCATTGAAAGTGGTACACTTGCTGTTTCCCATAGACTTTATCAACTTAGGGGAAAGTCCCCTCTTAAAACTAGCAATCTTCTTAGCATCAGTGTCCACAAATTCTGGAGCATACCTCGCTAAGTTGTTAAAAGCTTGGAGGTACTCATTCAAACTCTTGTTGCCTTGGGTCAGCTTCATGAACTCTGTATGCTTAATCGCCATAAGGCCAGGAGGAATATAATGTCCCCTAAAGGTCTGCTTGAACTGATCCCAAACAACCTCAACATTTGTAGGGAAGGTGGTCCGGTGATGACTCCACCAGATACCTGTGGGTCCATGCAGCTGATGTCCAGCATATGATGCCTTCATACCTTCAGTTACCCTGAGCAAGTGAAACTTTTGCTCTATGATGTTCAGCCACTCATCAGCTTGAAGTGGTTCTTCTACCTCTCTGAAGATAGGAGGTTTTGTATCTATGAAATCCTTGAAAGTACTATATTGATTTGGCTCCGGTCCCTGACGGACATGACGATCATCACAATTTACCATTTGGCGCATAGCCTCAGCTAACATGCGCTGACTTTCCACCACCGTCTGCATAAGTTCAGCCGGTGTAGGTAGTGGTGGAGGGGGTGGTGGGTGTTCCTCGTCTCCATTGCCACAACCCCGATGAAGATTGTAAGACATCTGCAAAATGCATAGCCAGTGAGCACTGATGATGTGGAAATTTGTGGATCAATTGTGTAATTATGCCAAACTAATTTCATTGGAGAGAATAAATTTCATACAAGAAATAGATTCACAATACTTCATCACAATAACACAACAACATCAATCATATCACTTGGTGCAATAGTGCGATGTGCTTAACCAAAAAGACAATTTCACCGACAACAAGGATAGAATTAATGAAAGGCTCACATAACACGGAGCACAAACATGTCTGATAGGTTATATCTAAACCATCAAGGTTCCAACCTTACATCGAAGATAGCATAGGGTTCAATATTACATCCCAAAGTTCAGCTTACAACCAAGCTACATGTCCATGCATGAGGGTCAACAAAAGACTGGATCTAGCATATTAGCTAAGTGCTAAGCTACACTACGTGTCATCCTCTGAATTAGCATCAAAGATGGCCTCTCCATCCTCATCGCTGACGGGCTCGAACTCCTCATCCTCATCTTCTTCCACCTTAGCAGGTGTAGGAACTCCAGGACCATCAACTTCCATCCCATCATCATCAGCTACAATTACCTGAGGACCAAGATCTGGGTAGACTGGTGGAGGGTGAGGAATTGGGTTCATCTCATTATTGAGGCGATGAATCTCCACTAGTCCTTCCTCGATGCGATCATTGAGGTAATTTTGCATTTCTATGGCATTGATGTGATCCTGAATCTAGGCCTGACACCTTTCTTCTGCCAACTCAAGGGCTGCATCCCTGTGTCGGGTCACATGGTCCAACTCCTGTACTGCCTCATCTCGCTCTATGGTGAGGTTCATAAGCTGATTATGAAGCTCATCTCTCTCACGGGCTACTTGCCCCCACTGCTGTAGGCGGTAATTGGCAATGTCCCTACTTTCTTCAAACTCTTGTCGAGCCACAGCTAGCGCTCTAGCTGACTTGCGGCAGGTGCGCTTTCTGTGCTTGCGCTGAGCGGCTTTTGCCCTTTGAGCCTCATCTATCACCCTTGATAGCATATACTGACAATCACGATTCACCTTCAGCACTGCCATCATGGCACTCATGGCCATGTTGTCACTTTGCACTCGCTCGTTGCGGCCACGAACTAGAGCACCACGAGCATTCTAACCAATGTCTTGGGTCCACTCTGCTGCTGGAGCAATACAGGGGATGGATGCTGCCGGTCCACCAACCAGCTCATCCCCAAAGTTCTGAGCAATCTCCATGATCACGTCCAAAGCAGTAACTTGCGCGGCTTCCCATGGGCTACATCCATCAACACACCAACCACGCCACAATGGATTGGTGGGATGCAGTGGCACCACAAGCACAACCTCATACCAAGGCATGTCTCCCAATGGCTCACCCTATGTCCAAGTATAGCGAGGTGTCTCGGTGTTGCCAACAGAGCTTAGCATTCTCTAGAGCAGGGTTGGTGTGCCAAATTGCTCTAGAAAAGTACCACTGTGAGGAGGGAGCACGGGTGCTGCCATCTGTAGCAAAAGGAGGCAACTTCTAATAAGAGGGTTATTTTTGAGAGGCAAAAAATTGAATAAGTGGGATAAACAGTTTATAAGGGAGGGAGTAATGGAGGAATGTAATATATGATTGAACATGATGCATGCACGATCTGTACGTCCTCACAAACCTGAGAAAATTTAAGTTCTAGTGGAATATACGGTGGCATACACACGCTCTCTCGAATAGCAGTAACTGGTCGATCTATAACGGTGCGCTGTTAGCATACCTGCATAACATTTCATTGCAGCCCTAAATCCCAAATAAAACACACCATTAAAGCAGTAAACTAAGATACTCTCCATATACATATCCCCAGATATATATACTTTGGCATCCAAAGCTACTCAACAATTATACCCACAATTAAGTACCTTCATAAATACATGGTTAAACATGTACTTATGCCAGTAACCAAAGCTAACTCTCCCCTAGACCGACGGTTGGACGGTCATGCTCTCACAACTCACACTTACCTGAACGTAGAGGTATTTGATCCATACATTACCACCCAAGCAGATGGCATCCATACAATAGCACGCCGTATGGACAACGAAATAGAAAGCAAGCAATCAACCTCCAAAGTTAGTACTTAAATAAGCCACCTAAGAGTCCTTAATCGGGCATAAAGGATATGACCACTGGCATACTTAGCTTAAAATTTAGGTTTTTCACAAAAGCTTTTGTTTTAATTATACAAATGACATGTTTAATGTTGAACCTTGCTTCGATGCCAGCTGTGACAGAACCGACCAAATTATAAGAACGTAAGTACAAAAACAATCACCAGAGTGATCAAATTCCTGCACTTATGCTCCTATAACCCCGGTAGTCCATGAAATCACGAAGGATATCAAACAACTTACAACAAACCAAGATCGTACATGATTCAACACAACATATCATCTGTTCCAACATTTCATAAAACAGCTGACATCTTTCATCCATCGGAGTTTAAGGTAAAATATTACAAACCAAGTTTGAGTAGCGGAAGCAACATAGTTTTAAAACATAACTTCAGTAGTTCAAATACATTGCCAGTTCATAGTCATGTCCCACAAAAGCATATCAGGCGAGAACTTTTAGTAGAGACCATGCCCATTGGTCTAGTCTTCATCCCCGGTAGGGAGAAGGCAATACTTGCAGCAACCATGATAGAAAAGATCATCTGCAACAGGTGGGAAATAAACCCTGAGTACGAGAATGTAGTCAGCTAGACTTACCCGTCGTAAACCAGAAATAACATGACACCAAGGGGTATGCAAGGCTAATATATAAGTGGAGCATGCTGGACATCAATTTGCATAAAAGCTTTGTACAGATAAGTAATCCTTTATTGCTTAAGCATCAAGTTAATAACCATTAACCTGTCATCAAGATTAGCACCTGTTCTATAGCAATCACTTGATTAAGAGCAAACAATATTAACCATAGCAGGTATAATAAGGCTGTCATCATCATTATCATTCCTAAACCATTAAATCATTTAGTGAATCTACAATGGAGATACTCCCGTCAAGTTCTCACTAACCAGGAGAGACGGTGACTCGAATCGAATTACAACTCAGCTGAGGGGGTATTCCTAGCACTCACCTGGCAAACCCCACTAAAGGCAGCCATCGATCACCTTTGGTACAACTCAGGAATCGCGGGCCCAATCAGCGCTGTATTCTCAGGGATATCATGCCACCAGGACGATCAGGACCTCTAGGTACATGCCCTTGGACACTAGCAATTTGCAATGACTCCCCTCCGAGGCGCGCTCAAAGAGACTGGCTTTTGGCCTGAGCCGAGCTACTCGGCTTCACGGTCAGACACCCGGGTCTGGCCTGCTAAGTGAAAGACATGCGTTCAACATGAACTGGAAAAGGCTCCAAGCATTGGTCCTTAATCGACCCAGACGGAGTCACTATAAGCATAACCATCCTACAGGCCTCCGTCCGGTCTCTATTTTAATTTCACCAGGTTCTTTTCCACGATAGCAAATATAGCCAACCGTGCCATTTATAAATATCCCTAAAGCTCATAGGTGACAGGAGATCACCCGACTTCTACCGTTTAAAGTAGGACTAAGCAATCTACTTGTTCCTGATCTACATAGGCTTAAGGTACATTTCCTAGACAAGGATTGGATATAAATGCAGCAAGTGTTTCCAATCAACACCTAAAACTTAATGCACCAATATATATAACATATATACTTAAGTATATTTTAGAAATTAGGAGGCTTATAATGCTCTGGGGCTTGCCTTTCACGAAGTTGCAAGGCGTGTGATCCGGACAATCCACCACGTCTCCTTCTTGGGCTTCTTCAGGGGGCTGCACCTCCTGCTCTAGTGGCTGCTCCTCCGGGTTCGGCTCGAATTCCAGAAGAGTGACTCCCTCCGGAACACCTATTGCATGACGATGCACAAGATAAATATCATGGATGCATAGGAGATGGCATGGAATGATGACATGATGATCATAAATGAAGAACAATGATTAACATAGCATCACTGTACATTCGACGACCGAATATAGGTAAAGCTCTATTCAAATCACTTTACTGAGTAAGCACATATCTCTTCTCTAAGCAAGGATACAACTTACTAAGTTTTAGCACCTGCAACTAGCAACTTGTTTATATTATCCTAAGCACTTAAAACATCCCAATCATGTTTAAGCAAAGCAATCAAGCCATCGGGCAATTTCAGCAACTCTGAGCATACAATAGCAGTCAAGTAATTTACTCATAACTGAAGATTTATAAATTTAAATGACTTGAAACAAGACAATTTGGAAAGCTTATGAAATTTTATACATTTCATATTGAGACACCTCAGCATGATTCTTAAGTTTATCAGGTCAAATTTATATAAACACAGAATTAGGTCTAACAAGACAGAGAGCAAGCAAAACTGTGACCCAACTTTGAATAACTGTAACTCCTAAACTACTTGGCTAAATGCCACCAAATTTTAACAGGAGTTAGATACATAAATTATCTACAACTTTTGTATTCGCAACTTTCCCAGCAAACCAGATTATCATGATGAACTCTATAAAGTTCTCAGAACTGTCCAGAAAGACATAATGCAAGAAAATAATTATTAACTTATGTTGCAAACATATAAATGGACAAAACCAAATTTACTAACTCATCACACATATCAAAAGAACACCAGAAAGTAAGGTATTCACGACCAATTCATTTCTTTTGATGCCTTTCTTAATTTATTTAGTTATTTAAGTGGAATAATAAACATATATGAAAACTGCACTATTTAATCTACAAAAATAATAGTGGATACTACATGCTCTAAATAGGATACTGCAAAAACTTCACCCAAAGTTACCAATACAAATGGCCTGCACAAAAATAATAAGGCAGCAAGGCTGATTTTTGAATAAATAGGAAATCCTATTAAAAAGTGTCAAACAACAGATTTCATATTTTTTAGCATCCTTAAGGTATTAGGATAACCTTCAATAAATTTCATGAGCATTGGATTCATATATTAATTATTAAAATTCATTAAATGATCACGTAATTATAAAAGGGAAACTCATAACTCAAAACTGCCCATGCACTGACTCTCAAATTTTTACCAGAGCTTCTTCATGTCAAGACAAGCATACCATAAAAATTTCACTACATTTGGATCAATATGACTCCAGATATGAAATTAACAAATTTACAAGCATACAAAAACACATTTACAAGAGCAATTTAATTCTTCTAGAAATTTTACCACAAGTGCTCATGTTATATTTTTCCTAAATACTACACATCACCAAGATCCTAACAAAATTGGAATCACCCAATTTGGATCTACCAATTTGGAGATATGAATTTTAGAAAACAACATCAAAAACTGTATTTAAATCAAAACCTAAACCACTACTAATCCAATGACAGGCGGGACCCGCGGGGTCGATGGCCCCACCGGTCAGTGAGAGCAGAGCAGAGGACGACGGTTGACCCATGCTTGCTCGCCGGTGGTGATGTCTCCGGCGAAACCACGGGCACCCCTGTGTTCCTTACACTCTCCCGCACACGACCATGCTCTTACTTTTCTCTCTACCAGACTCGACCATGGGTGGTGGCGCGCATGGTGGCTCGACGGAGCGCGCGGCGGCGCATCTTGTCGGAGGTTGCCGTGGGACCTAAATTACCCCCTTGGTGAGCATCCCTGCACTTAACCAAACCCAACACACAAGCTAGAGAGAGGGATGGTGGCCGGAGGTAGTTTGGCCATGTGCGGGTCGCGGACACGGCGGCCATGGCGCTCTCGGTTGCCGGCATTGACCGGGGATCCTCACCTACGGCCAATGGATGACTCAGCTAGAAGGTGGATGAGGTAGAGGAGATGGTGGTGAAACTGTGGGTGAGATGGAGCGAGGCAAGACGCGGTGGCCAGTGTGCGCGAGCTCGACGGAGCTCACGGCGGCAATGGTGTTCCACCGCGGGGAAGAAGAAAATGTGGCCTCTACCTTGACTCTCTGCCTCAACGGCGAGGTGGACGAGCTAAAGGGGATGATGGTGGAGTTGTGGGCTAGCTGGAGCAAGCAACGACATGACAGCGAGGATGCACGGGCTCGACAGAGCAATGGCGACGGCGGCGGCTTTCGGTTTTTTCGGTGCTCCAGACACGCGCGAGGGGGAGAAAGAAATGAGCGCGGTTCGAGGTAGCAGCTGGGGCTCTCCACTTTGACAAGGCACGCAGATAGTGGCGTTAGGCCAGCCATGGCATGTGGCGGCCATGCGATAGCCGGTTGCTGTGGCCGATCGCACTATGCCAAGCTGAAATTCCTGATTCAATCACCCAATCAACCGACTGACAAAGGAAGTTTGATGACTATTATCTCCCAAACTATGACGATCTCGCTTATGGTGTAGTTGACAAAGTTGAAGATCTAAGTGAGGACTACAACTTTACTATTTGGATCTTGAACTGGTTTGGCCTGGTTTGAGAGATACAAAGCTTTAAACATCGATACTCGAAACTGGAAATTCAGATTCAGACTTAGAAAATTTCTAAGTCCCCAAAGACCCCCTAAAACTGACTTGTGGGCCCCTTTTGAGCATGTTCTGCATATTTTCATGAGATGGTCATTAAACAACTTTTGTTCCTTATAAAATTGGCTACAACTTTGCTTAAGGGTGCATAGTCATGCAAACACTCCAATCTGTACTTTTTAAATAGTCAAACAAAAGAGGTCTATAGGTCAACACAAGTCAAACTAGCACTTAGAAGCATAATTAGGGCTAATGACCTTCAAGAACATTGTTCCTAATGACATTCTAAGTGTAGTTAAGTTATTTAGGAAGACAATTGACACCCACTTGCATGGATCACACATGAGCATACCCACATACAAGCATATAACTAAGCAAAACGTATAAAAACCAGCATGAAATGATAACATTCATCATGGCATGATGCTTATGAATAAGATGATGATGCACATGCTCGTGTGATGCAAGTGTTTTAGTGCAACCATAACACTGAGGTGTTATAGTTTTCCTATGGTAAAAATATAAATAACGATACCTAGAATACTCCCGGTAAAATGCTACAAAGGTATTCTATGCGCTTGTAGAATCCTTCATATTCTTTTTGCATTAGTAAATACCAACAGCTACCATATCTGCCTCTCGATCAGCGAGCTTGCACTTCTTTCCAATCACCTTATTTGTCCCCTTCACTTCCTACTATGATATCAGTCGAGGTACACGCCTCTCATCATCGCCGAGACCACCCCGGGCGTTCTTACAACGAACCATGGCTAACACTCACTGCCATAGAGAGATACACTGCCACTAAAAAGATCAACTATCAATCAAATGCCCTCCTGACTCACTGCCACTGTTAAGAAACTCCCCATAAGTCATTGTTGATGGTCACTAACACCCATTTTGACCATCAACATTCTAACCAAAAGTATGGAAAATCATCATCACATGTAAAGAATTATGTTTAAATTTCACCTAGTTCCACTTGTACTTGGATAATTATTTGTATGCAGGAAATATGGCAAATTTTGGCCAAAATGGTGACAAACAAGGACCATAGGAGCAAGTGGACCTAGCAGGGCCACCTGGGCCCACAGGCAGGTGCCGCTCGGCCCCACTAGGGTGTCGCCCAGCCCCCACCTGTGCCACTCTGGCACTCTGCCACGTCAGTGATCCGTGGGAGCTCCTCCCCAGCCAATAGGAAGCATTGATCCAAGTCGGTTCGATCAATGGTCAAGATTGAGAGGCCATGGATCCATGGGCCCATTGTCATAGACTTGGAGCTTCACCAACCAACTTCTCATCTGAATTTTGACATGTGCTGTCTTAGTAACCGCCATTGGGAGCCAACTAGCACCGTAAGATCAAGAGGCGGTGGAGTGGAGGGCCGAGCGACGTCCAACCTTGGCCTCCCGGTGCCTAAGTCACCTCAACCGACCTCTGGCTGCCTACAACTATCCCTCCCCTCACTCTACACTATAAATAGCGGGGGTGGAGCTCGGTGGAAGTCGTCCCATTCAGTTCTAGTCATTTCCAATCTCTCTAAGCTTCTCTAGCTTAGCTTTAGCTATAGAGTAGTAGTCTAGTAGTGGAGTAGAGCAAGAGCGGAGGTTCTCGGAGTCCTGGAAGGGTCTTCTAGGTCTGGTATAGCTCCTTTGTAATTCTTTCATTTCTGCATTACTTTATTTAGTATTTATTTTAGTACTTTATTCTAGTATTGCTTGCTTTACTTTAAGTACTTGGTCATTAGTGTTCATCATTAGTGAGCTTAGGTGCTTATTGTTTGACATTAGTAGCATAGGTTATCTTATCATTAGTAGTCTTTCATTAGTACTGGTTCCACCATCTGGTTAGGGTGCTTTGATCTCATTTCATCAGAGCTCGGATGGAAGTAGTAAGCCTGTAGATTAAGTGTGGTGCTTAGACTATAGATTACCTGTAGATACAGCTAGGCCTCCAGATAGATTAGGGTAGGTGGCAAGGGGTGACAGCCTTGTCCATCCTCTGTATTCCCCCACGTTGGGTCTAGTTATTAAATCATAGGGCTCGTGGCAGACCTTGTCTATTTAACTCTCCTAGTTGGTAGGCGGGTTGTGCCCTGAAGTACTATCGCATTTCTCCTAGTTATTTGTTTACCCTTAGTTACTAGAAAGATAAATCGCTCGCTCTCCCACCTAGCAATCTCTGGTTAGCTTGTTAATAGTAGTTAGTTTAGGTAGTTTACACTCATCCTTCACTATCATCCACCTACCTAGGATCAACTTATAACCTACCTTTAACAAATCCTAGTCCTGTATAGATTCTAGGCTTCCGCCATCCTGTGTGATAAATTATAAATTCAACACTTGGTACTCACTGAGCGAAGTGCTACGTGATAGTTCTTTGCACTTGCAGAATCCTCCAATAGTTGTTAAGAAATATCAACAAGCATTTCTAGCGCCATTGCCGGGGAAGGCAACTGGCATCGAATTTATAGGCTGAATTTGTTAGCTAGGTTGTTTATAGTTATCCTAGTTAGTTTATCTTTTTTTCCTCATATTCTATCACTACCCTCCATGACCATGGCCGATAAGTCCATTCATGATTTTTCTGCAGCTTCGGCTGCTAATGTAGCCATCGGACCCAATGTTATCAAAGGGGACACTAACTTTGAGCTTAAGCCAGCATTAATTATGATGGTTCAAGCGAGTCTGTTCTGTGGAAAAGCCCACGAGGATGCAAATGCTCACCTCCAACATTTCTTGGAGATTTGTAGCACATTCACCATTAAGGGAGTGAGTCAAGAGGCTATACGTCTTCGCCTTTTCCCCTTCTCTTTGTTAGGAAAGGCTAAGCAATAGTTTTTCTCTAACCGCAAGGCTGTAGATACCCGGGACAAGTGTTCCAATGCTTTCCTAGTCAAGTTTTCCCCATGGGGAAGACTAATGCTCTGTGCAATAAGATCTCTAGTTTTCAACAACTAGCAGATGAGTCGATTCCTGAGGCTTGGGAACGAATGCAAGAGTATGTTTCTGCATGCCCACGTCATGGCATGGAATACTGGCTTTTGATCCAAAACTTTTACCATGGATTAGTGTCGTTAGATAGGAGCCATTTAGATGCTGCTGCTGGTAGTGCATTCTTTTCACTAAGTGTTGCAGATGCAAAGACACTAATTGAGAAGATGGTTTCCAACCAAGAATGGAGCAACGATCAACTCCAACCCCGTAAACGAGGTATGCATTCAATTAAGAAAATTGACATGCATGCAGCTAAGATGGATCTGCTCGCGAAGCGAGTGGAACATTATGAGAAGGTGAGTGCCCAAGAGACACCAAAGCCATGGATTCCCACATGACTTGCAAAGTCTATGAAGATGTTGGACATTCGGGCAATTCCTGCCTCGAAACCCAAGAGGACCTCAACTTCATCAACACCAACAATGGGTTTCGTCCACAACATCAAGGCTAGAATCAATGCTCCAGCAATCAGAGATGTAACAATTATTACTCTTCTTCTCATTTGAATAATCAAGGTAATAATAGTTATGCTTTCTTGAAATATCTTGTTTATAGCAATGGTAGAATGACTGATAGTATTAATAAAAAACTACATGCTCATGACAAGATGTTGGAAAACATAAATGCTAAATTGGATGAATTTTCTTCTATCTTAAAGAATCAACTTAGTTTCAATAAGATGATAGAAACCCAATTAGCTCAAATTGCTACTGCTATCCCATCCTATGAAAAAGATAGAATTCCTAGCAAACCTGAGGGAACAATGGAGACATCCAACCTTGTTACTGCAAAGTATGGCTATGCTTTAAATTCATGGGGTTCCTATTTATTAGATTCCCCATTTACCATTAAGAAAGGTGATCCCGGTACCCCTATGATTACCTGCTCCATTGAAACTCATTCCTTCCACAATGCTTTGTGTGACTTGGGCTCTAGTGTTAACATAATGTCAAAAGCAACATATGACAAATTGTTTTACACTACCTTAGTGCCAACCTCAGTTTATTTACAATTAGCTGATCAATCCACCCGTTATCTCGAGGGAGTAGCCACTGATTTACTAGTTAAAGTTAGGAGTGCATATATTCCTATAGATTTTATGATCTTAGACATGGGTAACACCGAGGATACACCTTTAATCCTTGGTCATCATTTCCTTAATATTACAAATGCTTGCATATATGTGGCTTCTAGGCTAATCCAATTCCACTTTGCTGGAATAAAAGAAATATTTGCTTTTGCCTCTGGACAACCCCTCTTTGATGAGAAACAGGAAAAGAAGAAGCATCTAAAGAGAACCAAGATGAAGAAACCAAAGCCAATTGAAGAACCAGAGAAGCCTGTCAAGAAGAAGAAGAATAGAAAGAGATGGCGTAAAAAGAAAGATACGTCTTCAAACTCGTCATCCCTTGATCTTGATCCTGACAAGGCCTCCGAGGTGAAACAAGAGGAAACACCTCCGCCCAAGGACAATTGACCTTGAGCCTGACATAAAGGTAAGTTTTCTATCCCTTGCATTTATTTACAGCATTTCATTAGTTGCATCGCATTTAAATTTTCAATAAAGTTGCTTTACATTGCATGGTAGGTTAGATGCATTTAGCTACTCTATGTTAATAAATAAAGTTTGTAGTAGCTAATGTCTGATAGGATAGATTTGCATTAAAGCAACACATATAGAAAAATATATATTTAATAATCATGAATAAAATTTAGTAGCATCCCTGCTGAATAAGTTATCTAGTAGTTATAGGTTTAGCTAGTCATTTATTGCATTCTAGTAGTAATTAGTTAGTCAATAAAGAAAAGAATCAAAAGAGCCGCCAGAAGACATTCTAACCTATGCAAAAGGAAAGCTTTGGGGAGACATCTCTCCCCACTTAGGTATGAAAATCTTAAACCCTCTCTTTACATTCATGTTTGCTTTATATTTCAATATTCATGATCATAGAATGTAGAGAGGAGTGCCTTTAAATTTGTTTCAAAAGAAACTCTACTCTAATAAAATGATGATAAAATTATTTGGAGATGATGAATAGTTGCTCTGTGATACTGTGCAAAAGCTTGTCATATAATCTTATACTTCTTAAGTTTTGAGCATGATAAACTTAGAGTGCGTCTTAAGTTGAATGCTTTCATGGGTTGTAAATGCTAGAACCAAGAATAGGCTTTTGTGAGATATGTTGTAGCCATGATTAGAGTAAATCTTTGAACCTATCTCGAGGAATAGTAAAGACAACCTGGAGTTTTGTTTTGCAAAATGCTAGAAGTTCCTCAATGGTGATAAATTCCTACCATAGCCAAATATTTACTTACACATTCATACATGATAAGCCACAATAAAAGCTGCTTGTTTGTTTTGAGCTTTTTCAAGCCTTGTTGATCTAAGTAGAGAAACTTTTCATGCCTTTTGATCAAGATCACGTACACCCACATATTTATGCTATTCCTACACTGGGGATACGCAACCACATATGCATTCATTTTCTATTGCTATATGAGAATTAAAGTTACCTCTCTAGCTATCTTACATCAAAAGAGAGGCATGGGCTACAGAAGAAAAAAATATATATGAGAGAGAATAAAAGAGCAAAAAGCTCTAGTGTTCTAAAAAGAGAGAGAGAGAGAAAAGGAGTATGAGAGAAAGAAAAGTAGCCATGCCCTCTCAAGAAGAATCTAGAGAAGGGAAACTTCTCAAAGGAGTACCACTTCCACCAAATATATCACACAAATGCACATCTTGATCAATTTGTATGATTTGTTGCTCCTTGTGATCCAAGTGTTTGACTTAGCAAAATATTCAATTCAAGTAAGCTATGCTTTTACCCCTACCTTGAACTCCACATAAGCTTTAGGATAGAAATTAAGGCTAACATTCATGGCCTTGGTGAGGATTTCAAACACCATTGAGTGACTTGAGTGTACCATCTGAGGAACTTAGGCAAGTTTTCTTTTCAAATCATTTGAAAACCTCTAGGAAGTTTGAGCTAAACCAAAGTAGGCAAAAAGTATCTATCTAGCTACACTTTCTTACACTTGCTTGTATCAAGGTGAAAGCTATAAGCCCCACATTGCTAAGACAGATGGTGAAATTTCTAAGTGCTAACATGTTCAACTCAAGAGATAGTATTTGTTTGTATATGAGTTTTTGCAGGGCATTACATTGTACACAACTTCTGATCCAACAACCTATTCCATGCTAAACCCGTATCTTTGCTGAGGACAGCAAAGGGGTAGCTTGGGGGAGCTTGTTGATGGTCACTAACACCCATTTTGACCATCAACATTCCACCCAAAAGTATCAAAAATCATCATCACATGTGAAGAATTATGTTTAAATTTCACCTTGTTTCACTTGTACTTGGAGAATTATTTGTATGCAGGAAATATGGTAAATTTTGGTCGAAATGGTGACAAACATGGACCATAGGAGCAAGTGGATGTGGTAGGGCCACCTAGGCCCATAGGCAAGCGCCGCCCAGCCCCACTAGGGTGCGCCCGCCCCCCACCTATGCCACTCTGGCACTCTGCCATGTTAGTGATCTGTGGGAGCTCCTCCCCAGCCAATAGGAAGCGTTGATCCAAGTCGGTTCGATCAATGGTCAAGATCAAGAGGCCATGGATCCATGGGCCCATTGTCATAGACTTGGAGCTTCACCAATCGACTTTCCATCCAATTTTTGACATGTGTTGTCTTAGTAACCGCCATTGGGAGCCAACTAGCACCATAGGATCAAGAGGCGGTGGAATAGAGGGCCGAGCGACGTCCAACCTTGGCCTCCTGGTGCCCAAGTCACCTCAACCGATCTCTAGCTACCTACAACTATCCCTCCCCTCACTCTACACTATAAATAGGGGGGTGTGGAGCTCAGTAGAAGTCGTCCCATTCAGTTCTAGTCATTTCCAAGCTCTCCAAGCTTCTCTAGCTTAGCTTTAGCTATAGAGTAGTAGTCTAGTAGTGGAGTAGAGCAAGAGCGGAGGTTCTCAGAGTTTAGAAGAGTCTTTTGGGTCTGGTATAGCTCCTTTATAATTCTTTCATTATTGCATTACTTTATTTAGTATTTATTTTAGTACTTTATTCTAGTATTGCTTGCTTTACTTTAAGTACTTGGGCATTAGTGTTCATCATTAGTGAGCTTAGGTGCTTATTGTTTGGCATTAGTAGCATAGGTTATCTTATCATTAGTAGTCTTTCATTAGTACCGGTTCCACCATCTGGTTAGGGGGTTTTGATCTCATTTCATCATAGCTCGAATCGAAGTAGTAAGCCTATAGATTAAAGGTGGTGCTTAGGCTATAGATTACCTGTGGATACGGCTAGGCCTTTGAATAGATTGGGGTAGGTGACAAATGGTGATAGCCTTGTCCATCCTGTATATTCCCCCACGTTAGGTCTAGTTATTAAATCATAGGGCTCGTGGCAGACCTTGTCTATTTAACTCTCCTAGTTAGTAGGCGGGTTGTGCCCCAAAGTACTATCGCATTTCTCCTAGTTATTTGTTTACCCTTAGTTACTAGAAAGATAAATCGCTCGCTCTCCCACCTAGCTATCTCTGGTTAGCTTGTTAATAGTAGTTAGTTTAGGTAGTTTACACTCAGCCTTCACTATCGTCCACCTTCCTAGGATCAACTTATAACCTACCTTTAGCAAATCCTAGTCCTGTATAGATTCTAGCCTTTCGCCTTCTTGTGGGATAAATTATAAATTCGACACTCGGTACTCACTGAGCGAAGTGCTACACGATAGTTCTGTGCGCTTGCAGAATCCTCCAATAATCATTAAGAAATATCAATAGTCATCGCTGCCCAATTGACACTTGTGAGACTTGGCCTCAATCCATACTCGTGAGCTTGGCCCTGAGTTCAACTGTCACTGCCCACTATCACCACTACCTCACACAACCCAACTCACTGCATAGAATAGAAATAGAAGGTATACATAAGCAACACAAAATTTCTAGAGATGCAAAAGCCCTAACCGGAAGCAAGCATAGAAGATGAGAAGGGAATGAATGGCTTGCTACCTTAGATGGAGGTAAAACCCTGTGAAAAAGGTGAGGAATGAACTCTGGGGGCACCACACGGTCAAGGCAAGGGATCTTCAAGCAAACATGGCTGAAAATAGAATGAGGAAAGTGATATGCACTGGTTCAGACATATCGTCAAACACCATGCGGGCAGTGGTGAGACTCACTCTGGGTGAGTGGCAGAGCCAGCCAAGAAGGACGCCGGAGTAGAAGCTCAGGGCGCAAAGAGCGCAATCCTGAGGTCACC
Organism: Miscanthus lutarioriparius; assembly: GCA_904845875.1. NCBI lineage: Eukaryota > Viridiplantae > Streptophyta > Magnoliopsida > Poales > Poaceae > Miscanthus > Miscanthus lutarioriparius. Next base: position 92,240,778 of record CAJGYO010000006.1, read on the forward strand.
GGAGCCAAGGAAGAGGGTGGCGCAGCTGGTGAAGTGGAACAACAGGCGGCGGCGGCGAGCACAGTGCAGCGAGCAGGGGTGCGAGTGAACGCGGCACGATGAGGCTGTGTGGCTGAGCACGAGTGCGAGTGCTGTGCATGGCGCAGCGGTGGTACAGCAACGCACAGCGAGGAGAGCACGGGCGCAGGTGGTCGGGTGGTCAGAGAAGACGAATGTGGCAGTGCTTAGGGTTAGCAAGCACCCGTGGTGGTGTACGAAGAATGGGAGTGCGAGTGGATTAGGAAAGAAGGGGGCCGTGGTCCCACTTGATAGAAGAGAGTGAGAGAGAGGTTGTCAATTTGGGAAAGGAAGATGCGGGCCCCCACATGTCAGTTGAGTTTCAAGTTACTGCACAAGCTTTCTTCTAACTGGATCGAGTGAACAGGAGCGAGTTTGGACCGAGGAGAACAAGGGTCCGGAAGGGAATAGAGAGCTCTAGATCACTAAAAATGTCTTCGGACCGAGTTTGGATGACGCTTCTGGACCGAGATGCAGGGTTCGGCTCTCACGTAGTGCAGGAGAGGTCCAACCGAACCCCCATGAATTGGCTTAGATCCTTGATTTAGCAGGGTCCATATGTTGGAACAGAGGACCACCTATGCTGAGATTGGCTACCAGACTTAGTTGGATGGGTCCGATCTTGTTCTTCCTCTGGGTCCGGTTGCGGTTTTTCTTCCTTTTCTTCTCAATCCTTCATGACACTTTCTCCCAATCAAATTACAACTCAAATAAGAGGCAAATAAACACTAGTTGGAACTAATATGAGAGACCTCTCTCGAACCCTCAAATTTTCAATATATTTTGCCTTTGGCTATATAAATTTTTATGAAAATAAGCAACAAAAGGGGCGAGGAGACATCATGTGGTGACCACATAGGGGTCAAAACCATTAGGAGCTTCAAATGCTCCCCCTATCGGTGGACGAACACAGCGGATGCTCAAAACATAACCAAAAAGAAATGACAAGGCAACACTCATGCATATGCAATGCAATACAAGAAAGTAAATCTAGTTGCTTATCAAGTTTGATCCAAGGTTAAGCTTTTTCACATGCTTTTCGGTGATTATCTTAACCATGGTAGACAAGCCCTAAGTGCATTACTAAGACTTAAACATGTTTTATATTACAATGCAATACAAGGGTCAACACAAGCTCATCTTTTAGAGAAGTTACTTAGTTCAAGCACGTTGAGCTCATTCCTCAACCTACAAAACATAGCCTCATCCAACGGTTTCATGAAGATATCCGCCAATTGATCCTCGGTCCGTACACCTTCTAGTGATATATCATTTTTAGCAACATGATCTCTAAGAAAGTGAGGATAGATATCTATGTGCTTGGCGTGAGAGTGTTGAACCAGGTTATTAGCAAGTTTTACCACGCTCTGATTGTCACACAAAAGGGGTACCTTTTCTAGAACTACACCACAGTCTAGAAGAGTTTGCTTCATGTAAAGGATTTGTGCACAACAAGCACATGTGGCAATGTACTCCGCCTCGACGGTGGACAAGGCAACACTATTTTGCTTCTTTGAGGTCTAAGACACTAGTGATCTACCAAGCAAGTGTCACCCTCCGGATGTGCTTTTCCTATCAATCTTGCAACCCGCATAATCCAAATCGAAATACCCGATGAGTTGAAATCTAGCTCCTTTGGGATACCAAAGGCCAATGCTTGGCATGTGCTTAAGATACCTAAGAATTCTCTTAATGGCAACTAAGTGAGCTTCCTTAGGACTAGCTTAAAATCTAGCACACATACACACACTAAACATAATGTTGGGCCTAGATGCGGTCAAGTATAACAAGCTACCTATCATAGAATGATAGAGTTTGATCAACCGATTTACCTCCCTCATCTAGGTCGAGATGTCCATTTGGTGGTATTGGTGTCTTGATTGGCTTACATTCATCCATTTTAAACCTCTTGAGAAGATCCTTGGTATACTTTTCTTGAGAGATGAAAGTTCCTTCTCTCATTTGCTTAACCAAGTAAGAATGTAAGCTCTCCAATTATAGACCTCGAACTGCTTCGACATCAATTCACTAAACTCTTTGCAATAGTCTTTATTTGTTGAGCCAAATATGATATCATCAACATATACTTGATAAAGAAAGATCTCTCCATTAAGCTTCTTGGTGAATAGTGTGGTGTCAACCTTCCCAATCTTGAAGCCCTTCTCAATGAGGAAATCTCGAAGACGCTCATACCAAGCTCTTGGGGCTTGCTTTAGCCCATATAGCGCATTGGACAACCTATAAACATGATTAGGATATCTAGGTTCTTCAAACCTGGGAGGTTGATTAAATAGACTAGTTCATTTATGAAGCCATTTAAAAATGCACTTTTACCATCCATTTGATATAATTTCATTTTATGATAAGATGCATATGCAAGGAGGATACGAATGGCTTCAAGTCTTGCAACTGGTGCAAAGGTCTCTCCAAAATCCAAACCTTTGACTAGAGAGAACCCTTGCAACTAGCCTTGTCTTGTTCCCCATAACAATGCCTTGATCATCTTACTTGTTGTGGAACACCCACTTTGTTCCAATGACTCTTGCATCTTATGGTCGCTCTTCAAGTGTCCAAACTTCTTTGCGGGTGAAGTTGTTCAACTCTTCATGCATGGCATTTATCTAAGAATGGGGGTTTAGGCCCACCCATGGTAACGGTGTCAGAAATGCCTGTTGGCATTCCCTAGCATCGCTACTAGAATTGGTTTATCTTAGCAGCAATACTCAGGAATGTCAACTGACAGGTCATAATGTTTACAGAGGTTATCTGCAAGCACATGGATCCATCGTTGTAACATTTCACCCGAAAGTATTATTAGGGTATCGTTATTTATATTTTTCCATAGGAAGGCATCTCTACCCATATAATACACCACTTCAAATTATTCTACAGTCACCAAACAAATACCACCTCTACAGTCACGACCTAAACTACGTCCACCCCACAAAACGCATACAGAAAAAGATAACATTAAAAACGTGCGCATCAAATTAACTCTCACTCATTCTCTCTCATTACTCAACCACATCCGACGGCCAATATTATTTGGATCTCCTCAATCATGGCGACCTGCAGCAGCCGCACCACTTGCCAAGGCGCCAAGCCCTGATCGACCTCGCCTAGGGGTTCCGGTGGACCCTCGCCCACCCTCCTCGCGATGTCTGACGTCACCTCCGACTCGGCGCAGAGCCGCCGCTCGCCGCCGCCGCCGTCGATGCCGCGCTTCCAGCAGCAGCCGAGCGGGCGCCAGCCGCCCCCGCCCGGCGCCGACCCCTTCGCCTTCGGCGTCGTCGCCTTCATCGGCATCTGCTTCGTCCTGGTGAGTCGTGGCCGTTTGGCCTCTCCTGCCTCGCTAATCTCGCAGATTTCCACTTGTGATCATTCCCCCCGATCGCGAGTAGGTAGATGCTCAGCCACGCAGGCGCGCCTCATTGGCTGGTCCTGGACTCGATCGGTGGGGAACTACTGGGTACTGTGGCGTGGATTCGCGTTATCCTGCTGTGGGGCTCGGGGTTAATGGTAGGGCGTTGCTTGTTTTGGGGTTTAGGTTTGATGCATTTTGGATGCCGGTGCCGATCTGGTGAGTGCCTGCTCTTGCTAACGTATATGTGGTTATTACATTCTGCTTAAGTGATGCCGCATGATTGAATTGATTGGGGGAGTTGTGCAGGTGATATGAGCAGATTATATCAGTTATCCATTATATTTGCTGAAAATGAGTAGATGTTTCTGCCTTTTGCCACATTTGTTAGGGGCAATGTGCCTTCTGATACTGCTTGTTGTTGCTGCTCCTAATACCTACATGTTTACCACCAACCAACACACTTCAGGTCCAAATGGGATCTATTTGGTCCTGTTGGGGGGAATTTTATATAATAGTTTGGAACTATTGATTGTGTGACCCAATTCATCATTTTCATCTTATATTTCTATATTTTCTCACATAGTCTTGTACTCTTATTTGCTGTGTTCATCCTACTCCTCCGTGTGATGTTACTTGTACAGTTTTATGTTTGACGACAATTGAAGTATCACCTTAGGACTAAACTATGTCCCAAGCAAAGAAAAAAAATTGTACTACATGATGGTAGTTTGTTGCCTCTTGGGGTTCAAGTTTGGTGCCTTGGGGCTGGAATTGTTGATTCTACTAGAGCAGTCCAAACTCCCAACCGAAACTATGAGATTGTTTCTATACTTGTTAAATCACGTAGACATTACACATAGAAACCATATTCCCAGGATAGTTTCTTCAAAATATTTTTTGTCCAATCATGTGTCTTCTCTCTCCATCATCTACCTATCACATCTCTTCAAATCTTGGTTCATGTGTAGACATAGCTTTCTTTAATTCCAATGCCACATCACCATTTTGCTTAATTGGCACCTAATTAATGAACATAGAAACCATCCCTGTTTCTGGGTTGGGAGTTGCCTTCAATGATCTCTATCTCTATCTCTACCCCTATAATACACCACTTCAAATTATTCTACAGCCACCAAACAAATCACGCCTCTACAGTCATGACCTAAACTACGTCCACCCCACAAAACGCACACAGAAAAAGATAATATTAAAAACGTGCGCACCAAATTAACTCTCACTCATTCTCTCTCCTTACTCAACCACATCCGACGGACGATATTCTTTGGATCTCCCACCCCCGATCTCCCCAGGGGAGGCATCGACGCACCGCATCGCGACCTGCAGCAGCCGCACCATGCGCTGCTCGGTGGACCCGGCGCCGCTGCAGGCGAGCAGCGCGCGGTCGAACACCTTGGCAGTCCACTCCTCCCGGATCACTGAGGTCACCCACCGCGCCAGCTCCGCGCCGTCACCCTGCGCGGACGTCGCCTTCCCCATCAGCAGCTCCAGCAGCAGCATGCCGAACGCGTACACGTCGGCGCGGAACGCCGCGACGCTGTCTCTCCCGGCCGAGGACGGCGCGGTGATGCCGTACTCGCTGATGCACGGGTCCATGCCGGCCGTGAAGAAGACGTTGGAGGCCTTGAGGTTGCCGTGCGCGACGGGGCCGTCGGCTGCGGCCTTCTCACCTGACGAGGACCTTGGCGGCGATGTGGAGGCGCGCCGACCAATCCAGGGGGCCCTGGCTGTTCTCTATGGAGCCTGCACATTTGCATTTTTGTGAGACACTCTCAAACTTGAAAACTACTGTAGTGAAAGAAAATAGATAATGATACTCTGAATGTGATTGGAGTTTCATGCAGAGATTAACCTGTATTGACAAACATGTCTTCCCTGCATTATTGTTTATTCATAATTTTCCACATATATGAGACCTGTGCTTCCAGTTCGTCTAACTTTCTATTATGAGACCTGTGTTTTCCTCCATGTTTTTACACATGCAAAGACCATTCCTGCTGACATATTCTTTTTAAGTTGTCATCTCAGGGCCATGATGTACCTAATGCAGACCATGCTATTTTCTATAACTACAATTTTCAAATTCAACATCATTAGATGTACCTTAGTTGTAGGCTTCGTAAATGTACCTTGCAACATTGTCCATAACCAATAAGATCATTGCCCAAATTGATTCTTCCTAGGCATTGCTCATGCTGCTGCACATAAATAGGCGGCTGTTTAAAATAGGTTATGTGCTCTTAATAATTAGTTTATTTATTTGCTTGTTCTAGGAATTGTAGGCACTACTCCACGAATCTGAGGATATGCGATTGATGCACTCAAACTGGCCAGGTCTTCTCACGATCCTCGATTTTCTTAAACATCGATCACCTCTAATTCAGGTTTAGTCCATACTGTCTGCTATCCTCAGAGTGTCTGGTATCCTCATGTAACAATTCAGGTCTTTGGCCCTTCACAAAATCGGTCTCCATATCCAACTACATCATCGCAGTACTATGCTAACATTATCCTACCAAGGGCTTAAATAACAACCCATCTGTAACTAATTTAAAACTGATTTTACTAATCTTTTTGTTCCATGTATAATCATATGATGTACTATAATTCCGGCTTTGTTGGTTCCCGCAGACTTTACTATGACTTCTTAGTTTCCCGAATTGTATACATGCTCAAAGATATTGTGTAAAAGTTGAACTATGAAAAAAAACATTGGTTGTTTTCATGTGCGTCTTCAAGATAAATCCGTTGCGTTAGCACGGGCATTATACTAGTGGTAGTAAGAGTTCTAGTACGGATATGAGCAAGATAGACATACATGCATAACTAACCAGATGAGTATACATGGGTAAACATTGGAAGTGTAGATAGTGGACACACACATACACATCTGACACTCCACTCTGGGGGAGAGGAAGAATGAATAAAGAATAAAAGAATGTCCTACGAGGAGTAGCTATATCTTAATATAGTTATATGCTATGAGCAAAGTAATCATACATGTACATGAGTTAGAGCTAGGCCTATGTGAGATGGATCTAGAGACCACCGAGTACTGGTCTGCCAGCATCCTCATATGACAATTTATGTGCTCCAACACCATGGGCGAACATGGGGGATTATGAAGGATAGACATGGCTATCACCACCTGCCGCCTACCCCTCAATCGTGGGACATGAAATGCATTCACCCGCCCCTACATATCCAGGAACCTCGCCCGCATACATAGGAACCACCCAAATCCCCCTAGGTCCCTGACCCTATGGATCGATAGGTAAAGGACTTGGGCGTACCTGAAAGCATGATGAACCACCACCTCAACATAAGTCTAAATCTATTCATGAACATGGTATGAATGATAAAGCATTGAGCCAAGTATGATATGAACATGACATAGGGACTATATTCTAGTTCATATATCACGAATATATCAACATGACTATACTCTAGTTCATATCACGAACTATATTCATAAGATGAAGACATGGCTATTTGGAGAAAAGATAACTCTTTATTCTCACCAATTCTTCTCCAAGGAGCCAAGCCCTCCAAGGTAGCTTCTCTACTCCTCTACTACTTCTACTAGACTAATTCTAACCTAGAGAGTGGAGAGAGGGAGCTCAAGTGAGAGTGTGATGTGTGTAGTGAGGTGTGTGTGAGTGAGAGCCCCTCCCCCTCTCTTATATAGGCTGGGCTTGGTTGGTTTAGGGGGGATACTCCCTGAATACACCCCCGCATCGCCAGCCTCTGTATTAAGTGAACCGCCATGCGCGAAGTGGGGCCAAGTGGCAGGAGGGAGGGCACGGCCACGCCCCTGGCGCGCCCACTCCTAGGGTGGCCCGGCCCGCCTCCTCCTTCATGTGGTTGGCCTCTGGCTAGGCCTAGGCCACGGTGGCATTGTAGGTTTGCCCTGTTTTGGTCCTGGGTTGGGCCCATGTCCTTGTCTTGCCCTTTTACGCCTTTCCGCTTTTGTGCCTTTTTTATTCTTTCCACTTGTATTCGATGTAAATTCCTGTAGAGTGACAAATCTTTCGATACAAGTGGAATTCGGTTAGTAGCAAAGGTATATGTGTAGAAGTGTATGTTTCCCTCCTTTTTGGACTTATGTTGGCGGTATAAATGTGTCGATAACGGCCGCCAACAAAATCCCCCAAGCTTACCCTTTGCTCGTCCTCAAGCAAAAGCTAAGACGTTGGTTGTTGATCAGGAGTTGCTACTATGCCGATTATATTTCAAAGATGCCATGTTTATAACAATGTTTTCTTCCACAATTTGAATGAATTGGCATTTTGTCCACCCATTATTATCTTGTTACCTTTGGGGCTTTTTAACCTTCTCCATGTCTTGGGTGGTTGTAAGACAGAACAGTTTTAACAAGCTTGCTTATCTTTCATTCTTTGATTGACCATCTATCCGTAGGTTTTGAAAGTTTTTGCAAAACAAATTGTTCCTTAAATGATACACTCGATCGCTCAATTGTGTATGTATTCCTCACCAAAGGCTTTTGACTTTGCCTTTCTTTTATCCTACCATCTAAAGGGCTTATGTGGAGCTTGGGTAGGTATAAAAGTGGCATACTTGTATCATGTCATGTTGCTAAGTCAAAAACTGGACCATAGGAGAGACTAGTCATACACTTTGATCAAGATTGTGCAAATATGTGAAATATTTTTGGGTTTTTGTGTACTCCAATGTCATGCCTCTCTCTTTTGCTATTTTCGAAAGTGTGGGCTATCTTTTCTTTCTTTCTTTTCTTTTTTTGGCTCATGCTTCTTTGGCATGGCATCTTTTATTTCTCTCTTTTTTGGCTCATGCTTCTTTGGCATGGCATCTTTTATTTCTCTCATATTTTTGCATAGCCCAAACTTTCTTTTTGGCGGAATTTTGAGAGAGAGGTTCACAACATGGATGATGGAGTTGTTATTTAGTGGATGGTATTGCATGTTTTTGCATAACTCTCAGTGTAAGAGTCTGCATTTTTATTTGTGGGTGTACGTGAATCTTGATCATGGGTGCATGAAAAGAATCTCAACATTAGTCACAACAATTTGATAAAGCTCACCATGAATACGAGCAGCATATGACTAAGGGTTTGTATATGAATGTGTCATATGGCTTTTGGTAGGAATTTTGAATCATTGAGGAACTTTTGATTTTAGCATTTTGAAAATAAAAACTTTGGATGTCAAGTCTTTCTTAGAACAAAGTTATAGCAAAGTCTATTGCACTATATCATGTCAAGCAACTACTTAGACTAGATTAGGCTTTTTGCAACCCACAAATTTCAAGTTTTTAGGATAGGACATTTTTGGCCAATAAACTCAAATCTTGGAGAAAACCAAGCTATTAGCTAGGCATAGTTGAAACATAAGACAAAGCAACTATTCATCATCTCAACAAGGATAGAATCAACATTTCTACATCACATATATATGGAGTGGAATTATATTTTTGGTCTTTTTATCTTTTTGCAATTTTTTTATATGCATGGTAAATAAATATGCAAAGAAAGAAAACAAATGCAAGAAAATAAATATGCAATGCAAGATACCTCCGCGGGGTCCTCCCCCAAGCTAGCTCAAGGCCAGTGGTCCGAGGTTGCTTGATGAAGACTCCGGGGTAGGTACATTATTTTATATTTTGTTTTTAAATTTGTAGTTTTCATCCTTGTTTTATACTTAGCAGTTTTGGAACAGTGATCAAACTAAACAGTTGTCTAATTTGATCAAGGTAGACAAGTCAACCTAAGCACCATGCTTAATTTGAAAAGTCCATGAAAATATGATCTCTACAAATCATATTTTCAAACCAAGGCATACTTAGCATAAACAAGAGATTATTTGAAAGGTAAATGTTTTTATGACTTTGGTTTATCATTCAAAGTTTACATGTAGCAGGTTTCAGAACAATGATCAAATGTGACATTTAATCAAAGTAGGCAATTTAACCATGGCACCATGCTAGTTTAAAGAGCCTATGAAGACATGATCATGCACAAACCATGCTTCAAACTAAAACATACTACATGTAAAATTTGAAGATTAACCAAGATTTTATCAAATGATAACTATTATTAAATATTTTTATTTTATTTTGTTTTCCGCATCATATGCAAATAGTTTTAGCTCCATGACCAGACTAAGAATCTTAGTATGACCATAGCAGGCTAAATAACCCAAACACCATGCTTGCGTTATAAAACCGATAGGATGATGATGGATCACACATCATTTCCGTAAGCCAAGACAGTTTGTATAGAGGTGAAATTTTTGGTTTGGAAACACAATGTTTTTATTATTTTCACTATTATCATTTATTTTATACTAGCAATGTTTATTTATAGTATGAAAATAAAAAAGGGTAACTACCGATTACCTTCGGCGAGGGTCCATGGTTTAGAGTCCAATGAATAGGACTGTCTCCCCCCTTCATTGTTTACTTGATGAAGGGATATCCGTGCCCAGGGGAGTGGGAATGGGTGTGTCCTTCTTCTTGGGCCTCCACACCATTTTGTTCTTCTGTGGTGGTGTGGTGGTGGACTTTGAAGCTTCTTCTTGATGTTTCCACACCTTCTCTTTCTTAGAAGGTGTGGGGACAACCCTTAGGGATTCCTTCTGGTGCTTGGGGTTCTTTTTTTTCTGCTCTAGCCTCTTCTTGTTCTTCTTGGTGAGGCCCTCCACTATGTGAGGTTGGATCTCAACCTCCTTGATTCCTTGTTGGTTCAGCCCATACTTGATCCGAATCATGGAGCATTGCTCCTCTTTTGCCTACCATACCTGTCTGAAAGGTTTGTTTGTTTGTTTCTTGGGTTGCTTGTTCTTATCATGTTTATACATGTTAAACTCATTAAATGGGTAGGTTAATGTTTTCCCCTAAATATAGAAATGAGCAACCCCCGTTCCCACATGTAATTCGGCATGTGTTGTGTTGAGGAACGGTCTCCCGAGGAGGAGAGGAACTTCCTTATTCAGGCCCATGTCTAGGATGGCAAAGTTGGTGGGGACATATTGGTCTTGTATTCTTACCATAATGTCCTTGGCTAGCCCCACCGGTCTTCGTGATGACCGATCTACCATCTACAATCGAAATCTATGGGGGCAAGAGGCCCTCCTAGAATTGTATCATATGTTACCTTAGACATCACATTGATGCTGGCTCCAAGGTCGTAGAAGGCGTTGGTGAAGACATGAAGGCCGATAGCACACGTGATCGTAGGGCTGCCTGGATCTTCCTTCTTGGTGACAAAAGGAGGGTCTATGAAATAGCCCTGCCTCCTTTGGCTTTTACGCTTACCACAGTTTGTGGAGACCATGTTAACTGATTCGAATTAGACTTTAGGTTTCCCAAAGTCTTCTCCGAATTAGAGACAGGTATAGCGGCCGCAAGTTGAGCTATTTGTTTTTCTTGTGTTTTATTAAAGCTCAACTGGTTTTAGACAGTGGCAGATAAGCTTTCAAGTTTTGAATTTATGTTTTCTAATATTTTATCATTATTTAGCATCTTTTTGGTAAGGTTTTATTTATTTTAGCTTGGCCTAAAACCAAATCCTTAAGTGAAGATTGATTCAAATTGAAATTTGAATTGTAATTCAAATTACCTTGGAATGGTGGACGAGGTTGGTTACTCCAGCCATTATTGTTGCATCCTCCTTGTTGGCGATACCCATTGTTGATATATTGTGCCTCTTTGCAGGTCTTGGGGCAGTCATTCCCTGAGTGGACAACATTACCACAGACCTCGCACATCATCTATGAGTCCATGGTTTTGACGGTGCTAGTGTTGATGTCGATGGCACGCTCGTCAAACTTCTTTAGGAGTAGGCCTGACGGCTAGCATATCCATCTCCTTCACAGTATGCATGCCTTTTTGTGTTTTGGCTAGGGTACTGTCCTCCCCCTAGCTCTGATTGGCCACCATCTTCTCGATCAGGGCCGTAGCTCTATCGGTGGTGAGTGATAGAAATGCGCCACCAGCAGCGGTGTCTAGGTGCCCCTTCGACATGGGTGTTAACCCATTGTAGAAGTTCTAGAGCACCAGCCAGTTCTCCATCCCGTGGTCAGGGCTTGCAGCCTCTCCCATGCCTCCGGGATGGGTTCTATTGAAGTCTACTGGAAGTTGGCGATTCTTCCCTGCAGGGCATTGGTTTTGCCCATAGGGAAGAATTTCATGAGGAATGCATTGGAGCATTTGCTCTAGGTGTTCACAACTTCCTTGTCCTTGTAGAACCACTATTTCGCCTTTCCCACAAGGGAGAAGGGAAATAGACAGAGCCTGATAGCCTCGGGTGTGATGTCTTTGATGATGATTGTGTCGCATAGTTCAAGGAAGTGTGCCAAGTGAGCATTGGCATCATCACTGGGTAGTCCACAGAATGGACTGGCCTGCACCATGGTGATCAGCTTGGTCCTAAGTTCAAAATTCTTGTCACCGATGTTGACAGCAGGCCTGGTAGGCACGTTGGCAACAGCCGGGACGGAGAACTCACGGAGTGACTTCTGGGCCATAGCGTTGGTACTAGCTGGTACAAGAATGAGCGGTTCAGTTATCGGTGGAGTGGTAGAAGAAGTAGAGGCACGAGACCCATTCTTCCTTAGGAGTGCCTCTGGATCTAGAACGAAGTTATTTGGCAAGTCGAAACCACTCATGCACTATCCTATTTTCACCCACAATAGGAGAAAATATAGAAGATTAACCTGTATGAGCAAATGGCTACCATACATGCATGCTATCATGATCATATCATGCTAGAGTCTTATTATCAAATGCCTTCCCCGGCAACGGTGTCAGAAATGCTTGTTGGCATTTCTTAGCGTCACTGCCAAGAATAAAGATAGAATCTATCCCTGGCAATAGTGCCAGAAATGCTTGTTGGTGTTTCTTAACACGATCACCAAGAATGGGGGTTTAGGCCCACCCATGGTAACGGTGTTAGAAATGTCTGTTGGCATTCCCTAACATCGCTACTAGAATTGGTTTATCCTAGCAGCAATACTCAGGAGTGTCAACCGGTAGGTCATAACATTTACAGAGGTTATCTGCAAGCGCACGGATCCATCATTGTAGCATTTCACCCGAAAGTATTATCAGGGTATCGTTATTTATATTTTCTCGTGGGAAGGCATGGTAGTAAGAGTTCTAGTATGGATATGAGCAAGATAGACATACGTACATAACTAACCAGATGAGCATACATGGGTAAATAGTCATAGTGTAGATAGTGGACACACAGATACACATCTGACACTCCACTCTGGGGGAGAGAAAGAATGAATAAAGAATAAAAGAATGTCCTACAAGGAGTAGCTATATCTTAATATAGTTATATGCTATGAGCAAAGTAATCATACATGTACATGAGTTAGAGCTAGGCCTATGTGAGATGGATCTAGAGACCACCGAGTACTGGTCTGCCAGCATCCTCATATGACAATTTATGTGCTCCAACACCATGGGCGAACGTGGCTATTTGGAGAAAAGATAACTCTTTATTCTCACCAATTCTTCTCCAAGGACCCAAGCCCTCCAAGGTAGCTTCTCTACTCCTCTACTACTTCTAATAGACAAATTCTAACCTAGAGAGTGGAGAGAGGGAGCTCAAGTGAGAGTGTGATGTGTGTAGTGAGGTGTGTGTGTGAGTGAGAGCCCCTCCCCCTCTCTTATATAGGCTGGGCTTGGTTGGTTTGGGGGAATATTCCCTGAATACACCCCCGCACCGCTAGCCTCTGTATTAAGTGAACTGCCACGTGCGAAGTGGGGCCAAGTGGTAGGAGGGAGGGCGTGGCCGTGCCCCTAGCGTGCCCACGCCTGGGGTGGCTCGGCTTGCCTCCTCCTTCATCTGGCTAGCCTCTGGCTAGGCCTGGGCCATGGTGGCATCATGGGCTTGCCCTGTTTTGGTCCTGGTTTGGGCCCATCTCCTTGTCTTTCTCTTTTACGCCTTCCACTTTTGTGCCTTTTTTATTCTTTCCACTTGTATTCGATGTAAATTCCTATAGAGTGACAAACCTTTCGATACAAGTGGCATTCGGTTAGTAGCAAAGGTATATGTGTGTAGAATTGTTTGTTTCCCTCCTTTTTGGACTTATGTTGGTAGTATAAATGTGTCGATAACTACCGCCAACACCAGTCACTAGTATAAGAAGAGGGCTAGAGCTCATTCTTCAACACACCATCATTTGGAGCTACACCTCACCTCTCTACTTGTACTCTTTTAGTTCTTAGCTTTAGTAGTAGTTGAGAGCAAGGCAAGAGCTACTTGGAGAGCTTGTCTCCTTGGAAGAAAGAGCAACATTTGGTATGAATAATACTATGAAGATTTCTTCCATAGTCATGCTCTCATATCATTTATATAGTAGTGCATATGAACTAGAGTATAGTTTTCTTGTTATAATCATGATATATGAACTAGCATATAGTTTGTGTGTTATGTTCTTAACATGTTCAACTTTAAGCTTAATCATTCATATGATTTGTATGAGTAGAAGTAGAGCTAGGGTTGGGGTGGCAGTTCATCGTTCCTTCGGGTTTGCCCATATTCTTGCTTGTTAATCTATAGGGTTGGAGTCCCGAGGGGATATGGGTAGTTTCCTTTTACACGAGCGTGGTGCTTGGGTGCATGGGAACCTTCGGATATGACTGTATTCCACGGTTGAGGGGTAGGCGATAGGTGGTGATAGCTCTATCCGTCTCTTGTAATCCCCCACGTCCGGGTATTGTGCAGGAGTTTTAAAGTCTCTCATGCTTGCTAGCAGACCAGTGCTCAGAGATCTCCTCATCCATCTTAAACTTAGCTCTAACTCTAGTCATAACTTGTATGATCATTAACTCTTCTTTGCATAGCTATATTAGAACATGCTGGCTCCACGTAGGAACATTCTTTTATTCTTTGTTTTCTTTTTATCCTTGAGGTTGGCCTAGATGTGTGTCCACTATCCATGACATACCGATTTTACCCTTGTCATGAACTATGGTCCACTATGCAAGTATGTAATCTTAATCATATCCATGCTAGACTCTTTATACCTTGCCCTCCTTTGGGAAAATAAAAATAACAATACTCTGAATACTTCCAGGTGAAATGCTACAATGATAGATCCGTACGCTTGTGGATAACTTCTATAATCTTTAAGGACTATCATAGTTGGTGTTCCTTAGCGGCATTGCTAAGATTAACTCAAGCTTAGTAATGGTGTTAAGAAATACCAACAGGCATTTCTAGCGCCATTGCCGGTGATGGACTTAAAACCTCCTCACTTGGTGATTGCCCTAAGGAACGCCAACAAGCATTTCTGGCACCATTGCCGGCGATGGACTTAAAACCTCCTCACTTGGTGATTGCGCTAAGAAATGCCAACACTACATGAAGTTCATGGCCGTCCTGCACTATGGGTGCCTGAAGCTCAAGATTCTCGACCCACGAGGGGTCATCATGGTGGCCACCTCCATGGCCGAGGTATATCGCTGTGAGTTGGAAGGCACGGCCCTCACCACGGCCGATGTCGCCACTGCTGACTTTGCCCGAATCTGACGCTAGCCGGGTGATGAGCACCCAAATGGCTCAAAAGAGAACGCGGCAGTGGCCTTCTGTCCAACCAATGACACTAAGACAATCCAGATCTGCCCCGAAGACCCTGAGAAGCGACTCTACATAGGCACTGACATGTCCCCAGACATGGAGTCGGCCCTCATAGAGTTCCTACGCAACAACATCGATGCCTTCGCATGGAAGCCCTCTGACATGCCTGGCACCCCCCGAGAGATTGCCGAGCACCACCTCAACATCAAGACTGATGCCAAGCCGGTGTAGTAGCACCTCCACCGCTTCAACGAATAGAAGCGCAAGGCCATCGGAGAGGAGCTCGCCAGGGTACTAGATGCTGGCTTCATTAGGGAGGTCTAGCACCCCGACTGGCTGGCCAACCCTATCCTGGTCAAGAAGAAGAATGGGAAATGGAGAAAGTGCGTTGACTACACCAGCCTCAACAAGGCATGTCCTAAGGATCTGTTCCCCCTTCCTTGGATTGACCAGGTGGTCGACTCCACCACTGGTTGTGAGGCCCTCTACTTTCTGGATGTGTACTCCGGGTACCACCAGATCGTGATGGATCCCTCCGACCAGCTGGCCACATCCTTCATCACCCCTTTTGGTGCCTTTTGCTACACCTCCATGCCGTTTGGCCTCCAGAACACCGGGGCCATCTTCTAGAGGTGCATGCAGAGGTGTTTTAGGGAGCAAATCGGCTGCAAGATGGAGGTCTACGTCGATGACATTGTCGTTAAGTCTTGAGCGGCTGCACAATTGATTGGTGACCTAGAGGAAACCTTCACCAACCTTCATGCCAACCACATCAAGCTCAATCTAGAGAAGTGCATGTTTGGGTTCCCAGCTGGGAAGCTCCTGGGTTTCATCGTCTCTAAGCATGGTATCAAGGCCAACCCCGAGAAGATCTCCACGATCATGGACATGGAGCTGGTCAAAAAACTGAAAGGAGCTCAGAGGCTCACCGGGGTCTAGCCATGCTCATCCGCTTCATATCCCGCCTTGGGGAATGAGGTATGCCACTATACAAGCTCCTAAAGAAATCTGATCATTTCGAGTGGATGCAGGAAGCTCAGGAAGCGCTCACAAGGCTGAAGGACTTCCTCACTACACCGCCAGTCCTGACCTCCCCTTCAGCGGGGGAGACCCTGCTCTTCTACATCGTCGCCATGCCGCACACTGTCAGCATAGCTCTGGTGGTGGAACATGAGGAGGAGGGTCATGTCCTCAAGGTCCAATGGCCAGTGTACTTCGTCAGTGAGGTCCTCTCTGACTTGAAGGCCTAGTACCCGAGGATCCAGAAGCTCCTCTACGCCATGCTCATCGCCAAGCGCAAGCTCCGACACTACTTCGATGCCCACCCTATGGTGGTCGTGTCTTCTAGTGGCTTGGGGATGTCATCAATAACTGGGAGTCCATCGGCCACATCGCCAAGTGGGGGCTCGAGCCCATGGGCCTCGACATCACCTACACCCCTACACCACGATCAAGTGCTAAGCCCTTGCCAACTTCATCGTGGAGTGGACCGAGGAAGCCTCGACCACCCCCATCAAGGCGGAGTCCTAGACCATGTATTTTGATGGCTCCCTCACTCTCGAGGGGGCAGACGCGGGGGTTCTCCTCATATCCCCTAGTGGCGAAAACTAAGGTACACCCTTCAACTCCACTTTTGGGTCACTAACAATGTTGTAGAGTACGAGGCGCTCCTCCACGGCATCCAAGCAGCCGTCGAGCTCGGTGCTCCGTGCCTCTTTATGAGGAGACTCTAAACTAGTTATCAACCAAGTCATGAAGGAGTTGACTTGCCGCAATGTGAAGATAGAGGCCTACTACATGGAGGTCTGAAAGCTAGAGGACAAGTTCGATGGCATCGAGTTCCATCATGTCCCCCGGTGGGACAACAAGGAGGCCGACTCCATGGCAAGGCTGGCATCCTCCTAGAAGCCCCCACCATCTGGAGTCTTCCTCAATGTCCTCGATGCCCCCTCGATCCACCTCGGGGAGGGCAAGGTGCCAGCCCTGGCCGACGCCACCTTGACCTCGACCTGCACCATCGGAGGAGCACTGTCCCCCAGGAGTGTGTGCTCGCGGTCACCATGCGTAGCCGGCGTGGCACCGAGCCACTGGCTAATGCCCTTCCTAACCCACCGGTGCACCCCATGAAGCACAGATGATGGCCTGCCTACTACTGCCCCACTCAGGGTAGATGACGGCCTGCTTGTTGAGGCCCCCGAGGCAACCCTGAGGTAGGACACCAATGCCCCTCCTACGGACCCAAAGTTAGTTCACCAAGACCTTAGGGGCGCGCCGGGCAAAGCTTCCAACCGGCCCCCTGAGACACCAGAAGACTGGAGGGCACCCTTCCTCGACTTCCTCGAGCGGGGGTCCTCCCCGATGACGTCGCAAATGCCCGTGGGCTGGTCCGGCGAGCCAAGAGCTATCGGGTCCTTCATGGATAGCTCTATCGCCAGAGCGCCTCTAAGGTGCTCTTGTGGTGTGTCACACCAGAGGAGGGGAGGGAATTACTCCTTGACATCCACGACGGCATCTGCGCCCACCATGCGAGGCCACGCGCCCTCATGGGGAAGGCTTTCAGACATGGCTTCTACTGGCCGACTGCCCTCGCTGACGCTCGAGACCTCATCAAGACATGCAAGGGGTGCCAGTACTATGCCAAGCAGAATCACTTGCCAGCCCAAGCACTCCAAACTATTCCTATCACCTGGCCATTCGTGGTCTAGTGCCTCGACATTGTCGGAGGAAGGCGGCTCGCCATTGACAAATTCACCAAGCGGATCGAAGTCCGGCCCATTGCTAACCTCAAGTCAGAGCGGGCGGCCAAATTCATCCAAGACATCATCCATAGGTTCAGAGTTCCCAATCGCATTATTACTGACAATGGCACTCAATTCACAAGTCGCAAGTTCCTAGACTTCTGCAACTCCTAGCGAATTCAGGTGGATTGGGCCTCGGTCTATCACCCCAAGTCCAATGGCCATGTTGAGCGTGCCAACGGGCTGATCCTCTAGGGGATCAAAACCAGCATCTACAATGAGCTCAAGATCCACACCGGACGATGGGTGGACAAACTCCCATCCCTGCTTTGGAGCCTATGGATGAGCATGAATTGCTTGACGGGGTACACCCCCTTCTTCCTCATCTACGGGGCTAAGGCGGTCATCCCCTCTGACCTCGACTTCAACGCTTCATGCGTCCGCTTCTACGATGAGCTACGAGCAGAGGAACAACGCCAGGCGGACGTCGACATGCTTGAAGAAGAGCGGAACACCACCATGGTGCGGTCTGCCATCTACCAGCAAGGACTTCATCGCTATCATGTTAGACGGGTACGCGAGCGTTCCTTTGTTGTAGGTGATCTTGTCCTTCGGAGAGCCACCCCATCCAAAAAGGGCCACAAGCTGTCTCTGCCCTGGGAAGGACCCTTCCGTGTGTCACACCCCAAAATCATACTTTGGGATGTGACTTAGAAAACACTAAATAACATTAAATGGTTTTATCACTTTTCTAAAATTTCCCAACTTTAATTATGTTGTCAACATTTTAGATAGTGGAAAAATGTGGGTTTCTAAAATTTTTGCAATTCAACTAAGTGGTTTGTTGCATTCATGCCGTTGCATAGTGTTTATGTTTGAAAAATGAATTTAAAAGTGTTTTGAGAACGCTTAGGGTTTTATCCCAACCTCATCTTTTGAAACATCATGTCCAATCTCTAAAACCCTAAATCTAAATTGTGCCTGATTGGATTTCTAAACCCCTAGTTCTTTTTGATTGAATCTTGTCCAAATCCACAAATCTTTGCTAGATGACCAATCATCGTCTCTTTTTCTCCCTCACACAATTCTATCATCATTTTGAGAAAGTCATATCAATCACATGTTGCTTATCCATGCTAATCTCAATTTCGGGCAAGCCCACCTTCACTCGCTCTTGCCTTTTCTTTTCAAGCCACCCCTTAGCTAAACTCATTTCTCTTTTCATGTGGACATGCAGCCCTCTCCTCCTGGTGGCACCTCATCCTCTCCCCACCATGCAAAAATATCCAAACATATAATTCTTCCTCATTCAAACCATTGGACCAGCAGCAATAATCATCGTGATTCCACTCTCTAATTTCCCTTCTTAACTCAATATTGATATGCATTGTAAAGAGCAGCTCCTCCCATGGCCGGCTACATCCTTCTGCTGCTCACACGCCCCTATTTTCCCATGCAATAGCAACAGCCCTCAATGTATATTCTTCCTCCTTAAACGCTCTCCTTAATTTGGATGAGTAAAGAGCAGGCATACTGCACTCTCTCCCTTCTGTTTGTGCATGCATACATGCAACAGAGGTGCACCTATTTTCCCTTTCCTTCCTCACGTGATTAGACCAGCTCCTCTCCTCCTTATGACGCCTTCTCCCCTTTCCTCTCATGCAAATAACAGCAACATTTAATCCAGTGGTTCAACTCCTTTGTATACCCCCTCCATAATCTCTCCACCAAATTGTTTCATCTATTCAATCGCATGCATACAACAGCAATATCTCCCCTCTCCTGTCCTGGTGCCGACCTCTCCCTTCTCTGCCCATGCAAAACAACTGCTATAAATAATGCTCTCCTTTGATTCCCATGAGTCACACACCTCACTTCAATTCTCTCTTGATAGCACCCTTTTTCTCCATCATATACTTAGTCCTCATTTGCATGCAATGGCAGCCGTTACTCTCCCCTCTCTTCTCTATGACGACTCCTCTCTCTCCCCATGTAAAATAACAGCACACTACTACACAAACTTTACTGGAGGCGGGCGTTTTCAGTTTTCCACGGCGAGCAAAGCCGTCCGCCGCGGCCTAGAGGCCACGGTAAATCGTGGCTTAACCACGGCGAGCGGCGTTGCCCGCCGTGGTTAATCGATTTACCGCGAGGCGTGTAACGTGCTCGCCGTGGTAAATATACTTTTACCACGGCGGACACGTTAGGATGCCCACTGTGGTTAATCATTTTTAAAAAAAAAAAAAACTAGGAGCCCGCCAGTGAGCCCGTTCTCAAGCCCACTGGCGAGCCCACCGGCGACGGATCCGGGCTTCCCACGGCCGCCACCACCTCACCAGTCGCTCGCAGGGGACCACGCCGAAGCCTCCTCGTGGATCCCGCCGCGCCGTGGTGGAGGAAGAGGTCATCGTCGCCGGATCTGGAGAGAGGAAGAGGGAGGAGTGAGGGAGATGGAGAGAGGAAGAGGGAGATGGAGAGGAAGAGGGAGATGAACTCACTAGATTTGAAACCCTAGCCCCGCGCCATCGTTGTTCATGGAGGATCCATGGGGGAGGAGAAGGGCACAGCCGTCGCCGTCGCCCCGCGCGCCCTCGATCCGCCGTCTGGAGGCCTCGCGCGCCCTTGGAGGAGGCCACCGACGGGGAAGGGAGGGACCGCCACCGCCGATGGGGAAGGGAGGGGTCCGCCATGGATCCGGGCTGGCACCACCTCCTTGCACAGTCGTGGAACCACGCCATGACCGCCTCCTTGCGTTTCCCCCGTCGTGGATCCACGCCGTGAGGGCCTCCCCCGCCGACGAGGGGAGAGAGGAAGAGAGGGAGGGAGCGCCTGAGCTCGGAGGGTCACCGCCGCGTGCGAGCTCGGAGGGCCGCCACCGCGCGAGCACCCGGGAGCCGCCGTCGTGGGGTGGTGCACGGCAAAGGGAAGAGAGGAGGAGGCGCGCAGTCGCGTGAGTCGGGGATGAGAGAGGGAGGCGGCTGGGGATGTGGACTAAGGCTAGGGTTCACAAGTGAAGTGCCACTTATATACGAGCCCAGTAGAAAAGCTGAGATGGGCTTCTTCTGGGCTGAGAGTTTGGGCCTTATTTTTTAAAGCGGGCTTTATAATATGCCCGCCACGGTAAATCGATTTACCGTGGTGGGCATCTTAAGACGCCCGCCACGGTTAATAGGGTATTTTTCGTGGCGGGCATCTTAAGACGCCCGCCACGGTAAATAAATTTACTGTGGCGGGCAAAAGAGCCTGTCACGGTAAATAAAAAATGCCCGCCTCGGTAAATCGCGGGATTAACCGTGGCGGGCTAAAATGGACGCCCGCCTCAGAGGCCATCGGGGGGTGTCACGGTTAATCGTTTGTGTAGTAGTGGCAGGCCATAATGTATCACTTGATTATCTTTACATGCCTATCTTTATTTCCCCTCACTAATGCCTGCATGCATTTCCTCTCTCTCCCTTTTGTTTCTATACGCAATCACCAGAAAAAGGAGCATTCTCACCTTCTCCTTTCCTCCTCTCACTCTCACGCACAACTAGTTGGACACCTTCTCCTTCCCATTCTTCCTCTCCCTCCTCCCTATGGCGCCTCTTCATTTTCTCCCATGCAGAAATTGCAGCAAATGTTCCTCACTTAATTCCGTTTACAAGCCCCTTTTTATTTCTCCTTTACCACTCTCTAACTGCAGGAGTGAAAAGCTCATAACAGCCATGCATCTTCCCCTCTCCCTCTGCAGAACAGATGCGCCTCCTCTCATCTCCTCCCCTTCCTCCATCAGATGGACGCTACTCTGTAACACCCTTGGTATTAAGCATGCATTTGCACTTGCATTTCAGGAGCATAAGCATCATTTATGCATACATGAGCATTACATGAAATAATGATGTGAAACATTGCTTGGCAACATGTCTAGTTATGTATTGTCAAAAACATGTCTAGTTATGCTATGTTTCAATGTATGCCTATGCCATGCTCATGATTGTTATGCCATAATTGTCTTTGATTGGTCACCAAACTAACTTAGAAATGTTTAGGGTGCAAAATGAGGTCATGTTTAGGTTAAGTACTTTGCTTAATTAAGTCACTAAGTCATAGTTGACTTAGGTAGGCCCTAGAGTAGTTTTGTTTGACCTAGCATAAAAGTTTGCTACAGTACTTTTCTACTAGTGGACCCTTAAGCAAAAGTGTAGATAATTTTATAAGGAACAAAAATTATTTTTGAGTCAACTCATGAAAATGCCTTGAACATGTTCAAAATTTGCTCCAAAATCAAAATGAAGGTTGCTTTGGAAAAGTTCTAAAATTTCCCTAAGTCATTTTCAAAATAATGCTCTTTGGAAATTTGTAATTCAAAAACTAGGCAAAATTAGACTGTGACTCCTTAATAAGAAATGTTCTCTTCAAAATCTACAACTTTGATTTTTGGTCCAAGTCTTGAAAATACTTCTAAAATGCTTTAAAATGAGTTTTTAGTGCTGTTTTGGGATTTTGGAAAATAGAAATTGAAAAACGAAAAGAAAAACTCCCGCCTCAGCTTCGGCCCACGGCCAAAAGCCAGTCCGGCCCGCTCCAGCGCCCGAGCGCCATGTCGTGCCCGCACGCGCTCCCGCCTCGCTCCAGCGGAGCCTCGCCGCATGGCGGCCGGCCACCGGTGGTGGTGGGCGGTGGCCGCGCTCTGACTGGCCGGTCGCGCCTTCAAGGCTATCGGAGCCACGCCCTGCTCCACTCACTCACTCCTCCTCCTCGTCTCGCCCTCGCATGCAGCAGTAGCGGAGCCATAGCAGAGCAGCGCCACCGCGCCATTGTCGACACCGTGCTCCTATTCCGCCGCACCCGCCTCCGATTCAGCTCGCCTACCGCTATGCCTCGTCATGCCTACTCGTTTGCACTCGCTTGTAGCCGTCGTCTTCGAGGTGAGAGGTCGATTTGGCTATTTCCGCTGCCGCGCCATGGTTAGAGCTCATCAAAGCTCGTGGTCCACGCCACCGGCTCGTTTTGCTACCTCTCCCTCCTTTTCTTGTGCTTTAGGGTCGCCTTGTCCTCGCGGAGCTCGTGCCTGCCTCGCCTGGCCTCGCCGTGGTCAGAAACGGTGCTCCCGTCGCCATGCAACGCCGCCGTCCACCATGACCGATGGCAAGCATGTGCCAATGAGCCATTGGCTCCCTTCACTACCTCAACAGGTGCGCGTCGTCGTGGGGAACCCGATGGTGCCAACCTCGTCGCCGGCAACCTCACCGACGCCGTGTTATCGCTGGTCAATGTCGCGCCCCTGCTCGGCTTCGGCTGACGGGTGGAGCCGAGTGACCAGTGAGCCCCAGCTGCCAGCGCCTATGGGTGCACTGCACCGGGTGTACTTAGCACTTAAGCCGTTTTTTTTTGTTTTTAAAAATGATTTTCTAGGAATATGTTTTATGCTTATAAAATCCATAACTGGAGTTATACTTATCTAAAATTCGTGAAACAAATTTTGCTGTTTTTGTCTTGAGTAGATCTATAGTTTAAAAATATTAAATGTCATTTTTGTGATACTTTTCTATGGAGCTTTATTTAATTTGTTAATTGCTTGATAACTTGGAAAATGCATAAGTAATTATAGGAAATTCAGAAAAATATGGTTCTAATTTTGTTAGTCTTATGATGTTGTGTAGATTCTATGAAAAATTATGTCATGCTATGTTTGTGGAAGAAAATGGCTGAGTGAATTATGTGAATTAAATGTTAATATCTTGTAAAAATTCTAGAGCCAAAAATATGTGAAACATGTGCATGTGAAATATTTTATACAGTGTTCCTATAATGTGTAGATATTGTGAAAAATATGAAATCTATTGTTTGATGCTTTTCATAGTACAAAGTATTTTCATATGTATTTATGCCTGCTATTTTGTCATTTTTGTGTAGGCTAAAATCATTTTGATCTAAAAATTTAAAGGTAGACTTCTGTAGACATGAGTAAGCTACTAAAATTTTCTTAGAATTTTCTAATCATTGAAAAGTAATGTATTTATTAATGCCTTTTGCTAATAAGTAATAATTTATGCTTAAATGGATGAATCCTATTCATGCATGATACTTTTGTATGCCTTTGGATGATGTGTGATCTACTGGTATGATTAGCTAAGTTCAAATTGAGGTTTGCTCATGCAGCAAGTAGTTGGTTAAGTAGCTTGCTTGTATGTGTGTATGCAGGATTTGTTGTTAAAGTTTGATTAATAAACTAGAGAGGAGATTTACACCTACTCGGTCAAATGAAATGAAATTGCTAATCATTCATGAATTCATGTTCATTCATGTGCAAGCATCCATCCTCACATACGCATATGCATTTATACAGGATCGTCGGAGGAAGTGACGCCAGCGGAGTACGGAGTTCCCGAGGAGGCCGTGCAGCAGGAGGTGCCATCTCAGGGAGAACCAAAGGCCAGGGAGCAAGACGGTGATCCTCTGGAGTGCTAGGACCACCAGCCATCCTCGTTCCTGAAAGGCAAGCCTCGGAGCATTTTACTCCCTGTGGTTTGCAAATATCTACTTTGTGTCCTTTATGTTTGATGCATTACGTTATAGGAGTTGCTTGAAACCGTTGATGCATATCTACTATTCTATATTCCTGGACTACCATGATATATCATGTAACCCTGTTAAGTCTAGTATCAAAATATATGCTTAGCCATGCTTAGACCATTAGAAGTGGGTGATTTTCTGTCACCTACGCTTTAGGTGAATACATGATTATGTTTAGCTATGTTGCTCTCATGGAGGATAACCATATGTGGTTGGAGGAATAGAGACCAGATGGAATGTTGGGCGGCAAGGCATGGGTCTTGTGTGCTTGTAGTTTCCGTCTGTGTCGATTAAGAACCGTACCATTGTCGGTCCTCAGTATTTTTGAACGCATGCCTCACATTTAGCTGGTCGGATAACTCTTTCTTACCGCGAAGCCTAGTAGAACTATTCGGACCGGTGACCGAGATGCTACCAAGACCACCTCGGTCCAGTTGACCGTGGGCAAGAATGCACTGACAACCCCGAAGTATAGTGGGCAGGCATGACTTGATCAACCTAGCGCTGGAACAACCCTAGATGTAGAGGGTGCATGGCAGTCCCGCAACGTTATCCGAATAGTATCAAGGGTGACCTAAAGCGATCCTAACGGGGAAGCGTGGTTTGTGTGGGGAATAATTCACACTACAATAAATGTGCCGGTTTATGACGTTTATGGCATGATATTAGGTCAAAAAGTCACTACATCAACTAGTTTATGATGATTTTTCTAGAGGCATCCGAACTTAGTGACATCAGTAAATGTATGTCACAAAAGATGTCTTAATGCTAGTCCAATTGTATATTATGATAATATTTGCCATGTCATAAAGAGTAATTTGCAAGAATGGTGTGTCACAAATTATTTTTTTGATTCCATTAACATTGTTGTCCAAGGTGGCATGCGGGTCCAACTACCAAGATGGGTCCAGCAACACCATAGGTGTTGATCAATGTCATTAAATCCTATCCATGATCATATATCATTCTAGTAGCTGACGAGTCAAAGGAATCAAGATGTATATAAAATATATAAATATTATTTATTGTTAGTTATTTCAAGTAGTAGATAAAAGTATACACTGTACGTATATATGAATGACAATAAATAAATGTTATAATATTTATGTGTGGCTGAGTTAGGTATTAAAATAATAATTAAATAAAAATACATTTATATATACACACATATCTTATTTTTAGTGTGGAAACTCAATTCGTGCCAATTGTATTTGTGTATATATGCATTATATATATTTGTATACCTCTGCTTATATGTATATAATTGTTTGTATACTTGACAATTTGTTTTCTAAATGAAGATTTAATTAACAAAAAAAAAAAAATGCCACGCACCACGCACGGGAGCGCCCCATGAGCGCAACCCTGCCTGAAGCCCAGCGGACCAGCGCACCCAGCAGAAATTAGTGTTTGCCGGCCCATTAGAAATGGTGCCCAACCAGTGGCAAAAATCGCGAATAACACGAGCCGAGGGAATTCAAACTCGGGCGCTAAAACCTCAAGGAGGAGCCACTACCACTGAGCTACGACATCGGCGTTGTTTGGTGTAGTATTTTCTTTAATATGTGCTGGCTGTTGTAATTTAATAAATGTTGCAAAGAAGCACAAATCGTGAGGATTAGAACTAGCGAACGCTCAATCAAGAACCGGCAGCCATTAACCAATAAGTTACAACGACGCTTGTGTTACGCGTTGTAGTTTTTTCCTATATAAAATAATATGATTGTTGGTGTAATTCACTCGGAACAAAAAAAACAGCAGACGCGTGCAAGAATTTAATAACAAAAAAATGTGACAACAGGAGGACTCGAACATGGGATTTATTTAATATTTTATATGTGAGTTGCTTCTTGATCGGACATTTGAAGCCAGCCTAGCCGGCCTGATTCCCATCCAACCCCCGCAGGCCAAGAGGTCGTGGGCTTCTCTACCAACCAGCCCAGTCTGCGACTCCCTCTCTCCCTCACCGGCTGACCCACCGGCACCCACCGAACCCATGTAGCACGCGCCCGTTGAGCGGGCCACGTCGCCTCGCACCCACACCCTGCCGCGCCTGGGATTCAAAATCCCGCGTGTGAAGCCTCAAAGCCAACGGCACTGACGAGCGGGCCCCACTTAGGAAACCCCGCTTCTCTCGCTTTTTTTTAAGCGGCTTAACCACGTGGTGCGGCACACTGCAATCCCGTAGCTTCCATTTGTTTTTCTTTTGTGCTTTCTCAAAGCCCATGACAGGCAGGTCCCGCGGTCCACGTGGCAAGTTACGAGTGGCATCAGCTCCCTCACGCGGATCAACTGGCCCACCGGACGGGGGGAATTCAAATGGAATCGTTGTTTGTTTATATACGGTTGTCTGGTCCGATTCCTTCCCAAATTACCACAGTCCGATCTTTTTTTATCAGAGATTTTGTTCCGCAATTAGAGTTTTTTTCACTTTTTTTTTTGTACCGATGGATTCCTTTTAGTTTTGTTCGGATCGTACGTGGCCGGTCGCCTAGGGGGACGGAGGCTTCTCAGTTCTACCGAGCCCGATCTTATTCATCGGATATTTATTTTTAGGAGGGTTTTCAAGCGTGAGATTTGTAGGGCAGCGAATAGTAAAAATTAAGCACTAAAATTTAAAAATTTTCAAACTATCTCGGATGGAGAAATGATCAAAATAAAAGTTGTAGATCTCAAAAAATTATGAAACTTTGTTTTTTATAATTTTTTTATTTGAAATTATTTATTTCATTGGAGATTTCCTTTTAAGTGTGAGATTTGTAGGGCAAATAGACGGCAAATAGAAAAATTAAGCACTAAAATTTGAATTTTTTCAAACGACCTCGGATGGAGAAATGATCAAAATAAAAGTTGTAGATCTCGAACAGTTATGGAACTTTATTGTTTATAACTTTTTCATTTGAAATCATTTATTTCATCGGAGATTTCCTCTTAGGAGGGTTTTAAGTGTGAGATTTGTAGGGGCAAATAGACGGCAAATAGAAAAATTAAGCACTAAAATTTGAATTTTTTCAAACAACATCGAATGGAGAAATGATCAAAATAAAAGTTATAGATATCGAACAGTTATGGAACTTTGTTGTTTATAACTTTTTTATTTGAAATTATTTACTGGTTCAAAATGCTGTTTGAAATTCAATTTAGAAATTATTGAAGAATTCTGATTTCTCTTTTTAATTTCTAGATATAACTTGTAACTAGTCTTTCTCCTTCATACTAACTTCAAATTTGATAATTTTTTTTCTAATTTCTTTTAAAATCATGCTTTATCAATTTATTGTGTTCTTATAACTATTATTTTGGTTATCTTTTCATGTGACTTTGTTTTATAGAACTTTGTAGTTGACAACTTTTTCATTTGAATTCATTTTGTCAAGGAAAACTACGTTTGAATTTCTCAAATTTAAAATTTATATTTTTCAAACAACCTCGGATGGAGAAACAACCAAATGAAAGTTGTATATCTCAAAAAGTTATATAACTTTGTAGTTGGCAACCTTTTGATTTGAAATCATCTTGTCAAGGAAAATTACGTTTGAATTTCCAAAAATTTGAAATTTAAAATTTTTAAACGACATCGGATGGACAAATAGAAAAAACAAAAGTTATAGATCTCAAAAAGTTATGCAACTTTGTAGTTGACAACTTTTTATTTGAAATCATCTTATCAAGAAAAATTATGTTTGAATTTCTAAAATTTGAAATTCAAATTTTGTAAACGACCTCGGATGGAGAAACTACCAAAATAAAGTTGTAGATCTAGAAAATTTATATAACTTTTTAGTTGACAACTTTTTTATTTGAATTTATTTAGAGCCTTAAACAATTAATTTAAACTTAGTTTAGGATAATATGTGGGGAACCAAAATCCAATATAGACACCAGTAGTATTGTTTCCAAAAGCCGTAAAAATGACATAAACTACATAAAATAGAAAATAACTTCAAAAATCCTAAAAAAACATGATTTAAATAGTCTAGTTCTCGTCAAAACTATATATCTATAAAAATAACATTTATTTCCAATGATTAACATTAATATGTCACTAAACTTCACTTATAAATAAAAAAGATAAAAATATTATACTGGAACGGGTAAAAACAGCCTCAGCTCGGCCGACCCAACTCACAAATTTTAGCGCATCTCAGCCCATGTTGAACTATGTTACCTGAGCCATTGGATCAAATGGACGGCTAACATTCATCCCACGGTGAATAAATATCAACAAGCCCTAACACTTTAGCCCCCTCTTTCTCTCACTCCTCTTTCTTAGCGTTAAGCATGCATTTGCACTTGCATTTTAGGAGCATAAGCATCATTTATGCATACATGAGCATTACATGAAATAATGATGTGAAACATTGCTTGGCAACATGTCTGGTTATGCTATGTTTCAATGTGGGCTTATGCCATGCTCATGATTGTTATGCCATGATTGTCTCTGATTGGTCACCAAACTAACTTAGAAATGTTTAGGGTGCAAAATGAGGTCATGTTTAGGTTAAGTACGTTGCTTAATTAAGTCACTAAGTCATAGTTGACTTAGGTAGGCCCTAGAGTAGTTTTGTTTGACCTAGCATAAAAGTTTTACTACATTACTTTTCTACTAGTGGGCCCTTAAGGAAAAGTGTAGATAATTTTATAAGGAACAAAAGTTATTTTTGGGTCAACTCATAAAAATGCCTCGAACATGTTCAAATTTTACTCCAAAGTCAAAATGAAGGTTGCTTTGGAAAAGTTCTAAAATTTCCCCAAGTCATTTTCAAAATAATGCTCTTTGGAAATTTGTAATTCAAAAATTAGGCAAAATTAGACTATGACACCTTAATAAGAAATATTTTTCTCTTCAAAATCTACCACTTTGATTTTTGGTCCAAGTCTTGAAAATGCTTTAAAATGAGGTTTTAGTGCTATTTTGGGATTTTGGAAAATAGAAATTCAAAAAGGAAAAGAAAAACTCCCGCCTTAGCTTCGGCCCACGGCCGAAAGCCGGTCTGGCCCGCTCCAGCGCCCGCGCGCGCTCCCACCTCACTCTAGCGAAGCCTCGCCGCATGGCGACCGGCCGGCCGCGCCTTCAAGGCTATCGGAGCCGCGCCCTGCTCCACTCACTCCTTCCTTGTCCTCCTTGTCTTGCCCTCGCACACAGCAGCAGCAGAGCTGCAGTAGAGCAGCACCACCACGCCATTATCGGCGCCATGCTCCTCTGTCGCAGCACCCGCCTTCGATTCAGCTCGCCCACCGCTCCGCCTCGTCATGCCTGCTCGTTTGCGCTCGCTTGCAGCTGTCGTCTTCGAGGTGAGAGGTCGATTAGGCCGTTTCCGCTGCCGCTCCATGGCTAGAGCTCATCGAAGCTCACGGTCCACGCCGCCAGCTCGTTCCGCTACCTCTCCCTCCTTTTCTTGCGATTTAGGGTCGTCTTGTCCTCACGGAGCTCGTGCCCGCCTCGCCTGGCCTCGCCGTGGCCGGGAACGGCGCTACCGCTGCCATGCAGCACCGCCGTCCACCATGACCAGCAGCGAGCATGTGCCAATGAGCCATTGGCTCCCTTCTCTGCCTCAACGGGTGCGCGTCGTCGTGGGGAACCCGAGGGTGCCGACCTCGTCGTCGGCAACCTCGTCGACGGCGAGTTATCGCCGGTCAACGTCGTGCCCCTGCTCGGCTTCGGCTGACGGGGTGGGGCCGAGTGACCAGCGGGCCCCAACTACCAATGCCTACGGGTGCACTGCACCGGGTGTACTTAGTACTTAAGCCCATTTTTTTGTTTTCAAAAATGATTTTCCAGGAATCTGTTTTATGCTTATAAAATCCATAACTGGAGTTATACTTATCTAAAATTCGTGAAACAAATTTTGCTGTGTTTGTCTTGAGTAGATCTACAGTTTAAAAATATGAAATGTCATTTTTGTGATAATTTTCTGTGGAGATTTATTTAATTTGTTAATTGCTTGATAACTTGGAAAATGCATAAGTAATTATAGGAAAGTTAGAAAAGTATGTTCCAATTTTGTTAGTCTTCTAATGTTGTGTAGATTCTGTGAAAAATATATGTCATGCTATGTTTGTGGAAGAAAATGGCTGAGTGAATTATGTGGATTAAATGTTAATTTCTTGTAAAAATTCTAGAGGCAAAAATATTTGAAACATGTGCATGTGAAATATTTTCTATAGTGTTCCTATGATGTGTAGATATTGGAAAAAATATGAAATCTGTTGTTTGATACTTTTCATACTACAAAGTATTTTCATATGTTTTTATGCCTGCTGCTTTGTCATTTTTGTGTAGGCTAAAATACTTATCATTTTGATCTGAAAATTTTATGGTAGACTTCTGTAGACATGAGTAAGCTACTGGTATTTTCTTAGAATTTTCTAATCATTGAAAAGTAATGTCTTTATTATGTCATTTTGCTAATAAGTAATAATTTATGCTTAAATGGATGAATCCTATTGATGCATGATACTTTTGTATGCCTTTGGATGATGTGTGATCTGCTGGTATGATTAGCTAAGTTCAAATTGAGGTTTGCTTATGCAGCAAGTAGTTGGTTAAGTAGCTTGCTTGTATGTGTGTATGCAGGATTTGTTGTTAAATTATGGTTAATAAACTAGAGAGGAGATTTGCACCTACTCGGTCAAATGAAATGAAATTGCTAATCATTCATGAATTCATGTTCATTCATGTGCAAGCATCCATCCTCACATACGCATATGCATTCATACAGGATCATCGGAGGAAGTGACGCCAGCGGAGTACGGAGTTCCCAAGGAGGCCGTGCAGCAGGAGGTGCCATCTCAAGGAGAACCAGAGGCCGGGGAGCAAGACGGTGAACTTCCTGAGTTCTAGGACCACCAGCCATCCTTGTTCCTGAAAGGCAAGCCTCGGAGCATTTTACTCCCTGTGGTTTGCAAATATCTACTTTGCGTCCTTTATGTTTGATGCATTACGTTATAGGAGTTGCTTGAAACCGTTGATGCATATCTACTATTCTGTATTCCTAGACTACCATGATATATCCTGTTACCCTATTAAGTCTAGTATCAAAATATATGCTTAGCCATGCTTAGACCGTTAGAAGTGGGTGATTTCCTGTCACCTACGCTTTAGGTGAATAAATGATTATGTTTAGCTATGTTGCTCTCATGGAGGATAACCATATGTGGTTGGAGGAATGGAGACAAGATGAAATGTTGGGTGGCAAGGCATGGGTCTTGTGTGCTTGTAGTTTCCATCTATGTCAATTAAGGACCGTACCGTTGTCAGCCCTCAGTCTTTTTGAATGCATGCCTCATATTTAGCTGGCCGGATAACTCTTTCCGACCACGAAGCCTAGTAGCTCTATTCAGACCAGTGACCGAGATGCTACCAAGACCACCTCGTGCCAGTTGACCATGGGCAAGAATGCACTGACAACCCTGAAGTACAGTGGGCAGGCATGACTTGATCGACCTGGCACTAGAACAACCCTAAATGTAGAGGGTGCATGGTAGTCCCGCGACGTTATCCGAATAGTACCAAGGGTGACCTAAAGTGACCCTGATGGGGGAAGAGTGGTTTGTGTGGGGAATAAATCACCAGCTGGTTAGTAATCGATTTAAATTGCCATCGCTCCTGGATAGTGAGCAACTGGATTGAGTTACTTCATCGTAGTAATGTGGTTATGGAACACAATGATGGTTATAATGATGATGTTGAAAAGGCTAAACCTGATATGGTTACTATTGATTGATTATAACTAATCAAGTGGATGATTTAGTATAGCTACTCACTTAGTATAATCAGGTTTCAACTATAAGCTGCTGCTAAATACTTAAATGAATTTTTATCTTATATTATGCTTGTCCGCAAAAATGAGTCGAGCTAGCCCACTTGTATAAAGCCTGTATACTCCTTGGTGCTAATTTATTTTTGGTTTAAGGCGGGTAAGTCTAGCTGAGTACCTTCTCGTACTCAGGGTTCTATTCCCATTTGTTGCAGATAGTGAGATGTACTATGGCTACTATAAGAACTGTTTCTACCCTGCTATGGGTGATGAAGAGTAGGACCAAGGGCAATAGTCATTCCGTATTTCTTACCTCAGTTGCTTTTGTTGCATGAGGCCGTAGTCTGGCACTACTTTATTTGAACTCTTGGTGTGTATTGGATTTGAACTATTGCTTCCGCTATCTATCTAATTCAAACCAAGTATTGTAATAATACTATTGGAACTCCGATGTTTTTGAACTATGTGTAAACTTTATGTAAGCATGTGAACTGTAATCGCTAAACCATTACGATCTTGGCTGTATGTTGAAAAAGTTTGAGATCCTTCGAGATTTCGTAGACTACCGGGTTTATATGGGCTCAAGTATGTAATGACGACTGTCTCGATGGTTGTTTTCGTGCTTGTGCTCTTATAAATTGGTCGGTTCCGTGACAGCTGGCATCGAAGCAAGGTTTAGTGTATTACTGTTCATGTGGTATTTTAAACAAAAGGGTTTTTGGTTTACAAAACTGTTTGCCAACTTGTAGTTGTATAGGTGTTTAAACCTATGATTTAAAACTTAAAAGTGTGCAAGTGGTCATATCCTTTATACCCAGTTAAGGATTCTAGGTGGCTTAGTTAAGTACTGACTTGGAGGTTCTTGCATCATATTCCTATTTTGTTGCTCATACGGTGTGCTATTGTATGGGTGCCATTCGTTTGAATGGTAATTTATGGATTAATTTACCTCTACGCCTCGGTAAGTGTGAGTTGTGAGAGCATGATCGAACACACAGCCGGTCTAGGGGAATGCTTATATGGTGCTGGATTATTTATATGTACACGCATGTTATATGAAGGTGCCCCATGTGTGGGTTGTTCCATCCGTTGAGGCGATGCCGTCAATAGGACGATGGTTCAGGTAGTATGCACTACATGTATGTATGTTTGGGAATATGCATATGTGGGAGTGCGTAGATTTTAATTCTTGCAATGCATTCTATACATACTGTGGGGTCTGGGGCTGAAGTGAATCTTCTGCAGGTACACTAACTGCGCAATCGTGTAGCACGAACTAGCTTCGTATATATGAGAGAACGCTGGTGTGCCACCGTCTATATCGCTAGAATTAATTATGATTTTTCCTAAGTTTGTGAGAACTTACGGAATGTGCATGCATCATGTTACATGTTCATCTCATATCATTGCATTGTTTCTCCCCTTATAAGTTGATTATCTCCTTTTGATTAAAATGACAACTTAATATCCATGCTCATAAAATTTTTAACCTCACTACAGATGGCCCGCAAGGCCACCGGAGGCAGAGTTCCATGCCAGCAGCTTGCCACCAGGGCACCACGCTGCAAGAGCAAGTTTCTAAAGGAGTTTGGCATGCCCATGCTACTGTGGAGGGTGCTCCACTCGGTGGGATACGTAGAGGGGAAGGAGCCTCGCTACTATTGGAGCAAGGAGTAGCTAGGAGACCAGACCTGGTCTATGTGGAGGCAGTTATTCCACCTCGAGGGTATGGCCCCAAGTGGGGTGGTTGGTTCTCTCAATCCAAGGGAAGGACTCCTTGGGAGGGTTCCAACAGGGCATCCTTTGCTGTACTGCGGGATATCATGGAGAGTTCACCTGAGGTGCTTGCTCGTGCCTTGGCTGGGGTGTTTCCTAGGGGTGATCCCTACACTTTGGTGTGGAGTCAGCCCAAGGGAAAGGCCCTAGAGGGAGGCACTGATGAGGGACATGGCAGCGACAATGCTGCTATGAGCACTATGTTTGCTATGGTAAAGACCTACGCTTGCTTGGAGCGTAGCTTCGGGTGTTTGAATGATGCTTTTCTCTTGGCTTGTGATGAGAAGCGGCAGGTCCGACGTGAGTATGATGGTGAGATTGACAGGCTGAATGAGGAGCTAGCATAGATGACCCTATAGAGGGACCAAGCCACTCACAAGGATGAGGTGGCAGTGTAGGATATCCGTGCCCTGCGAGATCAGGTGGAGCGCCTAACTCTTGCACATAGGAATTGTGAGCGCATGCTGATTCATGTACTCAACCAGAGGAATGAAGCCTGGCATGTGGAGGATGTCATGAGGGCTTGATAGGTTGAGCTTGAGCAGCAGTTGGCAAATGTAGATGACTACAATGATAACCTGCATGAGGTGATGCACCAGTTGCACAATTATCTTCACCCACTTGTTCCCCCTAGCACCGCTGAGGGTGATGATGCGGGTGATGATGTCTCTGACATGGACAGCGACCACGAGGAGTAGGCTAGTTGATGCTACTCTAGTTGTTAGGCATTTCTTTTACGATCTTTTTATGTTTGTCATGTAAACTTTAAGTATGCTGTTAAGACTTGATGCGATGTTGGAACCTCGTTAGTTAATGTATGGCAATATCCGAACGCCTCGAAAGTCCAGTGTATGTATGCTAGCAATTTTGGATGGTATGCAAATGCATTGCGATGTCGCTAAGTAATGTTATTGTGATGCTGTGTTGTAGAACTAAATCATTGTGCCTCTGTTTTATTGCATGAATTTATTCTCTCCATTGAATTCAGTGCGGCATAATTTTTAATTCCTCTACAATTGTTTACAACATTATTCAATAATTACTGTTGCCGATTGCAGATGCTGGTGAACACTCGCCGAGGTTCGGGTGGTAATGGTGATGGGAACGACGATGCTGGCTGACCTCACCCAATGCCACCACCACCTCCCCCACCCACGGTGTTGCAGTTCTTTGCGCAGTTTCTGAGAACTCAGCGCAACATGGAAGCTATGCAGCAGAGCATGGAGGCAGCCCTACGCAATATCGCTGCAAACACTGCACGTGGCCGTGGTGCTAATTAGGACAATGAAGTTAACCAATATAGCACATTCAAGGACTTTTTGGATACCAAGCCACCGATGTTCAGGGAGGCTACTGAACCACTGGAAGCAGATGAATGGCTGAACACTATTGAACAGAAGTTCTACCTTTTGAGGATGATTGAAGACCTAACACTACTACAGAATGGACTTGTTGTCCCGGGCGGTAACAGCCTTTAGTCCCGGTTGCCGCGCCGGGACAACGATCCCGGGACTAAAGGTGGAACCTTCAGTCCCGGGTCATCGAGCCGGGATTAAAGAGGGACCTTTAGTCCCGGTTGGTAACACCAACCGGGACTAAAGGCCCTCCAGCCGAGCGAACCTGGCGCACCCTTTAGTCCCGGTTGGGGTTACCAACCGGGACTAATGGTTCACCCTTTAGTCCCGGTTGGTAACCCCAACCGGGACTAAAGGTTCCTTTTCTTTTTCTTTTTTTTTGTTTACTTTGTTTTCAGTTCAGTTACACGTATTTGTTTAATATATAATATGTTTTTATGTACGTATTCTACGTTGCTAATATAAATACACGCATGCATATAATTACATCTAATTCTCATCTTGAGCATTATTATATTCGAATAAAGTATGAAACTATATATATTATAGATATATAGATATATATATGTATATATACAACACTTTCATAATCTTGTTCTCGAAAATAACGATATCAATAAACATTTAATTTACATCATTTATTCCTTAAGATCAAAGTAGAACTCATTGCTGGGATTTAGCACTTTTCTAGAAGATATCCCGCTATTGACTCTTGAACTGCTTTCGGATGGTCTTTTGCATGACCCTTCGTTTCAACCATTTAGTCTTGCATTTGAAATAAAAGGAAAAGTATTAATACACATATATGTATATATATTCATTTAAAAATAAATAAAAATTGATATATACGTACTCTGAGGACATCTTCAGGAGTTCTTCTTATGTGCGCAGTGATAAATTCACAAACGTAGTATCCACACAAGTTATTACCTGGTTCCTGCCGCAAACACCATTGTACGAGAAAAAGATTATTCTCATCATCTCACACGTAAATTGAAGTACGATATAGTAATTAAACACGTGGGGAAGTGTATATAGTACAACTTACTGGTATTTCAACTACATTAAGTGGTGCCTTGCAATCCTTGCGATGTTGCCGAATAAACTCTTTCCAAACCCTATGCGACCAATAATGTACGATCGTTAATAAATTATGGCAAAGTCTATTCAATAATAGTTGTGCGCGAGAGATCGAAATTGCCCCTGGATAATGTCTATCATATCTTGGTATAGTGCCCGTTCTTTTCTCAACGAGTCAAAGATTAGTAACCGACTTGAGTTTAACTCAATGACAATGAGTATCCAGTGAAAACTGCATTGGTTTATACACACACGTACATGCATATAAGTTGTATTGATATTACATAAAATGTGTAGACTACATTATTATTAACACTTACTCAAAGTTGTACGGAAAAGTATTGTTGTCTTGTCGTCTTTGCTTCATGAAGAACATCATGATATTCTCTCTGTAGCTTCAGATACCCATCGCTCCTTGATAATAATACCAGCTTTGAATACGATATAAGGATCAATGAAGCCAACATTTGGTGTCTTGTATTCTTTGGAGCTCGACATCCGAATCAGATATAAATATAAGTTACATGTGAGGATAATTATATACACGTCGCATGGAAGTGAGTTTATTAAATAAAAGTAAGAATCACTTACAAACAAAAGGAGCTAATGATTGATTTGTCCAGGCGTCCAAGTGGAATAGTTGATGCAATTCTTGAAACTAATATGTAAGATGTCATCGCCACGGAAGTAATGATGGTCTCTAAATTTGACAAAGATCCACGCTCACCCACCACCGCCTTTGCATGTACCACTTGTTGAGCAAGTACATTTATGCATCTAATTCATTCAGAGCCAGCAGGTTGTACGGACTTTTGCCATATTTATAAGTCTTCCGGTATCAACTTTCGTGTTCGGATTGGAGCTTTGCCGTCAATTGATCCAAGGTTAAACCAAGATGTTTAAAAAAAGCATTAAGGGCTTGAACCAACACTTCTCCGAGTTGTGCGGTCGATAGACTTCTATGTTGGAACCATATTCATTAGCAACAACAAGATTTTGCATTGGTTGCTTACATTGTCCGAGCCATGGGACATCCTTCCCCGATGCTCTTTTCCTTTTCTTATCTCGCATCATGTGACTTTACGAGAGAGCGATCATAGTCCGATAGTGGCGAAGGCTTACGAAGTTCAATCATCTTTTCTTTGTGAGCATCGACCTTCCTTTCGGCACATCTCGTGGTATGTAAAAAGTACGGCTTCTCCTTAAGCTTTGCTTGACTCTTGTTTTTGATATCTATAAAAAATCTTTTACTTTTTTGTCTTCTTCAAATTGCTATTTGCTCATCGGTCTTTTCAGAAGTATTTCTTGAGAAATAACTCTTTTCTCTGGGTCTTCTTTGCTTGGGGGGACCTTAGACGCGTCTTTGTAGTGCGTCATTTGTGGAGGGGTGGGGCGGTGTTGGAGATCGGCGTGGAGGCGATGGAGGCCGATGTTGGTGGAGACCGGCGTGGAGATGTTGGAGATCGTTGTGGAGGCGGTGGGGCGGTGTAGGAGTTGGAGATCGTTGTGGAGGCGATGGGGCGGTGTAGGAGTTGGCGATCGCCGGGGGATGAAGTCGTCTCGCCCCCCCATGACGCTGTGATGAGATGGGGAATGAATGATTAGGCTAGGCCAGGGAGAGACCTGCTATAAAAACAATTTGTGTGTCAATTATTTTTGAAGCCAATAGAAAATTAATGGAAAATAATATTTCATTCACTTTCATTCGTACCTAGGGTGAGGTAGGGGAAGCGGTGGCGCCCAGAATGATGATGAAGCGTTTGCGCCATTGAATAAATGTCTTCTCTGTTTCTCCTAGTGTCTTCTCCCCATCACCGCCTTCAATGTCAAGAGGAACATTGTCAGTAACCTTTGAGCACTCTATCGAATCGAGACGCTAGCATATCCAAAGTTGAATAAGCGACCCATGGATTCTTGGTGTCTTCGTTCGGTCTATTGGAGATACAACCCCGACAGCCCCACCATGATTGATGCATTACCATCCGGAATGTGCACTCATATTTTGTTAGAGGCTCGGTAATGTCATCAATAGGGAAGCGCAACCCAGCGTCGTCTTGAATAACTGGCAGCTCCGTAGAAGCACAATTGCTTTTCATCTGACCAACGGGGCTAATGGTGACTCCCGGCGTTGATTGCGATTGCATTTGACTCATTGCTAGCTGCACTTGCCTCTTGATCTCCTCCTGCATTCTTGCCTCAAGAGATTTTTCTCGTTCACGTGATTCAAGCAATGCTTGTCGTGACTCATCAACAAATTGCTCCAATGCACGAATTAGCTTCGCCTCCTCATCCTTCTTTCTCTGGCGGCTTCAGAGGGTATCCTTGTCTGCTGGGAATGCGTGTAGCCACGGAACCGCCCCCATAGCCTCTTGTTCGACCACCGTGTTCGGGATTCTCTAGGGCATATGTCAATTCATCCTTCTCTCTGTTGGGCTTGAAAACACCACTATCGCTTCTTCCCTAGTACGAGCTAGTCTCTGTTTGCTCTCTTAATTTTTTGGCCAAAATTAGCTTGCCGATGTCTGGGTCTAGGCTTCCCCATGAGCGTAGAACCAATTCTTCGTGCGTTGAGGCCAGTTCTTTTCTATTGTTTCGTATGATTCCTTGGCGTAATCTCTCGCTTCTAGGTTCTCGCCACTTGGGAATAGCACTCCTATAACCACCTGATCCCATGCGATGATGGTATTGCTTCCGCTTGGCATTCTCGCCGATTCCTCATCACACGTTCCTCACTTTGTCTTGAGATGTCTTGTATTCTCTGAAGGCATCCCAATGGGACTCCAACTTGACAAACGCCTTAGCATTGAAATTCGGTGTAGCATTCTTCAAGATAAACTTTTTATACAATGTCTTCTTCCAACTCTGAACAATGTTGCCATCTTCTTCATTGTCTAATCCTCACTAGCTCCTTCAAAGCATCATCTCGCTTGTAATGTGAAATGTCGAGTGATATCTCTCAAGCTAGGTTCTTATCACGATCGATACAAAACTAACATTAGGAGCGGATATCTTCGCTTCCATTCACGAGCACTAATCGGGATCCTATCCTTTACAATGAACCCACATTGATTGACATATGTCCGAGCATGTGGTCCCAATGGTTTGCCGGTGTCGGTGTCGAATTACGATATTATGAAACGGCCCTCTAATGGCTTTTTGGCCTCGGACTTTCCTACTTTTGTCGGTGGTTGATGTAGATCCGAGACCGCTACATGAGTAGAAACACAACGATTAACAACAAATATACGTACACATGCATCTATAAGAGATGATAGATAATCGAATATACCTCGCCAGTATTTTCTTGCGCGACAATTTGTTGATCTTCAACCACCGGCATATTCAGGATATCCTCATAATCAGCAAAGTACTAACTCGTGTCATCTACATCCACATTGGTGCCGGCGTTGATAATATCCGCCATTATGTCATCACTCAAGTTATCATCCGGAGCAGCCATTTGTATCTTCAAGATAACACATAGATAGAATTATTATGGTACATAACATAAGTACATGTGATAACACATATAGAATTACTAAATCCAATTAAATATAATAACACATAATATTTCATAAGGATAAACATAAGAATTACATAAGGTATAGGCTTTGGAATCGAATCAAAAACACTTTCGATCCAAAAACATGAAAATAAGTACATGTATATATATACACATAGAATGATACAATATATTTTCTCTCTCTCTCAACACATAGAAATAAGTGCATATGTCTATATCTCTAGATATGCATGTGATAACACATAGAATGTCTCTCTAGATGCAATTTTCTCTCTCTCTCAACTTATGAAAATAAGTACATGTATATATACATATAGAAATAATTAAGTACATATGTATACACATATAGAATCTCTCTCTAGATATATATATATAGAGAGAGATAGAATATATAATTACTAAATCCAATTAAATAAATCTAACATGAAATTAGATAAACTAGTAATAGATAATACATTTTAAAAATTCTAACTAACTAAAAATTATCTAAAAAACTAACATATATCAACTAACAATCTAACTAACATATATCAATTATCTAATAAATCTAACTAACTAAAAAATCTAAGTAACATATATCAATTATCTAATAAATCTAACTAACTAAAAATCTAACTAACATATATCAAAAACTATCTAAAAACTAACTAAACTACTAAATATTATTTATTAGTATTATCTAAAAACAATTAAAATCCAACATTATAATCGATTTACGGCAATGCGAGGTTTGGCATGGGGGGCTCGACGACGGCAGACGAGGCCAGGGGGGCTCGACGACGGCAAATGAGATCACGAGGTCAAGCAAGGCGAGAGAGCTCGGCGGAGGAAGCGAAGGGGTTCGACGACACTGCAGACGAGGCGTCAAGGCGTCTTGGGCGAGAGCTCGACCCGAGTGAAGCGGGGCTCGACGATGGCAACGAGGTTGGATCGACGACGAGGCGGGGCTCGGCGACGACGACGAGGACGAGCTCTCTGTGCGGCGGAGACGGGATCGAGAGAGGCGCCATGAGATCGAAGATGAACAGAACAAGTCGATATATATAGGCGGTACCCTTTAGTCCCTACTGGTAACACCAAACCGGACTAAAGGTCATTTAGTACCGGTTTGGTAATCTCAACCGGGACTAAAGGCTCAACCTTTTAGTCCCGGCCGCTTTACAAGCCGGGACTAAGGGTTTTTAGTCCCGGTTGGTGTTACTAGCCGACTAAAAGTATTTTGGGCGGGCACCGAAATTGCCGCCCACCCTTTAGTCCTGGTTCTTGTGTCAGGGCCGGATCAAGGCCTGAAAATTTTGCCAACCCGCCAAACAGTACTTAGAAAGACTTGGGATTTTGATTTTGTTTAATACTAGGTTAATCAATTAATTCCATAGCAACTTCAATACTTTGCAATATTTATTTTAAAAATTCTATTGATTAACTAATTATTTATTGTAAATAGAAAATTTTGTAACCTAAAGTTTTTAATTTCTTTTATGAATATAGAATATAAATGTGACTAATACTAAGTATTTTTATTAATGCAAAAATATATTTGTAACTTAAAATTAATAAAACTAATATTATTCGATAGGAAATTTATTATCACATTATTGTAACGTCAATGTTTCAATTTTTTCTCGGTTTTGACCAAAATTGACAGAAATTTTTGTTGAACCTATAAAATAAAGAAAATGTAGTATTTTTTTGTTCTACAACTTTTTCAAATGAAAAAATGGTCTATATAAGGATTGTAGATATTGATGATATGAACAAACTTGGTATTCAAAACTTTTAAATTTTAGATAATCTAGGGTTCCAAAACTAGTTTGTAGGCGCCGAAATTTAAAAATCACAAATTTGAACCGTCCAAACTTTCTCAAATGGAAAGTTGACCAAAATAACAATTGTAGATCTTTTGAGTTTAACAAACTTGGTATTCAAAACTTTTCAATTCGAAGTCATTTAGAGTCCATAATACTAGAGTCAAGTAAAGTTTTTTCATTTGACCAAATTTGACTTGGTCAAACTTGCTCAAATGAGACACTAAATGACCTCAGATGAAAAAACTCTGAATACCAAGTTTGATCATCTCAGCAAGATCTACAATTGTTACATAGCTCATTTTCCCATTTGAGAAATTTTTATCAAACACTAGTCACAACTTCTTGAATCTCATATAGACTATCTAAAACTATGTCACACACTTGTGAAAATTGAACTACATTTTGTTCAAGCTTTCTCAAATGAAAAATGGCCTACATAAGGATTGTATATATTGATGATATGAACAAACTTGGTATTCAAAACTTTTAAATTTTAGATAATCTAGGGTTCAAAAACTAGTTTGTAGGCGGCCGAAATTTAAAAATCATAAATTTGAACCGTCCAAACTTTCTCAAATGGAAAGTTGACCAAAACAACAATTGTAGATCTTTTTGAGTTTAACAAACTTGGTATTCAAAACTTTTCAATTCGAAGTCATTTAGAGTCCATAATACTAGAGTCAAAGTGTTGTTTTTTTCATTTGACCAAATTTGACTTGGTCAAACTTGCTCAAATGAGACACTAAATGACCTCAGATGAAAAACTCTGAATACCAAGTTTGATCATCTCAGCAAGATCTACAATTGTTACATAGCTCATTTTCCCATTTGAGAAATTTTTATCAAACACTAGTCACAACATCTTGAATCTCATATAGACTATCTAAAACTATGTCACACACTTGTGAAAATTGAACTACATTTTGTTCAAGCTTTCTCAAATGAAAAAATGGTCTACATAAGTATTGTAGATATTGATGATATGAACAAACTTGGTATTCAAAACTTTTCAATTTTAGACAATCTAGGGTTCCGAAAACTAGTTTGTAGGCGTCGAAATTTAAAAATCACAAATTTGAACCGTCCAAACTTTCTCAAATGGAAAGTTGACCAAAACAACAATTGTAGATCTTTTTGAGTTTAACAAACTTGGTATTCAAAACTTTTCAATTCGAAGTCATTTAGAGTCCATAATATTAGAGTCAAAGTGTTGTTTTTTCATTTGACCAAATTTGACTTGGTCAAACTTGCTCAAATGAGACACTAAATAACCTCAGATGAAAAAACTCTGAATACCAAGTTTGATCATCTCAGCAAGATCTACAATTGTTACATAGCTCATTTTCCCATTTGAGAAATTTTTATCAAACACTAGTCACAACTTCTTGAATCTCATATAGACTATCTAAAACTATGTCACACACTTGTGAAAATTGAACTAAATTTTGTTCAAGCTTTCTCAAATGAAAAAATGGCCTACATAAGGATTGTAGATATTGATGATATGAACAAACTTGGTATTCAAAACTTTTCAATTTTAGACAATCTAGGGTTCCGAAAACTAGTTTGTAGGCGTCGAAATTTAAAAATCACAAATTTGAACCGTCCAAACTTTCTCAAATGGAAAGTTGACCAAAACAACAATTGTAGATCTTTTT
The DNA here is from genome assembly GCA_904845875.1 of Miscanthus lutarioriparius. Classification (NCBI taxonomy): domain Eukaryota; kingdom Viridiplantae; phylum Streptophyta; class Magnoliopsida; order Poales; family Poaceae; genus Miscanthus; species Miscanthus lutarioriparius. Next base: position 92,284,042 of record CAJGYO010000006.1, read on the forward strand.
GAGTTTAACAAACTTGGTATTCAAAACTTTTCAATTCGAAGTCATTTAGAGTCCATAATACTAGAGTCAAAGTGTTGTTTTTTCATTTGACCAAATTTGACTTGGTCAAACTTGCTCAAATGAGACACTAAATAACCTCAGATGAAAAAACTCTGAATACCAAGTTTGATCATCTCAGCAAGATCTACAATTGTTACATAGCTCATTTTCCCATTTGAGAAATTTTTATCAAACACTAGTCACAACTTCTTGAATCTCATATAGACTATCTAAAACTATGTCACACACTTGTGAAAATTGAACTACATTTTGTTCAAGCTTTCTCAAATGAAAAAATGGCCTACATAAGGATTGTATATATTGATGATATGAACAAACTTGGTATTCAAAACTTTTAAATTTTAGATAATCTAGGGTTCCGAAAACTAGTTTGTAGGCGTCGAAATTTAAAAATCATAAATTTGAACCGTCCAAACTTTCTCAAATGGAAAGTTGACCAAAACAACAATTGTAGATCTTTTTGAGTTTAACAAACTTGGTATTCAAAACTTTTCAATTCGAAGTCATTTAGAGTCCATAATACTAGAGTCAAAGTGTTGTTTTTTCATTTGACCAAATTTGACTTGGTCAAACTTGCTCAAATGAGACACTAAATGACCTCAGATGAAAAAACTCTGAATACCAAGTTTGATCATCTCAGCAAGATCTACAATTGTTACATAGCTCATTTTCCCATTTGAGAAATTTTTATCAAACACTAGTCACAACATCTTGAATCTCATATAGACTATCTAAAACTATGTCACACACTTGTGAAAATTGAACTACATTTTGTTCAAGCTTTCTCAAATGAAAAAATGGTCTACATAAGTATTGTAGATATTGATGATATGAACAAACTTGGTATTCAAAACTTTTCAATTTTAGACAATCTAGGGTTCCGAAAACTAGTTTGTAGGCGTCGAAATTTAAAAATCACAAATTTGAACCATCCAAACTTTCTCAAATGGAAAGTTGACCAAAACAACAATTGTAGATCTTTTGAGTTTAACAAACTTGGTATTCAAAACTTTTCAATTCGAAGTCATTTAGAGTCCATAATACTAGAGTCAAAGTGTTGTTTTTTTTCATTTGACCAAATTTGACTTGGTCAAACTTGCTCAAATGAGACACTAAATAACCTCAGATGAAAAAACTCTGAATACCAAGTTTGATCATCTCAGCAAGATCTACAATTGTTACATAGCTCATTTTCCCATTTGAGAAATTTTTATCAAACACTAGTCACAACTTCTTGAATCTCATATAGACTATCTAAAACTATGTCACACACTTGTGAAAATTGAACTAAATTTTGTTCAAGCTTTCTCAAATGAAAAAATGGCCTACATAAGGATTGTAGATATTGATGATATGAACAAACTTGGTATTCAAAACTTTTCAATTTTAGACAATCTAGGGTTCAAAAACTAGTTTGTAGGCGTCGAAATTTAAAAATCACAAATTTGAACCGTCCAAACTTTCTCAAATGGAAAGTTGACCAAAACAACAATTGTAGATCTTTTTGAGTTTAACAAACTTGGTATTCAAAACTTTTCAATTCGAAGTCATTTAGAGTCCATAATACTAGAGTCAAAGTGTTGTTTTTTTATTTGACCAAATTTGACTTGGTCAAACTTGCTCAAATGAGACACTAAATGACCTCAGATGAAAAAACTCTGAATACCAAGTTTGATCATCTCAGCAAGATCTACAATTGTTACATAGCTCATTTTCCCATTTGAGAAATTTTTATCAAACACTAGTCACAACTTCTTGAATCTCATATAGACTATCTAAAACTATGTCACACACTTGTGAAAATTGAACTACATTTTGTTCAAGCTTTCTCAAATGAAAAAATGGCCTACATAAGGATTGTATATATTGATGATATGAACAAACTTGATATTCAAAACTTTTAAATTTTAGATAATCTAGGGTTCCGAAAACTGGTTTGTAGGCGTCGAAATTTAAAAATCACAAATTTGAACCGTCCAAACTTTCTCAAATAGAAAGTTAACCAAAACAACAATTGTAGATCTTTTTGAGTTTAACAAACTTGGTATTCAAAACTTTTCAATTCGAAGTCATTTAGAGTCCATAATACTAGAGTCAAAGTGTTGTTTTTTCATTTGACCAAATTTGACTTGGTCAAACTTGCTCAAATGAGACACTAAATGACCTCAGATGAAAAAACTCTGAATACCAAGTTTGATCATCTCAGCAAGATCTACAATTGTTACATATCTCATTTTCCCATTTGAGAAATTTTTATCAAACACTAGTCACAACTTCTTGAATCTCATATAGACTATCTAAAACTATGTCACACACTTGTGAAAATTGAACTACATTTTGTTCAAGCTTTCTCAAATGAAAAAATGGCCTACATAATGATTGTAGATATTGATGATATGAACAAACTTGGTATTCAAAACTTTTCAATTTTAGACAATCTAGGGTTCCGAAAACTAGTTTGTAGGCGTCGAAATTTAAAAATCACAAATTTGAACCATCCAAACTTTCTCAAATGGAAAGTTGACCAAAACAACAATTGTAGATCTTTTTGAGTTTAACAAACTTGGTATTCAAAACTTTTCAATTCGAAGTCATTTAGAGTCCATAATACTAGAGTCAAAGTGTTGTTTTTTCATTTGACCAAATTTGACTTGGTCAAACTTGCTCAAATGAGACACTAAATAACCTCAGATGAAAAAACTCTGAATACCAAGTTTGATCATCTCAGCAAGATCTACAATTGTTACATAGCTCATTTTCCCATTTGAGAAATTTTTATCAAACACTAGTCACAACTTCTTGAATCTCATATAGACTATCTAAAACTATGTCACACACTTGTGAAAATTGAACTACATTTTGTTCAAGCTTTCTCAAATGAAAAAATGGCCTACATAAGGATTGTAGATATTGATGATATGAACAAACTTGTTATTCAAAACTTTTAAATTTTAGACAATCTAGGGTTCCGAAAACTAGTTTGTAGGCGTCGAAATTTAAAAATCACAAATTTGAACCGTCCAAACTTTATCAAATGGAAAGTTGACCAAAACAACAATTGTAGATCTCAAATGAAAAAATGGCCTATATAAGGATTGTGAAGTCATAACATATTACATAATATCCATCTCTAAAACATAATATATTAAACATGCATCGTTGTATCATGCAGGCACAACAGTGAATTTCTTCTTGACGTATGACCCTTGGTTATGATCTTGTCGTAACCATGGAGTGTCTTCATCATTTAACATGATGCTTGGATCTTTCTTCACTATGAAGGGTGGAATTCGGACATTTCTTTCGTAATCTTCTGACATGTCTGACTTGTCTTCAATTCCTACTATATTTATTTTCCCAGAAAGAATTATGTGGCGCTTTGGCTCATTGATCATTGAGTTGATGTCTTCGTTTTTTCCTCTCTTTGATTTTGTAGACATGTCTTTCACATAGAACACCTGACTCACATTGGCAGCAAGGACGAATAGTTCCTCTTTGTATCCAATATTGTTGAGGTCCACTGTTGTCATTCCATACTCTTTGTCGACTGTTACCCCTCCTCCGGTCAGCTTCACTCATTGGCACCGGAACAAAGGGACTTTAAAATTAGGTGCGTAGTCTAGTTCCCATATCTCTTCTATGCGGCCATAATATGTTTGTATATTCCCATTTGGATCTCATGCCATCTATGCGAACACCACTATTTTGATTGGTGCTCCTTTTATCTTGGGCAACCTGTGTAAAATGTATTCCCATTTATCTCGCACCCTTGGTACGTGAGGATATGCCATGATGGCTGCCTAGCCAACAAATACAGCTTGCTCATCAATATTGTCATCGTCTTGACATTCTTTTCGCAACCAACCACTCGAAACTTTCCATGTCTTGACGCCTAATCCAAGCTTCAGTCTTCCACAGAAACTTGGATCGTAAGAACTCCTTATGTATCTCGATGTACGGATGCACCAATGACGAAGTTCTCAAGAATCGTAGTGTGCTTTATTGAAATAATCGTCTTCCATGCTGATATATGTTTTCTTCCCTAAAGTTCCTTTACCATCGAGTCTCCCCTCATGTCGTGATTCGGGAACGCCAATCGGGCAATGTCGAGAATAAAGTCAACACGTAACTCAATGACCTCCTCTGCTCCATAGCCCCGGCGATGCTTCCTTCAGCTTAGAACGGACTTTCACATATTTCTTCAAGACTCCCATAAACCTCTCGAAGGGGAACATGTTATGTAAGAACACAGGTCCAAGAATACTAATCTCCTTCACCAAATGAACTAGGATGTGTGTCATGATATTAAAGAAGGATGGAGGTAACACCAACTCAAAGTCGATAAGACATTGAACCACATCATTCTCAGAGAGTAGCTAGTTCCACCGGATTGATTGCCTTATGAGAAATTGCATTGAGAAATGCACATAGCTTCACGGTGGCTAGACGTACATGTGGAGGTAGGTAGAATTCCTCTTAAAGCAACCGAAGCAATTGCGTCATAAGCACGTGGCGCCGTGGGACTTTAAGTTTAGGAATTTTTTATCCGGCACATTTATTATACCCTTTATATTGGAGGAGAACTCGATGGGACCTTGATGTTGCTTAGACATTCGAACATGTCGTCCCTCTCTTCTTTGCTAAGCGTGTAGCTAGCGGGACTTAAGTAATGACGTCCATCACCGTCTTCTCTCGGATGAAGGTTGTCTCGTTCTTTCATGCACTCGCAAGTCTGGCGTGCTTCAAGTGAATCCTTTGGCTTCCGTACACACCCATGAATCCTAACAGTTCACACAAAGATTCTTTGTCGTGCATCACGTCGATTGCGTTATGGACCTCTAGGACTTGCCAATAGGGTAGCTCCCAAAAGATGGACTTCTTCCACATGGGTGCATGTCCATTAGCATCTTTGGGAACAGATTCACCGCCTTGTCCCTTTCCAAATACTACTTTCACATCCTTGACCATTGCGAGTACATCTTCCCTGTTCGGTTATGAGGCTTCTTCCTATGGTCCGCTTACCTTTAAAATGCTTCCCTTTTTTTCTTACTTGGTGATTCAAAGGAAGGAATCGACGATGGCCAAGGTACACGACCTTTCGACATCTTTTCAAATATATACCGTCAAGGTCATCAAAACAATGTGTGCATGCATTATATCCTTTGTTTGTCCGACCGAAAGATTACTTAAAGCAGCCAATCATTGATGGTTACGAACAACATTGCTCGTAGGTCAAAGTGTTCTTGTTTGTACTCATCCCGCACATCGTACACCGGTTTGTTCCATAAAACTAGAAGTTCTTCAACTAATGGCTTCAGATATACATCAATATCGTTGCCGGGTTGCCTCGGACCTTGGATGAGGATCGGCATCATAATGAACTTTCGCTTCATGCATAACCATGGAGGAAGGTTGTAGATACATAGAGTAACCGCCAAGTGCTATGACTAGTGCTCTCGCTGTCCAAAAGGATTCATACCATCTGTACTTAAAGCGAACCTTAAGTTTCTAGCCTCATTTGCAAACTCTGAAAATTCTCTGTCTATCGCTTCTCCACTTTGGGACCCATCACCGGGTGTCTCAAAGATATTGTCTACCTTACGGTCTTCTTTATACCACCGCAACAACTTTGCGTGGTCTTTATTTCTGAACAAACGCTTTTAAGCGTGGTATTATAGGAGCATACCACATAACCTTGGCGGGATTTTCTTTCTAGGACGTTGTTCACCCTCGACATCACCGGATCATCGCTACCGATCTTATACCGCGATGCTTTACATACCGGGCATTCATCCAAATTCTCGTATTCATTGCCATGGTAGAGGATACAAATCATTAGGACATGCATGTATCTTCCGGATTTTTAATCCCAAAGGGCGTATACAACCTTTTTTGCTTCAATGCGTAGTGGTGGGCAATTCATTTGGCTTCTAAGCATCTTCTTTATAAGGTTTAATAAATTCCCAAATGCCTTATCGGATACACCATTCTTTTGCCTTCCATCAGTAGCAATTCCAAGATTGTACCCAACTTTTTTGCCCCTCTTCTACCGTCGGTATAGCAACTTCCTATGATCCTCAAGCATGCGCTCCAACTTAACTTTCTCTTTTCACTTTCCCATTCTTGTTGTGCATCACGAATGGCATCGCCAAGAGCATCACCGAGATCATCTTCTACCGCTACCTCTTCTTCATCTCCCCCATTGTAGTATCATCAAAGGCACCATATTGAGCAATAATGTCATCAATGTCTAAATCTTCTCCTTCACCTTCTTCCATCATGACCCCGCTTTCTCCATGCTTAGTCCAACATATATAGTTTGACATGAAACCCGACTTAAGCAAATGTGAATGAAGACTCATTGAGCTTGAATATTCCTTTAAATTCTTACATAGGGCACATGGACAAACATATGAAACCATCCGCTTATTTGCCTCGGCCACACCTAAGAAATAGTGCAAGCCCTCTATAAAGTCTTGGGAGCGGCGATCGGCATTGTACATCCAATGGCGTGACATAATCAGTATTACCACGACAAATTATGAAAACCTTGAACATAATTAAGTATTTTATTACACAACATAAATGACACACACACGGTTGATTAATTAACTAAGCAAGCCTCGCTACAACGTAAGCAATCCCAACTATCACTAAACAAACTAAAACTACAATGCACTTCAAAGAACATAATTATTTTGTGATCGTGCGCAACTAAAATGATAAATCATTCTTCCGTTGAATATCAATAAGCTTCTCCTCATTGGCTCATTTGCCTCATCGGTAAAGAGTACTGCTACCTCAAGCGCACCCAAATTCGCACGTATGTAGCATAATCTTCCTCCCAAGACCAACCATCGCATCCATTGCCCTCCCACTCAAAATTAAAGCCAAAAAATATTTAGTCAAAAATATTCAAGAAAAGCGTGTCAATTAGCCATAATTATAAAATGCGTAAGAAACTCACATCGCGATCCGGCACTTGTAGAAAACACGACCCTTGTTGGGTCCCCTGTCTCTTGACTCGGTACTCCATCACAATCTTCCGCTTACACTTGCCGCAGATAATGAGAGGGAGTTCGCCTCGATCGTTTCACAACCGAACGAGAGGCCGAGGATCCAAATAATGATTGTCATCTACTTTCTATACTTATTTTTGCAAACTAGTGTAAATTTCATATTTTCAAATATCCATCAAATTATAGCTCAAAACATGTTTCAATAAATAACCATCCGTATTAGTTGACCTTGCTTACGTGATCATCTCGTGAGCATTTCTCCACCGGACGGCACCAGATTTGGCCAAGGAAGAGCTCGATTCTACGAGAAAGGGAACACGGTCTTCCACGACCGCTTGCCGCTCTCCTCGTAGAATCAAAGCTCCTCCTTGACGTCTGCTATCGCTTCGGCAGAGAACATGCTTGCCGAGCTGAACACGGTCCGCAAAGTTCAACTAGTACGGATTTTCTACAATTTTCTAAGTTTTTCATTTCATGGAAAAATTAATTCTAAGATCACATAAGCCACCGGGGACGAGAATGGCGCGTGCTCCAAATGAGGACGAAGCGAGGCGTGATTTTGATGAACTAATTTAACTTTTGTTTATCCAAACATATATGCAAATCATCATGTGATTTTGAGCTAAAAATGACATATAAAATCATAATAAAGTCCAACATATAAAGTTACACATGCATCTACATCGCAAAATGAGATAAGCTACCGATAAAACATAAGAGGATTAAGTTTGTTACCTCCAAAATCGAAGAGCAACACCAATGGAGGGGAGAGTACAAGAACAACAAAGAAGTCAAGAACAGAGGCGGTGAGTTTGAATAATGGAATGGCTCGGGCTCGGGGAGGAAGAATTGAGCGTAATTATAGGTCGGGATAATTAGTCCCGGTTAGGGTCCAAACCGACTAAAGATTAATCTTTATTCCCGGGGCATAACTCAAACCGGGACTAAAAGCTTTAGTCCCGGTGGTATTACTAATCGGGACTAAAGGACCTTTAGTCCCGGTTGGTAATACCACCGGACTAAAGATCCCCGCCCATGGACGACCGTTAGGCGGGACCTTTAGTCCCGTTGGTAGTTACTAACCGGGACTAAAGGGTCCTTTAGTCCCGGGGGCAAAAAATGCCGAGGCTAATGCTAAATTGGGACATCGTTCTAAAGTCTGTTCTCTAGTAGTGTAAAAACCGAGTATGCCTTGCATCAACTTCAGGGGCATGTAGGGATCTGGTGAGCACATCATTGACCGCATTTCCTGCTAATACCCCTATCACTTGGGCACAGTTCATCGACGCTTTCCATGGACACTACATTCCTCCTGGGCTCATGTCTATGAAGGTTGCTGAGTTTATGAAGCTCGCTCAGGGCACTAGGTCAGTGACAGATTATCTACTTGCTTTCAACAACTTGTCACGCTATGCCCCTAAGTTCGTGGACACTGATGATAAGAAGATAGCAAGTTTCAAGGGAGGACTCAACACCAAGATGACCAAGTTAATGGGCACTTCCTCAAGAACCATGTTCAATGACTTATCTGTGATTGCTTGACTCAGGAAAACAACAACAACATGCATGCTACCACCAAGAACCGCAAGAGGGCCTTTGAATCGGGTCCTTCATAGCCAAGAGCTCTAATGCAAGGGCGTCCTCAGTACCGTCCGCCGGTACCTAGGGCTAGGTTCAGGCCACCTTAGAGGAGGAATCAGAACAACCAACCGCAGCAATAGAAATTTTAGAAGTCTTTCAAGGTTGCCGTACCTTAGAACAAGACGGGTCAGGGAAGCTCGACTAGTGCTAGGGCTCCTGTCTTTGGGCCGTGCTATAACTGCAATCAACTAGGGCACTTTGCTAAGTATTGCTCGCATCCCAAGAAGAAACATGCTATGTATCAAGGCCGTGTGCACTATACCACTGTTGAGGAGATTCCAGAAGGAGAGCCCATGACTTGTTGGTATGTTTCCTATGAATCAACACCCTGCCGTTGTTTTGTTCGATTATGGATCATCACATTCTTTTATGAGTCAAGCATTTGCACAGAAGCATAGTCAGAGGATAGATGAGTTGGGTTATAGTTACCGCATAAGTTCAGCTAGAGCTGATGTATCCACTAGATTGGTGGTACGTGATGTAGCCATCGATTTTGGAAGTTGAAGGTGTGGGTTGGATCTTATAGTGTTACCTAGTTTGCCTTTAGATGTGATCTTAGGAATGAGTTGGATGAAAAGGTGGAAAGCGGTGTTGGACACTGCTAGTAGAACTCTTTCCTTTATAGATCCTCGGGATGGTGGTAGATTTCAAGTACTTTTACCCTAGAGTGCTGACTTGACTAGTTTATCCTGTGCTACCCAAGTTGTTGAACTTTCCAAAATTCCTATAGTATGTGACTTTTCTGATGTTTTCTTGATGAACTACCAGGTCTTTCACCCAATAGAGATGTTGAGTTTGCGATTGAGTTGGTACCTGGAACTGCACCAATTTCCAGAAGGCCTTATCGGATGCCACCTAATGAATTATTAGAGCTGAAGGTTCAATTGAAAGGGTTGTTAGACAAGGGCCTTATTCGACCTAGTTCGTCCGAAGGGGTTGCCTGCTATATTCGTAAAGAAGAAGGATCACTCTTTGCGGATGTGCATGGACTACATACCACTTAATACAGTGACAATTAAAAACAAATATGCTTTACCTCGTATTGATATCTTGTTTGACCAACTGTCAAAGGCTAAAGTGTTCTCTAAGATTGATTTGAGGTCAGGGTATCACCAGATTAAGATCAGGCCATAGGATATACCTAAGACTGCCTTTTCTACCAGATATGGGTTGTATAAGTATCTTATCATGTCGTTTGGCTTAACGAATGCTCCTGTGTACTTTATGTATCTGATGAATTCGGTCTTTATGCCAGAGTTGGATAAGTTTGTGGTTGTGTTCATTAATGATATATTGATATATTCTGAGAATGAAACAGATCATGCAGAATATTTGTGGATTGTCTTGACTAGGCTTAGAGAGCATAAGTTATATGCTAAGTTTAGTAAGTGTGAGTTCTTGCTCAAGAAAGTTCATTTTCTGGGTCATGTCCTATCGGAAGATGGTATTTCAGTGGATTCCACTAAGGTGCAAGAGGTTATGGATTGGAAAGCACCAACTAATGTTCATGAGATTAGAAGTTTTCTTGGTTTGGCAGGTTACTATCATCGCTTTATTCCAGATTTCTCCAAGATAGTCAAGCCATTGACTAGTTTACTTCAGAAGGATAAGAAGTTTGCCTGGACAGAAGAGTGTGAGGTAGCTTTCCGAATCTTAGGAAAATTGCTAACCACTGCTCCTATCTTAGCGCAGCCGGATATAGAGAAACCTTTTGATGTGTTCTATGATGCATCAAAAACTAGTTTGGGTTGTGTTCTCATGCAAGAAGGATGAGTCATTGCTTATGCCTCACGCCAGTTAAAGAAGCATGAGGTGAACTACCCAACCCATGATCTTGAACTTGGAGCCGTGGTACATGCCTTAAAGATCTGGAGGCATTACCTACTTGGTAATGTATGCCATATTTACACCGATCATAAGAGTCTTAAGTATATCTTCACTCAACCTGAGCTGAACATGAGACAGAGAAGATGGTTAGAGCTGATAAAGGATTACAATATGCAAGTACATTATCATCCGGGCAAGGCAAACGTAGTTGCGGATGCTTTGAGCCAAAAGTCACATTGCACTATTTTGTAGCCTTTATTGGAAGATGGGTTTAATCTGATGCATCCTGTTGTGCTGTACAACATCTCACTTAGTTGTTCCTTGAACAAAAGATCATCAAAGGTCAGAGAACCAACAAGGGAATATTCCATATCAAAGAGAAGATGAAAGCGCAACAGACTAAACACTTTTGAGTAGATGAGCAAGGTATTTTATGGTTCGACGATCGTCTTGTCGTACCTAAGGATAGAGAACTCAAAAATCAGATCATGGATGAAGCACACCTTTCTAATTTATCTATCCATCCTAGGTGTAGTAAAATGTACCAAGATTTGAGACCATGTTTCTAGTGGACAAAGATGAAGAAGGAGATTGCATCCTATGTTGCTCGGTGTGACACATGTTGCCGAGTGAAGGCCATACATATGAAACCGGCTGGTTTGTTACAGCTGTTATTAGTTCCAAAATGGAAGTGGGAAGAGATAAGTATGGATTTCATTATAGGACTTCCCACTACACAAAAAGGAAATGACTCCATTTGGGTGATTATTGATCGTCTTACCAAATCCGAGCAATTTATTCCGGTTAAGACTGACTATCGACCACCCGAGTATGCTAATTTGTATATTTCTTAGATTGTTCGACTGCATGGTATTCCAAAAGTCATTATATCTAATAGAGGGCCATAGTTTATTGCTCACTTTTGGGAGCACTTACATAAAGGTTTGGGTACTAGTTTGATTCGTAGTACAGCATATCATCCTCAAACTTCAGGTCAGACTGAAAGAGTTAATCAGATCTTAGAAGATATGTTGAGGGCTTGTGTAGTATCTTCCAAGGGTTCATGGGAGAATTGGCTACCTCTAGCTGAATTCTCCTACAACAACAGTTATCAAGAGAGCATTCGGATGGCTCCGTTTGAAGCTTTGTATGGTAGAAAGTGCATAACTCCATTGAATTGGGTTAAACCTGGAGAAAGAAGATATTATGGTATTAACTTTATCAATGAAGCCGAAGAGAAAGTCTAAGCTATTCAACAACATATGGCAGCCACTCAATCTCATCAGAAAAGTTATGCAGACAAAAGGAGACCCCTTGTTTTTTAGGTTGGTGACTATGTGTATCTGAAGGTTTCACCCATGAAGAAGGTGCAACGGTTTGGGGTTAAGAGAAAGCTCATGCCTTGATATGTGGGACCATATCGTATCATAGAGAGAAAAGGACCCTTGACTTATAAATTGCAATTACCTGAAGAAATGAATGCTATCTTTCTAGTGTTCCATGTTTCACAGTTGAAGAAATGCTTACGTGTCCCTAAAGAGAGAGCTGAAACACGGAATATCAAGCTAGCCTCTGATTTGGTATATGAGGAGAAGCCAGTTCAAATTTTGGATAGCAAGGAAAGGGCAACTAGAAGTAAAATGATCAAGCTATATAAAGTGTTGTGGAGCAATCACGATGAGAGAAATGCGACATGGGAAACCGAGGCCTATCTAAAAGAAGTTTATTCTGACTTTTATAACAAATGGTTAGTAACCCAAAATCTCGGGATGAGATTCTTTTAAGGGGGGAGAGCTGTAACACCCTCCTAGTGTTAAGCATACATTTGCACTTGCATTTCAGGAGCATAAGCATCATTTATGCATACATGAGCATTACATGAAATAAGGATGTGAAACATTGCTTGGCAACATGTCGGGTTATGCTATGTTTCAAGTGTGCCTATGCCATGCTCATGAGTGTTATGCCATGATTGTCTCTGATTGGTCACCAAACTAACTTAGAAATGTTTAGGGTGCAAAATGAGGTCATGTTTAGGTTAAGTACTTTGCTAAATTAAGTTACTAAATCATAGTTGACTTAGGTAGGCCCTAGAGTAGTTTTGTTTGACCTAGCATAAAAGTTTTGCTACATTACTTTTCTACTAGTGGGCCCTTAAGGAAAAGTGTAGATAATTTTATAAGGAACAAAAGTTATTTTTGGGTCAACTCATGAAAATGCCTTGAACATGTTCAAATTTTGCTCCAAATTCAAAATGAAGGTTGCTTTGGAAAAGTTCTAAAATTTCCCTAAGTCATTTTCAAAATAATGCTTTTGGAAATTTGTAATTAAAAAACTAGGCAAAATTAGACTGTGACTCCTTAATAAGAAATGTTCTTCTCTTTAAAATCTACAACTTTGATTTTTGGTCCAAGTCTTGAAAATGCTTCTAAAATGCTTTAAAATGAGGTTTTAGTGCTGTTTTGGGATTTTGGAAAATAGAAATTGAAAAACGAAAAGAAAAACTCCTGTCTCAGCTTTGGCTCACGGCCGAAAGCTAGCCCGGCCCGCTCCAGCGCCCGAGCGCCACATCATGCCCGCACGTGCTCCCACCTCGCTCCGGTGGAGCCTCGCCGCGTGGCGGCCGGCCACCGGCGGTGGTGGGCGGTGGCCATGCTCCGATCGGCCGGCTGTGCCTTCAAGGCTGTCGGAGCCACGCCTTGCTCCACTCACTCCCTCCTTGTCCTCCTCACCTCGTCCTCACATGCAACAGCAGCAGAGCTGTAGCAGAGCAGTGCCACCGTGCCGTTGCCGGCACCGTGCTCCTCCGCCGCAGCACCCGCCTTCGATTCAGCTCGCCCACCGCTCCGCCTCATCGTGCCTTCTCGTTTGCGCTTGCTTGCAGCCGTTGTCTTTGAGGTGAGAGGTCAATTTGGCCATTTCCGCTGCCAAACCTTGGCTAGAGCTCATCAGAGCTCGCGGTCCATGCCGCCGGCTTGTTCCGCTACCTCTCCCTCCTTCTTTTCTTGCGCTTTTGGGTCGCCTTGTCCTCGCGGAGCTCGTGCCCGCCTCGCCTGGCCTCGTCGTGGCCGGGAACGGCGCTACCGCTACCATGCAGCGCCGCTGTCCACCATGACCGCCGGCGAGCATGCGCCAATGAGCCATTGGCTCCCTTCTCTACCTCAATAGGTGCACGTCGATGTGGGGAACCCGATGGTGCCGACCTCATCGCCAGCAACCTCGCCGACGGCGAGTTATCGCCGGTCAACGTCGCGCCCCTGTTTGACTTTGGCTGACGGGTGGGGCCGAGTGACCAGCGGGCCCTAGCTACCAGCACCTGCGGGTGCACTGCACCGGGTGTACTTAGCACTTAAGCTGATTTTTTTGTTTTCAAAAATGATTTTTGAGGAATCTGTTTTAAATTATAAAATCCATAACTAGAGTTATACTTATCTAAAATTCATGAAACAAATTTTGCTGCGTTTGTCTTGAGTAGATCTACAGTTTAAAAATATGAAATGTCATTTTTGTGATACTTTTCTGTGGAGCTTTACTTAATTTGTTAATTGCTTGATAACTTGGAAAATGCATAAGTAATTATAGCAAAGTTAGAAAAATATGGTTCCAATTTTGTTAGTCTTCTGATGTTGTTTAGATTATGTGAAAAATATATGTGATGCTATGTTTGTGGAAGAAAATGGCTGAGTGAATTATGTGGATTAAATGTTAATTTCTTGTAAAAATTCTAGAGCCAGAAATATGTGAAACATGTGCATGTGAAATATTTTCTATAGTGTTCTTATGATGTGTAGATATTGGGAAAAATATGAAATCTATTGTTTGATACTTTTCATAGTACAAAGTATTTTCATATGTATTTATGCCTGCTGTTTTGTCATTTTTGTGTAAGCTAAAATACTTATCATTTTGATCTAAAATTTTTATGGTAGACTTCTGTAGACATGAGTAAGCTACTGGTATTTTCTCGGAATTTTCTAATCATTGAAAAGTAATGTCTTTATTATGTCCTTTTGCTAATAAGTAATAATTTATGCTTAAATGGATGAATCCTATTCATGCATGATACTTTTGTATGCCTTTGGATGATGTGTGATCTGCTGGTATGATTAGCTAAGTTCAAATTGAGGTTTGCTTATGCAGCAAGTAGTTGGTTAAGTAGCTTGCTTGTATGTGTGTATGCAGGATTTGTTGTTAAAGTATGGTTAATAAACTAGAAAGGAGATTTGCACCTACTCGGACAAATGAAATGAAATTGCTAATCATTCATGAATTCATGTTCATTCATGTGCAAGCATCCATCCTCACAAACGCATATGCATTCATATAGGATCATCGGAGGAAGTGACGCTAGCGGAGTACAGAGTTCTCGAGGAGGCCGTGCAGCAGGAGGTGCCATCTCAGGCAGAACCAGAGGCTGGGGAGAAAGACGGTGATCTTCTGGAGTGCCAGGACCACCAGCCATCCTTGTTCCTGAAAGGCAAACCCCGGAGCATTTTACTCCCTATGGTTTGTAAATATCTATTTTGTGTCCTTTATGTTTGATGCATTACGTTATAGGAGTTGCTTGAAACCATTGATACATATCTACTATTCTATATTCCTAGACTACCATGATATATCCTGTTACCTGTTAAGTCTAGTATCGAAATATATGCTTAGCCATGCTTAGACCGTTAGAAGTGGGTGATTTCCTGTCACCTACGCTTTAGGTGAATAAATGATTATGTTTAGCTATGTTGCTCTCATGGAGAATAACCATATGTGGTTGGAAGAATGGAGACCGAACGGAATGTTGGGCGGCAAGGCATGGGTCTTGTGTGCTTGTAATTTCCATCTATGTCAATTAAGGACCATACAGTTGTCGGCCCTTAGTCTTTTTGAATGCATGCCTCACATTTAGGTGGCCGGATAACTCTTTCCGACCGTGAAGCCTAGTAGCTCTATTCGGACCGGTGACCGAGATGCTACCAAGACCACCACGGGCCAGTTGACCGTGGGCAAGAATGCACTGACAACCCCAAAGTACAGTGGGCAGGCATGACTTGATCGACCTGGCGCTGGAACAACCCTAGATGTAGAGGGTGCATGGCAGTCCCGCGATGTTATCCGAATAATACCAAGGGTGACCTAAAGCGACCCTGATGGGGGAAGCGTGGTTTGTGTGGGGAATAAATCACCGGCTGGTTAGTAATCGATTCGAATCGCCATCGCTCCTGGATAGTGAGCAACTGGATTGAGTTACTTCATCATAGTAATGTGGTTATGGAACACAATGATGGTTATAATGATGATGTTGAAAAGGCTAAACCTGATATGGTTACTATTGATTGATTATAACTAATCAAGTGGATGATTTAGTATAGCTACTCACTTAGTATAATCAGGTTTCAACTATAAGCTGCTGCTAAATACTTAAATGAATTCTTATCTTATATTATGCTTTTCTGCAAAAAATGAGTCGAGCTAGCCCACTTATATAAAGCCTTGCATACTCCTTGGTGTCAATTTATTTTTGGTTTAAGATTGATAAGTCTAGCTAAGTACATTCTCGTACTCAGGGTTCTATTCCCATTTGTTGCAGATGGTGAGATGTACTATGGCTACTGTAAGAACTGTTTCTACCTGCTATGGGCGATGAAGAGTAGGACCAAGGGCAATAGTCATTCCACATTTCTTACCTCAGTTGCTTTTGTTGGATGAGGCCACAGTCTGGCACTACTTTATTTGAACACTTGGTTTGTGTTGGATTTGAACTATTGCTTCCGCTATCTATCTAATTCGAACCAAGTATTGTAATAATACTATTGGAACTCCGATGTATTTGAACTATGTGTAAACTTTATGTAAGCATGTGAACTGTAATTGCTGAACCATTACGATCTTGGCTGCATGTTGAAAAAGTTTGAGATCCTTCGAGATTTCGTAGACTACCGGGTTTATATGGGCTCAAGTATGTAATGACGACTATCTCGATGGTTGTTTTCATTCTTGTGCTCTTATAAATTGGTTGGTTCCATGACACACTCCTTCTCTCCCTTCCCCATGGCTGCAGCTCCAACTCCCTCTCCTTCCTCTCCAACAAAATGGAACCACATGATCAATTGGAGTATGTTATGCCGCTGGTTCCTTCTTCTAGGCATGACAGCAACAATTGGTGAGATTTTCTCCTCGTTGTTCATCTCTTTTATCCTCTTGATGATCTCGTCAAGTCACAGGACCTCAAGGAATTCCTCATGATAATCTCCAAGGTACAGAGATGAGGTTGTGCTCCCTATTCAACTCCATGGATCTACATCCCTCACCTCTTGTCGCAGTTTGCCGCCATCGCTACTACTGGTGTGCAGCATGGTAAGGACGCCCCTCCCTCTCCCCTCTCTGATTTTGCTGCCCATGGCCCTCTCATCCATCTCTTTGAATCCCTCGTTTGGTGCAGATCATCTTCGAGTGGAATTGACGCAGTCCCGTTAATCATTGGCTGCAGCAACACCCGTCATCGCCACGGGCTGATGTCAAATCACCTCTGGCCATCCAAAATATCCAAAGTGAGGACTCCATTGTCATCCCTGTTCCTGATATGTCAATGTATACGATGTATTTTGTGCAGTAGTTCAAGTCCCGCTAATTTCCAGCGATGGTTTCCCTTGTTAATGAGCTGATGTCGATCATCGGAAGCAGCAGCGCTGTTGCCATTTGGCATGCGTTTTTCTTGAGAACCTGACCTCTGATCATTGAACCCTTTTTCCACAGTCTTGTCAACATCCTTGAACACGCCTCTATAAGATGGTTTTGCCATAGGAGTTGAGAAACCAGAGATTTCATCATCTCCGTGCTCACTATTTCTGCTGTCTTGTCGGCTTGCAGTTCTGAATGGCATTGGCATTCCCCGCTAATCCGCTATCCAAATGCTCAAATCCTTCAACTGCAGCGTGTCTCATATGCTTGCACATGACTCCGAGAAATTTCGTGGCAATAGCATTCAAGATAAAAAGAGATATCATTTTTCTTGTGCTCGCTGTCCCTGCTGCCCCGCAGCCGCGGTGCAGTTAGTTGGCATGTGCGTTCCCAAAAGTCCATTACTCCAACTGACAAATCCTTTTACCCACCTATGTATCATGAACTTGCACACGCCTCTGCAAGTTGGTTTGTCCATGGGTGCCATGATGGCCAAGATATTGAGGCCGCAAAATATTCGTTTCCCTCGCTGTCTAAACAGCCATGCCACCATGTTTTGCAATCGCATTTCCCGACTAACCAACACTCAAAATGGCACTCCCTTCTGCCAACACATACTCCATATAGTGCTCAACATCCCCACAAAATAGATCACCATTTGGTGCTGCTATTTCCATGCCCTTGCTGATCATAATCCTCGCTGTCCGCCGACATACACGTGCACTAGCATTTTGTTGCATTCCCTGTTAAAACATTCTTCGGATTACTGAGCCCTCTGGTGTGACTGCGTGTTTGTGGCTGCACATGACACCACCACGTTTCATGGTCAGCCTGCTACATGAGCATGTTCAGCCAGTGCACAATTCACTACAGTTGTGTCCCTCGTTGATCTAGCGTCCACCGCAACACATCAGTTGGTCCTCGTAGCCAGAAATCGTGTCACATGATAGTTTCCTTTGTCCGGTCATGTCATTCCTTCATGATGTAAATGTCATTTTTTCCACCTATCATACTCAGGCCATGATATATCAACTCTACTAATCATGTCATATAATCTAACCATGGCTTCCTTGCAATCTATTCCGTGTCCCCTAAAATATCCCTATCACCCTCCACATCATATCATGATCTCTCAAACAAGACCTTGTGTTTATAATCTAACCCTTTTTGTTTCAACAAATGTGTTTCCACTCCTTTAAATTCATCCATGTCCATCTAATCCAATAATCTTCCATCTATACCTTTGACCTTCATATCATTTAAACCGTGTTTCCTGTTTTAGTTGTTTTTGAGCTACATTCGTAGTTACATGCCTACATGTTTAAAACTTTTATATCTTGTTTTATAATGCTTGATGTATTGTTTTTAGGTTTCTTTTATGGTGCGTGTGCTGGTTGTTGTGATCTATAGAAGAGGAGATATGTGAGGATGATCCAGAAGGAAGTTGGATAAGTTTGAGCAACAGTTGAAGGCAAGTGTAACATGAGTACCCTTGTTACCTAATAACCTTATATTCACATTTCATGTGCATGTGTCTAATTTGATGAACCCTTACCTAGAACTATTGTACCCTATATTCCTTGATTACCTTTGGGTCTATGCATATGGGTAGTTGCTTAGTGTGCAATCACCAAACTATATAATGTTAATCTTGACTAATGGATTATGGAATCAATGTTAAAATGATGCTTTTTAGCAACATGGACAAAAGGGGGCTAGAGCATTGGGCCTTTTTGGGTGCTCCAGTCTACCCTCCGTAAGGACTAAATCTTAAAGCGGCAACCTAGGACTTACCATACAGCCATGAGAACTACATGGCTCTGGTCTTAGCCTAGTATCTTGATCTATTCTAGTTCATCAGTAGCTTAACGAAAGGGCAAGAGGGGGGCACTAGTTGGTATGTTTATTTTCCTGTCAGGGTGTGTACTATGCCATGACCATGGGTGCCACTCTTGGAGGAGGGCTGCATATGGCTAGATGGCTAAAACCTTAGCGACTGCTACTTATTAAAATGACTGGTGAAAATCTTCATAGCGATCCCTGCCGACTTACCTTGGAAGTGAGTCAAGAGGCTGATCACCTCGGGCAAAGGGAAATCATGACTCGTGGTGAAAGTGTACAAGCTCTGTAGAGTTATTAAACTGATATATTAGCCGTGCTCTCGGTCACGAGCAGCCTAAATCCTTTTCGAGATAGATGGTTTTATGGATGGTTTGGGTGATGATTAATCTTGATGATAATTATTATACTTTCACCTTAGGAGCTTAAGCATAACCTAGCAACATAGGTTTAATAAATAAAATATGACCAACTAAAAGTGCATACCGCAGTTCAGCTGTGTCTAGCTTTTTGAGCCTTGCATCCCCTCATGTTATACTTGTTGAGTATGGTGCACTCACACTTGCTTTACAATCAACAAAAATCTCGGACGGGTACTAGATGGATGATCAAGTGAAGAGTTTCTTATGGAGTCCATGAGTACTAGGCGAGTGCTTCCCCCAGTCAACTATCCCTATGGAGTATGGAGACCCAAAGAGAAGATATAGAATAGTTTCTGCTATGCTTTTGTAATAGATGTAAGTCTTGTTGTAACTATGTTTCGATACATAAAGCATTGTTCTTGATATTCTCCATATTTGTCACTATATGTGTCATGTGGACATCCTGGGCACACATATAGTTAGCGCTTGGTATTCTTTGGAAAACCGGGTGCGACATTGTGTCTCATGGGTGATCCGGCCAGGCGCCTACAAGATCAACACCATGTCGAGGCACGAGTACGACAACGCCTGGAACATCAAACAACTATGTCGATTCTATCCATAGCTCATTCCTTCTTGTCTTTCATTTGTCATACCTCTAACCCCCTGGCAGCAGGGTTCAAGGCCAGCTCCCCTAAGCTTCAAGGTCACCCCGGGAAGGATTCCAATGTGTGAGGGACATTCGGGAGACAAGCCCACGTAGCTGTAGCTAGGACGCTCAGAAGCATCTCGATCGTCGGATGAGTGATGTCTGAGTATCAGCCTCGAGCCGCTTGTGGTGACCCAATGAGGGAGGCAGTGAGCCCCTGAGTACCGATAGATAGGCTTAGGAACTATACGAGTGGCTCGGTTGAGAATTCGAGAATCTTCCCCCTAGGGGACATGACCAAGGCGCGGAACGACCGTAAACTTGGGGTTCTCACAGACTTACCCGCTAGTAGCACGGGCGTTGCAATCTTGGCCAATGTGGCTATTGTTGTGGCAGCCTAGCCCACCAAGGGAACATCAGCCCTGAGCTAAAGGCTCGACAGAGCCCATGAATACTTCGATGTCACAATGGCCTCGGGGGCTACGCTGGCTCCCCAGACGGAGCAGCCTGACCCCAATCAATGGGCACTTGGGTGGCGCATCCCCCCAAAACCAACCAACTCCCTAGAGTTGGGTCAAGAGCCACTGATTGGTAGGCCCAATGAGGGCCTCCATTTGAGCCTTGGCACGCTCCCACTTCCCCAATCTATGGCTACAAAGGGTCAACCCCAGAAGGCCGGCTTGAGAGGATCGGGACCTATTACCGCAGCCCTTAGAATGGCGTGGAGCTTCGAATGATCAGATGGCCCCAAGCCAGAGCCTAGCGCTCTCGATCACCCAGCCCATGACAGGCTCCGATCAGAAAGGAGGGCACCCCTAGGACTACGGTCGGCGACTCCTAGATAAGTTCATCGAGCCATCGCTCGAGTTGAAGACCCATGCGACACATACTCAGAAAGGGATTAGCATCATCTTTGATCAGCCTCGATAGCTGAGCACCATCCATCACACTAGAGAAGAAGGCCCCAAGCCGGGCTTAGCACTCTCGCCAGTAGAAGCCATCCCCGCCAAGGAGGGTTCGGTTACTAGAAGATTGAATTTAGCCCTTTGACGCTATCATGCCAGGTGAGGTCACAAAGGGCTTAGGGGTTCCTAATGAGATCCTAACATTTAGGTATGTTAAGCCTTGGGTCTAATGGTTCCTGAATGAAGAAGAACCCCTCGACTGACCCCTTCAGGTTCGCCCGGGGGCTCAGGGGCTATGCCCATCAGGAACGCTTGCACGTGCCCTTTAGCAAAGAGACCCGGACGAGCCTGACTCGACCGTAGCTTCCACCTAGAGCTCGGGGGCTTCCCCGAACCTTGGGCTCTTGATCTACGGCACCTCTAGGCCTGACCCTTGGCTCCTAGCTGGCTAACGATGCCAGCCAAGGTCCGAGCATAAGAAGACAAGCCCTAGGCTACCGATGTCTGGGGGCTCCCTAGCGTCGCTCCCTAGGTGTGCCCCTGCCAACTGCTCCTTTGATAGGGTCACGTACGGGGCATGACACAAGAAGACAAAGCTTCCCACAACCTTCGGGGGCTCGGGGGCTTTCAGGCCTGCACGTCAGCCCCTGGAGCCGACCTCCTTCACCACCAAGAAGACTCTAAAAGGTCTCACCCGGGGGAGGCTGTTCCAAGCCGACACCCTCTGACATGCAGAGTGTCAGAATAGAGTAGCCGGAAGACGCCTAGGCTTCTTCGGCTCCAAGAAACCTCGACGGTCCATGGCGCACCGCTGCAAGCCCTTCCTAGACTCCGGTACACGTAGACCATAGACTAGAACCCTCAAACCGCCTTATACCTAACCTATCTCATTATATAAGGGATAAGGTCAGACCTAGAGGGGGGAGGATCCCTGTTCGATCACCAGACACTCTATTCCATTCCATCTGCCTCTGCTTTGCACTGGGAGAAAGGCAACTCAGAGAGGGGCACTGAGAGCTCCTCCTCCATCGCATCTCGCCGTCTCCTTCCTCTCTGATGAGGAGGAGACTCCACCGGTGGTGAGGCAACCTTAGGATTAGCACTGAGCTAACCCCCCTACCAATCTTTCTTTCTTTACACTATGTTGTAACCCCCCAGATTTTGGGTGCTCTTGAGTATAAGGATCATTAGCTGCTAGACGTATGGATCGAATTGGCCCGAACCAGGATAACTGTTGTGTCTTCTCTACGTTATTCTTATGTTCCTAAGTCCACTCGAGCCACCGGAGACCCCATACTCTAACTATATATCCACCACATATACATATACATCCACACACATGCACATCTTGATTTGATTGTATGACTCAACTCTCTTTGGATCTGAGGTTTGACTTTACAATATATGTATTGCAAGTATGCTCTTTCATGCTATCTCCCTACCTATGAACTCCACATAAGCTTTAGTTGTAGGAAGAGAAAGGCATAACATCATTGTTGCCTTGGTGAGGATCCATAAATACCACATATATTGAGAGATTTGAGGGTGTCATACAAAGGAAGCTCTGAGTTTTATTTTGAAAACCTACAAAAACTCTAGAATAATGGTTGAGCAAAGAACTTGAGACATAGTGCTTGACTTGATCATTCTATCTTTCAATTGCTCAAGACCCAAGTGAAGGCTAAGAAGCCTCGTGGTTGAAGGTAATATGGGTAAGTTTGAAGTCAGATCGGTTCATTCTAATCCGTAGGAGAATTCTTGTTTGAACGCATGTGTACTTTTGAGGAGTGAAAGCATCGACACAACTCCTGATCCATTTATGCTGAGTTTAGCTTTGCTAAGGGACTAGCAAAGGTTAAGCTTGGGGGAGCTTGTTGGTGGTAGTTAACAACCATTATAAACCATTAATAAAATGTGTGTAAGGGCATAAATATGATCACAAACAAAGGTCTAGGGGTTTAAACTAATAAATTCCACGAGTTTTGGTGAATCTATGATTTCTGCAGGGTTTATTTAGAAAACCATCAAGGTGGACCTAGATGTCAGAATTAATCATGCTTATCTACCGTGAAACGGACACCAGAAGGTTCCAGAGGACTCTAGAGGACACCACACCGAAGCAGGAGGCGAGACGCCACCCCCACCTATGGATTAGCCGCCCCTAGGCCCACCTGTCAGCCTTTGTGTTGTAATGTCAGTTCCCCACCACCTCCTAGGTTGCATCTACGCCGTCCTTTAAGTTGGTTTGATCTAAGGGCTCACGTTGGACTCTCTGGCCTATATATACCAGCCCTTGCCACCCCCCGAGGCATCAAGTCATTTGAGAAGACAGAAACCCTAATCATCCTTAGAGCTCCACCATATTCTAGGGCATAGCTAGTTAGTCTAGGCCTAGAGGGAGGCAAGCAAGTTTCACTTGGATTCCCAATATTGTCAAGAGTGTGGTTTGGTATAATCTTTGTACCCCCTCTCTTTTGTATCTCCATTATTTTTATATGCTTGCTACAATTGTTGTAACAACATTAGAAATCATCTCGTTTATGTTCTTCATTATAATGTTTATTTTCTACGTTGATTATATACTTAGTATAGCTAGTTTGTCATCATCTTTATGCATAAGTTTGTATAGCACTCACTCTAAGGTACCATGGGTGAGTGGTTGACATTGTGTAAGCGTGGTGCTTATACGTTGTTTACCTATGGATACACCCTATATTTTGGGCCATGTGGTAGATCGCTAACGTGACACTCCCATTGAGTCCTTTGTAGTCCACTCCCCGATGTAGGCAGCACATAGGATCTTATTTACGAAGGAAGATAAGCTCTGTCCTTACTCTTCCCTAGTAATATCCCTTATGTGTAGATATGAAGATGATCTTAGCAATGACTACTAGGTGTAATTGCACTAATCAAAGTAAGCTTTGACTTGTAATTAAGGATGACTTAGGAATTATTCCTCTAATATTCTACCTAACCATGCTAATGCAATAGAAAGGAGTACTCTGAGTGATTTATCATTATCATTGATCAATACTTATCATATATATATCTTACTCTATGACTTACCCCTGTTATGAATAGAACATTGGTTATGGTTTACTTCTCCATCAATAGTATAAGTTATCAATACATGTCCATGCTATACCTTCCCTATGGTAAAAATATAAATAACGATACCTAGAATACTCCTGGGTGAAGTGCTATAATGGTATAATTATCTGTACACTTGCAGATTCCTTTTCATTCATATATCTTTATATTCTTTCTAGTCACATGAAATAATAAAGAACTACTTAGTAGTAGAACTAAGTAGTACCAACAAGCACATCTGACATCATCATTAGGGATAACAACCTAGTACAAGTAATGCTAAGAGATGTAGGCATATAATAGGTGGCTATTTAAAACAAGTGACAAGTTAATAAATACCAACATGTACTAATTGGCTTTGCTTCATTCATGCAAAACTTCTTGAGCATGTCTTTGATGTACTTCCCTTGACTCACAAATGTACCATTCTTCAATTGCTTGATTTGAAGACCAAGGAAGTAACTCAACTCTCCAATCATGGACATCTCAAACTCATTAGCCATCATCTTCCCAAACTCTTCACAAAAGTCTTGATTGGTTGATCCAAATATGATGTCAACAACATAAATTTGCAATACAAACAAGTCCTTGCCAATCTTGGTGAAAAGAGTGGTGTCAACCTTGCCCATCATGAATCCCTTTGAGAGTAGGAAGTCCTCAAGCTCTCATACCATGCTCTAGGTGCTTGTTTCAAACCATACGAAGCATTCTTCAACTTGTACACATGGTTGGGTGTTGGCGGTGCTTAACTCATATTTTCACCCGCCAACTTTACATAAAAATCTGCTAAAATGAATACCAAACTTAGTGATAGAATTTAAATCTAACATCTTTCCACAAGTTTTGGTAAATTATCTTTTGTAGGAGGACTTATATGAAAACCATAGAAAACACATCAGAAAGGTGCAATCCAGAGAAGCGTAATGCAAAACTACACAAGGGAATAAGGAGAAGGCCAATTCTTCAAAGGGATTTGGGCCAAGCACCAACACAACTGAGGTCCAGGCCCAACCAAGAACCCACCTGCCAAAGGAGGTGGCGAGGCAGGCCACCCATGGTGCAGCCGCACCAAGGGTGCGCGCGCACCCCCATGCCACCTCTCAGGCCCACCTTTGGTAGGGCGGTAACTTTAATGCTCAGGAGGTTGGTTTGCCAAGTTTCCTAATTTACCTCACCCAAACCAACCATGAAGCACTATATAAGAAGCTACCCCCTCCATTCACAACAACACACTAAGGAGAAGAGCAAATAGCTAGAGCATGAAAAAGAGCACCACTCCAATGGGCTTAGGCCCTAGCTAGCTAGCAACATGTTAATAGGGAGAGATGTGAGGGAAGAGTATGGGAAAGAGTCGGGCTTGTCGGTGTCTCCCCGTCTTGTACCTCAATGGATACTTGTGCCTCAACGGGATTTCCCGCTAAGTGAGTATTCATGATTCTTTTGGTATAAAGTCTTTGTGTAGTTAAGCTATACTCTTACTTGTTTGCGAGTTCGTCGTCTGTCCCCGTGGCAAATGCTCTAGTAGAGGACTCCTAATAAAGACTGATGTTCCTAGCTGCCGCTAGAGTAGTAGTCGATAGCGTAGATGTGGTGTCTAGGCTAGAGGCTACCTTCGTTTGCCTCATATCCTCCAGTTGAGGGGTAAGCGGTAGGAGGTGATAGCCCTGTCTGTCCCTTGTAATCCCCCATGTTCGAGTACAACGTAGAGCTACATGCCAGCATCACCTAACAGACCAGGTGAGATCTGATGCCCGAAGTAAGCAAGTATAAAGTAGAGTGTATCTATCCTTAGACTCTAAGCAATAGGAATCCTTCTCTACCGTCATCAGCTATCCTTGTGTTGTCCTTAGATGAATTAGCTAGAAGAAATGTCTCTGTTCCCTATGGAAATACGATACCCTGAATACTTTCAGGTGAAAGCTACAACGATAATTCCGTACGCTTGCAGATTAACTTCTATAGACGTTAAGAAATACCAACATGGGCTTCTTGTCATCTTCAAAACTGGGAGGTTGCTCAACATAAACTTCTTCATTGATGTAGCCATTTAGAAATGCACTCTTGACATCTATTTGATAGAGCTTGATGTTGTGGGCACAAGCATAGGCTAGCAAGATTCTAATTTCTTCCAATCTAGCAACCAGGGCATATGTTTCTCCAAAGTCAAGACCTTTCACTTGAGTGTATCCTTGTGATTCCAATCTTGCTTTGTTTCTCACTATTATCCCATCTTGATCTTGCTTGTTGTGAAAGATCCATTTGGTTTTAATCACATTGTGTCCCTTTGGCCTATCAACTAATTTCCATACTTGATTTTTAGTGAAGTTGTTCAATTCTTCATGCATTGCATTCACCCAATCAACATCCAATAAAGCTTCATCTATCTTCTTTGGTTCAATGAATGACACAAATAAGAAATGCTCACAAAATGAAGCTAATCTTGATCTTGTTTGTACACCTCTAGAAATATCTCCAATTATAGTGTCCAATGGATGATCTCTTGCAATATGAGTTGGTTGGAGTATTGGAACTTGATTGCTTGCACTTGCTTGATCATTTGGTTGAGATGATGTACTAGCCACTTGATCTTGCACATTGTCATGAGAGCCACTTGAACTTGCTTGATTAGTGTCAAATTGCACATTTGAGTTAGAGAGCACTTGCACTTGATCATCTTCTTCATCAATCACTTGCCTAGGCCTCAATTCACCAACATCCATGTTCTTCAGGGCATTTGAAAGTTAAATGCCTCTAACATCTTACAAGTTCTCATTCTCATCTTGGAAACCCTTGGTTTCATCAAATTCAACATCATAAACTTCCTCAAGAGTACCACTTGCCAAATTCCAAGCTCTATATGCTTTGCTAGTGGTTGAGTATCCAAGCAAGAATCCTTCATCACATTTCTTATCAAACTTTCTCAATCTAGTGCCTTTCTTCAATATGTAGCATTTGCAACCAAATACCCAAAAATATGCAATGTTGGGCTTTCTACCATTCAAGAGCTCAAAGGTGTCTTCTCTTTCAATGGGTGACAATATAAGCGGTTGCTACAATAGCAAGCCATGTTGATTTCTTTGGCCCAAAAGGATTGACTCACATTGTACTCACTCAACATTGATCTTGCCATGTCATTCAAGGTTCTATTCTTTCTCTCAACAAGACCATTTGATTGTGGAGTGTACTTGGCCAAGAATTGATGTCTAATTCCAAAGTCATCACACAACTCATCAATTCTAGTGTTCTTGAACTCACTACCATTATCACTTTTAACTCTCTTGATGGTTGTTTCAAGCTCATTGTGAATGCCCATGACAAATGATTTGAATATTGCAAACACATCACTCTTGTCCACTAGAAAGAATACCCAAGTGTATCTAGTGTAATCATCCACTCTCACAAAGCCATATTTATTTCCACCGATGCTAGTGTATTGTGTTGACCCAAATAAGTCCATGTGCAATAACTCAAATACCTTGCTAGTGCTCATAGTGCTCTTCTAAGGATGGGTGTTTCTAACTTGTTTGCTGGCTTGACAAGAGCTACAAAGCTTATCCTTCTCAAACACAACATCTTTCAAGCCTCTAACCAAGTCATGCTTAACTAATCTATTTAATTATTTTATTCCAACATGATCAAGCCTTCTATGCCGTAACCAACCCATACTAGACTTAGTGAACAAGCATATTAACAATTGAGCTTCACTAGCTTTGAAATCAACCAAGTATAGGTTCTCATATCTAAACCTTTAAAGATTAAGTTAGAGCCATCTACACTTATGATCTCTACATCATCTACTTCAAATATACACTTAAATCCAAGATCACACAATTGAGCTACGGATAGCAAGTTGAAGTTCAAGCTCTTTACTAGCAACACATTGGAAATGCTCATGTCATTGGATATTATAATCTTACCAAGCCCTTTGACCTTGCCTTTGCCATTATCACCAAATGTGATACTATCATAGCCATTACTATCATTTGTATTGATTGAGTTGAACATTCTTGCATCACCAGTCATATGTTGAGTGCACCCACTATCAAGAACCTAATGCCTTCTTTTGGCTTTATAATTGACCTACAAAAGAAGATCAATTCTTTTTAGGTACCCAAATTTGCTTGAGTCCTTGAAGATTAGTCACTAAGCTCTTTAGTACCTAAATGGCTTTCTTCTTTGAGCCCACCATGGTGCACCAATAAACTTAGCATGAACACCATTGGTACTCTTAGTAAGCACATAGAAAGAATAAAGCTTAATTGAGGATACATTAGCTTGTGATCTCTTGTTCATGTATTTTGGTTCTATATGACCAACTTGCTTGCAACTAGTGCAAAACCGACCATTGTTCTTCACAAAACTAGTCTTGTGAGGAGCAAAGGCCGCCTTACCTTTCTTGGGGGTATAGCCCAATCTCTCTGTAGAGAAGCTCTTTGGCTACCCAAGTATATAAGCAAGCGATCCTGTAACACCCCTGGTGTTAAGCATGCATTAGCATTTGCAAATCATGAGCATAATCATTATTATGCATTCATAAGCATCACATGCAATATGCCTTGAAATATGCTAAGGAAACATGTATGTTGCATAGTCTTGTTTCAATAGATTGGATGCCATGTTAATGCTTGTTTTGCCATGTGTGTACCTTGTTTGATCACTTAGACAACTTAGAAGTGTTTAGGATGCAAATTGGAGCAAAGTTTATATTCAAAGTTTTCTCAAATTTTGCTTTTAAAAATAATCTTCCAAAATAGAGTTTTTAATTTAAATTGACTTTAAATCTATAGTTCAAAATCTATTTGGATTTTGGCCTTACTCTTTTTGGCAAAGTTGAAGATCATAAAATTTTGAACAACTTTTGTTTTTACAGCAAATCTTGAAACTACTTT
The DNA here is from genome assembly GCA_904845875.1 of Miscanthus lutarioriparius. NCBI lineage: Eukaryota > Viridiplantae > Streptophyta > Magnoliopsida > Poales > Poaceae > Miscanthus > Miscanthus lutarioriparius. Next base: position 92,312,995 of record CAJGYO010000006.1, read on the forward strand.
GAAATTACTCAAAATGGAATTTTAGTGCTGCAGTATTCGAAAAATATAAAGAAAATCAAATTCATTTTTATTAACGGGCCGCACGCCTCCCTTACGGCCTAGCCAGGCAAGCCAGCCCGGCCTGCCTATGCGCCCCGCCCCGCTCCCTCACGCCTTGCCCGCGTGCCATGGCCGACCGACGCCAGGCTGCAGCCGTCGCGTGCCGGCGACGGCATACGGGTGGCACCCCAGCGGCCCCGCAACGCCATGCAGCGCCCGCCTTAACCCACTCCTCCCCACTCACTCCTCCACTTCGCCAGCAGCAGCGCAGCAGCACAGAGCAGCTGCAACACTCGCACATGAGCCCCACCATGCGATTACCGCCGCCCGCGAGCTCGCCTTCGCCTCTCCACCGCGCCTGAGCCTGCTAGCTCGCGCTTGAGCTCCGTCTCGACGTAGCGCACCTCCCGTGCCACCGTCTCGCCAAGGTAGTGACCCATGCCACCGTGCATTCCTCATCAGAGGTCCGCCTCCCTCGCCAAAGCTTGCTGCTCTCGTCGGCAGCTCCTCCCGCTACCCTTCTTTCTCAGTTTTCGAGCGCGTCAGCATCACCGCCATCTCGCGAACCTCGTGAGCGCCTCCCCATGCCTTGCTGTGGCTGGGAAGGGCCAGCGCGCCACCGTGCAGCGCCGTCGTGCTGCCATGCGCGTCGGCAAGCTCACTCCTGAGCTCCTTCGGCGCCATCTGCTGGTGCATCGATTCTGCCTTATCGCGGGGAAGCCGCTGGTGGTGACCCCACTGCCAGCGAGCACACCAACGACGATAACCGGCCGGTCAGCGCCGCCCCTACCTCGGCTCCGGCTGACGTGTGGGGCCGGCTGACCCGCGGGGGCCCACTCGTCAGCACCTCGGCGTGGACCTGGGTGCACTGCATAGGGTGCACCCAACGTTTTAGATCCGGCGGATTTTTCAGAAATAAAGAAAATAAATTTCTAGAAATTGTATAAATGCTTTGAAAAATCATATCTTGGTGAAAATTGCTCCAAATTGGATGAGACAAATTTTGTTAGGTTTCTTGTGAGTAGATCTACAATATAAAAATATTACATGTCATTTTTGTGATACTTTTCTGTGTAGTTTTATTTAATTCTTGTAAATGCTGATTTCTTAGAAAATGCATAGTAAATAGAATATAGGTCAGAAAAATATGGTTCCAATTTTGTTGATCTATTTAGATGATGTACTTTCTGTGAAAAATATATAACATGCATGTTCTGTGGAAAAATGTGGCTATGTAATTTAGGTGCATTTAATTACTATTTCTTGTAAAATTTCTAGAGCCAAAAATATGAATAATACAAGTATGTGAAACTTTTTGTACAGTGATTCTATGCTATGTAGATCATGGGAAAATATTAAATCTATTGTTTGACACTTTTCATAGTACAAAGTATTTTCATGATTAATTATCCACCATAGCTTGTAATTTTTGTGTAGGCTGCTATACTTATCCAAATGCAATGAAATTTTACGGTAGACTACTTATTGCATGAGGAAGCTACTGTAATTTTCTTTTAATTTTCTGAGCACCAGAAGAATATGTTGCTGTTGTAGCCTTAGTTTAAAATGAAATAAAATAACCTTCTTTATGCATGATTAGTTTAATTGTGTAGCTTTGGTGTATTTTTGAAGCACCTTGACTTGCTAGTATGATTTGGTATGTTAGGGTAACCATTGTGGTGTTAGTGTAGTAGTACCTGTGTTCGTGGTTATATGGTGGTTAACGGTGCTGATCGTAGTTAGTAGTAGAAGAGAATGCAGTAGATGATAGGTGCTTATGGTATATGTTCTTGGATGATGTTGACTACCTGGTAGAAGAGATTTGCATTTACTTGGCAAAGTAGAAATGAGATTGCTCATCTACATGCAAGCATCCATGTTTCATCATACATCATTTTCATCCTATGCACAATTCTCATAGTCACACATCCATATGCATCATATAGGATCACATGAGGAAGTTCCCATAGCAGTGCCCGAGGAGCAGGCCAGGGTCGACCCGCAGGAGATCCAGGCATAGGAGGTGCCCGAGACTGAGGAGCCAGGAGAGGAACTCCCTGAGTGCGTGGACCACCAGCCTAGCTCGTTCGAAAGAGGCAAGCCCTAGAGCATTCTAAGTCTCCTACTTTATAAAGCAATTACTTTTATATAAGTTATATATATTGTTGCATTAAGTATAGGAGTTGAGTGAAACCGTTGATGCATGTATATTATATCCTTGTCTACCTTAATATATATCTTACCCTGCTAGGTCTAGGACCGAGTTAAATGCTTAGCCCTGCTTAGACCGGTAGCAGTCGATGATTTCTGGTCACCGGCAATTATAGGTGGTTACCTAGATATTTAGCTATAGATGCTATCATGGAAATAATCCAGTGTTGATGGATAATTGGAGACCGGGCGGAATGAGTAGTGGGCAACCAGACAGGGTTTTGGGGTGCTCGTAGTTTCCGCCTATGTCGGTTAAGGACCGATCGTTGCTCGTCCCTCTTGTCATGTTGAACGCATGCCTCACATTTAGCTGGCCGAATAAGTCGTTTTGACCATGAAGACAGTGGCACTATTTGGGTCAAGATCTACATGGGTGCACGTATTGGTGCTGAAGGGGGTATGATAGGGGCACGAAGAGTGAACCCAACGGTAGGTGCGTCCTGATTCCTGGTAGTCGGGCGGTCCCTGGGTACTACGGCTCCAGATTGTCCCGCGATGTTTACTAGAATAGTGTCATTGGGGACCTATAGCTCACTTGATCGGTGAGTGTGGTTTGTGTGAGGAACAAATCATCAGCTGATTAGGAATCGATTTGAATCACCATCGCTCCTGCACAGTGAGCACTTGACTCGAGCTACGGCATCGTAGTAATGATGATGGAACATGTATGGTTATGTGGACTATATTGGAAAGGCTAAACCTAAGATGGTAACTTGATGTTAATGGTTAATCAAGTGATTGCTTTAGAATAGGTGCTTACCTAGATTAATAGGTTATAAATAAGATGATGCAAAAGCATTTAAAATGGTTTATTCATGATAACTTATGCCTTTCACAAATGAGTCGAGCTAGCCCACTAAAAGAAAGCCTTGCATACTCCTTGGTGTTCGCTTTATTTCTATTTAAGTCGGGTAAGTCTGGCTAAGTACATTGTCATACTCAGGGCTTTGTTCCCATTGTTGTTGTAGATGGTCAGATGTACTATGGTTACGACATCCACTGTCTCTACCCAGCGATGGGCGACAACTAGGACCAAGGGCGTGGTCAATCCTTACATCTCATCTATTTGCTTTTGTGGGACTTGATCAGTATCTGGCACTGTATCTGAACTAAGTGTGCGTATGTGGTTTTAAAACTATTTGCTTCCGCTACCTATTATGAACTTGTTTTGTAATAACTTTATGTCCAAAACTCCGATGTATTCGAATGATGTTGCGAACTTTATGTAACATATGAATGGTGGCTACTAAACTTGTACGATCTTGGCTTGTATGTTGGATGGTTTGAAATCCTGCGTGATTTCAGAAACTACCAGTTTGTATGGTCTTAAGTACGTTAATTTATCTGCGTCGGCAGGTGATTTTCTTACTTAAGCCTGTATGAATTGGTCGGTTCTGCCATAGGTCCTCACCACCATAGGCTTTGCCTAAGGCGCGAGTGAGCTCATTAACCTCCTTCTTGAGGGTCTCATTCTCAACCACAAGTGAGGCATCACAAGTGAAACCATCACTCATAGGTGAAGTAGAAGTGGATGTGCTAGATGAGCTACAAGAAGGGTTAGCGGGAGCAACAATGATAGGCTTATAGAATGATTCATCAATTATATCACAAATTAAGCCTACATCACATGTTACAACATGCTCTTTCTCATTTTGCTCATCAAGTAGAGAGGAATGAGCTTTTTCAAACTTCTTGTGAGCCTTGCCAAGCTTCTCATGGGTTTCCTCTAGCCTCTCATGAGATGCATTGAGCTCATCAAAGGCTTGCTTAAGGGCTTTTAGTTCCTTATGCAAGTCTTTGCATTCCCTTCTCTTAATATCAAAATGTTCCTTAGCATCATCTAACATGTCAAGTAGTTCATCCTTAGTTGGTTCATCATCATTATCACTTACACTTTCATTATCATGTTCCTCATCACATCCATCATCACAAATTTATACCTTAGTGGCCTTAGACATGAAGCATAATGGAGTGTCAAAGAGAGAAGGCTTCTCATTGATAGCAATGCTTGCAAGAGCCTTCTTCTTGGTGGTCTTGTCATCATCACTATCATCATCATCACTTGAGGAAGCATCACTATCCCAAGTGACTACATATGAACCACCCTTCTTCTTCTTCTTGAAGTTCATCTTGTCCTTCTTCTCCTTCTTCTCGTCCTTGTCCTTCTTCTTGCTCTTCTTGTCATCATCATCATTGTCGCTATTGTATGGGCATTGAGCAACAAGATGGTCCTTGCTTCCACACTTGAAGCATCTTCTTGACTCTTCCTTATTCTTGGATGAAGACTTCTTCCTTCTAGCATGGTAGCCCTTCTTTACCATGAACTTACCAAATCTCTTCACAAAGAGAGCCATCTTCTCATCATCCATCTCATTAAAGCTCAAATCTTCATCTTCACTTGATGATTCTTGCTTTGCCTTGCCCTTTGATGATGGTTTGGCTTTGAATGCCACACTCTTCTTATTCTCATCCTTCTTCTCATCTTTCTTCTCCTTTTCTTCCTTCTCATTGTCATCTCTATATGTGTTATCGGTCATCACATCTTCCAACACTTGGTTTGGTGTCATGGTGTCCAAACCACTTCTCACTAGAATAGTGACCAACATGCCAAATCTTGAAGGTAAGCATCTCAAGAACTTGTGGGAGAAGTCCTTGTCTTTCACCTCTTCTCCAAGTTCTTTGAGATCATTGACAAGCACTTGAAACCTATGTAACATCTCTGGCACACTCTCATCTTCCTTCACCTTGAAGCTAGCAAACTTTTCCTTGAGAATGTATGCCTTTGCACCCTTCACCGCTTTTGTGCCCTCAAATTACTCCTCCAACTTCCTCCATGCCTCATGTGCCATCTCAATGTTCTTGATTTGCTCAAATGTTCTCTCGTTCAATGCTTCATGAATAGCACTAAGAGCAATATCATTGTTTTGGAGCAATACTTCTTCGGCCGCAGTGGGAGCTTCCGCATTGGTAACCTCAATCTTGGTCTCCACCACCTTCCACACCTTTCTATTGATTGACTTGATATAGGTGGTCATCTTATCCTTCTAATAAGGATAATTGGAGCCATCAAATTAGGGTGGCTTCTTGGTGTTATTGATTTAAGCCATTTTGACACCGAAGGTTGTTAAGCCTTAAATCAAGGTGACCATAGCTCTGATACCACTTGAAAGCACTATTATAGATTAACTTATCACTATCGCCACTTTCACTGCCGTAGCAATAGAGGCGACTATGTTTTACTTCCACCACCAGTTGGACCGATAGTGAGGCCTCCTAATGAAGGAAATCGGCAGTTGAGACTTCTACCACCGACAGGTTAATAGTAGATGCGGCAGTGGTATTTTCTCCATCGCATGAAAAGCCGAGCCAACTGGATAGGCGTTCTGGTCGTCGGCCCTACACGACCATTTGGTCTACCGACGGTAGCAAATTCAGTGTGAGTTATTTTTTCATTTCCCAACTACCCACAACACAGTTGCATCACCATTCCACTTCTCCATCTTCAAGGTTGGCACATTGTTCCTCTCTCCATTACACGCCTCGTGCCACACCGCTGCCACCTCTCGCACGGCTGGCGCATTGTTCCTCTTGTAATTTGGGTGAACCATTGCATGCCTCGCGCCATGACATCGCCAGATCCAAAGGCAAGGGTATGCTTTCACACTTCATTGGTGGATCTTTGTTAGATTGTTTTCCTCTTTAGTAATCTCATTACTAAGGAAGCTCTCATCCTACTGCACTATGATGATCGTAGGCTCTTTGAAATGGAGGCGGCCCCCAACAACAGGAACGCACAGGCCAGCCTCACAGCGGATCTTGTTATGGAGATCCTCCACCGCCTCCCCGCTCGCTCCTTGTTCTCCTACAAATGTATCTATCGCTCCTGGAACCACCTCATCTCCGACAACTATAAGGTGCTGCCCTAGACTGTGGCTGGCTTCTTCTACGACAGTGAGAATGGCAATCAAAACTTCATCAACATCTCTAGTGTATGCCCCCTTCTTCAAATTCTTGCCCTTCAACCCTGACAATATAGCAGTCTCAGATTGCTGCAATGGCCTCATCATATGCTGGTGCCTTGGGGCTGATGGATATCACTATGTCGTCTACAATCCAATGACCTAGAAGTTTAATATATTGCCGCCTAGAACCCATGATGTTGGCCATTCTATTGGTGAGGCTCGCTTGGGGTTCGATGCGACAGCCTCCTCGTACTTCCATGTGATTGAGTATGTGGATGTTGATGGTTTATGCACAGGTGTGGAGATCTACTCATCTAAAACAGTAGCATGGATCTATAAGGAATCTGAATGGGGTGAGGATACTGATGTAATATTTTACAGACAACCAAGTGTGTTTCTTAATGGTTGTCTGCACATTATGGGACACTCTGGCAAGTACTCCATGATACTTGCTGTGGATATAGAGGAAAACACATGGAGGCAAATTGATAGGCCTAGTGGTCTTCAACACTCCATGCATCAAGCTTAGGGTCACTTGTGTGTATGTACTGTTGCTGGTCCCAATGATTCCAAGCTTTCAATCTAGATTCTTGAAGACTATGGTACTAATAATTGGACATTAAAGCATACGGTCAGCACGCGGATCCTGTTTGGAAGGATTGATATTAGATTTTGTTTCATGGATTGGGTTGCCGAGTACACAGTGATTACAGTTCATCTAGAATGGAATACGATTTTCTTTGCTGGGGAGGATGGAACAATCATCACATATGACATGGACCATAGAAGAGTTCATGCCATCCCTGCCCGTGTCTTTTGGTATGTTAGACGTAGCATTAAAAAAGAGTTCAACTGCAGACCATTCTATCTTCCTTATGTTCCCTTGTTCTTGGAATCATTAGCAGAGCAGTAAATAAAGCTACATTTGATGTATCTCTCTGTCGTGCATTTTAAATGGACCTTGCTTTGACTATGGACATGTTAATTTCCTCAATGATGGATGTTGTCATTATTTAAGCTAAACTAGTGTGCCATCTTTGTTTTATTTGCAAATTGAATTATTTATTTGGTGCACACATGCGTTATGGTGGTGTTACAATAATATTTCAACACCAATGGCTCCTCTGCTTAGCTTTTAATAGAGGGACGTGGTCACGTGTACTGTCTTCTGCTTGGCTTTTAATTTAATTCCTCATAAAAATATGTGACGTGAGACTTGATCAGATGAACTCTATTATGCAATGAATATGGAATTAGACATCAATTCTCGGTGGCGTGATAGCTCCCATCACTGTTTCAAATGCTGATTCAGCATTAGTAGCACGAAGAGTACTGTAGTAGAACACTTATATTGATTTACATAGTAGTTTGCTAACTAATTCGTAGTAGAACACTTATATATTGAATTACGGAGTACTGTAGTAGAACACTTATATTGAAGAGTACTTAGTACAACACTTATACAAAAAATCAAAACCTAACTAACAATTCACTCTCGCATGTAAAGAGTGAATTAGTTTCCTATTCCAATTGCCTTTTCGAACAAAATAATTTTGCGGCGAAGCCTATAGTCCTTGTTGGAAAACAGAGTCCTTTCATCCCATCCTTTTGGAATGCCACAGTCTTCGCCTGCGCACGAAAGATCGCCGCGTACCTGTGCCAGCGATGGAGGCGGCCACTTGTTGCGCCATGACATCATTTCGTGGATCACTTTCATGGCCATCTCACGGCATAGCCGACACCCCTTGTTGCTTAGCCGCCTACTCATTGGTTCGCCGTCACCACCGCGATACTTCCTCGCCCTCGACCCGTCTTATGTACCGCCTCGCAATGTTGTTGTCGCCGGCATCACCATTGCGCCTATAGAGGAATATGGTGACCAGATAGGCCACCACATTGTGCCCGCCATCGGTGGCATGGGTGAGATTGTCGAGGCATGGCCAGGGGCTATGATTTTCCATGAATACGGGTTTGTATCCCGGTGAGCAAGCAAGCCTCTGGGTTGTCGACTTGGGTCAGTCTAGCAAGGAGGGCAAAGTAATTGATGAGGTCGTTCAACGACCTCGCCCCATGTAACAGAACCGACCAATTTATAAGATCACAAGTACGAAAAACACCTGCCAAAGCAGTTGAATTAGCATACTTGAACCCATATAAACCCGGTAGTTCGTAAAATCATGAAGGATTTCAAACTTTTCCACAACTCATCCAAGATCGTTCATAGTTTAGCATCCACAGTTCACATGTTACATAAATTCACACATAGTCTAAATACATTGGAGTTTAAACATATAGTTATTACAATACCAAGTTCACAATTAGGTAGCGGAAGCAAATAGTTCAATCCACGACCACACACACTTAGTTCGAATATAGTGCTAGTTCATGATCCGGTTCGAACAAAAGCAGGTGGATAAGACATATGGAATGACCACACCCATGGTCTAGTTGTCTCCCATATCAGGGTAGAGACAGTTGATGTAATAGCCATAGTATATCTGACTATCTACAACAATAAATGGGAATAAAGCCCTGACTACAAGAAGATACTCAGCTAGACTTACCCGCCATGAACTAAAAATAAATTGACACCAAGGAGTATGCAAGGCTTTATCTCAGTGGACGAGCTGGACTTATTTTTTTTGCGAAAAAGCATAAGTTATCATATGTGAACCATTTTAAGTATTTTAGCAACATCTTATAATTATAACCTGAATATACTAGGTAAGCTCCTATGCTAAAGCAAACACTTGATTAATTATTATCATCAATAATCACCACATCAGGTTTAGCATTTCCAACATTATCCAAATAACCATCCTTGTGTTCCATAAACATTACTGCGATGACATAGCTCAAGTCAAGTGCTCACTATCCAAGAGCGATGGCGATTTGAATCAATTTCTAACCAGCTGGTGAAATATTCCCCACACCAACCACACTCACTCGCTAAAGTGAGCTACAGGTCACCATTGGCACTATTCCGGTAAAGTCGTGAGATCAACAGGAATCACCGTACCCAGGGGCCATCCGATTGCCAGGAATCAGGCTAACCCTACCCTTGGGCTCACTCTTCGAGCCCCTATCGTCCCCCATCCAGCTTCAATATGGTGCGCTCAGCAGGTCAATTTCTGGCTTGAATAGAGTCACTAGCTTTGTAGTCAGAACGATTTATTCGACCAGCTAAATGAGGGGCATGCGTTCAACATGACCTGAGGGACGTACAACGGTATGGTCCTTAATCAACATAGACGGAATTACTATAGTCCAAAACCCTATAAAATTCTTCCCGGTCTCCATTTATCCATCAACATTTGGTTATTTTCATGATAGCAATAAATAGCTAAAGTATCCAGGTAACCACCTATAGCTCGCAGAAATGACAAGAATCACCCGACTTCTACCGGTCTAAGCAGGGCTAAGCATTTATCTCGATCCTAGACTTAGTATAGGTGAGATGGTAAATAAGTATATATCAAGGTAGACAAGGATATATAGATCTGCAGCAACGGTTCAAAACAATTCCTAAAACTTAATGCATCAAACATAAAGGACGCAATTTAATTAGTTTCTAAACCGTAGGGAGTGAAATGCTCCGGGGCTTGCCTTTCTCAAACAAGCTTGGCTGGTGATCGGTGCACTCTGGCAGCTCCACGTCTTGCTCCTCGTCCTCGAGCACCTCCGGTGCGAGTACCTCCGGTGCGAGCACCTCCTGCTAGTTTCCCCCTTCCTGATCCTCGGGTTCCACTGCGGGTGTTTCCCCCTACGATCTTGTATGATGCATATGCATATGTGAATACGACGAATGCACATGAAATGGAAATGATAAATGATGAATATGAGTGCTTGCATATGAATGAACATTTTTACTTCTATTTTACCGAGTAGGTGCAGATCTCCTCTCTAGTTAATTTAAAACACACATCAAGCAATACTTGTATGCATACATACTAACAAGTATATACACACACAACATGACACCTATACATAACTTCAATTTGAACCAAACCAACTACACTAGCAGGTTACACATACATCAAAGGCATAGAAAAGCATCATGCATGTTCAAGATTAAATCATTTAAGCCTTATTTAGCATTTATTAACACAAGGGTATAACAGAGCTAATACTTTCTAGTGCTAAAAAATTCTAAGAAAATTACAGAAGCTTAAGCATGTTCACTGAGTCTACCATAAAAATTTCAGGTCAAAATGATGAGTATATCATCCTACACAAAAAGGCAAAAACCAAGGCATGCATGCACATGCACATACTTTGTACTATGAAAAGTATCAAACAATAGATTTACTATTTTTCTTGCTTACTTCTTAGCATAAGAGCAGTGTAGAAAAATTACTAAGCATTATTCCTCCTATTTTATTTTCTACTAATTTTACAAAAAGCAAGCATTTATTACTCTTAATTTATAAACCCAATTTCTTCCACAAACATACTAGAGGATATATTTTTCATAGCATCTACATGACATCACTAGATCAACAAAACAAGAACCATATTTTTCTAACATTCACAGAATTAGATATGCATTTTCAAAGTTTACATGCATTTAAAGAATTAAATAAAGCCCTATATAAAAGTATCTCAAAATTGATATAATATATTTTTAACAGATAGATCTACTCAAGAGAAACACAACAAAATTTGTTTCACCAATTTTGGAGCCCTGGGTCAAAAGATATGCATTTTATAAGCATTTTCATCATTTCTGGAAAATCCTTTTCTTTAAAAATGAAAACCTAATCGCTAAGTGCACCCCAGATCTGGCACCAGGCGCTGCAGCTGGGCCCCGAGGCCAACCAGACCCCATCGGTCAGCCACAGCAAAGTAGGGGTGGGACTCCGTCGGCCGGAGTTCATCGGCGACGAGCTCTCCGGCGGTGCAGCTGGCACCAGTGGCCTCCCCACAACGGCGTGAGCATGGTGGGCTAGAAAACGGCAACGGGGATGGGCACTAGCCACGACGATGAGCGATGTCAGTGAGCGGTGGTGCGGCATGGCGGCAGCCACGCTGGCTCGGGCCACGGCGAGACGCGATGACCTGTGCGCGAGAACCCTCGCACCAAGGCAAACCCGGTGCGCAAGAAAAAGGAGGGAAAGGAGGAGCGGAGCGGATCGCCGGTGTGGGCACAAGCTCCGACGAGCTCAGCCATGGTGGGCGATGGAGAAAACCAAACGATTTGGCCTCTTACCTTGCCGATAACCGCGGCGGGTGGCACGGCGAGGACAAGCGGGCGATGGTGGAGGCGAGGACGCAAGCTAATGGCGAAGAAGCGGAGCTCTACAGTGGGCAATGGCGCAACGGTGCTCATGGCTCTGGCTTTGGCCGCTACTTGCATTGCTGCTGCTGGCGAGAGGGAGTGGAATGGATTGGAGTTTCGAGTGTGGGGAGTAGAGGCACGACGCGGTGCCCTAAGGTATGGTTAGGACGGTCGGTCACCGCCCCTGTCCGTCGGTCGCTGGCGGCCACGCGGCGCTCAGCCGATGGAGCAAGGCGGGGAGCGGTCGGGAACGTGGAAGCGGGGCGCGAGCGGGTGCATGGCAAGGGCTCGGCCTAGTGGGTCGGCCTGCTAGGGGGCGCTGATCTTTTCTTTTCTTTTTCCTTTTTCTTTTCTAATAAATAGCAAAAAATGCAATTTTGAGCATTTTCAAATCATTTTCAAGCCAAGGTCCGAAAACAAAAGTTGTAGCTTTTGAAGAGAGGAACATTTCATGTAAAAGAGTCAAAGTCAAATTCTAAACAAATTTTGAATTACACACATCAAACCAATTTAATTCCAAAAATCCATTTTAGGTTAATATTAATTAGGAGCTTAATTAAGCAAAATGACCAACAACAACATTGCTCCAAATTGGATCCTAATTATGTCTAAGTTGTTTTAGTGGCCAAACTCCAAGCACTTGTACTACTTAACCAAGATCATAAGCATATGTGACTTAAATCAAACAAAACAAGCATTACATGAAATGATAATGCATAAATGATGCTTATGCTCATGATTGCAATGCAAATGCATGCTTAACACCAGGGGTGTTATAGCCCTTCCCCCTTATAAAAATCTTGTCCTAAGATTTGAGTTACTAACCATTGTTTATAAAAATTGGAGTAAACCTCACGTAGATAGGTATCCATTTCCCAAGTTGCATCTCTCTCATCATGATGACTCCACAACACCTTGTAGATCTTCACCACTCGATTCTGAGTCACTCTATCTTTGCTATCCATGATTTGGACGAGTTGTTCTTGATACACTAAGTCTGATCCGATCTTGATACCCTGTGTTTCAACTCTTTCCTCAGGAATGCGTAAGCACTTCTTCAGTTTTGACACATGGAAAACTAGAAAGATAGTACTCATTTCTTCAGGCAACTGCAATTTATGAGCCACTTCTCCTCTCCTTTCTAGAATTTTATACGGTCCAACGTATCTAGGGGAAAGCTTTCTTTTTACTCTAAACCTTTGCACACCTTTCATCGGTGAAACTTTCAGGTAGACATGGTCACCAACCTCGAAAACAAGTGGCCTTCTTCTCTTATCAGCATAACTTTTCTAATGGGACTGTGTGGCTTTCATGTGTTGTTGAATGATTCAGACTCGATCTTTAGCTTCCTTAACAAAGTCAATGCCATAGCACCTCCTTTCTCTAGGCTCGACCCAATTCAACAGTGTTCTGCACTTTCTGCCATACAAGGCTTCAAATGGAGCCATCTTAATACACAAGCTCTCAACATGTCTTCCCATGAACCCTCGGAAGATAACACGCAAGCTCTCAACATGTCTTCCAACACTTGGTTGACTCTCTTAGTATGACCTGAAGTTTGAGGATGATGTACTACGAACCAAACTGGTACCCAAACCTTTCTGCAAGTGCTCCCAAAAGTGAGCTGTGAATTAAGACCCTCTGTCAGACACAATGGTTTTTGGCACACCATGCAGTCAAACAATTTCTGCAATGTATCGGTCAGCATATTGAGGTGGTCGATACTTGGTTTTGACAGGTAGGAAGTGAGCTGACTTGGTAAGACGATCAATAATTACCCATATCAAGTCATTTCCTTTTTGAGTGGTGGGAAGCCTAGTGATGAAATCCATGCTTATGTTTTCCCATTTCCAATCAGGAACCGATAAAGGTTGTAGCAAACTGGCGGGTTTCATATGAATGGCCTTGACTTTGCAGCACATATCACATCTAGCAACATAAGCTACAATCTCTTTCTTCATTTTTGTCCACCAAAAATGAGGTCTCAAATCTTGATACATCTTGCTACTTCCTGGATGGATGGATAGCTTAGAAAGATGAGCTTCATCTATGATTTGATTTTTGAGTTCTCTTTTCTTGGGTACCACAAGACAATAATTAAACCATAGCACACCTTGCTCATCTACTCTAAAATGCTTAGTTGGCTCCTTTTGCATTTTCTCCTTGATATAAAACACTCCCTTATCCTTTTTCTTGCCTTCTATGATCTTACTTTCAAGAGAGCAACTAATTTGAATATTATGCAGCACTTTAGAATGCATCAGGTTGAACCCATCTTCAAACAACGGTTGCAAGACATTGCAATGTGACTTCCTACTCAAGGCATCTGCCACTACGTTTGCCTTGCCTAGATGATAGTGCACTTGTAAGTTATAGTCCTTGATCAACTCTAGCCATCTTCTCTACCTCATATTCAACTTAGGTTGGGTGAAGATGTACTTGAGACTCTTATGATCCATATAGATATTGCACACATTTCCAAGCAAGTGGTGTCTCTAAATCTTCAAAGCATGCACAACTACAGCAAGCTCCAAATCATGTGTTGGGTAATTGACCTCATGCTTTCTCAATTGGCGTGATGCATAAGCAATCACCCATCCTTCTTGCATAAGGACATAGCCCAAACCAGTTTTAGACACATCACAAAACACATCAAAAGGTTTCTCTATATCCGGTTGCGCTAGAATAGGAGCAGTGGTTAGCAATTTTCGTAAGGTACAAAAAGCTGCTTCACACTCCTTTGTCCAAATAAACTTCTGATCTTTCTATAGCAAACTAGTCATAGGCTTGGCAATCTTACAGAAATCTGGTATGAAACGACAATAGTATCCAGCCAAACCAAGAAAACTCCGAACCTCATGGACTGTAGTCAGCGCCTTCCAATCCATAACCTCTTGCACTTTAGTTGGGATCCACTAAAATTCCATTTTCAGAAAAGACATGACCAAGGAAAGGAACTTTCTTGAGCTAGAACTCACACTTGCTGAACTTAGCATATAACTTATGCTCTTTAAGCCTGGTCAAGACAATCCTCAAGTGCTCTGCATGATCCTCTTCATTTTTGAATAGATCATAATATCATCAAGGAATACAACCACAAACTTGTCCAATTCTAGCATAAAGACCAAATTCATCAGATACATGAAGTATGTAGGAGCATTCATCAAGCCGAACAACATGACTAGATACTCATACAACCCATATTAGGTAGAAAAAGCAGTCTTAGGTATATCCTACGGCCTAATCTTGATCTGATGATAACCTGACCTTAAATCTATCTTAGAAAACACCTTGGCCTTTGACAGTTGGTCAAACAAGATGTCAATACGAGGTAAAGGGTACTTGTTCTTAATTTTCACAACATTAAGTGGCCTGTAGTCCACGCACATCCACAAAGATTGATCCTTCTTTTTCATGAATAGTGCAGGACAACCCTACTCAGACAAACTTGGTCGAATGAGACCCTTGTCCAATAGCTCCTTCAATTGAATCTTCAATTTTGCTAACTCATTGGGTGGCATCCGATAAGGCCTTCTTGAAATCAGTGCAGTCCCGGGTACTAACTCAATAGCAAACTCAACATCCCTATCGGGTGGAAGACCAGGTAGTTCATCAGGAAACACACCTGGAAACTCACATACTACAGGAATCTCATGAAGAGGGGTAACTTGAGTAGCACATGACATACTTGCAAGGTCTATTCTTCGAGGCAATGGCACTTGAAAAGTACCCTCGCCCTAGGGATCCTTGAGGGAAAGGATTCTATTTCCGGCATCAATAATAACACCCCAATCCTTCATCCAATTCATTTCCATGATCACATCCAAAACTAAACTGGGCATGACTATCAAGTTTACTCAAAACCACTTGTCTCCTATATCCAGGGTTGCCCATTGAACCATCTGATTAGTCAATAAATCAGCCCCAACTGAACTTATCTGATACCCATACTCCAACCTTTTGATCATGCTTTCGTGCAAATGCTTGACTTATGAATGAATGTGATGATCCAGAATCAAACAAAAAATAGCAGGGTGTTGGTTAATAGAAAACATACTGGCAGTCACGGGCTCTCCTTTAGGAATCTCATCAATGGTGGTGTAGTGGACATGAGCTGGACAATTGTTCTGCTTCTTCTTGGGATATGGGCAAAACTTAGCAAAGTGCCTAGGTTAATTGCAGTTGTACAATGGTCCCCTCACCGGAGCACTAGCTCTAGCTGAGCTGCCCTGTCTTGCCTTTTCCTAGGGCACTACAACCTTGAAAGCTTTCTGATTCCTCTGCTATGGTTGAGTGTTCTAATTTCTCCTCTGAGGTGTCCTAAACCTTGCACCTGGTGCGGGCGGACGATACAGAGGACAACTTGCCATAGGAGCTCTTGCCTGTGAAGGACCTGACTCAAAAGCTCTCTTGTGGTTCTTGGATGCAGTATAGAGGTTGTTGTTGTTCTCTTGGGTCAGGCAGTCACTGATGAAGTCATTGAACATGATCCTGGTAGAAGTACCCATAGACTTCAACATCATGGGGCTAAGACCTCTCTTGAAACTTGCATTCTTCTTAGCATCCGTGTTGACAAACTCTGGAGCATAGCGAGAAAGATTGTTGAAAGCGTGCAGATACTCCGTTGTAGACCTGGTGCCTTGAGTGAGCCTCATAAACTCAGCTACCTTCATTGCCATTAGCCTAGGTGGAATATAATTCCCACGAAAGGTAGTAGTGAACTGCTCCCAGGTGATATGAGCATTTGCAGGAAAAGTGGTTCGGTGATGAGACCACCATATCCCTGCTGGTCCATGCAACTGGTGGGAAGCATACTCCGTCTTCAGTGTTTTGGTCAACCTCAGCAAGCGGAACTTCTGTTCCATGGTGTTGATCCATTCATCAGCTTCTAAAGGTTCTATAGCTTCTTTGAATATTGGTGGCTTGGTGTCCATGAAATCATTGAATGTACTATATTGGTTCACTTCATGACCGCCTCGGTTCAGCCCATGGCGGGTGTTGTCAGTGATGTTGCGCAAGTCCGCTTCCATATTTTGCTACATGGCCTCCATATTGCGTTGACTTCCTAGAAACTATGCGAAGAACTGCTCTATGGTGTATGGGGGAGGAGGAGGTGGTGGCGGGTTGTGATCCTCATTTCCAGCACCACTACCACCTGCCCCAGTGCCACTAACAGCAGAACAACGAGTATCCACCATCTGCATATTTTAGTTACAAGTAATTATTAGGTGATGTTGTAATATTTTTAGGTGAATGTAGAATTATGCCGTATTGAATTCACTAGAGAGAATAAATTCATATAATAAAATAGAGGCACAATAATTCAATTCCACAACACAACATCACTAATTAGATTACTTAATGGCGTCGCATCACGTTCGCATACAAACCAAAATTGCCAGTATACATACACTAGACTATTTAGGCATTTGGATATCACCACACATGGATCATCCAAGGTTCCAACATTACATCAGAGTCTTAACCGCATACTTAAGGTTACATGCCATACATGAAAAGATCACAAAAGAAACACCTAGTAACTAGAGAAGCATCTAACTAGCCTACTCCTCATGGTCGCTGTCCATGCTTGAGATGTTGCCACCTTCATTATCACCCTCATCAACCTCCATCTCGGGCTCCTCCTCATGGTCCTCATCCATCTCCACACCGTCATCAGCTAGGATGACACCGGGTTCCATCTCAGCGGCGCTAGGAGGAACCAAAGGGTGGAGCTGATTGTGCAACTGATGCACCTCCTCATGCAGGTTGTCATTGTAGTCCTCTGCATTCACCAACTGCTACTTGAGCTCAACCTATCGAGCCCCTAGGACATCCTCCACGTGCCAGGCTTCATTCCTCTGATGTAGCACATGGATAAGCAAGCATTCATAGTTCCTGTGTGCAAGGGTCAGGCGCTCCTTTTGCTCCCATAGGGCAAGGATATCCTGCATTACCACCTCATCCCTATGGTGGGCCTGATCCCTCTCTAGAGTCATCTGTGCTAGCTCTGCCTAAAGCCTCAACATCTCGCTGCTATGGTCACGCTGTACCTAATGCTTCTCATCAAGAGCTTGGCCAAGCGAACCAGCCAGGCACCCAAAGCTACGCTCTAAGCTAGCGTAGGTCTTCATCATAGCGAACATAGCACTCATCGATGCGTTGTCACTGGGCTGACACTCATCATGTCCTCTCTCTAGAGCCTTCCCCTCAGGCTAAACCCACACAACAGTGTAGGGATCACCCCTAGGAAAAACCCCAGCAACTGCACGAGCAAGCTCCTCTAGAAACCTCTCCATGATGTCACGTAGCACTGCAAAAGCTGCTCTACTAGCACCTTCCTCTGGAGTCCTGCCCTTGGACCCAAAGGACCAACCACCCCAGTTGGGATCATCTCCTCTAGCTGGAACAACGGCATCCACATAGACCAATGTCCCATCTCCCAACTACTCTCTGTTCCAATAGTAGCAGAGCTCCTTTCCTTCTGGGTACCCCATAGAGCTGAGCACCCTCCACAGCAAGGTAGGCATGCCAAACTCCCCCAAGAACTTGCTCTTGCAACGTGGCTCCCTGGGGGCAAGCTGGTGATAGGGAGCCCTACCCCTAGCGGACTTGCGAGCGGTGAGCTTCGTACGAATATTAAGTTGTCATTTTTATCAAAATGAGATAATCAATTCATAGGGGAGGAACAATGCAATGAAATGAGATGAACATATAATCATGATGCATGCACGTTCCATACGTTCTCACAATCTTAGGAAAATAAATAAATTATAATGATATAGACGGTGGCATACAAGCGTTCTCTCATATATACGAAACTAGTTTGGGCTACACGTTTGCGCTGTTAGTGCACCTGTAGAAAATTTGTTTTAGCCCAGACCCCACAGTATGTATATAATGCATTGCGGAAATTAAAATCTACGCACCCCAACATGTGCATATTCCCAAACATACATACATGTAGTGCATACTACCCGAACCATCATCCTATTGATGGCACCGTCTCAACGGATGGCACAACCCACACATGAGGCACCTTCACATAAACATGTGTGTAACATGTAAATAATCCAGCACCATATAAGCACTCCCCTAGACCAGCTGTGTGTCCGATCACGCTCTCACAACTCACACTTACTAGAGCGTAGAGGCAAATTGATCCATACATTACCATCCAAACGAATGGCACCCATACAATAGCACGCCGTATGAGCAACGAAATAGGAATATGATGCAAGAACCCCCCAAGTCAGTACTTAAATAAGCCACCTAGAATCCTTAACTAGGCATAAAGGATATGACCACTGGCACACTCTTAAGTTTTAAATCAGAGATTTAACCTATGTATAACTATAAGTTGGCAATCAGTTTCGTAAAACAAAACCCTATTGTTTCAAATACACATATAAACAGTAGCATGCTAAACCGTGCTTCGATGCTAGCTGTAACAGAACCAACCAATTTATAAGAGCACAAGTACGAAAAACACCTGCCAAAGCAGTTGAATTAGCATACTTGAACCCATATAATCCCGATGGTCCATTAAATCACAAAGGATTTCAAACTTTTCCACAACTCAGCCAAGATCGTACATAGTTCAGCATCCACAGTTCACATGTTACATAAATTCACACATAGTCTTAATACATCGGAGTTTAAACATAGACTTATTATAATACCAAGTTCACAATTAGGTAGCGGAAGCAAATAGTTCAATCCACGCCCACACACATTTAGTTCGAATATAGTGCCAGTTCATGATCTGGTCCGACAAAAGTAGGTGGATAAGACATGGAATGACCATGCCCATGGTCTAGTTGTCTCCCAAAGCAGGGTAGAGACAGTTGATGCAATAGCCATAGTATATCTAACCATCTACAACAACAAATAGGAATAAAGCCCTGAGTACGAGAAGGTACTCAACTAGACTTACCCGCCATGAACTAAAAATAAATTGACACCAAGGAGTATGCAAGGCTTTATCTCAGTGGACTAGCTGGACTCATTTTTTGCGAAAAAGCATAAGTTACCATATGTGAAATATTTTAAGTATTTTAGCAATAGCTTATAATTATAACCTGAATATACTAGGTAAGCACCTATGCTAAAGCAAACACTTGATTAATTATTATCATCAATAATCACCACATCAGGTTTAGCATTTCCAACATTATCCAAATAACCATCCTTGTGTTCCATAAACATTACTGCGATGACATAGCTCAAGTCAAGTGCTCACTATCCAAGAGCGATGGCGATTCGAATCAATTTCTAACCAGCTAGTGAAATATTCCCCACACCAACCACACTCACTCGCTATAGTGAGCTACATGTCACCATTGGCACTATTCTGGTAAAGTCGTGAGATCAAAAGGAACCACCGTACCTAGGGGCCATCTGACTGCCAGGAATCAGGCTAACCCTGCCCTTGGGCTCACTCTTCGCGCCCCTGTCATCCCCCATCTAACTTAAATTCGGTGCGCTCAGCAGGTCAATTTCTAGCCCGAATAGAGTCACTAGCTTTGTAGTCAGAATGATTTATTCGGCCAGCTAAATGAGGGGCATGCATTCAACATGACCTAAGGGACGTACAATGGTACGGTCCTTAACCGACACATACAGAATTACTATAGTCCAAAACCCTATAAAATTCTTCCCGGTCTCCATTTATCCATCAACACTTGGTTATTTTCATGATAGCAATAAATAGCTAAAGTATCCAGGTAACCATCTATAGCTCGCAGATGACAGGAATCACCCGACTTCTACCAGTCTAAGCAGGGCTAAGCATTTATCTCGATCCTAGACTTAGTATAGGTGAGAGGGTAAATAAGTATATATCAAGGTAGACAAGGATATATAGATCTGCAGCAATGGTTCAAAACAATTCCTAAAACTTAATGCATCAAACATAAAGGACGCAATTTAATTAGTTTCTAAACCGTAGGGAGTGAAATGCTCTGGGGCTTGCTTTTCTCGAACGAGCTAGGCTGGTGATCGGTGCACTCTGGCAGCTCCACGTCTTGCTCCTCGTCCTCGAGCACCTCCGGTGCGAGTACCTCCGGTGCGAGCACCTCCTGCTGGTTTCCCCCTTCCTGATCCTCGGGTTCCACTGTGGGTGTTTCCCCCTACGATCTTGTATGATGCATATGCATATGTGAATACGACGAATGCACATGAAATGGAAATGATAAATGATGAATAAGAGTGCTTGCATATGAATGAACATTTTTACTTCTATTTTACCGAGTAGGTGCAGATCTCCTCTCTAGTTAATTTAAAAAACACATCAAGCAATACATGTATGCATACATAATAACAAGTATATACACACACAACATGACACCTATACATAACTTCAATTTGAACCAAACCAACTACACCAGAGGTTACACAAACATCAAAGGCATAGAAAAACATCATGCATGTTCAAGATTAAATCATTTAAGACTTATTTAGCATTTATTAACACAAGGGTATAACAGAGCTAATACTTTCTAGTGCTCAAAAAATTCTGAGAAAATTACAGAAGCTTAAGCATGTTCACTGAGTCTACCATAAAAATTTCAGGTCAAAATGATGAGTATATCATCCTACACAAAAAGGCAAAAACCAAGGCATACATGCACATGCACATACTTTCTACTATGAAAAGTATCAAACAATAGATTTACTATTTTTCTTGCTTACTTCTTAGCACAAGAGCAGTGTAGAAAAATTACTAAGCATATATTCCTCATATTTTATTTTCTACTAATTTTACAAAAAGCAAGCATTTATTACACTTAATTTATAAACCAAATTTCTTCCACAAACATACTAGAGGATATATTTTTCATAGCATCTACATGACATCACTAGATCAACAAAACAAGAACCATATTTTTCTGACATTCACAGAATTAGATATGCATTTTCAAAGTTTACATGCATTTAAAGAATTAAATAAAGCCCTATATAAAAGTATCTCAAAATTGACATAATATATTTTTAACAGATAGATCTACTCAAGAGAAACACAAGAAAATTTGCTTCACCAATTTTGGAGCCCTGGGTCAAAAGATATGCATTTTATAAGCATTTTCATCATTTCTGGAAAATCCTTTTCTTTAAAAATGAAAACCTAATCGCTAAGTGCACCCCAGATCTGGCACCAGGCGCTGCAGCTAGGCCCCTTGGCCAACTGGACCCCATCGGTTAGCCACAGCAAAGCAGGGGCGGGACTCCGCCTGCCGCAGTTCGCCGGCGACGAGCTCTCCGGTGGTGCAGCTGGCACCAACGACCTCCCCACAACGGCGTGAGCACGGCGGGCTAGAAAATGGCGGTAGGGATGGGCGCTAGCCACAACAGTGAGCAACGTCAGTGAGCAGCGGTGCTGCATGGTGGAGGCCACACTGGCTCAGGCCACAGCGAGATGCCTGCGCGCGAGAACCCTCACACCAAGGCGAACCCGGTGCGCAAGAAAAAGGAGGGAAAGGAGGAGCGGAGCGGGTTGCCGGCGTAGGCGCAAGCTCCAGTGAGCTCGGCCACGGTGGGCGGTGGAGAAAGCCAGCTGATTTGGCCTCTTACCTTACCGATAACCATGGTGGGTGGCACGGCGAGGACGAGCGGGCGATGGCAGAGGCGAGGACGCAAGCGAATGGCGAAGAAGCGGAGCTCCGCGGTCGGCAATGGCTACTGGCTTCGGCCACTGCTTGTGCTACTGCTACTAGCGAGAGGGAGTGGAATGGATTGGAGTGGTGAGTGTGGGGAGCAAAGGCGCGGCGTGGTGCCCTAAGGCGTGGTTGGGACAGCCGATCACCGCCCCTGTTCGCCGGTCGCCGACGACCACGCGGCGCTCGGCCGGTGGAGCAAGGCAGGGAGCGGTCGGGCGCGTGGGAGCAGGGCATGAGCGGGGGCACGACATGGGCTCGCCTCAGTGGGCCGGCCTGCTGCGGGGGTGCTGATCTTTTCTTTTTTTCCTTTTTCTTTTCTAATAAACAACACCAAAAATGCAATTTTGAGCATTTTCAAATCATTTTCAAGCCAAGGTCCAAAAACAAAAGTTGTAGCTTTTGAAGAGAGGAACATTTCATGTAAAAGAGTCAAAGTCAAATTCTGAACAAATTTTGAATTACACACATCAAACGAATTTAATTCCAAAAATCCATGTTTGGTTAATATTAATTAGGAGCTTAATTAAGCAAAATGACCAACAACAACATTGCTCCAAATTGCATCCTAATTATGTCTAAGTTGTTTTAGTGGCCAAACACCAAGCACTTGTACTACTTAACCAAGATCATGAGCATATGTGACTTAAATCAAACAAAACAAGCATTACATGAAATGATAATGCATAAATGATGCTTATGCTCATGATTGCAATGCAAATGCATGCTTAACACGAGGGGTATTACAACCCATGTCTGTGCCGACCCACTGCCATGCATCGACCGATGGTGGGGTCGCCGCAGATGCCGCGCATGGATGAGCACGTTGCTCATAGGCTGTGGAGGTCGTCCATGGGCCGCTCCGTGGTTGTAGTGAGGTGGCCAGTGATCTCAATTTGCACCTCAATAGGGAGCGTCATTAGTACATGGGGTGCCGCCTCGCCACCATGATTGCTGGCATGGATGGAGGTACAATGAGCCAGAGGGCTAGAGAGGCATAGCGACGTGATGTACTTTAATTGAGGAGTTTTTTTGTGAAATTTAATTTGATTGATTGAGGAGGAGTTATTGTGATGAACTTATTTCCCAATTATTTAAAGAGTATCATCCGGCCATGCAATGCACTGTGCCACTTGATCTTGGACATTGGATGTGATCTCGATGGTGTTGCCCACAACATCGCTGTTGGGTACGTCATGTTCTTACATGTGAATCACACTTCTAATTGATGACCATTGTGGCAGTTGTGTTTCCAATGTTTTTGAACACTTTGGGCACACTGCCAGGCCAAGCGACATGAAATACGTGAGTTGGGAACTCAACATTGCTAAGCAAATGGTCACCATTGAATGGACGCGTTGGGTACACAACGAGGCGAATTGATGGGAAACTTGTGCCTAGGGAAGTCGAGGTTGCCATGCGAATCATCGCCATTGCTTCGTATAAGAAGGGGGTGTGGTGTGTTGCTTTCTCTACTCTGAACTTGCAAAATTTTGTAGTTGATCTTTCTCTTTCTTTCTTCAACTGTCTCCGCAAGCATGGTAGGCCACAGTGACTCCGAGATCAAAAACTCATATTCAGACGATTCTAAATTCGAAGAGAAGGAGAGCGAGATCCTACTCATCCTCCAATGGAGGCGTCAGGTTTCGTGGTCGTGGCAAGGGCACCTTTGTGTGTCCTTTTTGCCGCGGCAAGAAAGTGCCATCATGGAGTCTTCATGAGTTGCTGCAGCATGCCAATGGGAAGTCTCGGATAGGCGAGGGGATCTCTGGGCTAGAGCATAGTGCTTTGGCCAAGTATATCCTGAGCAACGACGCCGAGACCTGCGATCGCGAGCTTGGTGGAGTTGGGGACTGCGGCGGCAATGAGGCGGTGAAGGCTCACAGGGACCAGCGCCACATGGCCAATAGGGCCCACAAGGAAGTGTGCAAGGAGAAGGTACTGAAGAAATAACTCTGTGTGATGATGTTTTTTGTGATTAACCTTATTTCAATTTTTTATACGTTACTACGTAGATCCTGTCACCAATCAAAACTAACTATATATATTTTAATTAACATAGCAGACCACACACCGCATGGGAAAGGGCCCCTACTACAAGCCTGGTAGAAGGCCCGACGGAGGGTCATCCGCATCCCGCTGAAGCAGTGAAGCTAGTCTTTTAGTAGGATTTTATTTTATGTACCAATTTTTTAGCGTAAAATATGTATGTTTTATTTATATGAAATATGAAATGTTCTTAACTTATGTATTTTTTGGGATCTTCTTTATCTTTGCTGTGATGTTTATTTTATGTGATGGGGAAGCAGTCTTCTATGACCGGTAGTGTGATGGTAACCCTCGAGCATCTTAGATTTTGTGACCGTATGACACATCCATCATTAGGTGATATTCGTAACACGTAGCCACCAGTCCACCACCACCGATAGACTTCACCACCTCTTCTAGATGATCAGGATGGCACCGCTATCGTCAATTTCCAAGCCCGCCCAAATCTCCCGCGCGTATTTACGGAGTTTCACTCAAATTTGCATTGCCATGGCCCTGACTTTAGCTTACAAAGACCGCTTCCCCCACCCTATCTGCCTCCTCCTCAGTGCTACTATTCCCCATCACTGCCGCTCATCGTCGACAATCTAGTGCTCCACGCCACGACGCTGGTACGCCTCACCAGCCTACACAGATCCACCGGTGACCAAGGTGGTACTCATCACCGTGCCCACTCGAGCTCATTGCTGCAAGATCCAAACGCAAGGGTAATGCTTTTGCACTTCCCTTATCCATGTTTCTTGGATTTTTATTCCCCTCTTCACTCATGTAAGTAGGAAGCAAGCTTCCATCTGATTTGTGTGTGTCTGCTGCTTCATGCATGTTTATGTGCTATGTAAATTATTATTTAAAGATGCTTTTAGAAATACTTTTAAGTTGGACAGATGCATATCTTGAGTTATAGAAGTCCAAAAATAGAAATTCTAGTTGTGTTAATCTTGTGATGCCATGCTCTAGCTAAGAAAAATATTAAACATGCTAGTTGTGTACTATTTTTATAAGGTTTGATTTAATCTTGTTAAATAGGCAATTTTAGCTTTCTTTACTTGTTATTTTCATATCTAGAGTTATGGTGCTCTAATTTTGGTGAAATTTTGATGGCAGGCTAGTGATGTCATGTGTGTGTGGTAAAAATTTCATGTTCATTGGATGCAGTATGAGTGAGTTATTGATTTAACTTGTTTGGTGCTTGATAAATGATTTTAAATCAGTTATAATTTTTATAAAGGTGTAAAAATGGAAAATGTTGTTCCTCTACCTTTGTATAATATTTTGCTACCATAATAACATATAATATGGCCATATATTTGCAGAAAATATTGAATTTCATATTTATCTTGCTCTCACATGATTTCTTGCAATAGCAATTTGTCTTTTTCATAGAGGTTACTATGCTTATTCAAATGGCATGAAATTTGTATAGTAGACCATTAGGAGTATATGTGAGCTACTATAATTTTATCAGAATTTACTGTATACTTTTGATATACGTTTATTATTTCACCTAATTATCCAAATAAATTAACAAAGGCATGTAAAGAATTTATTTGGGCTTGACCATTATGTTTTCTAGCATGCTTTTGATATATGTAAACTATTGGTAATATTGGTTGTGCCCAGATTCCATTTCTTGTATGTAGTGAAATATTATTTTGCTCCATATTTTCAGTAAGTGGCTTTTGGTACAGTTTCTGTTTTTGAGCAAATTGCATGAGGAAAATGATGTTTGATGTGAAACTTTCTTATAACAAAGTTGTAGATAACTTACTTATATTGCTTGTGTCAAAATTTCATAGCAATAGGCTAAATGGTTTGTGAGTTATGGCTGTTTGAAGTTTGAAGTTTGTAGTCAGAAGTGCTTGCTCTCTGGAATTCCAGAACAGATCTGAGAAATTGTTGTGTTTGACTTTGATAACTATTGAATTAGCTTGAGTGGTTTATAAGAAAGTTATAGAAAATTTCATAAGCTTTCCAAAAAGTCTTGTTTCATGTTTGTTGTATGTGTGTAACTCCAGTTATGACCAAAACATATAGCTATTGTTTGCAGTCCAGAAAATGATAGATTCTAGTTATAGTTGTTTGTTTTGTGTGTTGCAAAGTGTGGCTTATGCCTTTGATGGTGGTTAAGTTAATACAACTGAGACCTTCTGGAACTTGTGTGCCATGCCTAATATACTTTCTATCTATATTATAATAAGTTGTGTGATGTTTAGTTAAATAACTATAAGTGGCTATGTCTTGCATAATCTTGTGCTTGTCTTGAATGCTCTTATGTTATGCATCTCATATTGCTATTCTTCATATTCATCACTTGCATCTTGCATCTCATTTAGGTACGCTAGATGAACCACGTGAAGGACGTGATGTTGGAGCCAAACCCAAAGATTGTGTTTGGTGGACCTATCCAGAAGGTGGAAGGACTAAGTGCTAGGACCGGAGATGTCACTAAGACGGTGCAAGCTAACTGAACTGACGTGTTGGATCCTAGGCAAGCCCCGGAGCATTCTAAGCCTCCTACATTTTGCAAAATACAATTTGAGTATCTTATGATGTTGCATGCATTAAGTTATAGGAGTTGATTGGAAACACTTGTTGCATATATATCCTCTCCTTGTCTAGTGAATACATAATGTATCAGGTCTAAGTCTAGGATCGAATACTTGCTTAGTCATGCTTAGATCGGTAGTGTCAGGTGATTTCTTGTCACTGCAAGATAGGAGATGTCTAGTCATGGTTGGCTATATTTGCTATCGTGGAAATAACCATGTGTTAATAATGAATGAAGACCGGGCGGGATGTTGATAGTGAAGCAACAAGGCAAGGAGGTCTTGTGTGTGGGTCTATCCCCATCTGTGTCGATTAAGGACTAAGGCATGGAGGCCCACTTGTCATTTTGAACGCATATCTAACATTTAGCTGGCCACATAAGTCGTTCCGACTGCGAAGCTAAGTAGCTCAACTCAGGACAGAAGTCGATAAGTAAAAAGTGTGCACTCTGGAGGAAGTAAGGATGTGTGGGGAGCTATTGGTGTGAGTCCAAGGGTAGGCTGGACCTGATCGTCCTGGTAGAGTGGCGTCCCTGAGAGTGCGGTGCTGATCGGGCCCGCAAAGTTGGTTCCTGAGTTGTACCAAAGGTGACCTAAGGGGCCATTGATCTGGTTTCCTGGGTTTATGTTAGGAATAATTCCCTAGCTAGGTAGGAATCGATTCGAGTCACCGTCTCTCCCGGATAGTGAGAAACTTGACAGAGCTTCTCCATTGTAGTAACACTAAATGAACTTGATGGTTAAGATGATGCTGATGATGATGGCTATACTACACCTGATATGGTTATTAATGTTTGTATCTTAATCAAGTGATTGCTCTAGTACATGTGCTAATCTAGAGATGCTTAATTGAATAGGTATAATTTGATGCTAAAGATATTATATATCCAAGTTATGTACTTAAGCTTTTTATGCAAAGTGTTGTCAAGCTAGCTCCACCGATAAAGCCTTGCATACTCCTTGGTGTCATATTATTTTTGGTTTATGATGGGTAAGTCTAGCTGAGTACCGCTCGTACTTAGCATTTATCCCACCATATTGCAGGTGTAGTTCTTGGCCTGCTGAAGATGGTGGCTAACTGCTGGCGGGCTCGGTGATTCTGTATAGTTTGCTCATCTTATGCTTTTGTCTGAGGATGTCACTTATGCTAGCAATGTATTTGGAACATATATTATTGTAATCATTTGAAAGCTATGTTGTTTTCTCTATTGGTTTTGAAACCCAACTTGCACTCTTATTGTTAACTCATTTGTAATATTATTTCTGCTGCAACTCTGTGTATGTGATTTGTATTTGCTTAATCATGCGATCTTGGTTGTGAAGTTGATTTACCGAGGTCCTTCTTGACACTCGACGGACTATCGGGTTTATATAAGTGAAAGTATGTGCACGTCAACGTGTTAAACGGGGACTGTCGTACTTGAGCTTGTATAAATTGGGCGGTTCTATCACATTAGTGAGCTCTCAAAGACTAACTAAAGAGCCTCACTAACCACTAGACAAGACACAAGCTAGCTCTCAAAACTAATTACACTAAAGAGCTTAGCTACACTAGGAAATGTAAATACAAGGTAGAGAGGTGAAGTTTATATCGCCATGGCAAGCGTTGATCAATCAATCACAATGAATACCAATGAAATCCCGGTGACAATATGACACAATGAATTTTCACCGAGGTTCACTTGCTTTCTGGCAAGCTAGTCCCTGTTGTGATTTCACTCACTTGGAGGTTCATGCGCTAATAGGCATCACACGCTGTTGGTATTTCTTAACGTCTACAGAAGTTAATCCGCAAGCGTACGGAATTACCATTGTAGCTTTCACCCCAAAGTATTCAGGGTATCGTATTTTCTACAGGGAACGGAGGTATTTCTTCTAGCTAAGTCATCCAAGAAAAACACAAGGATAGCTGATAAGGGTAGAGAAGGATTCCTATGGCTTAGGGTCTAAAGATAGATAAACTCTACTTCTACTTGCTTACTTCGAGCACCGGTGTACACCTGGTCTGCCAAGCGATACCGGTCTATAGCTCTACGCCATACTCGAACATCGGGATTACAAGAGACGGATGTTGCTATCACCACATGCCGCCTACCCCTCAACCGGAGAGTATGAGGCACACGAAGGTAGCCTCTAGCCTAGACACCACATCTACGCTATCGACTACTACTCTAGTGTGTTAACAAGGGTTATCCGTCTTTATCAGGGCCCTTCTACTAGAGCATCCATCACGGGGACAAACGATGATCCCGCAAACAAGTAAAAATATAGCTTAACTAATCAAAAGACTTTTATAACCAAAGGAATCATGAACACTTACTAAATACCCATTGAGGTACAAACACTGGTGTTCGCCAAGGTACAAGCGGGGGAAGGTTACCGACAAGCCCGGCACTTCTTCCCTAAACTCTCACTCACATCTCTCCCTACTAAGTTGCTAGAGCTAGCTAGGGCCTATGCCCATGGAGTGGAGATGCTCTTGCTCTTGCTTTGTGATGCCCTTGTGCTCTTGTGTGTTCTTGAAATGAGGTGGAGAGAGCCTTCTTTTATAGGTGGAGAGGAGGGGTCTCTTTGGAAATGCTCCATCCCCTCATGGAAGGTACAAAACTGCCTCCAAACCGACATTTAGGTGCATTGAACGTGGATGTAACTGGATGAACCATCTTTGGCATGTTAGTATGAGTCCACTGACCAAAGTTGGGGCCAAACGGGCTCGATGGCAGTGCGGCCGCACCCTGGGTGTGGCCACACCTTGATCGGCCCAAAATTAGCCCATCTTCGGTGGGTGTGCTCCTTTGGGCTTCTTGACTTGGGCCATGGCAGTGTCTCGCGAAGATATGATGATTTGGTTTGGGTTTGGCCTTTTTTTCCCCTTTGTCTAGGCCCTAATTTGTCTGGTAATGGGCCTCGCTCTTTGGGCTTGTGTAGAATGGTGTCTATGCTCCATTTCTTTGCACATTTTTAGCCCATTTATGTGTATTTTCACAATGCCCTCCTGCAACTGGCCAAACACCAAAACTTATGGAAAGTGTTAGTTTTTAAAGCCCTATTTTTAGGTTTGGTATTTGTATGCTATGATTTTATGTGAGAATTGGCAGTTAGAAATGGGAGTTAAGGACCACCAACAAACCCCCACACTTAGCTCTTTGCTCGTCCTCGAGCAAAGCTTGGAGATACAAGTAATCATGAGCATAGCATCCCAAGATATATAGCTATACACGAAAGTTATTCCAACACATTCTTTTATGCAAGTGGGATATGTGGCACTAGCTAATATGTTTCCTTGGGTGGAACAGTTCTCGAAACAAAGTCATCTTCCCAATTTCACATCTTAGCAACTTGGAGTTGTTGGAGGTTTTTCTCAAGAAAAAGCATAGTTCACTTTATACTCCTCAAATGGCACTCTCAAATCACTCAATGGTTTATATTTCCTCACCAAGGCATAGTGAAGTTTTGCCCTCTTTTGTTTTCTCCTACTTCTAAAAAGGTTTATGTAGAGCTTTAGGTAGGGATAAATAAAGTAGCATACTTGTATTGCATATATTGTAAAGTCAAATTGAGGATCCAAGGAGAGAAGTGCCATACTCGTAGATCAAGATGTGCAAGTGTGTGAAAAATGATAAACTAAAACTATACTCCTTTTGTAGATATGGTCTCTCTCTAACTTTTTATTTTGGGACATGGCTATCCTTTTTTTGTGAGCCTTCATGTGCTCATCTTCTTTTTTTCAATATCTTGGGACCTTCATGTGTCCCTATTTTTTTCTTTTTCTTCTTGGACCTTCACGTGTCCATATTTTTTTTCATACTTTTGCATAGCTCATGTCTCTTCTTCTAAACCACTTATTCAGAGAGAGATCACTATCTTTTAGAATATAGAGTATTTACCTAACAAACAGTTTTTTATCTACTCCTAGTGTAAAAGCAGAATTTTTGGTGGACGAAAGCATGTTTTTGCGTACTCCTAGTGTAGGAGCAGCATGTATATGTGGGTGTACGTGATCTTGATTTTGGGAGCATGATAAATCTCTCAACAAGGATCAACAAGACTTGACCAAACTCAATACAATAACAAGCAGCGTATGTAGAAGGGTTAAAACTTGCAAGATGTTTTATTTGGCCTTGGTAGGAATTTCTTACCAATTGAGGAGTATGTGATACTATGGTTTTATAACATTTTTATCAGAACAAATTCTCCAAATACTTCGAATAGAAACGGTAGGATTTCTAAGTCAGAACTATATCACACCTCATAATAACTTAGTCAACATGATTGTCCTATTAAAATATTTTCCCACAAGCATAAGTGTATGTATATGGAACAAACTTCATGCGAGCTTCTATCTTAAAGAATTTATGAACATATCACTTTTGGAGTTTTGAACAAAGTGTGGTTTGCATGGGGCATTGATGGTTCATTGAGTTTATTTTTAGTGATCAGAATTATGTTTGTTTTAAACTCAATTGTAGGGAGTTGAGGGAAGAGTTGCACAAACCACCGTTGAAGATGAATGTCCTTCTGTGAGTTGGATCATTTGGTGTTGTGCCACATGTTGGGGAGATCTCGAGTGTGTGGTTGTTATGTTTGAGAGATCTCCGCCACACTTATTCCTGTACCTGCTTATTTAATAAAGAAACAAAAACAAAAGAAATAGAAACAAGCAACGGCTCTACCATCTTGAACACTAGGGAACCCAAATTTATTATTATTATTATTATTAAATTAATTTTTTATTATTTATTTGTTATTATTTATTTGTTCACCAGACTTTGTATGCTCTGGCAGGGCTAATGTGAAATTGCAATGTAAATCTAGCCTTGATTTATCTCCATTTTAAGTTATCACCATTGTTTATGAAAGTAATTACTCAAAGTTCATTAATCAAAATTAAACACCATGTCTAAATTCAATTAAAGTAGGCCATTTTAACCTAAGTACCATGCTTAATTTAAAAGGCCTATGGGTGTATCACGCGTGATTACATCCAAACCAGAGTATACAACATAAACAAAGGTAGCATGGACTTTGTATGTGCAGGTTGATTCTTATGGAGACAAATATGAGTAGAGAAGTTGGTGAACATTTATTTACCTTTGCATACCTGAGTTTACTTACCGGCAGCATATGTGGATGAAGATTTTTAAGTTGCTACAGCGGTGGCTTGTACATGGTCCATCTTAGGTTATCACCAAGGCTAGGCTACACACAACTAGTGTGTGTGGACCATGGGCCTTAGTGATAGCAAAAGTCTAGGAGAGGAGAGTGCTCCTTCTCTCTTCTTTTTCTATACTCTTTTTTTCTTTCTCTTTTTTTAATGATAATCTGGGGTATCTCCCGGTAGTGCTTGATTTATGGTCTTAAGCTTGACCATGGGAACTTTGTCAGGCATCTATCAATGGTGGTATAGTTCCTAGCTTTATCACCAAACATTTAGCAATAATGTTCAAGCTGCAAGGTTAGTACCATAATGCTACTATGGGATTTGCAATATTTGTGATAAACGAAGACATCTACAACCATCCTCCTAAAAAGTTTGGAAACGAGGATTGATGGGTGGTTGTCTTCCCCGTAGCAGCAAGTGGTACTAAGCGCAACAAACTCTAAAGACTCCAAAAGTGAGCATGAAATGTGAGGGATCTCAAAACATAAACCTTCATGTTCATTTGTGGAATCTTTCTCCTTAGTCTCAAGAATTGGTGCTTTGGGCATGTCCATGGCACAAAACCTTTCGTGTAAGATCAATGTTGAACCTTGGTCACTATTAAGAACAACAGGTTTATGGCCAAAGGTACATGGCTTACGTTCGAGCGAGGTTGGTGGTATACGTTCTGTTTCATAAGCATGCTTTGGTGAAATGAACGAAGATATAAACTTCACTTGCTCGAATGGGTTATGGTTGGGATTATGCTTCACCATGGGACTTTCAGGGCAAGGGATAGGAGTGACGAAAGCAGTTTTCCCAAACTTCTCATCAAGGCCCCCATGGGAAGATTTTTCTTTGAAAAGTTTTTCAATGGGGTAGCCTATGAGAAGATCAAACTCAAGGATGGCAAAGATGTGCAAATCCATGAAAACCTCAATTTTGTCTATGATGATTGGCATGGCCCTAGC
The DNA here is from genome assembly GCA_904845875.1 of Miscanthus lutarioriparius. Classification (NCBI taxonomy): domain Eukaryota; kingdom Viridiplantae; phylum Streptophyta; class Magnoliopsida; order Poales; family Poaceae; genus Miscanthus; species Miscanthus lutarioriparius. Next base: position 92,345,846 of record CAJGYO010000006.1, read on the forward strand.
AATCCCACAACACTTGAAAATGAGTCCTGATGGACTTTTGAAAATCTTGTTGGCCGAGACTAGCGGTATGTTGCCCAAAATGGTTTCCGCAAGGAATTCAAACATGATATTAGTCTTGATCGTGGGGTTGTGCAGGGCTTCTACAACCGTTCCCCTTAATGAGCAAGGTATGGTTGTGGAAGGTGAAAGAATCTGAATTGCTTCAGAAGAACGTTTCACTTCCATTAGCCATTCCTTCGATGGTACTTTGGGGGAAACTTCCTCGAGAGCATGTGTAAGGTTTGTGTGCCTTGAGAGTTTTGAGGTATTGCCAAAGTCCTTGAATTCAATGGGGAACTCCAAAGGATGAAGTGTTATTTCCTTCGGTGTTCGTGGTTCGGGTGGGGGCTCATGAGTCAAACCTAGGAATGGTATGCATTTGGTTTCGACTGATGAGGACTCCTCCACACTTGACATGACTTTCTCCTAGAGGGGTTTGGTTCTTATGATAGAAGAAGTGTGTTTGGCTATGAAGCGCTCAAGAAATTCTACTTGTTCCGTCATAGTTTTGTGTGTAAACCGTCCTCCGACAGTCACGTCTAGGCATAGGTTAGCATCTATGTCAAGACCCGAACAAAAGAGACACAAAATCATGCCATCGAGTAATGACAAGTCTGGGCCGGCGTGCATTAGCATTGAAAATTAGGCCCAAGCTGCACCTATAGTCTCCTGCTCGCGCTGCTCGAAGTAGAGGATAGCCCTTGGTAGAGAGCCGATACGGGACATGGGAAAAAAATACAAGACAAAACTTGTCTTTAAGTTCATCCCAATCCCCATTTGTACTCTCTACGGCAAATGTGTACCATTGTTTTGCCTTCACTATGAGAGAGAAAGGAAACAATTTCCACCTAAGAGTTTCTTTCATCATGCCCGAGATGCTTAGGCATGAACATATTTCCTCGAATTCTAGCAGGTGATGGCATGGGTTTTCGCTATCAAGTCCAGAGAAGGGTTGTGCCCGAACCATAGCTTTTAAGCTAGGGTGGAGTTCACCGCTAGATGAAAGGTTAGGCTTTGGTGGTGGCTCAGTAAACTCGCCCTTTGAAGCAGACCGGTAAGGATTTGAAGTTGGGTTCATGATGGAAAAAGGTAAAAATAAAACTATTTTTTTGTTTTTATAGAAAAGGATATAGATACAAGGATGAACTAGGTTCGAAGAACATAGCAACCGATCCCTGGCAACGGTGCCAGAAAGCTTGTTAGCATTTCTTAATGTCTACAGAAGTTAATCCGCAAGCGTATGGAATTACCGTTGTAGCTTTCACCTGGAAGTATTCAGGGTATCGTATTTTCCACAGGGAATGGAGGTATTTCTTGTAGCTAACTCGTCCAAGGAAAACACAAGGATAGCTGATAAGAGTAGAGAAGGATTCCTATGGCTTAGGGTCTAAAGATAGATAAACTCTACTTCTACTTGCTTACTTTGGGCACCGGCGTACACCTGGTCTGCCAAGCGATACCAGCCTATAGCTCTACACCATACTTGAACGTGGAGGATTACAAGGGAAGGACAGGGCTATCACCACCTGCCGCCTACCCCTCAACCAGAGAGTATGAGGCAAACAAAGGTAGCCTCTAGCCTAGACACCACGTCTACGCTATCGACTACTACTCTAGTGCGTTAACAAGGGTTATCCATCTTTATTAGGGCCCTTCTACTAGAGCATCCACCACGGGGATGGACAATGATCCCGCAAATAATTAAAAGTATAGCTTAACTAATCAAAAGAGTTTTATAACTAAAGGAATCACAAACACTTATTAAATACCTGTTGAGGTACAAACACTAGTGTTCGCCAAGGTACAAGCGGGGGAAGGTTACCGACAAGCCCGGCACTTCTTCCCTGAACTCTCCTTCACATCTCTCCCTACTAAGTTGCTAGAGCTAGCTAGGGCCTATGCCCATGGAGTGGAGATGCTCTTGCTCTTGCTTTGTGATGCTCTTGTGCTCTTGTGTGTTGTTGAAATGAGGGGGAGAGAGCCTTCTTTTATAGATGGAGAGGAGGGGGCTCTTTGGAAATGCTCCATCCCCTCATGGAAGGTACAAAACCACCTCCAAACCGACGTTTAGGTGCATTGAACATGGTCGTAACCGGATGAACCGTCTTTGGCATGTCGGTACGAGTGCACCAACCAAAGTTGGGGCCAAGAGGGCTTGGTGGCGGTGCAGCCACACCCCCCCCCTAATCGGCCCTAAATCAGCCCATCTTTGGTGGGCGTGCTCCTTTGGGCTTCTTGACTTGGGCCATGGTGGTGTCTTGTGAAGATATGATGATTTGGTTTGGGTTTGGCCTTAATTTCCCCTTTGTTTGGGCCCCTATCTATCTAGTAATGGGCCTCGCTCTTTGGGCTTATGTAGAATGGTGTCTATGCTCCATTTCTTTGCACATTTTTAGCCCTTTTATGTATATTTTCACAATGCCCTCTTGCAATTGGTCAAACACCAAAACTTGTGGAAAGTGTTAGTTTTTAAAGCCCTATTTCTAGGTTTGGTGTTTGTATGCTATAATTTTATGTGAGAATTGGTGGTTAGAAATGGGAGTTAAGGACCGCCAACACATGCCTAACCCACAATTGGGTGCCACACAACCAACACAAGATGAGGATCACATAAGCCATGAGCAATCCACTATAGTACCTTTTGGCTCTCCACCGAGGAAAGGTCAAGAACCCCTCACACTCACCATGATCGGAGCTGGAGACAAGAACCTTCCTCCACTCGATGATCCTCGCTGCACTGAGCCGTCTAGGTGGTGGCAACCACCAAGAGAAACAAATGATCCCGCAGCGTAACACAATCACCAAGTGCCTCTAGATTCCATCACTTAAGCAATGCACTTGGATTCACTTCCAATCTCACAAAGATGACGAATCTATAATGGAGATGAGTGGGAGGGCTTTGACTCAGCTCAGAAGGTTGCAATATCAATGAAAATGGCCAAGAGGGTGAGCAAGAGTTGGCCACACTACTTAAATAGGGAGCCCCTCTAAAAAGAGCCGTTGGCCCCCTACTGCCTGCCTCCATGAGGTGATCGGATGCGCTAGTCAGTTTGACCAGATGCAGATGCCCTAGCATCTAGTAGTCGGATCGCTGCCACATGTCCTTCATGTTTAACCTCAGCCACACAATCCCAAAGGTCGGTAGCCCTTCTCTATGCGTTAAGTAGCGATCGGACACGGCATTAGTTGAGATCGGATGCGTTGGTCCACAGTCAGTACATGCGTGCATCAACATCAGCACTGAGTGATTGGACGCGCTCCTCCGTGAGTCCGGTCTTGCTCATTTTTACACCGAGAGGTTCAAAACCAAATTTTTCATGACCTACCGCGTCCGCTCCTCCCTTCCTCTTCTTTCTTGCTTGCGTCAGCATAAGTCATGTGTCCGGTCACAAACACTGTTCATCATCTGAATGTGAAGACTGAGCCACACCCTACTGAGCCACTAACCGGACGCACCAAGCGCCGAGTCCGGTCAGTTCGTGACCAATGTCCGGTCAGTGCAAAACAGCAACTCCTATTCACCAACTTCGCCACCCTTGATCAAATGTGCTAACCCCCAAGTGTTTCACCTTGTGCACATGTGTTAGCATATTTTCACAAACATTTTCAAGGGTATTAGCACTCACTAGAATCTAAATGCATATGCAATGAGTTAGAACATCTACTGGCACTTTGATAACTGCATTTCACGACGAGTTTCACCCCTCTTAATAGTATGGCTATCTATCCTAAATGTGATCACACCCACTAAGTGTCTTGATCACCAAAACAAAATGGTCCTATCAAATTCACCTTTGCCTTGAGCCCATTTTGTTTTTCTCTTTCTTCTTTTCCAAGCCCAAGCACTTGATCATCACCATGGCCGTCACCACCATCATGATATTCATTTACTCCATCACTTGGAATGTGCTACCTATCTCATAATCACTAGAGCACATAGGTTAGCACTTAGGGTTTCATCAATTCACCAAAACCAAACTAGAGCATTTAGTAACCCAGTAACTCAAGACTTCCTAGTTCCTACCGGAGTGTCCATAACCTCTTACGGAGTGTCCGTCAACCCAAGTAGAGTTGAACCAGAGCCAAGTCACCCCAAAACCCCAACCCAACGAAGTGTCCGCCATCTAGGTTGGAGTGTCCATCAAGTTAACAGTAAGGATGAAATTACCTAGTGATCTTACCTAAGAGGTCAACAATACTAGAATAAACATAGTTTCAAATAGGATAATAGTAGAGCCATAGGTAGAAGCCCCTATCCTAAGTCCTAAGCCGAGTCTTGTTCCTAAGCCTTCCTCGGTTATCCTCAGCCTCGATCCTTGTTTTCATTCAGGGACTGTTGATGGTAGGTATTGTTCATTTTAAACCATCAATAAAACATGAAAAAGGGCATATATCAACCTCCAACATAGAATTAGGGTTAAAACTAACAGAATTCCAAGGTTTTGGTGAATTTGTGTTTCTATAGGGGTTTATCAGGAAAAGGAGGCAAGATATCAAGGACGTCGGGCTAAAAACATATTCCACCGTGAAACCAAGTTGAGAAGAATCTAGAAGACACGAGAAGGCGACCCACCGAAGGGGGGCCCACCTGGAAGAGACCTAGGCCAGCCGACCCCACCCCAGGTTGGCCGACCTAGGGGCCCACCTATCAGCCTCACACTCTTACGTCGGTTCCTCCACCGCCTTAGGGTTTGCATCTTCACCGTTGATCAAGCACGGTTTGATCTGAGGGCTCTGGTTCATCCCACCGGCCTATATAAGCAAGCCCTACCCCCCTCCTAGGGGAGAATCCATTAAGCCAAGGAGCTAGAAGATCAAAAGGATCTTTTCTCCACCAGAGAATTAGATTAGCTACTCAAAGTTCTAGTATAGGCTAGCTAGCAAGGTTTTCGTAGAGTTTGGGCTCCTGCTCAGGATTCTGGATTCATCGTCATCTAGAGGCTGGTATAGCCATTATATCCCTCTTATTATGACTTTATTCTATTTCAATACTATGTTTCTATTTATTATGTTTCTAGTTTACTCTAGTAGTATATTTGATATAGTCATGATTGATAATGAGTTTATGCATAAGATCGCAAAGCGCTTAATTCAGTACTCGAGTGAGTTAAGTGGTCATTATGTAAGCATGGTGCTTAGATATTGTTTGTCTATGGATGCACTCTATATGCCGGGTCATGTGGTAGATCGTAGAAGTGACACCCCCGTTGAGTCATTTGTAGTCCACTCCCCGTATGTAGAACAAGTAGAACCTGGTTGTGAAGGAAGTCTTGCTCTATTCTTGATTTTCCTTAGAGATGTTCCTTATGCATAGATGAATAGTCATTATGCTATACATGATTATATATGTGCTAGAGTGTATGAAAGACTTAGTAAATAAGAAACTACATAAGAATTAAATCTCTTAACTAATCTCATGTCTAGTCTTACTAAAACTTATGAGTAGTCTATCTATGGGTATTATCAATGTTTATACTTATCATTTATTATTGGCTTACCCCTGTTAAAGTATGTGCTATGTGATTGATTCCATCATAAGTAGTGCATACTTGTTCATCATCTCTAGCCACCCCCATAGCTCCTCCCTTTGGTAAAATATAAATAACGATACCTAGAATATTCCCGGTAAAATGCTACAATGGTAATCTATCTGTGCACTTGTGGATGCCTATATATTCTTATCTCAGAGTTTACAAGTGTTCTTTTAGTTACCAGCATTTATGGCATCATTCTAGGGATGATAACTTAGTATAGAGTGATGCTAAGAAATATCAACAAGCATTTTTAGCGCCATTGCCAGGGAGGGGCAATAAAGGCTATAGAGAGAATGATCAAATGCATACTTATTGATGAAATCATAACTAGTACCTCTGCTTTTATAGGCTTATCCTTGTTTGTTTTTGTTTATATCATATATAGGGTATTGTAGGGTAGGTTGTGATTCACCAAACTCCATTCATCAGAATCAAATCAATCAAGAAAAAGGTCAACATCAATTTTTGAAGCTATGGCTAACAAGACACAGCATGAGTTTACTATTCCAAGCACTACGAATATCTGTACTTAACCAACACTTAACACCAACAACCTTGAGTTCGATCTCAAGCCAAGCCTCATTAACATGGTGCAAGCTACCCCATTCAGTGGAAAGGCACATGAAGATGCTAGTGCTCATCTTTAGAATTTTCTGGAGATTAGTAGCACAGTTGTCATCAAGAATGTTGCTCAAGACATCATACTACTTCGCTTGTTTACATTATCCCTAGTGGGAAAAGCGAAGCAATCATTCTACACCAACAAAGATAACATCAACACATGGGCAAAATGTTCAAAAGCCTTCCTAGAAAAGTTCTTCCCTATAGGCAAGACCAATGCCTTAAGAGAAAAGATTTCAAACTTCCAACAACAGAAAGGAGAAACCATTCTAGAAGCATGGGAGTGTTTCCAAGAATATATTTTAGATTGTCCCCATCATGGAATGGAAGGGTGGTTGCTCATGGAAGGCTTCTATCATGGATTAATTCAGAGGGCTCGTGAACAACTAGATGACACTGCTGGAGGATCATTTCTGTCACTCACTCTTGGGAAAGCTGAAGTTCTTATGGAAAGGATAGCTGAAAACCAAAGCTGGTCCGAAGACAACATTCAACACTATCACCAGAGTGAAGAGGCACCAGAAGAATTATGTGCACTGTCAACTAAGATAGACATACTATTGAATTGGCTCGAACAGCGAGACAATTACAAGAGAGATCGTCAGGTTATTCAAGATGCTTTCAATGCTCAAAACAGATGTGGAGAATACTTAGGAGTGGAATTCCTTAAATCCCAAGAAGACATAAACACTATCATCAACAATTCTGCTCCACTACAACAGAAGCAAGGATGGAATCAACAACGATCCAACTACCAAGGTAAGTTCCCAGGTAATTACTCCAAACAACCATCCTTGAGAGAATTGATCCTAGAGCAAGCTAAGATTAATGATAACATTGCTAAAACGCTTGCTGGTAATGATAAAATTCTAGGAAACATAAATATTAAAATGGATAGTTTTTCTTCTGCCATAAAAGATCAACTTAACTATAACAAAAAGATAGAACCACAAATAGCACAGTTATCTGCTGCACTACCTTTTGCTACTAACCACGAGCAGGTCAATGCTATAACCATGAGAGGTGGCAAGTCTACCTGAGATCCCCCATATCCAAAAGGGACAGGAAGGACACCGACAGCACCAGTAGTACTAGAAGAAAAGAAAGATGATGAAGTGGAAGAAGTTGTCCCACAACAGTCACAAGATCAAGGAATGAGACAAGATTTTAATGACACCAACTTCTTACCATTCCCACACAGAAATCAAAGAATCCAAACGGATGAGTAGTTTGGTAAGTTTATAGAGGTCATTCAGAAATTATATATCAATATACCTCTGCTAGATACTATACAGGTCCCTACCTATGCAAAGTACCTCAGAGACATTTTGAACAAAAAGAGACCACTGCCCGCCACTGAGGTGATTAAGCTGATAGAAGAATGTAGTGCGGCCATCCTCAACATATCACCTATAAAGAAGAAGGATCCTAGATGTCCCACTATAGACTGCTCGATCGGAGATCAACACTTCAACAATGCATTGTGTGACCTTGGAGCAAGTGTCAGTGTGATGCCCAAGGCGGTCTTCAACAACCTCAATTATTCAACGCTAGAGCCAACATCAATGTGCATACAATTGGCCGATCAATCAATTCGCTACCCTGTGGGAATTGCCAAAAACATTCCGATAAAGATAAGAGATTTCTTTGTGCCAGTAGACTTCGTGGTACTGGACATGCAACCGGACTCAAAAGTGTCACTCATCCTTGGGAGACCCTTTTTGAGCACCGCCAATGCTCACATTGATGTCGGAGCAGCAGGAATCAGATCAACATAAATGGAAAAGAAGAACGATTCGCATTCAAGCCAAGACTAGAACTCAATCTCACGGTAAACATGGTATGGTAGGAAAAGGAGGATTAATCATCAGGACTACCATCTCCGGGATCGGATGGTGCACCCAAAGAATAAATAGTGGAGAAGGCCGGTTCGGCGGGCTTAAAAATTATGAACCCTCGCTGGGAGGTAACTCAGTAGTTATCCATATTTATTTTTTACATAGCATATTCACTTTCATCACTTGCATTGGAAATAAAATAAAAATTCTCATCATGGCATAGTAAAAATCCAAGGCCCATATGAATAATTTTTATGGAGCGTAAAAACCCCGTAAGAAATATTTACCGTGGAGGCACAAAAATATAAAAATACCATCATTTTTCATATTTTCATAAAAGTAATATTTTTGCATAGTATATACATAGAAAATATAGGTCTACTGGACCCACACTTGGGACCCACATGTCATAGCATATCTCATCTTTTAATGTGCTCCATTCATTTTTATTCTTGCACCTGGTGCCTCCGTCATTCTACAATCAAGTTGGCACATTATTTTGCTTGGATTCCACGCGAGATGGCACCAGGAATGAGCACCACACAAATGGGCCCAAGGTGGGGTCAGCCGACCCTACCCCAGGTCGGTCGACCCACCTCCACCTCCAACTATAAATTGCTTCCTCTTGCCTTCATTTCTCCTCACACCACACTCCATTCTGCCTCCTATGTCCAAAAACTCATAGTGAAAAAATTTGGAGAGCTTGAGAGTTGAGTGGAGTGAGTAGGAAAGTGAATTGAAAGGAAGAGGAAGTAGTGAAGTTTTGCTAAGTTCTTGAGAGGAAAATCTTGAAAGTTAGGAGGAGAGAGCTCCTTAGTAGAATTGTTGTCCACAACATAGTTAAAGTAATCATTAATTCCTAGATGACTAACCCCAGACGACTGACTTCACGGACAGCTGACTATTGATTTTTTTCGCTAATACTCTCCACAAGTTTTTGTTGTCTACTAAGTTTTTGTAGGATAAGTGGTTTCTAGAGGAAGATTTCCTGCTCGGGATCATCCCAATCGCTCCGCAGTAACTCTTCTGCAGGAACCAAAATGAACATTGACTCTTCGTCGGCTCAATCTTCACCATCTCCAACAACAACCACCATGAACATCCTAATGGAGGAAAAGAACATGAAGCTGAGGGGAGGAGAGAGATTGAAGTACACGGCATTGAAGGATCCTACCTTCACCCTTACGAGCGTCTATGATCCTTGCCTCATGAAAAAGTCAGGTATGAACACTGAGTTCCCGCTTATTTTTCATGAAATAGGGTGGGAGAATTTCTAGACTATAGAGGAGCCAGGTTGCAAATTGCTTACTATAGAATTTTTGTGCACCCTCTAACTCTTTAATACTGGAGTAACCTTTAGAATGTTTACAAAAGAATTCTCCCTCACATGGAAAGAACTTAGTCAGCATCTTGGTTTTTGAGATGACTGTGTCATAGATGTAGATTCTATTATGCCGGAGTTTGAGAGGACCCAATTCTAGAAAGAAATTTCCAACGAAGATGTCTGTGACCACCTCCGTACTAATTCTATTCAGTTACCTACCTTGTGTTTTATGCATAATTGGTGGGGATGGCCCTTTTTCCTAGGGAAGACACCTGTATTGTTAGGATAGAAGACTTGAAATTGATGTTTGCCATGATCAAATGTAGGAAGGTGTAACCCGTGCAATTCATAATAGTCCATTGGTCAGGAATTTTCAAACGAAAGGGCGAGATCGAGTATTCTTCATTGGCTACTCAAATTGCCAATAAACTTGGACTAATGGAAAATTCATTGGTAGAGTACATTCTTGGGGGCGGCCATATAGATCTACTAACCGCCAATGTCTAATCTGACATGCTATCAACAGGTCGAGTCATCCGATGCAGCATTGATAGCGAAGTCATACTGGATACTGGCGGTCAGTGGATCTATCTTTTAATAGAACACAACTTCAAACACCCACCATGTACGATCAAGACTGAGATAGATTGGTCATTAAAACAGGATCTAACATCAGGAATTGGATTTAACTATGATATTGATCAGCAGATGATAGATTGAAGTAGATAGGACCAACGAATCTCAATCTAGATCGGGCAATTGGTGATATTACATTAAACAGTAAACTATCTAACACAATATTGATAACTTTAATTAATACCAACATTTACAAGAGATCAGTCATCTATTGCAGCCTTGTAAAAGTTGATAGAAATCGATAACTAATCTATATTGTGATTTGTAAGAGATCAGTCGTCTGTTGCAGCCTTACAAATAACAATATAGATCGATAACTAACTTATACTATGACTCGCAAGAGATCAGTCGTTGTTGCAGCCTTGCAAGTAACAATATAAATAAAGGTACTTGATTTGGTTGATCGATGTGAGATGACTATTACAATAGTCGGGGTTCAATATTTACACCTGAGACTTGACTACGAGTTTTGGTCGAATAAGACCGGTTATAGACTTGGGAAAGAAGATAAAATGTTCCTAAATTACGATAACTTGGACCTCAATCTTTCTCTTCTATGAAGTCTGACGTGTCTTCTCATTCCATGCCTTGCTGATTGTTGGCATTTCTTAGCGCAATCACCAAGTGCGGAGGTTTTAAGTCCATCACCGGTAATGGCACCAGAAATGCCTGTTGGTATTTTTAACACCATTACTAAGATTGAGTTAATCTTAGCAACGCCGCCAAGAAACACCAACTACGATAGTCCTAAAGGATTATAGACAATATCTGCAAGCGTACGAGAGCTATCGTTGTAGCATTTCACACAGAAGTATTCAGGGTATCGTTATTTATATTTTCCCAAAGGAGGGCAACATATACATACTCTAGCATAGACATAAACATGATTACATACTTGCATAGTGAACCATAGTTCATAATAGGAGTAAAAATGGTATTTCATGGATAGTGAACACACATCTAGGCTAACCTCAAGGATAAAAGGAAAACAAAGAATAAAAGAATGTTCCTACGTGGAGCAGCCTTGTTCTAATATAGCCGTGCTAAGAACAGTTAATAAGCATACAAGTTATATGACTAGAGTTAGAGCTAAGTTTAAGATGGACGGGGAGATCTCCAAGTACTAGTTTGCCAGCAAAGCGCGAGAGACTTTAAGACTCCTACACACTACCCGAACATGGGGGATTACAAGGGATGGACAGGGCTGTCACCACATGCCGCCTACCCCTTAACCATGGGATACCGTCATATTCGTAGGTTCCCGTGTACCTGAGCACCAAGCCCGTGTACAAAGAAACAACCTATACCCTCTAGGTCCTCGACCCTACGGATCGACAGGTAAAGGATATAGGCAAACCCGAAGGAACAATGAACCGCCACCCCAACCTAACCCTACCTCTACTCAAATAAGTTATATGAATGTTGAAGCATGAAGTTGAACATGTTAAGATCATGACACCCAAACTATATGTAAGTTCATATATCATGATTATAACATGAAAACTATATTCTAGTTTATATGCACTACTATATGAATGATATGAGAACTTGAATATGGAAGAACTCTTCATAGAATTTTTCATACCATAGTTGCTCTTCTTCCAAGGAGACAAGCTCTCCAAGTAGCTTTGCTAGCTCCAAATACTACTAAGAACTAAACTAAAAGAGTAAAAGTAGAGAGGTGAGGTGTAGCTCCAAATGAATGTGTGTGTTGAAGGAGAGCTCCACCCATGCTTATATAGTGAAGTGAGGATGGTTTGGCGCTGTTACTTTTAGAAACCACCAGGAACCGCCGTAGCACGGCGGCATGCAATCGCCAGAGCGAGGTGGGCCCGAGAGGCAGTGTTGGGGGTGCGGGCCCACCCCTGGTGTGGCCACACCTGGGCTGGCCTAGCTAGCCACCGCCTTGCTCTGGTGGGTTGCTGGCTGGGCTTGGGTCATGTCCTCGGTGGTATTCTGCCCATGTAAGTTGTTTAGGTGGGCTTCTTTCTCCTTTGGTATAGAATCTGCTTTACGCTTTCATATTTGCGCATTTTGGTATTTTTCCACTTGTATTCAAACTTGTGACATGCAAAACATATTTTCTTGAAGACAAGTGGAACTAGATCAATAGTAAAGGCATATGTGTCAAAAGTATGTTTATTTCTTCTATTTTGGATTATAATTGGAGGTCGGATTTGGTCGTTAGTGACCGCCAACAAATCCCCCAAGCTTAACCTTTGCTCGACCTGAGCAAATAGCTAAGTACTTGGTTGTTGATCAAGAGTTGCTACTATGCCAATACAATTCATAGGTGCCATGTTTATAACAAAGCATTCTTCTGTGATTCAAATAAGTTGGCATTTTATCCACCCTTTACCTTGATCCTTGTGGGGCGTATAGCTTTTCCAAGTTCTTGGGCGGTTGCAAGACAGAATGGTTATCACAGAATCACCAATCATTCGTTCTTTGATTAACTATCTATCCGAAGGTTTTATGAATTTTGCAAAATAAATATAAGTTCCTCAAATGATTCTCTCAATTGCTCAATGTATATGAAACCTCACCAAGGCATTTGATTTTTGCCTTCTTTTCATATCCTACCACTAAGGCTTTGAGTGGAGTTTTGGGTAGGTACGAAAGTGGGGCATACTTGCATCTCATATTTTGCTAAGTCAAAAACTAGACCTCAAGGAGATGCAAGTCATACACTTTGATCAAGACGTGCAAGTGTGTGGAATTTTCATAAAGTCTTAATTATAAATATTTTTGTACTCCTTTGGATCATGAATCTCTCTTTTTTTGGATGAGTGCCTCTTATTTTGAAAGTATGGGCTATCTTTATTTCTTTCTTTTCTTTTTTTTCTTTTCTTTTCTCCATGCTCTTTGGCATGCATTTTTTCTCTCATGCCTTTTGGCATGGATATATTTTTTTAGCATAGCCCATACTATTCTTTTTTGGCACATGAAATTTTTGAGAGAGAGACACATGACAGATGAATGGAATCATTATTTGGTGGATGGAAAAAACATGTTTTTGCGTAACTCTTAGTGTCAGAGTTAGCAGTTTATTTGTGGGTGTACGTGTGTCTTGATCATGGGTGCATGACAAGAATCTCAACACGGGTCACAACAATTTGACAAAGCTCAATGATCAAACAAGTAGCATATGACTAAGGTTTTGAATTTGAATATCATGTCATATGGCCTTGGTAGGTATTCATAATCATTGAGGAACTTTGAATTTTAGTATTTTTTTTGAAAATAAAATCTCTGGATGTCAAGTCTTTCGTAGCACAAAGTCATAGCAAATTCTATTTGTGTACCATATCATAACTCGCAACAACTTAAAAAAGGAGCATGCATTTGCAACGCACATAGGATGACATATTTTTAGCCAATAACTTAAATCTTGGGGAATACTAAGTTATAACCTAGGCACAGATGAATTATAGATAGAGCAACTATTCATCATTTCAACTTTAGGAGAAACTAAACATTCCTAAGACACATATGAGAATGAAATAAATATTTTTTAGGTATTTTTATCATATATATATTTTAGATGCTCATAAATAAATAAATGTAGAAAATAAATTGTGAAAACAAAAGATACAAGGTACCTCTGTGGGGTCCTCCCCCAAGCTAGCTTAAGGCCTAGGGTCTGAGGTGGCTTGGTGTTGACTCCGAAGAAGGTATATTATTTTTTTATTTATATATTTTATTTGTTTTTTTAACTCAGCCATGACTATACTCGGTAGTTTTTGGTTCAAAGATCAAACTAAACATTATGTTTTCATTTGACCAAGGTAGACTAATCAACCTAAGCACCATGCTTAAATTAAAAAGTCTATGAAAGTATGATCACGCGAAAAAGATCACACCCAAACCAAAGCATACTTGCATAGAACATGGTAAGATAACAAAGTTTTATTTTAATCATAAAGATTTTATGCCTTAGTTTTATCATTCAAAGTCTACACTTAACAGTTTTGGTACAATGATTAAATTCAACATTTAATCAAGGTAGGCTATTTAATCTAAGCTCCATGCTTAATTTTAAACAGCCTATGAAGATATGATCGATTACTAACCATTCTTCAAACCAAAACATGTTTACTGCAAAACTTTGAAGATTGACCAAGATTTTAACAAATGTATTTATTTGCATTTAGCATCATTATTTAAGTTAATATAAAGGATAACTACTGATATACCTTGGGCAAGGGCTCACTGTTTTAAGTCCAATGAGCAGGACTCTTCTCCTTTTACTTTTTGCTTGATGATGGGACATCCATGCCCGGAGGAGTAGGCATGGATGATTGCACCTTCTTTGGTCTCCACACCATTTTGTTTGATTTTGGTGGTGTGGTGGTGGACTTTGGAGCTCCTTCTTTTTGTTTCCACACCTTTTCCTTCTTTGGTGGTGTGGGAACAACCTTTGGCTTTTCTTCTTTTTGCTTTAGGTTGTTCTTTTTCTGCTCTAGCCTCTTTTTATTTTCTTTGTTTTTCTTGACGAGGCTATCCACAAGTTGAGGTTGTATCTCAACCTCTTTTATGCCTTCTAGATTCGGTCCATACTTGATTCTGATCATGGAGCATTGCTCCTGTCGGGGCCGAAAGTCAAACTTTTCCTCCTTGCCGTTGATGTTGAAGCGGATTTCTCCCGCTCCAACATCAATTTGTGCCCCCATGGTGATGAGGAAATGTCACCCAAGGATGAGGGGCGATTCCTTCATTGTTTCCATATCTAGCACCACGAAGTCAACAGGGATGAAGTAACCTCAAATTTTCACCAGAATATCTTCGGCTATCCCTACCGGGTAGCAGACCATGGAGTCAGCCAGCTAGAGCATCATAGGTGTAGACGTAAGGTGGGTGAAGTTCAACTTGTCGAAGATGACCCAGGGCATAACGCTTACGCTTGCCCCAAGGTTTCACAAGGCATAATCAAATTGCTAGGTGCCAATTAAGCATGTGATAGTGGGGCACCCAGGGTCCTTCTTCTCAGGTATACAGTTGAGTATAGCAGTGCTACACTCTTCCATAAGCTTGACAACCTCCATGGATGGCAAGGGTCGTTTGTTGTTGATGATGTCTTTGATGTATTTTGCATATAAAGGTACATGTAAGACGTCCATTAACGGGACGTTGTATCTTCTCTATCATCTCAACAAAGCGAGCAAATTGCTCATCCATGGCTTGCTTTCTTTTCCTTGTTGGAAACGACAAATAGCTGGTGTAAATGAAGTCTTCTGGTGTTGTTGAAGGGTCGAGATGGCGGACTAGAGGGGGGTGAATAGTCTTTTCTAAAATTAATCGCGTCGGCTAACCGATATAAGTGCGGAATAAAAACAATCGGTCTAGCCAAGACTACACCCCTCTATATATGTTCACTAGCACCTTGCAAAGATACTAATTATGCAACTAAGGTGCCGGGCTAGCTAGAGCTCTCCTAACCAATTCTAGGAGCAAGGTCACACAAACCTATGCCACTAGTACTTTAAGCAACAAGGAAGCTCCTACACATGCTAGTAAGCAAAAGCACAAAGCCAACTAAGCTCACTAGCAAAGCTCAATAACAAGGCAACCAATGCCTAATTAGAGAGCGCAAATACTTAGCTACACAAACTAAGCAATGTGACTAACAAGGTTACTAAAACCAAATTAGCCACGCAAGAGAGCTACTTCTATGCTACACAAGCAAGAAGATAATTAGCAAGCTACACAAGCTATCTAATTACAAGAGCAACTACACAAGCTTAATATGTATAAAAGTAATTACAAGCTTGTGTAATGGGGATGCAAACCAATGGGAAGAACAAGGTTGACACGATGATTTTTCTCCTGAGGTTCACGTGTTTGCCAACACGCTAGTCCCCGTTGAGACAAGCTTCAAGGTTGCCGCCGGTCCTCTTGCTAGTGGTGACTCGCAAGTCACACTCTCCCATGTGGAGTGCTTACCACAAGCTCTAGCACTTGACCTGGCCGGACCACTTGTTGCCCTTCGCGTCTTGCTTTACTAGAGTTGCTCTTCGTGGCTCCCGCGGGACGAGCATAATGCCCCTCACAAAGCTCTTCTCCGGAGCACCGCACAAACTTCTTGCGGGCTTCGACGGAGATCACCACCAAGCCGTCTAGGAGGTGGCAACCTCCAAGAGTAACAAGCACCACCGGCTTGCAACTCGATCACCTAGTGCCACTCGATGCAACCTCATGATGCAATCGCACTAGAATCGCTCACTCACACAATCGGATGATCACTATCAAGTATGTGTGAGATGGAGGGCTCCTAAGCACTCTCAAGCATGGACACAAAGTCCCCCAAGGTGCTCAGCACCAGCCCTGGCCGAAGGCCACTTCTATTTATAGCCCCAAGGGCTAAACTAGCCGTTACCCCTTCACTGGGCAACGGTCGGGCCGACCGGACGCTCCGGTCGTGTTGACCGGATGTTGGACCTCAGCGTCCGGTCGCCCGCAGACAGCCACGTGTCCCGGTTCCAATGGTCACTTGACTTGACCGGACGTAGCAGCTTCAACTGACCGGACGCTGGACCCTCAGCGTCCGGTCGTTTCCAGTAAGCTCCCGAGCATGACCGGACGCGTCCGGTCGAACGCGATCGGACGCAGCACCAGCGTCTGGTCACTCTCCAGCTACTGCTACACTCCACGTCAGCGCGATCGGACGCAGGCAGTCAGCGTCCGGTGCATTCAGATCCAGCGTTCGGTCAGTTGATCGACGCCAGCATCTTCGCGACCAACTCGTTCTCACTTCTAACTTCTTCATCCTTGCTCCAATGAGCTAACCATCAAGAATTTGCATCCGGCGCAATAGAAAATAGACATTTCATTTTCCTGAAAGCGCCGAATCCCGCCGAGCTTGCGAGGCTGGAGGAAGAGAGGGACCCAAAACCCATCTCACCCCTGCAAACACCACCTCCTTTGTAAATGTGCCAACACCACCAAGTGTACACCACCATGTGTATGTGTGTTAGCATTTTCACAATCATTTCCCAAAGGATGTTAGCCACTCAACTTGCCACGCCACTCGATCCTAGTGACAATGCAAAGTTAGATCACTCGAGTGGCACTAGATGACCGATATGCAAACAAGTTTGCCCCTCTTGATAGTACGGCCATCTATCCTAAACCCGGTCATAAACTTCTCTACACACCTATGACCGGTGAAATGAAATGCCCTAGGTTATACCTTTGCCTTGCGCATTCCATTCCATCTCCTTCAATGTCGATGCAACACATGCACCAACACGATCAACAATGATATGATCCACTTCATATCATCACGTGATCATATTGGTTCATCGATCTTGACTTTACTTGCTCTTCACCATTGCCATCGTCCATCGGCGCCAAGTCTTGCTCAAGCTTCACCGCCACGCGGTCCATCACTCCAAAGCCTTTGACTTGCCCTTCACGCTTGCAACCGATCCATCAAGCCAAGTCTTGTCTTGATCTTCTCCACCTTGATCACATGACTCAATGTCATGTCTCATGTGCAATAAGCTTCTTCATCATCACATGTGTGAGCTTTGCAACATCTCCAAGCCATTTTCACCTCCATGGCATATGTTGCTCACACACATGTACCTGTGGACTAATCACCTGTGTATCTCACATAAACATAATTAGTCCACCTAAGTTGTCACTCAATTACCAAAACCAAACAAGGACCTTTTAGTTGTTTCCTCTTCTTCTTCTTGATCTTTTTGTGTTATTGTTGATGGTGTAGGCTCTTCTTCTTGTTGCCTTTGTGCCTTTCCTGTTTTATGGTTAGGGTTTGGTGGATCACGAGTTGACTTACCACCCCTCGTGGTCACCGCATTAACTTTTTCAAAAGAATTCTTGGGTTGCCCGGGGATCTTCTATGATAGAACCGACCAAATTATAAGAACGTAAGTCCAAAAAACAATCACCGAAGTGATCAAATCCCTGTACTTATGCTCCCATAACCCTGGTAGTCCATGAAATCATGAAGGATTTCAAACAACTTACAACAAGCCAAGATCATACATGATTCAACACAACATATCATCTGTTACAATAGTTCACAAGTAGCTTACAGCTTACATCCATCAGAGTTTGAAATAAAATATTACAACCCAAGTTTGAGTAGCGAAAGCAACATAGTTTTAAGACATAACTTCAGTAGTTCAAATACATTGCTAGTTCATAGTCATGTCCCACAAAAGCACATCAGATAAGAACTTCTAGCAGAGACCGTGCCCAACGGTCTAGTGTTCATCCCTGATAGGGAGAAGGCAGTACTTGCAGCAACCATGATAGAAAAGGTCATTTGCAATAGATGGGAAATAAACCCAGAGTATGAGAAGGTACTCAGCTAGACTTACCCGTCAAAACTAGAAATAAAAGACACCAAGGGATATGCAAGGCTGATATGAAGTGGAGATGGCTGGACAACATTTTGCATAAAAGCTGATGTAGCATAAGTAATTATTTAATGCTTAGCATCAAGTTAATCATCATTAACTTGTCATCTAGATTAACACATGTACTATAGCATTCACTTGATTAGGAGCAAACAATATTAACCATAGCAGGTATAATAAGTCTATCATCATCATCATTCCTGAACCTTCCATTATTTAGTGTGTCTATGCTGGAGATACTCCCATCAAGTTCTCACTAACCGGGAGAGATGGTGATTCGAATCAAATTACAATTCAGCTGAGGGGGTATTCCCAACACTCACCCGGCAAACCCATACCAAGGCAGCCGTAGATCACCTTTGGTACAACTCAGAAATTGTGAGCCCAATCAGTGCCGCACTCTTAGGGACACCATGCCACCAAGATGATTAGGACCTCTAGGTACCTACCCTTGGACACTAGCAATTTGCAATGACTCCCCTCCGAGGCGCACTCAAACAAACCAGCTTTTGGTCTGAGCCGAGCTACTCGGCTTCATGGTCAGACACTCAGGTCCGGCCAGCTAAGTGAAAGGCATGCGTTCAACATGACTAAGGAAAGGCTCCAAGAATCGGTCCTTAATCGACACAGACAGAGTCACTGTAAGTCTAACAACCCTACAAGCCTCCACCCGGTCTTCATTTAGTTTAATCCAGGTTCTTTTCCATGATAGCAAATATAGCCAATCGTGCCAGATATATCCCTAAAGCTCATAGGTGACAGGGAATCACCCGACTTCTACCGTTTAAAAGTAGGGCTAAGCATCTACTCGATCCTGATCTACATAGGATTAAGTTATACTTTCTGGACAAGGATATGATATATATGCAGCAAGTGTTTCTAACCGACTCCTATAACTTAATGCTACAATACATATAACATATATACCCAATTGATTTCATAAAGCAAGAGGCTTATAATGCTATGGGGCTTGCCTTTCACGAAGTTGCAGGGACATGTGGTTCGGACAAACAACCTCGATGTCTTCTAGCACTTCTCCTGGTGCTTCCACCTGAAGATCATGCGGCGAGGGCTGCTGATCCTCCTGGCCCATTCCCTCGAATTCCAGTAGGGTCACACCCTCTGGCACACCTATTGCATGCATGTGCATAGAATCAATATCATGTATGCATAAGGGATGAGATGACATGATGAACATGTTTGAGAATGACAGCAAGATAACTCCACGTGATTATCATTCACTGACTAAGTGCGTGCGGTGCTCTATTCAAATCACTTTAAAGAGTAGGTGCAAATCTCCTCTCTATAGAGCAAGAGTGCACACTCTCCGAGTTTATGCAATCTGAGGTATAATTGCTCATCCTCAGTTAGAAGAATAGTACCTGCATCTATCAACTTATTTCAATTAGCCTAAGCATCTAAAACATCCCAATCATGCTTAAGCAAAGCAAACAAGCCATCGGGCAATTTCAGCAACTTTGAGCATACAATAGCAGTCAAGTAATTTACTCATAACTTTTATATATACATGAGTTATCTACAACTTTTGTATTCACAAGTTTCCCAAAAAACATTACTAACATGGGGTAATTTACCTTGCCCCCAAAACTATCCAGAAACTAATAATTGCAAGAAAGAATTATTAATTTATGTTTCAAACATATAATTGGACAAAACCAACACTCATCACACATATCAAAAGAACACCAGAAAGCATGGTGCCAACATCTAAATAAATTCTTTAAAGCCATTTCTTAATTTATTTAGATATCTAGGTGAATAAAGGAACATATAGCAACACTACACAGTATATTCTATAAAAATTAAAGCAGCTAGAACATCCTTTCAAAAGACTACCATAAAATTTTCACAGCATTTGAACAAGCATATTTTTCTGTATAAAAAATAGCAGACAACAGGGCTAATTTTGGCATAAATAAGAAATCCTATTGAAAAATATCAAACAACAGATTTCATATTTTTCTTAACTTCTTACTAACATAAGAGCATTTTTCACCAAGTTTCTCCTTTATTGGACTTATAGATAATTTATGAAAATTAGCACAATATCCATCTAATTAAACAAGTTAAAAGCATAACGCAAGCACACAGTATCAAAAATTGCTGAAACTTAAACTACAAGCTACTCATGGCATACACAGCACCTCATAAAAATTTTAGGTCATTTAGAGCTACACAACAACAGATATGAATTTCCCCTTTTTCAGCATGAATAAAAGAGATAATTTATAACTCTATATTTTAGAACAGAACATGGCATGTTTCATATTTTTAATAAAAACTAGACATTGCATGTAACAAAGAAAAATTGGAACCACTCAATTTGGATTTCCCCAACTCCAGTTATGATTTTTCAAAGTTAGCATAAAAAACTAGATTCGAAATTAAACCCTAAACCCTAACCAGCCACTGACACGTAGGACCCACGGGGTCAACGGGCCCCGCCTGGCAGCCACAGCAAAAGCAGGGGAGGATTTTGACCACCAATTTCTCACCGGCGGTGAAGTCTTCGGTGAGGTGGTCGGCACCTACATGATCTATGTGACGAGCCGCGCTGGTGGGTGGTGAGGATGGAGTGGCGGGAGCACCGGCGGGTACTTGCCGACGGCAATGGCAGCTCGATGGTGGCGCATGGTGGTATGCCAGCATGCTCCAACTGGTAGAGGTTCAACCGAGCTTAAATTGAGCATCACGGTGACGCGAGGAACATGAAGGAAGAGAGCGGAGATGACGATGCGCTCCCGATGAAGCTGGCCACAGAGCACCCAAACTGTGGCATGGTTGTGGCAGCGTGGAACCTCGATACTGCTCTGGTGAGATTACCACCGACCCACTGACCACCTTAAACCCTAACCTTAGACCTTGACTATGCCATGCACTAGACGAAGCAGAGAGAGAAGAAGAACAGAGCCTCGACGAGCTTCACCCAACGGCGACCATGGTGACCATGGCTCCAGTGAGTTGAAAAAGGCCAATGCGACCCGTACCTTCACATGCACGCTCAACTAAGAGGACAGCAAGGTAGAGGAGGTCAAGGTGGAGTGGTGGATGGGCTGGCTCGGCCAAAGATGCAGCAACGGGGGCTCTACGCGGCGACGACTACGAGGGCAACGGTGTCGCCTCCGGTAGGCACGAGAGCGCGGCGGACGAACACGAAGAAGCGAATGGAGGCAGCAGCAGCGCATCATGGCGACTTGGAGCTAAAGTTTTCCAGATGGGCCGGGCATGATGGGCCGGCCCAAGCACGGCCCCGGCCCGACAGCCTATGTGCCCATGCCTGGCACGGCCCGCCCCCGTGCCCATGCCTAGGCTACCAATTCGGCCCATGGGCCAGCACGGGCACGACACAGTAAAGTGGCCTGGCCCGCTAATGGCCCACTATCTAGGGAACTCAGCCGTCCGATCCCCCCTGATGGATTATGGCCGTTGGATCCAGGGCAATGGCGCCACCGCATATATAAGCCGGTCGGCCTCCCCCGCTCCCCACCCACACAAACCCTAAATCATTTCATCCTCTCACTGGCCAACGCTCTCCCTCCTCTCCTCTCTGGCTCTCGCCCTCTCCGACGATGGTGGCGAAGGGCAACGGCCCCTCCCAAGGGCGACAGCGACTCGCCGTCATCCCCGCGGACCCCGCCTCCTCTTCTCATCCTCCGGCAGTCGTAGCTCTGGAGCTCCGACGATGCAGGTAACATCACCTTCTCCTCTTCTTCTTCTTTCTCTCACTGTCACTGACTCACTCCCTCTTCTACAGATCTGCGGATCTGCTGCTGCTAGGAGCTCCGGCTCCGCCATCTTCGTCGCCGGTGATGTCTAGGTAAGACACCCTAACCCTAGCTCCGAAGCCTAACCCTAGCTCGGATCTGCTCCGTTCTTGATTTCTTTTCTTGAATCTTGAGTTCTTGAATGATGTTCATGTTCTTCCTTTCTTCTTCTTTTGGCAGACGTTTGAGGCTAGGGCAAGTGAGGATGCTGTCCCAGCCTCCCTCTGTCTCTGAGGACACGGTGGAGGCTAGTGCCACTGCCATGGCTGATGAGATGGAGAGGGTCCACGACCTCCCTGGTGATGACGATGATGATGACATGGGCGACGAAGAGGTAGAAGAGCTCTTCGGTCGTGGAGCTATACCTGGTGGAGCTGGCGTAGAGGACCCCATTGACCTTGATGGTGATGAAGGTGGTGGTGGAGAAGAAGACGGTGAGAACACCAACGATGACCAGGACCAGCTATCACGATCCTCTACCTCTGATGTGTGGCAAGATTTCTAGAAGCTCTTCAAAATGGGTCCCAAAGGTAAGAAGATCAGGTATGGCGCTGTCTGCATCCATTACAAAAAATAGTACTCTGGTAGATCTACAGGTGGCACTGGCCACCTCCATCGTCATAGGGATAAATGTGCTAAGAGGCGAGAGAAAACTAGGGGGTTTAGTCAGTCTCAGATTTCTTTTAATCCTGATGGTTCTATGCGTAATTGGGATTACTGTCCTATGCGTGCTCGTACTAAACTGTGTAGATTGCTTGCTAGGGTAGATGTTCCTATCAGCTTTGGTGAATCTGCTGCATTTGAGGAATACATTAATAATGCTCATAATCCTAAGTTTCAGGCTGTCTCTACACAAACCACAACTAGAGACTTAGCCAAAATGTTTTCTGATAGAAAGAGTAAGCTTGTTGAGGTACTTGCTTCTGATTTTGTTAATTGTGCGTGCCTTACCTCTGATATTTGGTCTGGCAAAGCCAAAGAGGATTATCTTAGTGTTGTTGCTCATTACATAAACCCTGATTGGCAACTAGAGAAGAGGGTTCTTGGTTTTGTGCTTATTGATTGTTCCCATAATGGACAGAACATTACTGATAGAGTTGCATCTGTTCTTGGTGAATATGGTGTGCTTGAAAAAGTGTTTGCTGTTACTTTGGACAATGCTTCATCTAATGTTTCTGCCATGCGTATGCTAAGACCTATTTTATCTAAATATCTTGATCTTGAGGTTCCTATAGAGGATCCAAGACATCCTGAAACTGTTGTTACTACTATGTTCTTGCATCAGCATTGTGCATGCCATATAATCAACCTAATTGTTAAGGAGACACTTGATTATCTTAAACCTTTGATTGAAGTTTTTAGAACTGCAATATCATTTTTAAACTCATCTAACCAGAGAATTGCAGCATACAAAAACTATTGCATTGCTTCTAGTTATAGGCCTAGAAAGTTTTAGTTGGATATGGATGTAAGGTGGAACTCTACATATCTCATGCTTAAGACTTTGTTTCCTCACAAAGATCCTTTCACCACTTTCATACATGCTAACTATCCTAGAGGTGAGGGAGGTGAGTTGCTTCTAACTGAAGAACATTGGGTTGTTGCTGAAAAAGTCTTTAAGTTTCTTGAACTGTTCTATGATGCTACTGTTGCCTTGTCTGGTGTTTACTATCCTACATCCCCACTTATGCTTCATTATCTGGTTAAGATTGCTATACACCTGAATAAGTATGCTAATGACATTCACCTGAGGAATGTGGTTCAACCTATGGTAGACAAATATAATAAGTATTGGAGGGACATACCTTTGCTCTATTCTTTTGCATTCATCTTGGACCCTAGAGCTAAAATGAAGGGTTTTTCAAAAGTGCTAAGTTGATGAACCTTACCAGTACAGACTACATTGCTTACCAGGTTGGCACTAGAGCTAGGCTTACTGATGTTTACAATAAGTATGAGGAGAAATATGGAGCTGTTAGGTTGAGGAGGACTGTCCCTCAAAACCTAACTGGTAAGAAAAGGTCTGCTTGGGATGAAATATATGATGATGATTCTAGTTCTTCTGGTGGGGGTACTTCACTGCTGCATTCTACTCTTAATCTGTCTAGAGATACATCTGCTACTGCTTTGCTACATGCTGCTACTTCTACAGCTTCTAATGCTTCTAAACTTGTCTCATACTTAGACTGTGATACTGTTAGCCAGTTGGATGATTCATTTGACATCTTGAGATGGTGGCATGAGCACAAACTGACATATCCAGTGCTGTCCATCATGGCAAAGGATGTTTTAATTGTTCCTGTCTCTACCATATCTTCAGAATCTACCTTTAGTATGACTGGCAGGATCATCGAGGGGCAGCGGAGGAGGCTGAAGCCGGAGACGGTGGAGTGGCTCACCTGCATCAAGGACTGGGAGTTGGCGGAGGCAAGGCTGCAGCACAATGTGGAGGACAAGGAGCTTGAAGAAGCATTTGAAGACCTCTATCTTGATTAGTGCTCCCGCCGCTAAGGTAAATCATACCCCTAAGTCCCTAACTTCCTCTTCTTCTTTTGCTAACTGATTAGTAATCCTAATGCTAACTCTGTTCTTCTTTTGCAGCTGGCCACCTGGGAGCTTGAAGCTTGAAGCTTTGAAGCATTAGTCTTCATCTTTATTACTTTAGTCTTTACATTTAGATGGAACTTGGGTCTGTAATATGAGAACTTGGACAATGATGTAAGAACATTGAACATTTGAACTTTGGAGCTAGGCTGTACTCTTTTCCTGACTAGGGTTTCTCACAAGGGTGAGTTTTACCTAGCAGGTTTTTAGTGAGGCAGCCATTGCACAAGCTCCCATATTCCTATTTTCTTAACTCTTGTGTGTTTGCTCTGTTTTTGTGTCTCCAGTTCTTTTTCTAGTAATTTTCATTCCAAATTCTGCTTGTTACTTCAATCTTGAACTGATGAAGTGCTTAGGTTAAAATGTGTTTAGTGCCTGGGCCGGCACGGGCACTGGCGTGCCACCATGCCTGCTGGCACGGCACGGCACGGTTTACACTTGATAGTGTCGTGCCTGGGCTACCACTTCAGCACGGTGGCACTATCGGGCATGGCACGGCGGGCCACCGTGCCACATAGTGCCGTGCCTCGCCGTGCCATGCCTGGTCGTGCCCATGCTCGTGCCATGCCGGGCGGCCCGTTTGGAAAACAATACTTGGAGCTTTACCCACCTGAACGTCTGGGCCCTCCGCCAGTGTACGGATGACAGATGGCGAGCTTGGCCTGCCATGGTCGGCCACTGAGTTTGGCTCCCCCTCCCATTCAGTCTCCAATACACCGACAGAAACCCTTTTTTCACACGACCAAGAACTCCCAAACTAGCTTGAATTAGCTCAAGGTGCAATTGGCAAACTTGTAGAGCTACATGAGATCTCCAACATTCCCAATACAAGTTTGAGCTAAATCGGCCTGGTTAGAAAGTTGTAAGGCTCCAAAGTAGGGTAAAATGAAACTGCAATGCCATTTGGACTAAACCAAATTGGCTAAGTGCCAAAACAGCACCAAAAACTGCATTGTGGGGGCATTTTTTAGCATATTCTGTCCATTTTCATGAGATGACCATTAAACAACTTTTGTTCCTTACTAAATTTGCTACAACTTTGTTTAAGGGTGCACAAACATGCATTGAGTTCTAGTTGCACTTTTTAAATAGTCAAACAAAAGAGCTCTAGGGGTCAACACAAGTCAAACTAGTACTTCGAAGCATAGTTAGGACTAATGTCCTTCATGAACATTGTTCCTAATGACATTCTAAGTGTAGTTAAGTTGTTTAAGAAGACAATTGACACTCACTTGCATAGATCACACATGAGCATACACACATACAAGCATATAACCAAGCAAAGCATATAGAAACAAGCATGAAATGATAACACTTATCAAGGTATGATGCTTATGAATGAGATGATGATGCACATGCTCATGTGATGCAAGTGTTTTAGTGCTACCATAACACTAGGGTGTTACAGCCTTCCTCCCTTATAAAAATCTCGTCCCGAGATTTGGAAAGCGTACCATTTAGTATAGAAAGCAGGATAAGTGTCTCACAAATAATCCTCCCTCTCCCACGTCGCATCACGCTCACTATGATTACTCCATACCACTTTGTATAGCTTGACCACTTGTCTCTGAGTTACCCTTTCTTTGACTTCCAAAACAATTATGGACGTTTCTTCATAAGCAAGATCAGATTCCAATTTGATACCCCTTATTTCTATTCTTTCCTCAGGTACGCGAAGACATTTCTTTAACTGAGAGACATGGAAGACTGGGAAGATAGCTTCCAATTCATAAGGTAATTGAAGCTTATAAGCTACTCTCCCACTCTTTTCTAAGATTTGATATGGACCTACATATCGAGGTGCAAGCTTTCTCTTTACCCCAAAATGTTTCACTCCTTTCATAGGTGATACCTTCAGATATACATGGTCACCCACCTCAAACTCAATTGGTTTTCTTCTCCTATCCGCATAACTCTTTTGCCTAGCCTGAGCATCTGCCATATGCTTTTGAATAGTACAAACCTGCTCCTCAGCTTCTTTTACAAAGTCAATACCATAGTACCTCCTTTCCCTAGGTTTCACCTAGTTCAAAGGAGTTCTACACTTACAGCCATACAAAGCTTCGAATGGAGCCATTTTGATACTCTCTTGATAACTGTTGTTATAAGATAATTTAGCCAATGGCAACGACTTCTCCCAAGAACCCTTGCAAGAGATAAGGCAAGCCCTAAGCATGTCCTCAGGAATTTGATTAGCCCACTCAGTTTGCCCTGATGTTTATAGATGACAAGCAGAACTGCGGATTAGATGAATACCAAGATTCTAATGTAAGTGCTCCCAGAAATGAGTTGTGAATTGAGGCCCTCTATCAGAAACGATAGACTTGGGTACACCATGAAGACGTACCACTTGTTGAAAATAAATGTCAGCATACATGTGGGGATGATAATTGGTCTTCATAGGAATGAAGTGAGCAGATTTCGTCAAATGATCAATGATTACCCAAATAGAGTCAAAACCCCTTTTAGTAGTTGGCAATCCAACAATAAAGTCCATAACAATCTCTTCTCACTTCCAACCAGGAATAGAGAGTGGTTGCATCAAACTAGGCTTCATGTGGATAGCTTTGACTCTACAACAATTATCACACCTAGCCACGTAAGCTGCGATTTCTTTCTTTATTTTGGTCCACCAAAAATAAGGTTTCAGATCTTGATACATTTTACTACTACTCGGATGGATGGACAATTTAGAAGAATGAGCTTCAGCCATGATTTGGTTCCTTGTCCTTTGGCACTACGAGTCGATCTTTGAACCAAAGAATTCCATTGTCATCAACTCAGAAGTGCTTGGTTTCTTGCTCTTTCATCTTCCATTTGATGTGAAACACACCCACATCTGTCTTTTGAAGCTCAATAATTCGACTTCTAAGAGAGCAATCAACAGTGATATTGTGGAGCACAACCGGATGAAGGAGATGGGATAGATGAAAATCTTCGTCGACCAGATAGTTGCAATGAGATTTTCTACTCAAGGCATCAGCAACAACGTTTGCCTTGCCGGGATGATAGTGAACTTGAAGATTGTAGTCCTTGATCAACTCTAACTATCGTCGCTGACACATGTTCAACTCTAGTTGAGTGAAGATGTATTTGAGACTTTTATGATTGGTATAGATGTTGCACACATTACCAAGTAAGTAATGTCTCCAAATCTTCAGAGCAAGAACAACTGTGGCTAACTCTAAGTCATGAGTAGGATAGTTGACTTCATGCTTCCAAAGCTAGCATGAGGCATAAGCAATGACTCGGCCCTCTTGCATAAGAACACATCCTAAACCGGTGCCTGACGCATCACAATATACATCAAAAGGCTTCTCAATATCAGGTTGGGCCAAAATAGGAGCAGAAGTCAACAAAGTCCGCAAACTGTGGAAAGCCTCCTCACACTTTGGAGTCTAGACAAACTTCTCATCCTTTTGAAGCAATCGAGTCATGGGCTTGGCTACTTTAGAGAAATCTAGAATGAAGCAACGATAATAGCCAGCCAAACTAAGAAAACTCTGAACTTCATGAACCGAAGTCGGTGCCTTCCAATCCAACACTTCTTGTACCTTGGTAGGATCAATAGAAATGCCATCCTCAGACAACACATGACCCAGGAAAGGTACTTTCTTCAACCAGAACTTACATTTGTTGAACTTGGCATAAAGCTTATGGTCACGCAATCAAGTTAAGACAACTCTCAGATGCTCGGCATGCTCTTCTTCATTCTAAGAATAGATGAGAATATCATTGATGAACACCACCACAAACTTGTCAAACTCAGGCATGAATACCGAATTCATCAGATACATGAAGTATGCAAGAGCATTTGTCAACCCAAAGGACATGACAAGATACTCATACAACCTGTATCTAGTAGAGAAAGCAGTCTTAGGTATATCTTCAGGATGAATCTTGATCTGATGATAGCCAGACCTCAAATCAATCTTAGAGAATACCTTAGCCTTAGACAACTAATCAAACAAGATATCAATGTGGGGAAGAGGATATTTGTTTTTGATGGTGACGGCATTGAGTGGACGATAATCCACGCACATGCGCAAAGATTGATCCTTCTTCTTCACAAAGATAGCAGGACAACCCCATGGAGAAGAGCTAGGACGAATCAAACCCTTCTTCAAAAGCTCATTCAACTGGGTCTTGAGCTCGGCTAACTTGTTGGGTGGCATACGATAAGGTCTTCTAGAGATAGGAGCAGTACTCGGAATTAGCTCGATCTTAAATTCCACATCATGATCCGGAGGTAATCTAGGCAAGTCATTAGGAAAGAAATCTAGAAACTGATATACAATAGGAACATCAGCAATTGCCTTTGCTAGAATAGCATTAGACACATGATGGAGGACCAGATGATGAGGAAGTTGCACTAAGAAGGCCTCATTATTGATAGGATCTCTCAACATAACCACATGAGTGGAGGTGTCGATAAGCACTCCATGACCACTCATCCAGTTCATCCCTAAAATCACATCGATGCCCAAACCTGGCAGCACTACTAAGTGGGAGGTATACTCATGACCCTCAATGTTGATGCGTGCATCCTTTACTAGCTGATTAGTGGCAATATTGTTTCCAGCAGCACTAATACAATACCCACCCTTATCTATAGTAGTTATGTTCTGATCAAACTTGGATGCAAAGGATGGACTTATAAAAGAATGCAAAGCACTAGAGTCGAACAGCACAACTACGGGATGATTGTTAACTAGAAACTTACTAGCAGTGATAACCTTGCCAGCAGGGATCTCTTCAATAGTGGTGAAATGAGCATGTCTCTGGCGCAAGTTGCTCTGAAAAGCATTCTTCGGAGGAAGAGGGCAATTCTTGGCCCAATGACCAGTCTTGTTGCAATTCCAGCATGGTCTGTTGGCTAGCAAAATATTGGAACTACCCTGCCCAAAAGTATTCTTGGGAAGAGCAATAGTATAGCCCTTGCGAAAGCTAGGTTTTGCCTGATTATTCTTTTGCGGAGGGCGATACCTAATGTTTGTGGCCTGTGGGGGTATAAACCCCTATACCCTTACGGCTAGGCTTGGGCTGGCCTGGACCAGGAGGTCTGGCCCAACAGGAGACGACGCATGGCATGGTCAATCTACTTGGAGTCCTGCGCAAGGAATCAAGACAGACCTAGAGATCAAGCAGGATCCTGGTCGGTTAGAATAGGAATCCTTATCTGGCCACCTATGGCAATTGTAACTGGCTAGGATTAGTTTCCAGATCTATAACCCTGCCTCCCGGACTATATAAGGCGGGCAGGGGACCCCTCTAAAAAACATCTCTCATTGACATACAACAATACAATCAGACGCATGACGTAGGTACTACGCCTTCTTGGCGGCCGAACCCGGATAAAACCTCGTGTCTGTCTTGTGTCACCGTCTTGTTTGTGGCTTGCGCATTTGTCTGCCGACAATCTACTACCTTGGGCATACCCCTGGGTAGACTGACGACCATATTTCATCGACAGTGGCGCGCCAGGTAGGGGTCGAGGCAGTCCCCAAGCATTCCGACTTGTCATCACGACGATGGTCGCGGTTGTCGTAGCGCCGTTCTTCACGGCGATCATTATTGCGACGTGGTCTGGTGGTCGAGGTGGTCAGAGCTCGGCGGAGCCGCTCGGGACATGGTCGACGTGGTTTGGTGGTCGGAGCTCGGTGGAGCCGCTCGGGACGTGGTCGATGTGGTCCGTGGTCAACGTGGTCAGAGCTCGGCGGAGCTGCTCGGGATGTGGTCGACGTGGTCGGAGCTCGATAGAGCCGCTCGAGACGTGGTCGACGTGGTCCATGGTCGATGTGAGCTTGGGCGGCTCGCTCAGCGGCTCGATGGCTCTCGACGTGGCTCGCCGAGTGGCTCGACGTGGCTCACTCAGCGGCTCGATGGCTCTCGACGTGGCTCACCGGGTGGCTCGATGTGGTCGGGCGACTTGTTGCATGGCGGTGTAGATCAGATCCGAATCGTAGTTGGTAGGAGCAACTCTGTGCATGTATATGCACGTACATGAGCACATGCAAATCCTTGTTTGCATGGCTGATGCATATTGCCTTCTCTGGTGATTGCTTGGAGCCTCCTGCGCGTATGCAGAAACTTCGTCGTCAAGGCCTTTTCCAATCCATGGCCTGGCCCCTTCCTTAGCTGCACGCTACGACGATGTGAGGACCCATGACAGAGTCTGATCTTGCATACTAGTCAGAGCTAGGCTCTTAGCCTGGTCATGGTGCTTGTCGATGACGCTATTGATGATTTGTCCGAGTGCTTCATGAACAGGATGAGGCGATCGCACCGGGCCCTGGTGCTTTGCGTACCGAAGCATGTGAGAAGCTGAATCATCGCAGACAATGACGATGAGGAAATTCCCATACAGAATCGAAGGTCGATCCCTGAGAACGTAATGTTGATCTTGAGCTACGCCATCTGGTTCGCCATGGATCAGCGCGCACAACCCCTAAAGGGGACCCCTACCTGGCGTGCCACTGTCGATGAAATATGGTCGGCAGTCCACTGAGGGGGGTGCCCGTGGTGGTAGATTATCGGTAGGATGCGTGTAATCAGGAACCAGATGGTGACACAAGACGCAGAGACAGCGATTTAGACAGGTTTGGGCCGTCTGATCGACGTAATACCCTACGTCCTGTGTCTTTGGTGTATTGTATTGAGATGTATATAGATTAACCTATCCACTAGGGGACCCCTACCTCTCCTTATATACTCTGGAGGAGGTAGGGTTACAAGTAAAGTAGCCTATTTGGTACTATACAATATCTAGTACAACTTATAATCTTGCCATGTACGCCTTGATCTCACGGGCCAGGCCACCTCGGATGGTGCGGCCCATGTACCATCTTGTGGTACCCGGGGGTATATCCCCCACAGCTAGGTAGGGGATTGTCAAGTTTCAAGCTTAAATACATTTTATACAAAACAAATAAGCTTATAATGATATACAGTTATGTTATTACAAGCTTGCCTGAAGAGGTACAAGTTTACAATAACACAACCACATCCTTCTTCTACAGCTCTAGCCTATCCTGTTGGCTGGTTGGGGCACGCAGCACCTGCTGCTCGCTACTTCCGACACCCTACTTGAGTCTCGGGGACTCTTGTACTGGTCAAGCAGAAGAGGATGGCCCCACCGATGCCTGGCTGGTCGAGACCGCAGGCTTTGCCGGTTGGCTCACAACTGATGGCGTTCCTAGCTAGATGGTTGATGGTGTACCCTGTACATGTGCTATCCCACCTCCACACAGGTTAATGTCGCCAATTATCTTTGAAGACAGGTCTAGCTGGGTCATCCAAAGCTCCTCAGCCTTGTCTGGATTTACCTCCTTTGGGTACCCAGCCTCCAGGCGCTTGAGATCGATTAGGGGGTAGTGGGCACGCACCATGCTTAGCACATGTGTGCCTGTGTACTCACCCACCTCCTTCATGAACTCTTGGAACCATTCCCATGCCTTTCGGCATCTCTCGACCAGTCCAAGCTGCGGCGTCATTAGCGTTTCCTCTGTAAGCGCTGGGTCAATAAGGTTGAGGATGGGCAAAATGCCAGTTGCCACTTCCTAGCACCGGTTCTTCCATGTATCCCAATCCTCGGTGATCTCTAGGCATCGCGCCTTCCAGCCATCACACTCTTTCATCATGGTTTCCAGATGCTTTTTGGCATTCACTTTCAAAACTGCAAACATCACAATATATTAAAATGTCACGCCACGACAAGATAACTCGGGCAACAGAATGAGCAAGGTGGTCTGGAACATTTACTTTTTAGTTCCTCCTTCATCTTGGTTGTGCGGTCTCGGAGTTGCGACTGGTCGTGTGCCAATTTCTTGTTGTCCTCCTCCAGGCGACCACACTCTACGGCTACACGGCTATTCTCCTCTTGGAGACGGACAACTTCGGCTTCTAAGCCTGCACTACAGCTGTTACTACCAACAAGGCAGCCACACGTGTCATGCACTTGCTGTGATAAAGTGGCAACTTACTTGTTTTTTCCTGCTCTTTGTTACTGAGCTGGACGACCAGGTTCTAGTTCTGTGCCTCTTGCTCCATCCTCTCCTGGTCGGCGGCTTCAAGTTGGTGGCACAAGCGTTCCACCTCGGCCACCAATTTTCTATTGCTTGCTGTGATCCCTTCAATCTGGTCGAAGCACTTCTTTCGGTACCTTGCGGTCTTCATCAAGTCCTGCATGTAAGAAAGCTAAGTCAGATAGTTTGACTGGATAGTAGGATGAAGTGGTCAAGCCACACATACCTAGACTTCTGTCACCAGACGTTTTGCCGCTTGTTCAACTTTCAGAGTCTCTTCGACCTCTGGGATTTCCTCATGCATAACCCATTGGTCGTTCCGCCAGCGCGACACATATACATGTTGTCGCTTGTCCTGAGGGATGGCCTAGGACCTCTTGTACTTCGTCCTCTTCGGCCTCTTGTTCGGGAAGCGGCGCTGGTCTAGAGTTTGCAGTCTCTGCGAATCACTATGGCTTTCCCACGGGCTGTAGCATCGGCAAACGTGCTCTGTGCCACCTCCGGCTGCTGCTCTTCGGTTTGGTATGATACCCTTGGCACCGAAGTATCCCCCTCAGCAGGGTTAGTGCTCGGAGCACTTGTACTTGGCTCGACTCTCCCCTCGACCAACTGCTCGGGGACTGTCGTCTGGCCACTCGTCTGCTGAGGCTCCGGTGGACTTTCTGCTACAGGTTCCTCCATAGCCGGCTGCTGGGCAGTTTTCTCTGCCATTGCTGGTGGAGCCATGCTGCACCTAGCTAGTTGGTTGGGATTTTCGGTGGATGCCGACCTAATATATCAGAGATAAGTTTAGAAGACAACAGTATTCAATATAAATTGTAAGCTTACATCAAGGTTACAAATACTTATAGCTTGGAAGCATGGAATGATGTGGCGAAGGGGCATCTCTTTGTCCGTGCTTGCTCCACGTGCTCTGCGGGTGCCACCGGGTCTCTTTCCACGACCAGTACCGGCACCGGGGCTTGATGCTCGACCCCTATGCCGCTTGTACTCTGCATTGCAGTGGTCGGTGATGCGTGTCCCACTGGCACGGAGGAGCCACCCTGCTCCGTCGACTCTAGTTGTCTCCTCCTCTTTCGAGGGACGAGTCGGAGGATGTCTGCATCCTCTATTTCATCATCTGACAATGTAAAGATGGCCTGACGATGTTTGCTGGCCGCCGGCCGCTTGCCAGTAGCCCTGGCCGTTGCCTCCTCCCCAACCCCAAGTACGGCCCAGTCGACGTCCTCGATCCTAGCGCTGGTCTGGGCAGTTGGGCCGGCAACTTGTGGCCAATCCACACCAGGGGGTGGAGACACGAACACTACTGCTCTATCACGACCATTACTCTGGGAAACATAAAGGCGACAACACAGTAAGTTTCTGTTACAACATAACTCTACGGGTACAAGGCAGCATAATTTACCTTTGGGGGAGGTCGGGCCAGCTTGAAAGTGTGCTCGATGTC
Organism: Miscanthus lutarioriparius; assembly: GCA_904845875.1. NCBI lineage: Eukaryota > Viridiplantae > Streptophyta > Magnoliopsida > Poales > Poaceae > Miscanthus > Miscanthus lutarioriparius. Next base: position 92,380,085 of record CAJGYO010000006.1, read on the forward strand.
GCTCAACCTGACATAATTTGGATCAGCTAAGTTGAATAGCTCTCCAATCCAGGCTTTGACTTCTATCTTGTCAAGCGCCTCTTGCCTGGTCCTAGTTGGGTCTGCGCTACCTTGGTACTCGTAGCCAGGATGTACCCTCCTCTGGCAAGGCTGGATCCTTCGGCTGATGAAGTTCCTGACCATGCTTGGACCATCCAGTTTCTTCTATGGGATCATCTCAAGAAGTTCTGAGATCTGTTCCAGGTGCTCGGGTTTCTCCGACCAGCTGTTCTTCTTCTCCGGAATGAACCCCACGTCGCACAATGTGACCGTGTTCGGCTCTTCACGGATGTAGAACCACTTCTTGTACCAGTCGACCAACGATGTGTTCCAGGGGCAGTGCAAGTACTGGTCCTTCATCCCGTCATGCAGATTGAGGTACACACCTCCGGCTATCTTCGAGCCGCCACTTCCTTTCTTCCGCAGATAGAAAAGATGGCGAAAGAAGTTGAAATGGGGCTAAAAGCCACCATATGCTTCGCAAAGATGGATGAAGGTGGAGACAAGAAGAATTGAGTTGGGATGCAGATTGCAAATCCCAATCTCATAATACAAACAGAGCCCCTGAAGGAAAGGGTGCACTGGAACCCCAAAACCCCGCTTGAAGAAATCTTCGAAAACCACAATCTCACCTGGTTGTGGATCAGGGTACCCTTCTCCTTTCGGTGCGTGCCATCCCGTGAGTGCCTTGATGTGGAGTACCCCCATGATGACGAGGTCTTCGATGGTCTGCTCGTTGCTTCTTGACTTCCACCACTCCTTCGCCATGACTCTGGCTTTCTTCTGGGCGTCACTCTTCGCCATGAGTATGCCCTTGTTGATGGAGGTGGATATGGTGGGGGGTGATTGGTGATGATTTCGGAGGTATTAGGGTTGGCAAGAGGAAGAAGAAGGCTGCGGCGGTGAATGGTAATGGGGATCGGTAAAAAGTAACTTACCAGTTCTATATTATAAATAACCAAGAGTTCCACCGTTTTGTCCGCCCGAGATTCTTGGGAGATGTGCGCACGCGCCGCAGGTGGTTGTGTCCACAACCTCGAGATCTATGCCAATATACACGCCCCTTCGTTGCCAGTGTACGTGCCTCTTCATTGCTAATGTGAGAGGGCCCACACTGATGCACCTCCTTGGAGGTGCCAAGCGACTGTTTGCTTGAAAGGACAAGAAGGCAGTATGACATGCTATACCCGTCTGCTTTTTGACCAGACGTGTCAGATTGGACTTGACAGAGTAAGAAGATAAATAAATACACCAAATAATAGTACAAGCGGCATTCGTTTCTTCGCTGCATGTCTCGTGCTCAGGGATGGTCCAGACCACTACCATGCTCGGGGACTACTCCGGCCACTATCGTGCTTGGGGACTGCTCTGGCCACTATCGTGCTCGGGGAATGCCCAGACCACTATCATGCTTAGGGACTACTCCGACCACTACCATGCTCGGGGACTGCTCCAACCACTACTGCGCTCGGGTACTGCCCAGACCGCTACAGTGCTCAGGGACTGCTCCGACCACTACTGTGCTCGGGGACTGTTCCGAAGAATGCTCGGCGATTGCTCTCCTCGGCTACATGTGATTTGAAGTCACATACAGTTGAGAGACATTTATTTAGACCTTCCTACAAGACTTATATTTCATCTTCTAGCAAGCTCGGGGACTACATCGGTACGATGCACCTGCCGGTGCATCTCGTATTGATTGTACGACAATTGGATTCTTAACTCTAGTAGAAATTCTTTTTAGACCCTGGCACCACGTGCCTGCATCACCTACTACCAGGCTCGGGGACTAAGTGGGCACACTTCACCTTGCGGTGAATGTGTTTATTAAATCGACCCCTATGCTTTGACTGATTGTCAGGATTACTATCGTGTTCAGGAACTATCCCGACCACTACTCAGAGACCGCTCTCCTCGGCTACATGTGATTTGTACTCATATACAGTTGAGAGACATTTATTTAGACCTTGCTACAAGGCTTATACTTTGCCTTCCAGCAAGCTTGGAGATTACATCGGTACGATGCACCTGCCGATGCATCTCGAATGGTTTATATTATGATTGGATTTTTGACTTGACTGGGAATTCTTTTTAGACCCTAGCACCATGTGCCTGCGTCACCTACTACCAGGCTTGGGGACTAAGTGGGCACACTTCACCTTGCAGTGAATGTGTTTGTTTTTTGACCCCTATGCCTCTGGTGATCAAGGACGCTACGCTTCAAGATGCACTTACATTTCTTTTTAGAAATACAAGTGGGCACACTTCTTAGGACGGAAATCTTTCTCTTTTTTCTTAAGAGCACCATACATTCTTCGGACAACCTACTTCTCCGGAGACAACGGTGGTCAGAGATGTCAAGAACTAAAGCCTCGCTGTTCGGAGAAGGTTAAAATGGCGTGTCGTAGCATAATACATGGTGCTCGGGGACTAGCTGTGGGGATATAAACCCCTATACCCTTACGGCTAGGCTTGGGCTGGCCCGGACCAGGAGGTCTGGCCCAACAGGAGATGACGTGTGGCCCAGTTAATCTACTTGGAGTCCTGCGCAAGGAATCAAGACAGACCTAGAGATCAAGCAGGATCCTGGTTGGTTAGAATAGGAATCCTTATCTGGCCACCTATGGCAATTGTAACTGGCTAGGATTAGTTTCCAGATCTATAACCCTGCCTCCCGGACTATATAAGGCGGGCAGGGGACCCCTCTAAAAAACATCTCTCATTGACATACAGCAATACAATCAGACGCAGGACGTAGGTAGTACGCCTTCTTGGCGGCCGAACCTGGATAAAACCTCGTGTCTGTCTTGCGTCACCGTCTTGTTTGTGGCTTGCGCATCTGTCTGCCGACAATCTACTACCTTGGGCATACCCCTGGGTAGACTGCCGACCATATTTCATTGACACGGTAGATGGACGATACTGAGTTTTGGCCACCACTGGAGCTTTGGACTGAGAAGCCCCTGCCTCATAATTCCTTTTGCGACTCTTGGAAGCAGCATCATCATCTGAATTAGCATCAAAGATGGCCTCTCCATCCTCATCACTGACGGGCTCAACCTCCTCATCCTCATCTTCTTCCACCTCAGCAGGTGCGGGAACTCTAGGACCATCAACTTCCATCCTATCATCTTCAGCTACAATCACCTGAGGACCAAGATCTAGGAAAACTGATGGAGGATGAGGAATTGGGTTCCTCTCATTATTGAGGTGATGAATCTCCACTAGGCCTTCCTTGATGCGATCATTGAGGTAATTCTGCATTTCCATGGCATTGATGTGATCCTGAATCTGGGCCTAACGCCTTTCTTCTGCCAACTCCAGGGCTGCATCCCTATGTCGAGTCACACGGTCCAACTCCTGTACTGCCTCTTGTCTCTCTATGGTGAAGTTCATAAGTTGATCATGAAGCTCATCTCTCTCACAGGCTACTTGCCCTCACTGCTGTAGGCGGTAATTGGCAATGCCCCTGCTTTCTTCAAACTCTTATCGGGCCATAGCTAACTCTTTAGCTAGCTTGCGGTCGCACTTCCTGGACTTGCGCTGAGCGGCTAGTGCCCTCTGAGCCTCATCTATCACCCTTGAAAGTGTATACTGACAATCACGGTCCACCTTCAACACTGCCATCATAGAACTCATGGCCATATTGTCACTTTGCACTCGCTCGCTGCGGCCCCGAACCAGAGCACCGCGAGCATTTTGACCAATGTCTTGGGTCTACTCTGCTGTTGATGGAGCAATACAGGGGATGGATGCGGCCGGTCCACCAACCAGCTCATCCCCAAAGTTCTGAGCAATCTCCATGATCATGTCCAAGGCAGTAACTTGCGTGGCTTCCCACGAGCTACGCCCATCAGACTCCGCATGCCAACCACGCCACAGTGGATTGGTGGGATGCGGTGGCACCACAAGCACAATCTCATACCAAGGTATGTCTCCCAACGGCTCACTCTGTGTCCAAGTATAGCGAGGTGCCTCAGTGTAGCCAACAGAGCTTAGCATTCTCTAGAGCAGGGTTGGTGTGCCAAACTGCTCTAAAGTACCACTGCATCCTACAAGACTTATATTTCATCTTCTAGCAAGCTCGGGGACTACATCGGTACGATGCACCTGCCGGTGCATCTCGTATTGATTGTACGACAATTGGATTCTTAACTCTAGTAGAAATTCTTTTTAGACCCTGGCACCACGTGCCTGCATCACCTACTACCAGGCTCGGGGACTAAGTGGGCACACTTCACCTTGCGGTGAATGTGTTTGTTAAATCGACCCCTATGCTTTGACTGATTGTCAGGATTACTATCGTGTTCAGGAACTATCCCGACCACTACTCGGAGACCGCTCTCCTCGGCTACATGTGATTTGTACTCATATACAGTTGAGAGACATTTATTTAGACCTTGCTACAAGGCTTATACTTTGCCTTCCAGCAAGCTCAGAGATTACATCGGTATGATGCACCTGCCGGTGCATCTCGAATGGTTTATATTATGATTGGATTTTTGACTTGACTGGGAATTCTTTTTAGACCCTAGCACCATGTGCCTGCTTCACCTACTACCAGGCTTGGGGACTAAGTGGGCACACTTCACCTTGCAGTGAATGTGTTTGTTTTTTGACCCCTATGCCTCTGGTGATCAAGGACGCTACGCTTCAAGATGCACTTACATTTCTTTTCAGAAATACAAGTGGGCACACTTCCTAGGATGGAAATCTTTCTCTTTTTTCTTAAGAGCACCATACATTCTTCGGACAACCTACTTCTCTGGAGACAACGGTGGTCAGAGATGTCAAGAACTAAAGCCTCGCTGTTCGGAGAAGGTTAAAATGGCGTGTCGTAGCATAATACATGGTGCTCGGGGACTAGCTGTGGGGATATAAACCCCTATACCCTTACGACTAGGCTTGGGCTGGCCCAGACCAGGAGGTCTGGCCCAACAGGAGATGACGCGTGGCCCAGTTAATCTACTCGGAGTCCTGCGCAAGGAATCAAGATAGACCTGGAGATCAAGCAGGATCCTGGTCGGTTAGAATAGGAATCCTTATCTGGCCACCTATGGCAATTGTAACTGGCTAGGATTAGTTTCCAGATCTATAACCCTGCCTCCCGGACTATATAAGGCGGGCAGGGGACCCCTCTAAAAAACATCTCTCATTGACATACAGCAATACAATCAGACGCAGGACGTAGGTAGTACGCCTTCTTGGCGGCCGAACCTGGATAAAACCTCGTGTCTGTCTTGCGTCACCGTCTTGTTTGTGGCTTGCGCATCTGTCTGCCGACAATCTACTACCTTGGGCATACCCCTGGGTAGACTGCCGACCATATTTCATCGACACGGTCGATGGACGATACTGAGTTTTGGCCACCACTGGAGCTTTGGACTGAGAAGCCCCTGCCTCATAATTCCTTTTGCGACTCTTGGAAGCAGCATCATCATCTGAATTAACATCAAAGATGGCCTCTCCATCCTCATCGCTGACGGGCTCGACCTCCTCATCCTCATCTTCTTCCACCTCAGCAGGTGCGGGAACTCTAGGACCATCAACTTCCATCCTATCATCTTCAGCTACAATCACCTGAGGACCAAGATCTAGGAAAACTGATGGAGGATGAGGAATTGGGTTCCTCTCATTATTGAGGTGATGAATCTCCACTAGGCCTTCCTTGATGCGATCATTGAGGTAATTTTGCATTTCCATGGCATTGATGTGATCCTGAATCTGGGCCTAACGCCTTTCTTCTGCCAACTCCAGGGCTGCATCCCTATGTCGAGCCACACGGTCCAACTCCTGTACTGCCTCTTGTCTCTCTATGGTGAAGTTCATAAGTTGATCATGAAGCTCATCTCTCTCACAGGCTACTTGCCCTCACTGCTGTAGGCGGTAATTGGCAATGCCCCTGCTTTCTTCAAACTCTTATCAGGCCATAGCTAACTCTTTAGCTAGCTTGCGGTCGCACTTCCTGGACTTGCGCTGAGCGGCTAGTGCCCTCTGAGCCTCATCTATCACCCTTGAAAGTGTATACTGACAATCACGGTCCACCTTCAACACTGCCATCATAGAACTCATGGCCATATTGTCACTTTGCACTCGCCATCATGCGGCCCCAACGAGCACCACAAGCATTTTGACCAATGTCTTGGGTCTACTCTGCTGTTGATGGAGCAATACAGGGGATGGATGCGGCGGTCCACCAACCAGCTCATCCCCAAAGTTCTCGAGCAATCTCCATGATCATGTCCAAGGCAGTAACTTGCGTGGCTTCCCACGAGCTCGCCCATCGACTCCGCATGCCAACCACGCCACGTGGATTGGTGGGATGCGGTGGCACCACAAGCACAATCTCATACCAAGGTATGTCTCCCAACGGCTCACTCTGTGTCCAAGTATAGCGAGGTGCCTCAGTGTAGCCAACAGAGCTTAGCATTCTCTAGAGCAGGGTTGGTGTGCCAAACTGCTCTAAAGTACCACTGCGGGGAGGGAGCGCAGGTGCTACCATCTGTAGCAAAAAGGATGCAACTTCTTGTAAGAGGGTTATTTTTGAGAGGCGAAAAATTTAATAAATGGGATAAGTAGTTTATAAGGGAGGGAGTAATGCAAGAATGTAATATATGATTGAACATGATGTGTGCACGATCGTACGTCCTCACAAACCTAAGAAAAGTTAAGTTCTAGCGGAATATACGGTGGCATACACATGTTCTCTCGAATAGCGGTAACTAGTCGATCTACATGATGCATTGTTAGGGTACCTACAGAAGATTTCATTTCAGCCCAACAAGTTCCCAAGATACACACACAAAGAAAGCTATAAACTAAATACTCTCCATACATACATCTCCTGATGCATATACTTCGGTGTCACAGCTACCTGACAGATGTACCCACAATTAAGTACTTTCATAAATACATGGTTGAACATGTACTTATGCCAGTAACCATAGCTAACTCTCCCCTAGACCGACGGTTGGACGGTCATGCTCTCACAGCTCACACTTACCAGAGCATAGAGGTATTTGATCCATACATTACCACCCAAGCGGATGGCATCTATACAATAACACGTCGTATGGACAACAAAATAGAAAGCAAGCAATCAACCCCCAAAGTTAGTATTTAAATAGGCCACCTAAGAGTCCTTAATTGGACATAAAGGATATGACCACTAGCACACTTAGCTTAATATTTTAGATTTTTCACAAAAGCTTTTGCTTTAAATACACAAATGACATATTTAGTGTTGAACCTTGCTCCGATACCAGCTATGATAGAACCGGCCAAATTATAGAACATAAGTACAAAAAAAACAATCACCGGAGTGATCAAATCCCTATACTTATGCTCCCATAACCCCGGTAGTTCGTGAAATCACCAAGGATTTCAAACAACTTACAACAAGCCAAGATCGTACATGATTCAACACAACATATCATATGTTACAATAGTTCACAAGTAGCTTACAGCTTACATCCATCCGAGTTTGAAATAAAATATTACAACCCAAGTTTGAGTAGCGGAAGCAACATAGTTTTAAGACATAACTTCAGTAGTTCAAATACATTGCCAGTTCATAGTCACGTCCCACAAAAGCACATCAGATGAGAACTTCTAGCAGAGACCGCGCCCAATGGTCTAGTTTTCATCCCTGGCAGGGAGAAGGCAGTACTTGCAGCAACCGTGATAGAAAAGGTCATCTACAACAGATGAGAAATAAACTATGAGTACGAGAAGGTACTCAGCTAGACTTACCCGTCAAAAACCAGAAATAAAAGACACCAAGGGACATGCAAGGCTGATATGACGTGGAGATGGTTGGACAACATTTTGCATAAAAGCTGATGTAGCATAAGTAATTATTTAATGCTTAGCATCAAGTTAATCATCATTAACCTATCATCTAGATTAACACCTGTACTATAGTATTCACTTGATTAGGAGCAAACAATATTAACCATAGCAGGTATAATAAGGCTGTCATCACGGTCCATTATTTAGTGTGTCTATGATGGAGATACTCCCGTCAAGTTCTCACTAACCGGGAGAGACGACGATTCGAATCGAATTACAACTCAGCTGAGGGGGTATTCCCAACACTCACCCGGCAAACCTATACCAAGGCAGCCGTAGATCACCTTTGGTACAACTCAGAAATTGTGGGCCCAATCAGCGCCGCACTCTCAGGGACACCATGCCACTAGGATGATCAGGACCTCTAGGTACCTGCCCTTGGACACTAGCAATTTGCAATAACTCTCCTCCGAGGCGCACTCAAACAGACTGGCTTCCGCCATGAGCCAAGCTACTCGGCTTCGCGGTCAGACACTTAGGTCCGGCCAGCTAAGTGAAAGGCATGCGTTCAACATGACTAAGAAAAGGCTCCAAGAATCGGTCCTTAATCGACATAGACGGAGTCACTGTAAGTCTAACAACCCTACAAGCCTCTGCCCGGTCTTCATTCAGTTTAATCTAGATTCTTTTCCACGATAGAAAATATAGCCAACCGTGCCAGATATATCCCTAAAGCTCGCGGTGATAGAGAATCACCCGACTTCTACCGTTTAAAAATAGGGCTAAGCATCTACTCGATCTTGATCTACATAGGATTAAGGTATACTTTCTGGACAAGGATATGATATATATGCAGCAAGTGTTTCCAACCAACTCCTATAACTTAATGCAGCAATACATATAACATATATACCCAATTGATTTCATAAAACAGGAGGCTTATAATTCTCCGGGGCTTGCCTTTCATGAAGTTGCAAGGTGTGTGGTCCGGACAAACAACCTCGACGTCTTATGGCACTTTTCCTGGTGCTTCCACCTGAAGATCCTGTGGCGGGGGCTGCTGATCCTCCTGGCCCATTCCCTCGAATTCCAGTAGGGTCACACCCTCTGGCACACCTATTGCATGCATGTGCATAGAATCAATATCATGTATGCATAAGGGATGAGATGACATGATGAACATGTTTGAGTATGACAGCAAGATAACTCCACGTGAATATCATGCGCTGACTAAGTGCATGCGGTGCTCTATTCAAATCACTTTAAAGAGTAGGAGCAAATCTCCTCTCTGTAGAGCAAGAGTGCACACTCACCGAGTTTACACAATCTAAGGTATAATTACTTATCCTCAGTTAGAGGCCTAGTAGCTGCATCTATCAACTTATTTCAATTAGCCTAAGCATCTAAAATATCCCAATCATGCTTAAGCAAAGCAAACAAGCCATCGGGCAATTTCAGCAACTCTGAGCATACAATAGCAGTCAAGTAATTTACTCATAACTGGAGATTTATAAATCCAAATAACTTGCAACAAGATAATCTGGAAATCTTATGAAATTGTCTACATTTCATCTTTAGATACCATAGCATGATTCCCAAGTTAAATAAGTCGAATTTATACATTTACAGAATCTGGTCTAAACAAGATAGGGAGCAAACAAAACTGTGACCTAACTTTAAACTGCTGTAACTCCTAAACTACTTGATCAAATACAACTAAATTTTAACAGCAACTAGATACATGAGTTATCTACAACTTTTGTATTCACAAGTTTCCTAGAAAACATTACTAACATGGGGTAATTTACCTTGCCCCCAAAACTGTCCAGAAACAAATAATTGCAACAAATAATTATTAACTTATGTTGCAAACATATAATTGGACAAAACCAACTTTACTAACTCATCACACATATCAAAATAACATCAGAAAGCATGGTGCCAACATCTAAATAAATTATTTAAAGCCATTTCTTAATTTATTTAGATATCTTGGTGAATAAAGGAACATATAGCAAAACTGCACAGTATATTCTATAAAAATTACAGTAGCTAGAACATGCTCTCATAAGGCTACCATAAAATTTTCATAGCATTTGAACAAGCATATTTTTCTGTATCAAAAATAACATACAGCCGGGGTGATTTTGGCATAAATAAGAAATCCTATTGAAAAGTATCAAACAACAGATTTCATTTTTTTAACTTCTTACTAACATAAGAGCTTTGTTCACCAAGTTTCACCTTTATTGGACTTATAGATAATTTATGAAAATTAGCACAATATCCATCTAATTAAACAAGTTAAATGCATAACTCAAGCATACAGTATCAAAAATTGCTGAAACTTAAACTACAAGCACCTCATAAAATTTTCAAGTCATTTGGAGCTACACAACAACAGATATGAATTTTTCCTTTTTCACCATGAATAAAAGAGATAATTTATAACTCCATATTTTATAATAGAACAAGGCATGTTTCATATTTTTAATAAAAACTATACATTGCATGGAACACAGCAAAATTGGAACCACTCAATTTGGATCTACCCAACTCCAGTTATGATTTTTCAAAGTTAGCATCAAAAACTGGATTCGAAATTAAAACCTACTCCCTCCGTCCCAATTTATCTGTCGTTTTCGGTGTCCGTGCCATGACTTTGACTCAATTTATACAAAATATGTGCAACATTTGTGTCTCCAAATAAATTTGTTAAAAAACTAGATTCAAAGATCTTTCCAATGATGCTAATTACGTATCATAAATAATAATATTTTTTAATATATATTTTGTTAAAGTTGTTTCTCGGGAAGCGAGAACGACAGATATTCTGGGACGGAGGGAGTAAACTCTAACCAGCCACTAACACACGGGACCCGCGAGGTCAACGGGCCCGCCTGGCAGCCGCAGCAGAAGTTGGGGAGCATTTTGACCACCAATTTCTCGCCGGCGGTGAAGTCTCCAGCGAGGTGGTCGGCACCTACGTGATCTACGTGACGAGCCACGCCGGTGGGTGGTGAGGATGAAGTGGTGGGAGCACCGGCGGGTACTTGACGACAGCAATGGTGGCTCGACAGCGACGCGTGGTGGTATGCCAGCGTGCTCTGGCCAATAGAGGTTCAACCGAGCTCGAATCGAGCATCATGATGATGCGAGGAACATGAAGGAAGAGAGCGGAGATGACGATGCGCTCCCGATGAAGCTAGCCACAGAGCACCCAAACTCCAGCGTGGTTGCGGTGGCGTGGAACCTCGATACCGCTCCGGCGAGATTACCGCCGACCCACTAGCCACCTCAAACCCTAACCTTAGACCTCGACTACACCATGCACTAGACGAAGCAGAGAGAGAAGAAGAACAGAGCCTCGACGAGCTTCACCCTCCGACGACCATGGTGACCATGGCTCCGGTGAGCTAGAAAAGGCCAATGCGGCCCGTACCTTCACATGCACGCTCAACCAAGAGGACAGCGAGGTAGAGGAGGTCAAGGCGAAGTGGTGGATGGGCTGGCTTGGCTAGAGAAGCAGTAGCAGCAGCTCTATGCGGTGGCGACTATGAGGGCGATGGTGTCGCCTCCAGCGGGCACGAGAGCGGGCGGAGGAACACGAAGAAGCGAATGGAAGCGGCAGCAGCGCGTCGTAGCAATTTGGAGCTTTCCCCGACCTGACGTGTGGGCCCTCCGCCGGTGTACGAACGACAGATGGTGAGCTTGGCCTGCCGTGGTCAGCCACTGAGTCCGGCTCCCCCTCTCCCATTCAGTCTCCAATACACTGACTGAAACCCATTTTTTCACGACCAAGAACTCCAAAACTAGCTCGAATTAGCTCAAGGTGCAATTGTCAAACATGTAAAGATACATGAGATCTCCAACATTGCCAATACAAGTTTGAGCTGAATCGGCCTGGTTAGAAAGTTGCAAGGCTCCAAAGTAGGGTAAAATGAAACTGCAATGCCATTTGGACTTAACCAAATTGGCTAAGTGCCGAAACAGCACCCAAAACTGCCTTGTGGGGCATTTTTGAGCTTGTTCTATCCATTTTCATGAGATGACCATTAAACAACTTTTGTTCCTTACTAAATTTTCTACAACTTTGTTTAAGGGTGCACAAACATGCATTGAATTCTAGCTGCACTTTTTAAACAGTCAAACAAAAGAGCTCCAAGGGTCTACACAAGTCAAACTAGTACTTAGAAGCATAGTTAGGACTAATGACCTTCATGAACATTGTTCCTAATGACATTCTAAGTGTAGTTAAGTTGTTTAAGAAGACAATTGACACTCAGTTGCATAGATCACACATGAGCATACACACATACAAGCATATAACCAAGCAAAGCATATAGAAACAAGCATGAAATGATAACACTTATCAAGGTATGATGCTTATGAATGAGATGATGATGCACATGCTCATGTGATGCAAGTGTTTTAGTGCAACCATTAGGGTGTTTCATCTTCCCTTCATTATTAACAGGAATAGAGGCAGCAATTTGAGCTAACTTTGTCTCTATCATTTTATTAAAACTCAATTGAATTTTGATAGAAGAAGATAGACCATCAATTTTAAAGTTAATATTTTCTAGCATTTTGTCATTATAAGTTAGCTTTTTAGTGAGATTTTCATTTATTTTAGCTTGACCTAAAACAAGGTCTCTCAAGGATGGTTGATTTGAATTGTAATTTGAATTGAAGTTCGAATTACCTCCTTGCAGGCGGGACTGATTGTTCAACCCATTATTGTTACCTTGTCAGAACCCGTTGTTTATGTAGGCAGCGTCTTCATGGGTCTCGGGGCAGTTGTTCCCTGAATGTCCAACTTCTCCATAGACTTCGCAGGTCATTTGCGAGTCTATGGCCTAAACGGTGCCCTTCATTGCCTCCTTGTCGGCGGCACGCTCGTCAAGTCTTTTCAATAATTAATCCATTTTTGTGGCAACCATATCCGCCTCCTTCATGGTATGGATGCCTTTTTGTTATTTATGTTCCTCTCCGCAGCTTTGGTTGGCCACCATCTTTTCGATGAGGGCCTTGGCTGCATTGGTGGTGAGGGAAAGGAACGCCCCTCCAGCAGCGGCATCAATGTGCCCCTTTGACATGGACGTTAGTCCCTCATAAAAGTTTTGGAGCACAAGCCATTCCTCCATTTCATGGTGCGGGCAGGCCTGGATATAATTCTAGAGCCTTTCCCATGCCTCGGGGATGGACTCGAGTGAAGTCTGCTGGAAGTTGGAAATTTTTCCCCTTAGGGCACTGGTTTTGCCCATGGTGAAAAATTTCATGAGGAATGCCACAGGACATTTGTCCCACATGTCGATAGCTCCCTTGCTTTGGTAGAACCACTATTTCACCTTCCCCGCAAGGGAGAAGGGAAATAGACGGAGCCGGATGCTAGCTGGTGCAACGTCTTTGATGACGATGGTGTCGCACAGCTCAAGGAAGTGTTGCAAGTGTGCACTTGTGTCCTCACTTAGCAAACCACAGAACTGGTTTGCCTGCACCATCGTTATGAGGCCAGTGCACATCTCAAAGTTTCCAGTCCCAGTGTTGACAGTGGGCCCAATGGGCACGTTGGCAACAGCGGGGGTGGAGTAGTCACGGAGTGACTTTGCCATGAGTGTAGTAGCAGATGGTGCGGGGGTGACTGGTTCGACTAAGTAGCAGAAGAAGAAGTAGTACAAGACCTATTCTTCCCTAGGAGTGCCTCTAGATTATCGATGTAGTTGTTTGGCGGATCAAAACCACTCATACACTATCCTATTTTCATTCCACAATAGGAAGAAAACAAGCAGAATTAGCCTGCATAAACTATGGCTACCACTACATGCATGTGATCATTATTCATGTTATGCTAGATTCTGTTTCAACCTATGCCCTCCCTAGCAACGGTGCCAGAAATGCTTGTTGGAATTTCTTAGCGCAATCACCAAGTGAGGAGGTTTTAAATCCATCACCGGTAATGGCGCCAGAAATGCCTGTTGGTATTTCTTAACACCATTACTAAGATTGAGTTAATCTTAGCAACGCTGCCAAGAAAACACCAACTACGATAGTCCTTAAGGATTATAGATAATATTCGCAAGCGTACGGAGCTATCGTTGTAGCATTTCACCCAAAAGTATTCTAGGTATCATTATTTATATTTCTCTAGAGGGCAAGGTATACATACTCTAGCATAGACATAAACATGATTACATACTTGCATAGTGAACCATAGTTTATAGCAGGAGTAAAAATGGTATTTCATGGATAGTGGACACACATCTGGGCTAACCTCAAGAATAAAAGGAAAACAAAGAATAAAAGAATATTCCTACATGGACTAGGCATGTTCTAATATAGCCATGTAAAGAACAGTTAATAATCATACAAGTTATATGACTAGAGTAAGACATAAGTTTAAGATGAACGGGGAGATCTCCAAGCACTGGTCTGCCAGCAAGCGCGAGAGACTTTAAGACTCCTACATAATACCCGAACATGGGGATTACAAGGGATGGACAGGGCTATCACAACCTACCGCCTACCCCTCAACCGTGGGATACCATCATATTCGTAGGTTCCCGTGTACCCGAGCACCACGCCCGTGCACAAAGAAACTACCTATACCCCCCGGGTCCCTGACCCTATGGATCGACAGGTAAAGGATATAGGCTAACCCAAAGGAACAATGAACTGCCACCCCAACCTAACCCTACCTCTACTCAAATAAGTTATATGAATGTTGAAGTATGAAGTTGAACATGTTAAGATCATGACACCCTGTCACACCCCAAAATTTCCATTTTGGAATGTGACAAGAAAACACAAAAACAAAACAAAATATTTTACTATTTTCTAAAATATCCAACTTTACTTAAGTTGTCCACAATTTAGATGTTGGAAATGTGAGTTTCTAAATTTTTTGGAATTTAATTTAATAATATGTTGCACTTCATGCCTTTGCATAGTGTTTTGAATGAAAAATGAGTTTAAATGTTTTCAACGCGCATAGGGTTTGATCCAAATCAGATCTCTCAAGATCCTTGACCAAAGTTTCCATAACCTCCAAATCATGATCATATCCTTTGGAAACCTTTCACCTTGATCCTTGTTCCAAAAACCTTGGCGGGTCTTCAACTTTCATCTTGTTAAAACCCTAACTAGTCCTATCTTAACCCGGTCTCTCTTTCTCTGTTTTCTCCCCATTTCAGAGCTTCTAATTCTTTCTTATCAGGTCTTCTCCAAATCCATAAATCTATGCTAGATAACCAATCATTGTATCTCATCCCTCTCATGCAATTCTACCATCACTTGTTCAAGCAAAATCGCTCACATGGCACGTACCCAAGTTAAACTCAATTCTTCCCAATCTTGTATGAACCCAATGGCAGCCCGAACTTTGTTCTCTATTTCTAATGGGCTTATTCTTTTTTCTCCTTTCCTCACCTGGGGCAACATCCTCATGGACTCTTTCCCCTCTACATTTTCTCCTCTTGATCAAAGCCTAAAACCCAAAAAGACCACAAGCAACCAGCCCCGTAATTCTATCATCGCTTCGGGCCGAATCCGGTCCAAACTTTGTCTTAGCTCTCGCCATGGGTCAAAGCCCAACCATCCTCCTCTCCTTTGTGATCCAAAATCAAGTCCAACCAGCCCTCTAACTCTTCCTCTCCCCTCTCCCACGTCACTCCTCTCCATCATGCAGAAAAATATCAACCAAGACAAAAAAAAATATCAAGCCATGACCCTTTGCCTTCCTACCCCTTCGTCTCACATCACTTCCCCTTCATATATACCTCCCCCATCCCCCCTCACGCCTCCCCCTTCATTTCTCACATGAAGAACAGGGGAGGGACGCCCCTACAGCTCCTCCTCCTTCCCTATGGCTGCCCCGATCAACCGCAACGTGAGAAGGATGCCCCGTTGTACTACATCGTCGTCACCAGCTGTCGTCGATGCATCTCCTCACTCCATAACACCCTTCCCCTTGGTGAGAACACTCTATCATCTCTCCTATCTTGTTTTCATATGATGTATGGTTGATCCCCGGCGAAGTTTACCCACTGCATTTGTTGCTGTCCTCGCGGTCAGTTTTGCTGATGTTGATGGAATCGGCGTTCCTCACTGTTTCATGACTCCAATCATCAAACCTCTTGGTCAAGTTGTTCCTAACATCCTTGAACAAGCCTCCGTAAGATGGTTTTGCCATAGGAGTTGAGAAACCAGAGATATCGTCATCTCCGTGCCCGTTGTTCCTGCTGTCTTGTCAGATTGCAGCCCTGAGTGGTTTTGGTGTTCCCCGCTAATCCACTGTCCAAATCATCAATCCCTTGAACCTAAATGTTCATGACATCCCTGCACATGACCCCACAAGTTGGTTCGGCTATGCAATCCCCGATGGCCGAGATATCGAGACCAAAGTGCCTACTACCCCTGCTGTCCAAACAACAGTCACCCTGTTTTTGGCAACGACGTTCCGTTGATCCAGTGAACCCCAGGATGCATCCTCTGGCTAGACTATCATCTATATAGTTGCACATGCCTCTGCAAAGTTTCATGGCTATATGACCAAATATGAAAGAGATATGTTCCTATCTTTTGCTTGCTGTCCCTGCTGCCCCGCAGCCGTGCTGATGCCCGTTGGCATGCGTGTTCCCGATGTTTTGCTGCTCCGGTGGTCAAGCCCTTCGACCACAATGTGTATCATATACTTACACACATCTTTGCAAGTTTTCTTGGTCATATGAACCCCAACACCGAAGATATAAGCATCACCGTGTCGCTGCTCCTGCCATGTCAACAGCCACGCAGTGCCATCTTGCAATCTTGTTCCCTGCCTAACCGATCATTGAAACATCATGTGCTTTTGTCACAATATGTTCCATGCAGTGCCTTGCAACCCCACCCAATGAATCACCATTTGTATTTGTTATAACCATGCAACAGTCATCATATCCACCGCCGACCGCTGACGTGAATATTCTAGATGCCTCGGCGATTCACCGCGTTCCCCGCTAAACCGCTACATGAATCGTTGAGCTCTCTACCATGATCGTGTGTTTCCTAGTTGCACATGATCCTACCAAGATCTATGCCAACAAGTTCAATGTGTCTCTGCCTTTTCATGGCCACAGCTGCTGCTACCCGCCGTTGTCCACCACCAGGTACGCTCAACCGATGCACAAATCGCCATAATCATGTTTTCCTTTGATCTAGCTCCACCTTAGTGCACTAGTTGATTGTGATATCCTCCCAAGTAATCTATACACATATCCAACCCTTTTGTTCTGATAAATATGTTTCTTCTAGTTCAAACTCCACCTTGCTCACCTAAATCCAATCATTTCCATCTATACCTTTCAACTCTCACATCCTTTAATCATGGCTCTTGTTTTGGTTAGTTTTTGCGCTCACACGATCATAGAACAAGCCATATGCTTTCAAAACCTTTGTAGCTTGTTTTTATAGTGCTTGGTGTATTGTTTTAGGTTTGTATGTGAAGCTTGTGCTGGTTGTTGCTATCGATAGAAGAGGCTATGCGAGGATGGTTCAGAAGCAAAGGTTCGAAAGTTTGGGCAAACAGTTGGAGGCAAGTGTAACATGAGTTCCTTTGTTACCTAATAACCTTATAATCACTTTCATATGCATGTGTCTAATATGATGAACCACTAAGGACTTTACCTAGTACTTTTGTACCATCTTCCTTGTTACCCTAGGTTCATGCATATGGGTAGCTTTGCTTGGCTTGCAAACACCAAATGTTATAATGTTAATCTTGATTAATGACTTATGGAAATAAATGGTTAAAATGATGCTTTTGAGCAACATGGACAGAAGGGGCTAGAGCATGGACCTTTTTTTGGTGCTCTAATCTACCATCCATAAGTTCTGAATCTTAAAGCGGCCACCTAGGATTTATAGTACAACCATAAGGACTATATGGTTTTGGTCTTGGCTAAGTAACTAGATTTTTCTAGCTTGTTAGTGGTTACCGAAAGGTGCAAGAGGGGGGCCTAGGTTGCAGAATGGCTTCTTGCCTGTCAAGATGTGTACTAGGCTACAATTAAGGAGTGCCAGTCATGAACGGGGCCTCCATTGGCCTAGCTACTGAAACCTCGTGGCCACTAACTTGTTAGAGGGGTCTTTGGAAAGGCCTCGTAGTGAACCCTGCCGACTTACCTTGGAAGTGAGTCAAGAGGCTGATCACCCCGGGTATATGGGTAACATGACTCATATGAAAGTGTACAACCTCTGCAGAGTGTAAAACTGATATATCAGTCATGCTCACGGTCACGAGCGGCCTAGATCCTTTTCGTGATAGATGGTTCTATGGATGGTTTGGGATATGATTAAAATGAATGATGATAATTAATTATATTCACATGGGGGCTTTAAGCATAACCTAGTAAATTAGGTTTAATAAATAAAATATGACCGACTAAAAATGTTTATCGCAGTACAGCCAAGTCAAGCCTTCTTGAGCCTTGCATAACTTCATGTTATACTTGCTGAGCATGGTGAGTTGACGCTTGTCATTGTCACCAATAAAAAAATCCCAAATGGATACCAGATGGTGATTCCAGTGAAGAGTTTCCTGAAGGTTTCCAAGAGTACTAGACGAGTGCTCCCCCAGTCAACCGTCCTTGTGGAGTATGGAGCCATGAAGAGAAGATTAAGAATAGTTTCCGCTATGCTTTTGTAATAGTTGTAAGTCTTGTTGTAACTATGTTCGATATATGATAAAGCATTGTTCTTGATATTCTCCATATTTGTCGCTATATGTGTCGTGTGGACATCCTGGACACACATATAGTTAGTGCTTGGTATTCTTCGGAAAACCGAGTGTGACACATCCGAACTATATGCTAGTTCATATATCATGATTATAACATGAAAACTATATTCTAGTTCATATGCACTACTATGTGAATGATATGAGAACTTGAATATGGAAGAACTCTTCATAGAATTAGTCATACCATAGTTGCTCTTCTTCCAAGGAGACAAGCTCTCTAAGTAGCTTTGCTAGCTCCAAATACTACTAAGAACTAAACTAAAAGAGTACAAGTAGAGAGGTGAGGTGTAGCTCCAAATGAATGTGTGTGTTGAAGGAGAGCTCCACCTATGCTTATATAGTGAAGTAAGGATGGTTTGGCGCTGTTATTTTTGGAAACCACCAGGAACCACCATAGCATGGCGGCATGCAACCGCCAGAGCGAGGTGGGCCCAAGAGGTAGTGCTAGGGGTGTGGGTGCACCCCTGGTGCGGCCGCACCTGGGCTGGCCTAGCTGGCCACCGATTTGCTCTGATGGGTTGCTGGCTAGGCCTGGGTCACGTCCTCGGTGGTATTATGCCCATCAAAGTTGTTTAGGTGGGCTTCTTTCTCCTTTGGTATAGAATCTGCTTTATGCTTTCGTGTTTGCGCATTTTGGTATTTTTCTACTTGTATTCAAACTTGTGACCTGCAAAACACATTTTCTCAAATACAAGTGGAACTAGGTCAATAGTAAAGGCATATGTGTCAAAAGTATGTTTATTTCTCCTGTTTTGGATTATAATTGGTGGTCGGATTTGGTCGTTAATGACTGCTAACACTGAGCCTGCCGATAGGGCCCACTCCCTTAGAATGATGACGATTTCTTTATCCAGTCCATCCTCTTGAGGTGATGTTGTCATCTTACTTGATTGATGGCAACTTTGGTTAGCCGATCTCGTTGAATATTTTGGCTTTCCTTTGACAAATTTCAACTTCGGGGTCCATTCCTCTCGAACAAAATTTTGGTGTCAACACATGCCCCCTAATTTTGGGATAAAATGATTTTATTCCAAAATTACTTCTTGTGACCATTGTATGTGCTACACTTCCAATCGTTTGTACTGATCTTTATTCTTTTTAACTTCTGATTGTGATTGTTGGATCATCTCTACCTCCAACTCATGCCTATAGCTGACCGTTTGGTACTCTGGTTGACATCATGTTCCATTGTACACAATTCCTTCTACCATTGCTGACTCCTGCACCAGTGATTGACTCTCTGGATTGATTGCTTTTTCTTATTAAGATCCCAAGCTTGGTCCATCAGCTAATTTAGCTTCTAGTCAATCGAACTTTAACTAATTAATCCCAGGACCTGCCTTCGGACGCATGTAAAAAATGCAAAGTCGAGTTGGATACCTTTTTAGGTCCGCATCTAGATTTGAACGAAGTTGTAAATAACCTTGATGAATAAAATTTTTGAGTCTGCTGTTTCTATAACCGCTGTCCTCTCATTAGGCCATGCACAATCTCCTCGATATCCGAGATGGCCTTCCGTCTTCCTTGAATCAAGATTATTTCTTTATGACTCAAAAATATTCTTCAGTGACCCACTCCGGCTATAAATATATCCCCAAAGGATAGCCGAGGAATCATATCTGTTCTACCCGCCTCTCATCATCGCACAACTTCTCTTCCCTTTGCTTTTAGATCCAAAACCGCATTTGGAGAAGCATGGACTGTGGCAAGTGCATCGCCGGTGACCTTCTACAAGAGAACCTTCCTCCCTGCCAGTGCGTCCATTTTCAGGGGTAAGATTGAATCTGTTCTTGATCCATTTGCTGACCTATTTGATTTTGTAGTGGAGATTGCCCTGGCACCGTCTGTGATGCTCAATCGTAGTGCAGGTGGCTTCCTCCTTAGACTCTGCTGACTCCTATGACAGAGACGACACACGGCGCTTCCATCGCGAGTGGAATGCGGCGGTCGACCACTACTTCGAGGCCACCCAGCATAATGGGCAACTTGAGTTCGCCCAGAGCGCCTCCCAAATCACCCTCTCCGCCACAGAGGCTGAGGCGAATGTGGCCCGGGCACAACTGGCATAGTTGGACACCAGGGTCACCAGTAAGATCTCCAATATCCTGGTTTCCTTTGATGCTCCCATCTTGCCGATCTTTTAATGTTTCCTTCGCGTTCCTTTGTTTTTAGCTTTGACGGCACAACTAGAAGCCCTCTAGTTGGCGGCAGGCGACGCCTCTAGTGCCCTGAACGCTCGGGGTGAAACTCTAGAGGCTTGCCTCTGAGATGTTCCTGTGCGCGCCAGGGAGGTGGCCCTTCATGGCGTCTGTCACAGTGCTGCTGTCGCCCTGGCAATAGCCCAGGTGCGCTCGGGGCACGATCTTCACTTGGTGGAGCCTAGCTTCTCGAAGGAAGAGAACCTCGACGACTACTAGGACCTGGTGGATGACTTTGAGGGGGCCAGCGCCACTGTGGCAGACATAACCTCGGCCGAGGAAGTTGTGAACAATGTCTTCCTTGGACCTTAGTTTGTAACTAGGGGTTATGTTAAGAAATAAAGTCTCTTTTGCACCTGTTCTTTATGCTTTGGCTTCTGAACTCCCTTTGTCATTGTTGTCAATCTCTTGTAGCATCAGTCCTCAAACTGATAATCATCAAAGAGTCTCAAACTTGGGCTAAAAAATAGCTAATTAGATCAAATCAGCTAACTTCCTAGGGTCGGACCTCCCATAGCTTAACACGAACATAATGTCGCACCAAACAAATCCTTTCTAAAATCTGCATTATGGAACCTTGAATGACAATGCGGTCATAAAAACTAGAGCTACTTGCTTGGATGCTTCAATCACAACTCGAACAATCCAAATTTGTAACTACCAAGTCTTATTCAAATCTGATCTGAAGCTCTTAGGTGTGAATATTTAGTCGATGCATCTTTCTACTTTGCATGAAATCTTCACCTCTTTAGCGATCGACTTTCAATGATTCTTGAAAACTGGCCTCTCGCAACTGTTTCCAACCGATCAATCCTTTAAGCCAGTCCTCAGGTTCGGATAATCACGAAATTGCAGCAGATGGGTCTTTCCAAAGTCCACAGCCTGGGACTGAGTGAAAACATAGAATTCCAATGAAATGGCTACTCCTCGTGTCAACCGTAGCCTTCTCATTTGGCCATGCGTGGCCTCTTCAGTTCTTGGAATGACTTCTCATCTTCCATTAACTGCTCTTTATTTTGACATGGCTCGATAAACCTACCTATGTCAATTTTAGTTATAAATATATGCTTTAGGGATAACTGAGAGGTCACATCTGCACTTGTTTCTGCTCTCGCTACTGCACATCCTCTTCTTCTTCCTCTGACCAAAAACTCAATCTTAGCTGAGAACAATGGTGGACAGCAAGCGACCCGCTGGCGATATTCCAAAGGAGGATCTTCCTCCGCACCAATGCCTCTGCATCCAAGGGTATGTTAGACTTGCAACTCTAATTTTTTAATAACCATCTGAATTTGGTAATTTTGCTTTACACCCGGGCCACCGTTGAAAGCTCTAGTTTGGTTTTGTTGAATTGATGACACCCTAGCTACTAACCTATGTGCTCTAAGTATATGTGAGATAGGTTGGTAGATATTTCAAGTGATGGAGCAAATGGATGAAGATCATGGTGGTGATGGCCATGATGATCAAGTGCTCGGCTTGAAAAAGAAGAAAGAGAAAAACAAAAAGCTCAAGGCAAAGTATAAGTGGTTAATATCTTTTTGGTTTGGTGATCAAGACACTTAGCGAGTGTGATCATATTTAGGATTGATAGCTGTACTATTAAGAGAGGTAAAACTCGTATTGAAATACGGTTGTTAAAGTGCCACTAGATGCTCTAACTCATTGCATATGCATTTAGGATCTAGTGGAGTGCTAACACCCTTGAAAATGTTTGTGAAAATATGCTAACACATGTGCACAAGGTGATACACTTGGTGGTTGGCACACTTGCACAAGGATTGATAGCTGTACTACTAGAAGTTAGTGAAGTGAAAGAGGTGATTTTCACTGTCAAACAGTGACTGGACGCAGCCTTTAGGATGACCGGACGCTAAGGTGGTGAGCCCGGTCATTTATAAAAAGGCAGGCATGCTCGGGTTCTGTCTATGTCCTGACCGGATGCAGCACAGTAATTGTGACCGGATGCACAGGTCCTGTGTCCAGTCACAACTGACGTACGCTGATGCAAGCTCGATTTGTGTTGAAATCTTTTGGACGGTGAACAGTCAAAGGATTGGACATAGGGCTAAGTCCGATCATGCCACCTCGGACACGTCAGGTCACAGAAATGGCACTCTGGGAGCACTCTGTAAATGACCTGACGTGGTGTCATTGTGGACATCGGCGCGTCCGATCGCAGTGTTGGGCGCACGGGCTTGCTGGAGAATGGACGCGGCGTCGGACGCGTTTGGTCACTGATCAACGCGTCCGATCACACTTAACGCGAGCGCGGGAGTGTTTCGACCGTTGAAATCCAATGTACATGGTTAAACCGTGGTGACACGTGGATGGCTGTGAGTGACCGGATGCTGGCCTGTGCGTCCGGTCATGTTGAAGCAGCGCGTCCGGTCACCCCGCGCAGACAGGCAGTCAGGGGCAAACGACTCTATTTTTTGGGGGCTTCTATTTAAACCCCATGGCTGACTCTAGCTCACTCTCTTGGCCATTTTCATTGACATAGCAACCTTGTGAGCTTAGCCAAAGCCCTCCCACTCATCTCCATCATTGATTCATCATCTTTGTGAGATTGGGAGAGAATCCAAGTGCATTACTTGAGTGTTTGCATCTAGAGGCACTTGGTGTTCATGTTTAGCTGTGGGATTTGATTGTTACTCTTGGTGGTTGTCGCCACCTAGATGGCTTGGAGTAGCGAGGATCATCGAGTGGAGGAAGGTGCTTGTCTCTGGCTCTGATCGTGGTGATTGTGAGGGGTTCTTGACCTTTTCCCAGCAAAGAGCCAAAAGGTACTCTCGTGGATTGCTCATGGCTTGTGTGATCCTCATCTTATGTTGGTTGTGCGGCACCCTATCGAGGTTTTGGCCTGTGATGCCAATTAGCGTGTGAACCTCCAAGTGAGTGAATCGCCACAATAAGGACTAGCTTGCCGACAAGCAAGTGAACCTCGGTAAAAAATGTTGTGTCATGTTTGTCTGAGGATTTTATTAGTTTTCTTGTGCTTGATTGATTGACTTCATTGGTGACTGGCTCATACCTCCACATGTCGGTATAATCTTCGCCATCCTCTCTTATATTACTTTCCTAGTGTGTAAGCTAAGCTCTTTACTTTAATTAGTTTTGAGAGCTAGCTTTCATCAAGTCTAGTGGTTAGTGAGGCTCTTTAGTTAGCCTTTGAGAGCACACTAACTTAGTGTACTGACTTAGTTATTTGTGTGCTTAGTGATCATAGTCACTAGAATTATGGTAGGTGGCTTGCTCTTTTAGTAGGCTAGCGTAACATTCGCTTCGCCGCATTTTTGTCTAACCGGTTTGTTTAGTGTTGTTGTAGAAATTTTTATAGGCTATTCACCCCCCCTCTAGCCATTAGGACCTTTCAAGTGGTATTAGAGCCGTGGTCACCGTGATTTGAGGCTTAACAACCTACGGTGTGAAAATGGCTCAAATCAACAACACCAAGAAGTCACCCCAATTTGATGGCTCAAATTATGCTTATTGGAAGTCAAAGATGACCACTCATATCAAGTCAATCAATAGAAGGGTGTGGAAGGTAGTGGAGACAAAAATTGAGATAGCTGATCTGGAGAATCCCACCACCGCCGAAGAAGTGCTTCTCCAAAACAATGACATTGCTCTTAGTGCCATTCATGATGCTATTGATGAAAGAACATTTGAGCAAATCAAGAACATTGAGATGGCTCATGAAGCTTGGAAGAAGTTGGAAGAATCATTTGAGGGCACCAAGGCAATAAAGGGTGCAAAGGCATACATTCTTAAGAAGAAATTTGCTAGCTTCAAGATGAAGGAAGATGAGAGTGTGCCGGACATGTTCCGTCGAATGGAGGTGCTTGTTAATGATCTCAAAGAACTTGGTGAGAAAGTGGAGGACAAGGACTTCTCTTATAAGTTCTTGAGATGCTTACCCACAAGATTTGTCATGTTGGTCACCTTGCTAGTGAGAACCGGTTTGGACACAATGACACCAAACCAAATCTTGAAAGATATCATGACCGATGATGCATATAGAGATGATGATGAGAAGGAAGAAAAGAAGAAGAAGAAAGATGACAAGAAGGATGAGAATAAGAAGAGTGTGGCATTCAAAGCCACATCATCATCAAAGGGCAAAGCCAAGCAAGATACATCTAGTGAAGATGATGACTCAAGCTTTGATGATATGGATGATGAGAAGATAGCTCTCTTTGTGAAGAGATTTGGCAAGTTCATAGTGAAGAAGGGCTACCGTGCTAGAAGGAAGAAGTCTTCATCCAAGAACAAGGAAGAGTCAAGAAGGTGCTTCAAGTGTAGAAGCAAGGATCATCTTGTTGCTCAATGCCCATATAATAGCAACAATAATGATGATGACAAGAAGAACAAGAAGAAGGACAAGAAGGAAAACAAAGAGAAGAAGGACAAGATGACCTTCAATAAGAAAAATAAGGGTGGTTCATATGTGGTTACTTGGGATAGTGATGCTTCCTCAAGTGATGATGATGATAGTGATGATGACAAGACCACTAAGAAGAAGGGTCATGCAAGCATTGCTATCAATGAGAAGCCCTCTCTCTTCGACACTCCATCATGCTTCATGGCTAAGCCCACTAAGGTACAAACTTGTGATGATGGATGTGATCATAAACATGATAATTAGAGTGAAAGTGAAAGTGATAATGATGATGAACCCACTAAAGATGAACTAATTGACATATTAGAAGATGCTAAAGAACATTTTGACATTAAGAGAAGGGAATGCAAAGACTTGCGTAAGGAACTAAAAGCCCTTAAGCAAGCCTTTGATGAGCTTAATGCATCTCATCAGAGGCTAGAGGAAGCCCATGAGAAGCTTAGCAAGGCTCATGAGATGCTTGAAAAGCTCATTCCTCTTTGCTTAATGAGCAAAATGAGAAAGAGTATGTTGTAACATGTGACATAGGATTAACTTGTGATATAATTGATGAATCATTCTATAAGCCTATCATTGTTGCTTCCACTAACCCTTCGTGTAGCACATCCACTCCTACCTCATCTAGTGGTGATGGTTTCACATGTGATGCCTCACTAAAGGTTGAGAATGAGACACTCAAGAAGGAGGTAAAAGAGCTCAATCACACCTTGGCTAAGGCCTATGGTCGTGTGGATCGCTTGCTTATGTGCTTGGGTAGCCAAAGGGCATCTCTCAACAAAGAAGGATTGGGCTATATCCCCAAGAAAGGCAAGGCTGCCTTTGCTAATCACAAAACTAGTTTTATGAGTAACAATGGCCAGTATTGCAAAAGTTGCAAGCAAGTTGGTCACATAGGGCAACAATGCATGAACAAGAACAAGAATGCAAAATTATCCTCTATTAAGCTTGATTCCTTCTATGTGCTTACTAAGGGTACAAATGGTGTTCATGCTAAGTTCATTGGTGCACCATGGATGGGCTCAAAGAAGAAAGCCAATGGATGCCAAAGAGCTTGGTTACTAACCTCCAAGGACCCAAGCAAGTGTGGGTACCTAAAAGGAATTGATCTTCTTTTATAGGTCAATTATAAAGCCAGAGGAAGGTATTGGGTTCTTGATAGTGGGTGCACTCAACACATGACCGATGATGCAAGAATGTTCAACTCAATCAACACCAATGATAGTAATGGCTATGATAGTATCACATTTGGTGACAATGGCAAAGGCAAGGTCAAAGGGCTTGGTAAGATTGCAATATCCAATGACTTGAGCATACCAAATGTGTTGCTAGTTAAGAGCTTGAACTTTAATTTTCTATCCGTGGCTCAATTGTGTGATCTTGGATTCAAATGCATATTTGGAGTAGATAATGTAGAGATCATAAGTGTAGATGGCTCTAACTTGATCTTCAAAGGCTTTAGATATGAGAATCTATTAAAGATGGCAACGGGGACCCGATCCCCGATTCCCCGCGGGGAATTCCCCTATTAGGGGACGGGGATGGAGTCAAATATGCCCCCACGGGGATCTAAACGGGGAGAAAACGTCCCCCGTCGGGTTTGGCGGGGACGGGTCTGGGGGAGCATTCCCCGTCCCCGATACCCGCATCCCCGCCCCGTTTATATACAGGCTTTGCTCTCTTTCCTGATGGCCCAACCAGCCCACGAAGGCCCAATGTCTTTTGAGTATATATAACAGCAATAACCCTAGTTCTACACCTTTGTGATGATTAATATCCTGCTTCTTGCTATTTAGCTATTTTTGGATTGTGATTCGTGGTGTACTCTAATATTGTGTCGATGAACTCATGTGAATGATGATGAATTAACCTGAATGGTGATGAACAAATGCGGGGACGGGGATCCCCGACGGGGATTTTTCCCCTCGCGGGGGCGGGGATGGGGGAGAAATCGTCCCCGTGAGCTTTGGCGGGGACGGGGACGGGGATTTTTTCTCCCCGCGGGGACGGGGATGGGGAGGCAACCTCCGACGGGGAATTCCCCGTTGCCATCTTTAGAATCTATACTTGGTTGATTTCAATGCTAGTGATGCTCAATTGTGAACATGCTTGTTCACTAAGTCTAGCATGGGTTGGTTATGGCATAGAAGGCTTGGTCATGTTGGAATATAACAATTGAATAGATTGATTAAGCATGACTTGGTTAGAGGCTTGAAAGATGTTGTGTTTGAGAAGGATAAACTTTGTAGCTCTTATCAAGCTAGCAAACAAGTTGGAAACACCCATCCTAAGAAAAGCATGATGAGCACTAGTAAGGCATTTGAGTTATTGCACATGGATTTGTTTGGGCCAACACAATACACTAGCATCGGTGGAAACAAATATGGCTTTGTAATAGTGGATGACTATACAAGATACACTTGGGTATTCTTTCTAGTGGACAAGAGTGATGTGTTTGTAACTTTCAAATCATTTATCAAAGGCATTCACAATGAGTTTGAGACAACCATCAAGAGAGTTAGAAGTGACAATGGTAGTGAGTTCAAGAACACTAGAATTGATGAGCTGTGTGATGAATTTGGAATTAGACGTCAATTCTTGGCCAAGTACACTCCACAATCAAATGGCCTTATTGAGAGGAAGAAGAGTAGAACACTCATTGATATGGCAAGGTCTATGCTTAGTGAGTACAATGTGAGTTAATCTTTTTGGGCCGAAGCAATCAACATTGCTTGCTACTACATCAACCGATTGTATTGTCACCCATTGAAAGAGAAGACACCATATGGGCTCTTGAATGGTAGAAAGCTAACATTGCTTATTTTTGAGTATTTGGTTACAAATGCTATATCTTGAAGAAAGGTACTAGATTGGGCAAGTTTGAGAAGAAATGTGATGAAGGATTCTTACTTGGATACTCAACCACAAGCAAAGCATATAGAGTTTGGAATTTGGCAAGTGGTACTCTTGAGGAGGTACATGATGTTGAATTTGATGAAACCAAGGGTTCCTAAGATGAGAATGAGAATCTTGATGATGTTAGAGGCATTCAACTTTCAAATGCCATGAATAATATGGATGTTGGTGAATTAAGGCCTAAGCAAGTGAATGATGAAGAAGATGATCAAGTACAACTGCTCTCTAACTCAAATGTGCAAAATGATACAAACCAAGCAAGTTCAAGTGGCTCTCAAGACAATGTGTAAGATCAACAAGTGGCTAGTACATCAACTCAACCCAATGATCAAGCAAGTGCAAGCAATCAAGTTTCAATACTCCAACCAACCATTATTGCAAGAGATCATCCATTGGACACTATAATTGGAGATATTTCTAAAGGTGTACAAACAAGATCAAGAATGGCTTCTTTTTATGAGCATTTCTCATTTGTATCATTCATTGAACCAAAGAAGATTAAAGAAGCATTGAGAGATGTTGATTGGGTGAATGCTATGCATGAAGAATTGAACAACTGCACAAGAAATCAAGAATGAGAATTAGTTAAGAGACCAAAGAACCACAATGTGATTGGAACCAAATGGGTCTTTAGAAACAAGCAAGATCAAGATGGGATAGTAGAAACAAAGCAAGATTGGTAGCACAAGGTTACACTCAAATTGAAGGTCTTGACTTTGGAGAAACATATGCCCCGGTTGTTAGATTAGAAGCAATTAGAATCTTGCTAGCCTATGCTTGTGCCCACAACATCAAGCTCTATCAAATGGATGTCAAGAGTGCATTTCTAAATGGCTACATCAATGAAGAAGTATATGTTGAGCAACCTCCCAGTTTTGAAGATGACAAGAAGCCCAACCATGTGTGTAAGTTGAAGAAAGTATTGTATGAGTTGAAGCAAGCACCTAGAGCATGGTATGAGAGATTGAGAGATTTCTTACTCTATAAGGGGTTCATAATGGGCAAGGTTGACACCACTCTTTTCACTAAGAAAATTGGCCAAGACTTGTTTGTATTGCAAATCTATGTTGATGACATCATATTTGGATCAACCAATCAAGACTATTGTGAAGAGTTTAGAAAGATGATGGCTAATGAGTTTGAGATGTCCATGATAGGAGAGTTGAGTTACTTGGTCTTTAAATCAAGTAATTGAAGAATGGCACATTTGTGAGTCATGGCAAGTACATCAAATACATGCTCAAGAAGTTTGGCATGATTGATAGCAAGGCCATTAGTGTATGAATGGGAACAAATGGCAATTTAGATAGTGATGCAAGTGGCAACATGGTGGATCAAAAGTTGTATCGGTCAATAATTGGAAGCCTACTCTATGTGACCGCATCAAGGCCGGATGTCATGTTTAGTGTGTGCATGTATGCAAGATTTCAAGCCTCACCAAGAGAAAGTCATTTGAAGGCTACAAAGAGAATTTTGAGGTACTTGAAGCATACACAAAATGTTGGATTGTGGTATCCCAAAGGAACAAAATTTGAGCTAATTGGATATTCTGATTTGGATTATGCTGGATGCAAAGTTGAGAGAAGAAGCACATCGGGCACATGTCAACTATTAGGAAGATCACTTGTTTCATGGTCATCAAAGAAGCAAAATAGTGTTGCATTATCAATCGCCGAAGCCGAATACATTGCCATCAGTAGTTGTTGTGCATAAATTCTTTGGATGAAGGCCACATTGAATGACTTTGGAATCAAGTTCAAGAATGTGCCATTGCTATGTGACAATGAGAGTGCTATAAAGCTCACCAACAATCTAGTTCAACATGCAAGAACAAAGCACATTGATATCCGCCACCATTTCATTAGAGATCATCAACAAAAAGGAGACATTTGCATTGAGAGTGTGGGCACCGAAGATCAACTTGCTGATATATTCACTAAGCCATTAGATGAGAAAAGGTTTTGCAAGCTAAGAAATGAGTTGAACATATTGAATTTCTCAAATATGTGTTGATGCACCCCCCACTAATATGACATGCCTTTTCTTCGAGCTACCAAGGTAAAGTTGATTGGCATGTCATACATCCTTTCTTAAAGACATGTTTAGTGCATCTAGTCATTACTCATGTCTTATAGGCTCATTCATAAAAATTAAATGAATTTGATGCTTGTATGGTACCACTATTGCTTCTATGCTTGACTTGATCTAGTGATAGCATATGACATGTTTGTGGGCTTGTGAACATAGTGTTTGATCTAGAAAATGAGCTATAAGTGTTTAACTCAATATGGTACAAGATAACCCTCATTAGAGATGTGAAGAAGCATGTCCTTGGATCAAATTGGATTAAATATCTTAGGCAAGTATTCTAGATTGAACCAAATTTGGGAAAATGATCCTCACCCCATTGATTGATATTGATAATCTTAAACTATCTAAAATTGAACCTTTGTGGTCATTGATGATAAAGGGGGAGAAATAGTGCACAAAGATAGTGTAAAGACGACAAAGGGGGAGAACTTTGACATAGGGGGAGAAATATGACAAAGTAAGGGGATCAATTATAATTTAAGCACACAAGTAGGGGGAGCAAGCTCATGAACTTGTATGATGCATTTGAATGTGCATTCTCATATGCTTGCTTGCATTTGTCAAATTTAAATTCAATTGACATGCCTGTGTGGTGTATGCTAGTTGTAGGCTTGAATGATAAAATGAAGAACTAGCATGCTTAGGTTGGGTAACTAGATTTGAGTTTATATTGTAGAAACTAGACCCTTGGTTCTAATGTTTATCTCATAGGGTATTCTAGTCTTTGTGCATATCTAGTTACTAATGGTGCTAAGGATGGTATATTGGTGCACTCCGATTGGTATCATGCTTCAAATGTCCATCTCTTATACCTTAGCATCATTTGGTAGACATTGCATCCTATATTTCCTATCTAAGCATATGTGCAAGCTTCAATCCAAACTCTTAGCACATATGTAGGGGGAGCAATGCTACCAATTTGGGTTCATGAAACTTGTCCATATCCTTTTTCAAATGGTAAATATGCTTGGGCAAGCAACATGGATTCAAAATGATTTCAATTCATATCCTTGTGAAAGGGTTGTCATCAATTACCAAAAAGGGGAAGTATGAAAGCTCTAGTTTGGCTTTGGTGAATTGATGAAACTCTAGCTACTAACCTTTGTGCTCTAAGTGTATGTGAGATAGGTTGGTAGATATTCCAAGTGATGGAGCAAATGGATGAAGATCATGGTGGCGATGGCCATGATGATCAAGTGCTTGGCTTGGAAAAGAAGAAATAGAAAAACAAAAACTCAAGGCAAAGGTATAAGTGGTTAGGAGCTTTTTGGTTTGGTGATCAAGACACTTAGCGAGTGTGATCACATTTAGGATTGATAGCCGTACTATTAAGAGGGGTGAAACTCGTATTGAAATATGATTGTCAAAGTGCCACTAGATGCTCTAACTCATTGCATATGCATTTAGGATCTAGTGGAGTGCTAACACCCATGAAAATGTTTGTGAAAATATGCTAACACACGTGCACAAGGTGATACACTTGGTGGTTGGCACAATTGAGCAAGGGTAGAGAAGTTGGTGAAGTGAAGGAGGTGATTTTCACTGTCAAACAGTGACCGGACGCAGCCTTCGGGATGACCGGACGCTAAGTTGGTGAGTCCGATCATTTATAAAAAGGCAGGCATGCCCAGGTTCTCTCTGTGTCATTACTAGACCCAGCACAGTAATTGTGATCGGACGCATAGGGCTTGCGTCCGGTCACAACTGATGTACGCTGATGCAAGCTCGATTTGGGTTGAAATCTTTTGGATGGTGAACAGTCAAAGGACTAGACGCAGGGCTGAGTCCGGTCATGCCACTTCGGACACGTCAGGTCACGGAAATGGCACTCTAGGAGCACTCTATAAATGACCTGATGCGGTGTCATCGTGGACACCGACACATCCAGTCGCAGTGTTGGGCGCGTAGGCTTGCTAGAGAATAGACGCGGCATCGGACATGTCTAGTCACTGATCAGCGCGTCCGATCACACTTAACATGAGCGCGGGAGTGTTTCGACCATTGAAATCCGACGCACACAGTTAAACCGCGATGACACGTGGACGGCTATGAGTGACCGGATGCTGGCCTATGCGTCCAGTCATGTTGAAGCAGCGTGTTCGATCACCTCGCGTAGACAGGCAATCAGGGGTCAAACGGCTCTATTTCATGGGGCTTCTATTTATGCCCCATGATCAGCTCTAGCTCACTCTCTTAGCCATTTGCATTCACATAGCAACCTTGTGAGCTTATCCAAAGCCCTCCCACTTGTCTCCATCATTGATTTATCATCTTTGTGAAATTGGGAGAGAATCCAAGTGCATTGCTTGAGTGTTTGCATCTAGAGGCACTTGGTGTTTATGTTTCACTGCAGGATTCGCTTGTTACTCTTGGTGGTTGCTGCCACCTAGACGGCTTGGAGCAACAAGGATCGTCGAGCGGAGGAAGGTGCTTGTCTCCGGCTCTGATCATGGTGATTGTGAGGGGTTCTTAACCTTTCCTCGGCGGAGAGCCAAAAGGTACTCTAGTGGATTGCTCATGGCTTGTGTGATCCTGATCTTGTGTTGGTTGTGTGGCACCCTATTGAGGGTTTGGTATGTGATGCCAATTAGCGTGTGAACCTCCAAGTGAGTGAATCGCCACAACAAGGACTAGCTTGCTGGCAAGCAAGTGAACCTCGGTAAAAAATCTTATGTCATCTTTGTGTGAGGATTTCATTGGTTTTCTTGTGCTTGATTGATTGACTTCATTGCTGATTGGCTCGTACCTCTACACATCGGTATAATCTTCACCATCCTCTCTTATTTTACTTTCCTAGTGTGTAAGCTAAGCTCTTTACTGTAATTAGTTTTGAGAGCTAGCTTTTCTCAAGTCTAGTGGTTAGTGAGGCTCTTTAGTTAGCCTTTGAGAGCCCACTAACTTAGTGTAGTGACTTAGTTATTTGTGTGCTTAGTGATTATAGTCACTGGAATTGTGGTAGGTGGCTTGCTCTTTTAGTAGGCTAGCGCAATATTCGCTTCGTTGCATTTTTGTCTAACCGGTTTGTTTAGTATTGTTGTAGAAATTTTTATATGCTATTCACCCCCCTCTAGCCATTAGGACCTTTCAGCTATCCAAAATCTTCTAGCGAGGTTTGAGGCCCAACCTACGGCGTCCACAGCTTCCTCCATCAACTCCACTGACTCGTACAATGGTGATGATGCTCGGCATTACCTTCCTGAATGGGATGAGGCGTTGGGTCACCACTGGGAGGCAACCCAAGAAACTGAGTGCCTAGAGGCCGCCTTGGCTGCTTCTCAAGCCACCCTCGCTACCGTGGAGGGGGAGAGTAGTGCTGCCCAGGCGCGATTGGTGGAATCTGATGCTAGGGTCGTAGGTAGGATCTTTAGAAGAAACCATGTTCCTCCATTATTCTGATGTCATGCTTTTCTTGATGATTTCTTTCTTTCTTTATTGTAGCCCTGACGAAGGAATTGGAGGCTCTCCATCTGGTGGTGAACAATGTCGCTGGGTATCTGAACGCCCGCGGTGATTTGTTCGAGAACTGTCTTTAGGATGTCCCTGTACGTGTCGGGGAGATTGCCCTTCATGGCGTCTGTCATAGCGCCGCCTTCACCCTAATGATGGCCTTGGTGAACTCTGGACATGAACTCCGATGGCACCAGCCAAGCTTCGCGAGTGGCGGCGACCATCATGGACTGGCAAAGGATTTCGCTAGACATGCTGATGCCGTGATGAATGTTTCTTTAGCCGAAGAAATTGTGAACAAGGTCTTCTTTGGCCAGTAGTTTGTATTTATGGACTTATTATGAATAAAATAGTTGACTCCTTCTGTGTTGGTCTCCCTGTTTGGCTCTGTATGAGTACCATTGATGCTCTTTTCACATGATTTGTATTTCTTCTTTTATTTTTGCACTATAGGCGATGCATACCGCACTGGCTTTCACCTCCTTAGGCTGAATTAGGAATCTCTTATTTCTGTTCTAAAGGTGACACTTTGCTAGTATCGGCTATCAGACTCGACGATGATCCATACTTCAAATGTTTAACCTTAATCACCAGAGTCCAAACTCCATAATGAAAAATTACTTTCAAAATAGCCGATGATGATTTAAGCACTAAACCTTTCATGAAAACTCAAGAATCATCGGCTGTCAAGCATTTCTAAAGTGTTGTGCAACTAAATCCAAATCTGACTCCTTGAAACAGAACGACCATATTTTGATGAACTCAAAAAGTAATGTTTAGTCGATCTGTAATAACCAATACGAGGAGTCACTAAAATAAACTCTCAGAGCCAATTGCTTGGATCGGCTGTTGACGTTCATCGTTGATCTTGATGACACCTCCTTCCCAGACTCTTCCAGAGAAGCATTCTCAATCTTCAAACTCCTAATATACTGGGTCAGCTGTTGCCACACTCATAGACATGTCAGCCGAAACCACTTTGACATTGTCTCCCTGCCACTGGATAAGGCATTGGTGCATCGTTGAAGGGATTTAACAATTGGCGTGGATCTAGTCATGACCCAAGAGAAGACTATATCTTCCTTTACCATCGATGACGAAGAAAGTAGTAGGTAGGGTCTTGCTTCCAATCATCAATTCGACGTTAACTGCCCCCTAGGTCTTAGATGCATTGCCACCAAAGTCTTTCAAGCAGATCTTCTGGGCCTTTCCCAAGCTTACAGAAAGTAGTATAGGGCATGAGATTGACAGCAGCACCTCCATCAACTAACATCTTGGTCATCGGCTTCCCATAGACAAATCCCTTCATGTATAAAGTCCTCAAGTGCTAATGCTGAGATGGCTTATCAAACATAGCTTGCTGAGGTTGGAGGGCTAACTGAGCTATTGCTTCTCCCAATTCTTCTATATCATACTCCTCCCCATCAGATTATTCTTGTTCATACTTGGAGGGAGCTCTGAATTCTACAGGTAGATGAAGACCATATCAATATTAGCTGACACCTTGCCCTTGTCGGCTGTTTGCTTTTGAGCTTCCAATTCCAATGTTTTCCTAAATGCTAAACGGTAAACAGTCGGTCACCTACCGTTTAGCCATTATTCGGGGAAAACGTCCCATTAAACAGGCTAAACGGCCAATTAAATGGGGTAAACGGGTGATTAAACGGAAACGGCGCACCACTGTGTAGCGTTTACACGGTGTGTAAACGGGCTAAACGACCGTTTAGGCAAACAGTGTCCAATTCTCTATTCCTCAGACGCTGAACTCTTCTTTTATGGATCCTTATCAGACCTCCTGGACACCATTAGCCCTCTTGCCAAACATACTCTTTTTCTTCATCATGGTCGGCCCAATTTTGATCATGAACACGCCTGTCTAACCGATCATGAACTCCTTTATTTTTTCTACGTCGATCCATGTTGTTAGGTCAATAATTCAAACGCTCATGGATGGACTGGCGGTTGGATTGAGGTTGCCTGAATTCTACATACTGATTACTGCACTTTGGGTAGTTACGTCTTGTAGGCAATTTCAATCCTTTGTTCCAACAGTGCCTGAAGAAAGGACAACTCCAATGTAGCTTGGCTTGTTCTCTTTCGTACCTTTCTTCTTCACACCGACTCTCATATTCTTCTTCATTAAACTGGCACTGATAGTCCTTCTCCTTCTGGCATTGCCACTTGTTCAACAAGATCTTGGAAGTGACCCAAGGACATAAAGCACCAGCTCTGGATGTCTCACCTTGTTCATATCGACTCTTTTGCTGATTGCGTTGCTTCTTAGCTCCTTCATACTCATCAGCTGATATTTGAATCTTTGGGTCGACTGACCCATCTTCTTTGGCCTTAGCCGATGTCAAGACCTCCATCTTTCCTTTAGCCAATTGGAACTCCACCATGTGCACCCTTGGGAAAGGATGCTTATCTATGTCCATTGTTGGTTTCTTAGCTGGCTCAAAGTTTATTCTCCCTTACTCGATGACCTTTTGAATGTGGAAGCGGAAGATTCTGCACTCATTGGTACTGTGGTTGGTAACATTGTGGAACTTGTAGTATTTCTTTCCTTTAAGTTCTTCAGCCAAAGGGATCACATGGTTTGCAGGTAATCTCAACTACTTCTTCTCTAGCAGCAAGTCAAAGATCCTATCGGCTTTCTTAACTGTTGGTATTTCTTAATGCATACAGAAATAATCTGCAAGCGCACGGAATTACCATTGTAGCATTTCACCCGAAAGTATTCAGGGTATCGTATTTCCATAGGGAACGGATGTGTAAAAGTCTCTTAGCTAGTTCAGCTATGGTAACAAGAAGAAAGATAGCTCGGGTAGCGAGGTTTTCTAGGGATAGAGATCCTAAGCTAAGATAGCTTTGCCACTATAGATTTGCTTCGGGCACCGGATAACACTTGGTCTACCAAGCGTTGCCGGACTATGGCTCTACGCTGTATCCAAACATGGGGGATTACAAAGGACGGACAGGGCTATCACCACCTCTGCCTACCCCTCAACTGGAGGATACGAGGCAAATGAAGGTAGCCTCTAGCCTAGACACCACATCTACGCTATAGACTACTACTCTAGCACTGTACAGGGTTATTCGTCTTTATCAGGAGCCCTTTACTAGAGTATCCACCATGAGGACAGACGATGAACCCGCAAGTAAATAGTAAATAAGGCTACTTAAAGTAGAACTCACCACGCCATGCTAAGTGGCTCCCGGTACTTCTCCAACTCTTTCTCTTCCTCACTTACTCCCTATTCTATTCTAGCTAGAAGCTAAGATGAGTGTGGCTCTTCTTCTCTTCTTGCTACATTGTGTATCCTTTGTGTTGCTACCCAAGTATTTGATGAATGAATTGAGAGAGGGCTCTCCCCCTTCTTATATAGTGGGTCGAGGTCGGTTTTGAGGGGGATATACATGGAAACCTCCCAAACTGCCTTCCCCTGCATTCAATGTACTACCTCGGTAAAGGTGGGCCTGAGGGGCGCCAGTGGCAGTGCTTGGCTAGGCTACCTCGGCACTGCCTTTGCCAAGTGGTTTGCTTGATGGGCCTGGAGCGTAGCCACATGGGTATTCTACCCAGTTTCATCAGGTAAGTGGGCCTTCTCTTTATTTGTTTGTGAAGAGTCCACATTTATGTTTTCCTGGTTATGCATTTTGATTCTTTTTACATGTATTCCATGTTTGTGTCCTACAAATGCACAACTCACCAAAACTTATGGAAATCATTAGTTTAAAGCCCTATTTCTAGGTTTGGTTTTCATTTGAATGAATTTTATACGAATGTTGGCGATAAAAATTGTGAGTTAAGGACCACCAACATTAACATCAAAGTCATAGGTGTTTTCTGACTCCTTCACCCATGGACAAGATACATGAGCCTTGCCCCATGTCCATTCAGCAATTGTGATATTTGGATCATCCCCATCAGAGTCTGCATCATAGGGATCAGTCATAGTAGCAGTACCCTTTAAATACTTCTCTTTGCATAGGGTCCGGTACTAACTCTCAAAGGCAGACACTCTGTAACACCCTCGGTGTTACCATGCCAAACCACTCACTAAAACATGTCATGAGCATCATGTCTATGTGATTTTGCATGTGTTGAAGTGTGTAGAACCATTTTAGTAACTTAAAATAATTAATAAAATTGTCAATTGAAAGTTGACGTGATAATCCTTGTTATATCACTTAAGGTTGGAAACTAATTTGAGCAAAAATACTATAGAACGCATATGTGAACCTTAAATAATGTTTGAAGTGTGAGGACAGTGGACAGTGCTACTTTGGTGATCAAATTCCGTCAAATTGAGCGTGAGGGTGGTGGCATGTTGTTGCTGGTGTTGATAGCTTGTTGTACCGAGTATAGCAGGGTGTAGGTAGTTGAGTTTCGTTTGCATCGAGTTTGTTGTTTTACAAGCTTTAAAAATCATGCATGATCACCTGCTCGGTTGTCTGTCGGTGTGCACATGGTCACCCAGCGGGGCCACCCGGTGCCATGCGCCTGGCCGCGCTGCTGCTGGGCTAGCCCGGTCCGCCCTGGCGTGGCCGTGGTCGGCCTCAGCCTACCGTTGTCCCACTGCCCCCCCCCCACCATGTTGCGGGCAGTGTCGCGGCTGCCGCCAAGGTCAACTCGTGTCTCGCCGTGGGCCACGCTGCCCTGCTGCCGCTGCCGCCCTGCACGCTGTCCTACTACCACGGCTGCTATTGCCCCACCACTACTGCTACTGTTGCACGCGCATGAGCCTGTGCACGCTGTTTCACTACCCTCTCCCTTCCATGTGTGCACGGTGTCACGGTCGCTGTCCTGGGTTAGCGCACGCATCGCGTCCGTTTCCTAGCCCAGCTCCACTGCTGGCTGGTCGGCTACTGTCGCTCCCGCCACGTGACTCAGTCACTGCGTTCGCATGTCCTGGCCTAGCCCCAACGCATGAGCCGTCCCGACCGTGCTGACCCTGTCCTGCCCGTAGGTGACCCGAGCGCTGACCCCTCCTCCGTCCTCTGCTTACATG
The DNA here is from genome assembly GCA_904845875.1 of Miscanthus lutarioriparius. Lineage (NCBI taxonomy): Eukaryota > Viridiplantae > Streptophyta > Magnoliopsida > Poales > Poaceae > Miscanthus > Miscanthus lutarioriparius. The sequence continues at coordinate 92,418,755 of CAJGYO010000006.1, forward strand.
GCCGCTGGGCCCGTGCTGTCCGTTGCGGCATGGTGGTGCCACCTTGGCCCAATCCGCCCTGCACACCATTTTGCATGCCAATACCCTAGCTCCCCAACCCCACCACGCATTAATCAATGCACGCCAAGCACCAATTTTGGCATTTCCTCGCCGCTGGTTCGATAAGGCCATGAGCGGTGTAGGCCGATTGCAACGGCCCCCTCAAAGCCGCTAGAGCCAATCCACCTGCACCACTTGTTTCACCTCAACTCCCTTGCCACCCAGTGCACCTCACCTGTACCCTTACTGCCTCACCGGTGCTGCTGTCGCAGCCGTGCCACCGCGGAGCGCCGCCGCATCCCTCGGGTCGCATGCGGCCAGCCTTCCCTGTCACCCCCTAGCTTCAGTGAGTGCTTCAGCCGAGTCTAGGGTAAGCTGAGGATGCTCATGCACTAGCTAGGTATCCGTGCGGTGGCCTAGGGTGGCCGAAATGGCCATGCCACCGTTGTGTATGACCGCTCGCGGTGGCCACCATTTCCGTGAGCTCCGCTACTCTCGTACCCCCGCTTAGCATAGGCGCTAGGGCTGTAGATGGAGGTCGACTCGCTAGTTGGGCCAAGGAGAGCCCTTGGTGGTCGGCGTGGCCGGCCAGTGCCTCCCGGTGCTGCGCCAGCGAGTGCGGGGGTGTCGAGGACCTCCCCAATGCGAAGGTAGCGCCAGACGAGGGCCTTAGAGCAAGAGTGCAGACTACAGGAACAGGGCGCCTAAGGGTCGTGCGATTCGCGGTAAGTGCGGGGGTTTTCTACAAAATGTGCTCCACACACGGGCCTCCCTATCATGGGCTGCCTCGCTTTGGGCTACGCCCGCGCAGGCCACGCAGTAGTGGGCCACGGTGTGGAATTCGTTTTTCTTTTTCTTAAGGAATTAGAAATAGTTTTATATTTCATCTTCTGAGCTATACTTTGGTAATTAATATCAATTCACATAGGTACCCAAAAAATTGTGAAACCAATTTTGTTAGGTTCCTAAATTCATGCTCTATCAGTTAGTGAAGTTAGTTAATACGTTTCTGTGATAATGTTGTGATCTATTAAATCATTCTAAAATGCTTAATATCATTATGATAATAATTGTAGGAATTATTGTGGCAAATTGGTAGTAGCTTTGATCGTGAAATTTTTATAGTAGCTTCATTACATTATTATGTGCTCTCTATAATTTTTATAGCCCTAGATTAGGTTGAGAAAAAGGGTAGCTAAGTTCTCCTTGTTTTACTACATACATTAAAACATGAATAAAAGAAGGATATGCACTTTAGTCGCTAAGTAATACTTGGCTAGGGTGATACATGTTTTGTAGAAGTGATGAGTAGCTTAGCATCTTAGCCATTAGAGTTAACTTAGTAGCGTGGTGGGTGTATTAATATTGTTAGAGCTACTGTTGTCATATTATTAAGCTTTGCATTGTCATTTCATGCATATAGATAACGAGTTAGTGGAGTTCGTGTCCGCGGAAGAACAAGAGTTCGAGGAGGTGATCGAGGAGTATGAGGAGGAGATCTTCATGCCGAAGGAGTTCCAGGAGCCGCCCGTGACTGACACCACTGACGTTGTACCTGCCCAAGGCAAGCCCCGGTGCATAACCCGTATTTTCTATAAATTTTACCTATCTATATGTGATGCACTTATGTTGAAGGATTTTATGATACCCACATGCATATATCTACCTATGAGTCCTACTAGTGTAGGTTCAAGTAGTGCCTTGCTTAGGTTTATCGGTAGCGTGGGTAACCCGGTGTTACCCACAACAGGTGATTATTATTATCAGGGTCTCATAATAAAAATGGGAGAAAGGAAAATGGTGACCAGGTAGGGATGTGGTATGGGTATTGGTGGGTGTAACAGGGTGTGTCATGCGGCCATGGGGCATAGCTTGGTTGTACTATTTTCCCTGTCCGTGTTGATTAAGGACCGTTCATGGCATGGCCCCTGGTCAAGTCACAGACTTATTATCCCGAGCACATACTTTCTTATGGGAGCGGAAAGACTTGTTCCTCTCTTGCCATGGGTTCTAGCTCTTTCTGGACAAACTGTTATAGGTGGATTATGGGGTTGGAGGTCTAAGCACCGCACTGAGGCTGGGCCTCAGGTGTTGGGAGCTTGGAGTCCCAGTTTGGATGGGGACCTGGACCCCATGATAGGAGAGTAGTGGGTTGGTCCTGCTCGTACAATTTTTAGGTTGTGAGTAGGGCGTGTGTTTATCGAGGTACCCAGCTGGGCACATTGATTTGCGAATCACCATTTCTACGTGACAGTATGGCTTGACTATGCTCTAGCACCGTAGTAAGAACTAGCATATGAAGGATGGAAAGTGGCTCTGATTGCTCAACCCTTGCTTGAATATAGAATAGGCGCTTACCTAGAATGTTGGATAATGAATAAAACATGGCTACTAATAATCTAAGGACACACTCTTAGTGTTGCTTTCCACAAAATAAGAAACACACAAGCCATAAAGCCTATCATATTCCTTGAGAGTCAGGAAATATATTCCCTAGTCAGGTAAGTCTTGCGTGTACATTGTGTACTCAGGGTTTATTTTACCCTTGTTGCTGGTGCACCTTGAGAAGTTAGGCCTTGTGTGGAGGATTCTTCTGGTGGGCATAGATAGATCCTTATATCATACCGCTAGATGTTTATTTTATTTCTGCTATTTAATTTGTCGCACTCTGAACTCTGGTATTGTAATAAATAATTCCTAAGACTCTATGTTGTATGAAATGGACTAAGTATTGTAAGCTTGTACTCATTATTGGATCCTGGATGTAAAATGTGGATTGTTCGAGTTCTCCCGTTGGGTGTGCTCGACGGAACTACTCGGTTTAGCTCCCTTTCGGGATACTTAGTGTCTAGTGAAAGACAAGTGCCTCCGAAAGCGTGTTAAATCGGGCGGTTCTGCCACAGGTGGTACCAGAGCCAATAATGAGTTACAAGCTTAATCACCTTTTTCAAAAGACTTCAAAATTTGACCAACAAAAGGTTTGTGAAAAATAGGATACGATAAAGTCAACGTAAATAAGTATAAGCCCTAGAAATATGGTCTATCTAGGATAGTGGCACTGGTTTATCTAACCATTTTCTATAGGTACACTAACTTACGCTACATAAGAAAGCGCTAGTGTTCGGGAATGAGTGTTCGATGTGCCAAAAATTTCCTTACGTTTTGCCGCTATATTCCGGCTTGAGTGAACAAATAGGTCAATGCATACATCATGAAAAGAAAATTTGTTAAGTTAAGAACCCCTTCACGTATAATTCTAGGTAGGGTTATGGTAGAATAAGAACTAAAATGAAATGCTTCAACTTTAATGAAGGCCTTATCATTCCTAAGTCTCATATTCTTAATCTAGAAGGTGCCCCTAAGGGTTGGTTCTTATCTATTTTAGATGAACCTGGGGTCTGGTCGCTGGGGCATTGGGTGCGTCCATGGGAGTACCAGTACTGGAGCAGGCCGTGACCCTATGGACCATGGTGAGATTGGTCGTGACAATGCCAACGGGGAGAGCCATGAGGCCCCACTCTTGGCCCCTCCTCCACCACCACCACCACCTCCAATGACTCCTGCGGAGATGATGGCAGAAATGTTGGTGGCCCGACGTGAGATAGCCCGTGCCCTAGAGATGATGGCACAAGCTATCGGTGGCCTTGCCCGTGGAGGCCTCGGTGGCAACGGCGGGAACGGGGGTTGTGCCTGTGGTCTTGAGAGGCCCTGTTCCTACCAGGATTTCTTAAAGACCAACCCGCCCATGTTCACGCCGACTACGGAGCCTCTGGACGTGGACCATTGGCTTCGTGTGCTGGAGCAAAGTTTCTGCTACTCACAGTGACCGACGAGCAGAAGGTGCACTTTGCCGCACAATAGCTTTTGGGGTCTGCTAGCGCATGGTGGGATACTTTTAATGCCATGTAGCCGGTGGGTCATCCTATGACTTGGCAGGAGTTCACCACTGCCTTTCGGGAGTACTACATTCCTGCGGGGGTGCTGAACAGAAAGCTATCTGAGTTCTTAGACCTAAAGCAGGGAAGCATGACCATGATGGAGTATGCCAACAAATTCAACCATCTCGCCTAGTATGCAGGGACTCATGTGGACACAGATGAGAAGAAGAGGGTTTGTTTCTATCATGGCCTCTCTTGCACTTCGCAGAAGGAGCTTTATACTGGGAACTACCAGACTTTTGGTACATTGATGAATGCTGCCATTGCTATGGAGGAACTACAGCATGACACTCAGGCTGAGTGGAAGCACAAGCAGGGGATTTTTGGGTCTTCTAGTCACCCGCATGCTCAAAAGATACAGTTGTCAAGAGGATGTCCTACCATTCCCCAGGTGGACAGCCATCTCAGCAAACTCATCAGACACCGCCAACTCAGTACCGTGCGCCTACTCAGTAGGTGCAGCCGCCATTGGGACAGCAGTTCCCACCTCATCAGGGGCAGATGGTCAGTTCTACTGCTTGCTTCAAGTGTGGCAAGGAGAGCCACTTTGGTCGGGAGTGTCCCAAGAACCGGTTGGCTCAGTCTGCCCAACCGTCCACCAACTCTCGCCTAATCAAGAGGACGGTTATCAAGAAGAAAGTGCCAGTGAGTCGCTCAGGGCAGGTTAACTACACCAAGGCTGCGGAGATCTTGTAGAGTCAGCCGGTGATGGCTGGTATGTTTACCATTGACTCCCACCTAGCATTTGTGTTGTTTGATTCTGGTGCATCACATTCATTCATGAGCATGGGGTTTGTAGAAAGGCATAATACACCTATTATGGCTATTTCTAAAGCCTATAGAATCAGCACTCTAGGTGTGCAGATGCTTATTAACACCCAGACGGACACCGTCAGTTTAGTGCTAGCCCCTCACACATACCATCTCCAGTTCATGGTGTTGCTTGGGCATGGCATTGATGCAATACTGGGCATGAACTGGTTGAAGGTTTATGGGGTAGTCTTAGACCTTAAGTAGAGAGTTATTGAGTTGCGACTTCCTTCTTCTGAGGATAGGATGTCTCTCCTTATGTCTTCTGATTCTGTTTCACTAGTCGCTGCAAATGTGGAAGTTTCTCCTGATCTTGCCTCTATTCCCATAGTCTATGAGTTTCTAGATGTCTTTCCTGATGATCTACCTAGGTTACCACCAGAAAGAGATGTGGAGTTCATCATTGAGTTAGAGCCTGGCACTGTGCCTATCTCATGGCATCCTTACCGCATGGCCCCAAAAGAGTTAGCTGAAATGAAGAAGCAGTTGGAAGAATTATTGGACAAAGGATTCATCCGCCCCAACTCTTCGCCATGGGGTTCTCCAGCCATTTTTGTGAAGAAGAAGGATGGTACTCTCCGGATGTGTGTAGATTACCGCCCTCTCAATGCGGTGACCATTAAGAACAAGTACCCCTTGCCTCGCATTGATGCTCTATTTGATCAGTTGGTGGGTGCAAAAGTGTTCTCCAAGATTGATCTTCGGTTGGGTTATCACCAGATAAAAATCTGGCCACAGGACGTACCAAAGATCGCTTTCTCTACTAGGTATGGGCTGTATGAGTACCTAGTCATGTCTTTCGGTCTCACCAATGCTCCTGCATTTTTCATGTATCTTATGAATTCAGTTTTCATGCCAGAGTTGGACAAGTTTGTGGTGGTGTTCATCGATGATATCTTGATATATTCCAAGAATGAAGGAGAGCATGCACAGCATATTCACATCGTCCTGACCTAACTCCGAGAACACAAGTTGTATGCCAAGTTTAGCAAATGTGAGTTTTGGTTGGATCGAGTGTAGTTTTTGGGATATATTCTAACCCTCGAAGGTGTATCCATAGATCCTAGCAAGGTATAGAATGTGCTAAATTGGAAATCCCCAGAATCAGTGCGTTAGATTCGTCAGTTTCTTGGCCTTGCCGGTTACTATCGTTGTTTCATTCCGGACTTCTCCAAAATAGCTCACCCAAAGACTAAGTTGCTTCAGAAGGATGCCAAATTTGTATGGAGTCTAGCCTGTGTGGAGGCTTGTCAAGCTCTAAAGAAGTTTCTTACCTCTGCTCCTATTCTCGCTCAACCAGATATTGAGAAGCCATTTGATGTTTATTGTGATGCTTCTAGGACTGGGCTCGGTTGTGTGCTTATGCAGGATGGATGTGTGATAGTGTATGCTTTATGCCAACTAAAAAAGCATGAGGTGAATTATCCGACCCATGATTTGGAGCTGGCTGCAGTGGTGCATGCTCTAAAAATTTGGAGACATTATCTGTTGGGGAACAAAGTGCATATTTTTATTGATCACAAGAGCCTCAGGTATATTTTTACTCAACCCGAGTTAAATCTGAGGCAAAGGAGATGGCTTGAGTTGATCAAGAATTATAACTTAGAGCTCCATTACCATCCTGGAAAAGCCAATGTGGTGGCTGATGCTTTGAGCCATAAGTTGTCATTGTCCGATGAAGAGCCTTTGCCCCTTTCTCACTCTGCAGTTTTAGCACATATTGCTCTAGTCTCTGAGTTACTTGAACAAATTATTACTGAGCAAAGGCAGGATGAATTGGAGATTCCCCATATCAAGAAGTTGATGGCCAAAGGGCGTGCTCCGCATTTTAGCATTGATGAGCAAGGTGTAGTGAAGTACAAACACCGGTTGGTGGTCCCCAAGAGTGATGAGCTTAGAAGAAAAATTTTGGATGAAGCTCACCAATCCAAGCTGTCCCTTCACCCAGGAAGCAACAAGATGTACCATAATTTGCGCCAGTTGTATTGGTGGCCAAATATGAAGCAGTACATCACCAAGTATATTGTAGAATTTGACATTTATGGAAGAGTTAAGGCAGACCATCTGCGTACACCGGGTTTCCTGTAGCCTTTTCCTATTCCGGTTTGGAAATGGGAGGATATTTTCATGGATTTTGTTACAGGTTTGCCCCCACACAGCCAAATGATACGATTCTATTTGGGTCATTGTGGATCGTCTCACAAAGTCTGCTCATTTCTTGCTAGTGGATACAAGATATACAGCCATGCAGTATGCTAAGCTGTATTTCGATCGTATTGTAACCCTCCATGGAGTTCCTCTTACTATCGTTTCTGATCGTGGGTCAGTTTGCATGTCGCGTTTTTGGACGCAACTCCAGAAATGTCTTGGTACTAGCCTTCTCAGGAGTTTAGCTTATCACCCTCAGACTGATGGTCAGACTAAAAGGGTAAACCAAGTGCTTGAGGATATGTTGAGAGCTTGTGTCATCTCTTTTCCTAAAAAGTGGGATGAATGCTTGAAATTGGCTGAGTTTTCTTACAATAATAGCTATCAAGAAAATATTCGGATGGCCCCATTTGAGGCCCTATATGGCAAGAAATGCAGGCCACCACTCAACTGGGTTGAAGTAGGAGATCATGGGTATTTTGGGCCTGACTTTATCCTAGAAGCAAGAGAGAAAGTTGGAATTATTCGGAGTCACTTAAAGGTAGCTCAGAACCGACAGAAGACCTATGCGGACAAGAGAAGGAGGCCTTTGCAATTTGAAGTTGGCGACTATGTATATCTTAAGGTGTCTCCCATGAAAGGTGTGCATCGCTTTGGTGTCCATGGAAAGCTAGCTCCTTGCTATGTTGGACCTTACAAGATTTTGGCCCAGCGTGGTCCTGTGGCTTATCGCATTCAGCTCCTTGATATATTGTCGGTTGTCCGTAATGTTTTTCATGTATCCCAGTTGAAAAAGTGTTTATGAGTTCCTGATGAGGTAGTAGAAATTGAAGGACTTCCTCTCCAACCAGATCTTTCTTACATGGAGCATCCCGTAAAAATCTTGGATGAAAAAGAGAGAGTGACTAGGAACAATGTGGTGAAATTCTACAAAGTCCAATGGCAACACCATTCAGAAGATGAAGCAACATGGGAACTAGAGAGCTATATTTTGAAGCACTACCCTCATCTCCTTCCTAGTTCCTGAAGGTAATTGTTGTAGTTAAAATTCATTTTCTTACCCTTTTTTCCACACTAGACACAGGAAATCTCGGGTCGAGATTTTCTTTTAGGGAGTAGAGCTGTAACACCCTCGGTGTTACCGCACCAAACCACTCACTAAAACATGTCATGAGCATCATGTCTATGTGATTTTGCATGTGTTGAAGTGTGTAGAACCATTTTAGTAACTTAAATAATTAATAAAATTGTCAAATGAAAGTTGACGCGATAATCCTTGTTATATCACTTAAGGTTGGAAACTAATTTGAGCAAAAATACTATAGAACGCATATGCGAACCTTAAATAACGTTTGAAGTGTAAACTTCGTAGATGATAATGTAATGGTTGTCTTAGCAAGGTGTTATTGCTAGCTGATAGTTCTAGTAGTTCGAAAATTGAACGTGCAACGAAAATCAGCCCAACACTTAGAACATTTTCGACGTTTAAAAATAGTGGACAGTGCTACTTTGGTGATCAAATTCCGTCAAATTGAGCGTGAGGGTGGTGGCATGTTGTTGCTGGTGTTGATAGCTTGTTGTACCGAGTATAGCAGGGTGTAGGTAGTTGAGTTTCGTTTGCATCGAGTTTGTTGTTTTACAAGCTTTAAAAATCGTGCATGATCACCTGCTCGGTTGTCTATCAGTGTGCGTGAGGTCACCCCACGGGGCCACCCGGTGCCGTGCGCCTAGCCACGCTACCACTGGGCTAGCCCAGTCTGCCCTGGCATGGCCGTGGTCAGCCTCAGCCTACCGCTGTCCCGCTGCCCCCCACTACGTTGCGGGTAGTGTCGCGGCTACCGCCAAGGTCAACTCGTGTCTCGATGCGGGCCATGGTGCCCTGTTCCCGCTGCCGCCCTGCACGCTATCCCACTACCACGGCTGCTCCTACCCCACCACTACTGCTGCTGTTGCACGCGTGTGAGCCTATCCGCACTGTTCTGCTACCCCACTTCCACATGCGCACAGTGTCGCGGTCGCTGTCCTAGGTCAGCGCACGTGTCGTGTCCGTGTCCTGGCCCAGCTCCGCTGCTGGCCGGTCGGCTGCTGCCACTCCCGCCATGTGACTTGGTCACTGCGTGCGCACGTCATGGCCTGGCCCCAATGGGCAAGCCGTCCCGACCATGCCGACCTAGTCCCGCCCGAACGTGACCTGAGCGCTGACCCCTCCTCCCTCCTCTGCTTCCATAGCCGTCGGGCCCACGCTATCCGTTGTCGCATGGTGGTGCCACCTTGGCCTAATCCGCCCTACATGCCATTTCGTAGGCCAATACCCCAGCTCCCCAACCCCACCCCGCATTAATCGATGAACGGCCAAGCGCCAATTTTGGTGTTTCCTCCCCCACCGGTCCGATAAGGCCGTGAGCGGCATAGGCCGATTGCAATTGCCCCCTCGAAGCCACTAGAGCCAATCCACCTGCACCACCTGTTTCGTCTCAACTCCCTTACCACCCTGTGCACCTCACCCATACCCTTACCGCCTCACCGGTGCTACTGCCGTGGCCGTGCCACCACGGAGTGTCGTCGCATCCCTCAGGTCGCACACGGCTAGCCTTCCCCGCCACCCCCCAGCTTCAGCGAGTGCTTCGGCTGAGTCCAGCGTAAGCTGAGGATGCTCACGCACTAGCTAGGTATCCATGCGGTGGCCTAGGGTGGCCAGAATGGCCGCGCCACCGTCGTGTACGGCCGCTCGCCGTGGCCACTGTTTCCGTGAGCTCCGCTGCACCTGTACCCCCGCTTAGCGTAGGCGTTAGGGCTGTAGATGGAGGTCGACCCGCTAGATGGGCCGGGGGAGCCCTTGGTGGTCGGCGTGGCCGGCCAGTGCCGCCCGGTGCTATGCCGGTGAGCGCTAGGGCATCGGGGACCTCCCTGATGCGAAGGTAGAGTTAGATGAGGGCCTTAGAGCAAGAGTGCAGACTGCGGGAACAGGGCGCCTAGGGGTCATGCGATTCATGGTAAGGGTGGGGCTTTTCTGCAAAACGCGCCGTGCGCGTGGGCCTCCCCGTCGTGGGCCGCCTCGCTTTGGGCCACGCCCGCGCAGGCCGCGCAGTAGTGGGCCACGGTGTGGAATTCATTTTTATTTTTCTTAAGGAATTAGAAATAGTTTTATATTTCATCTTCTGAGCTATACTTTGGTAATTAATATCAATTCACATAGGTATCCAAAAAATTGTGAAACCAATTTTGTTAGGTTCCTAAATTCATGCTCTATCAGTTAGTGAAGTTAGTTAATACGTTTCTGTGATAATGTTGTGATCTATTAAATCGTTCTAAAATGCTTAATATCATTATGATAATAATTGTAGGAATTATTGTGGCAAATTGGTAGTAGCTTTGATCGTGAAATTTTTACATTAGCTTCATTACATTATTATGTGCTCTCTATAATTTTTATAGCCCTAGATTAGGTCGAGAAAAAGGGTAGCTAAGTTCTCCTTGTTTTACTACATACGTTAAAACATGAATAAAAGAAGGATATGCACTTTAGTCGCTAAGTAATACTTGGCTAGGGTGATACATGTTTTGTAGAAGTGATGAGTAGCTTAGCATCTTAGCCATTAGAATTAACTTAGTAGCGTGGTGGGCGTATTAATATTGTTAGAGCTATTGTTGTCATATTATTAAGCTTTGCATTGTCATTACATGCATATAGATAACAAGTTAGTGGAGTTCATGACCGCGGGAGAACAAGAGTTCGAGGAGGTGATCGAGGAGTACGAGGAGGAGATCTTCATGCTGGAGGAGTTCTAGGAGCCACCCATGACTGACACCACTAACGTTGCACCTGCCCAAGGCAAGCCCCGGCGCATAACCCGTATTTTTGATAAATTTTACCTATCTATATGTGATGCACTTACGTTTAAGGAATTTTATGATACCCATATATATATATATCTACCTATGAGTCCTACTAGTGTAGGTTCGAGTAGCTTGGTTGCACTATTTTCCCTATCCATGTCGATTAAGGACCGTTCGTGGCATGGACCCCGGTCAAGTCACAGACTTATTATCCCGAGCACATACTTGCTTATGGGAGCGGGAAGACTTGTTCCTCTCCTGTCATGGGTTCCGGCTCTTTCCAAACCGACTGTTATAGGTGGATTATGGGGTTGGATCTCTAAGCACCGCACTGAGGCCAGGCCTCAGGTGTTGGGAGCTTGGAGTCCCAGTTTGGATGGGGACCTGGACCCCGTGACAAGAGGGTAGTGGATTGGTCCTGCTTGTACAATTTTTAGGTTGTGAGCAGGGCGTGTGTTTATCGGGGTACCCAGCTAAGCACATTGATTCACGAATCGCTGTTTCTACGTGACGGTACGGCTTGACTACGCTCTAGCACCATAGTAAGAACTGACATATGAAGGATGGAAAGTGGCTCTGATTGCTCAGCCCTTGCTTGAATATAGAACAGGCGCTTACCTAGAATGTTGTATAATGAATAAAACATGGCTGCTAATAATCTAAGGACACACTCTTAGTGTTGCTTTCCACAAAACAAGAAACCCATAAGCCATAATGCCTATCATATTCCTTGAGAGTCGGAAAATATATTCCCTAGTTGGGTAAGTCTTGCGTGTATATTGTGTACTCAGGGTTTATTTTACCCTTGTTGCTGGTGCACCTTGAGAAGTTAGGCCTTGTGTGGAGGATTCTTCTGGTGGGCATAGATAGATCCTTATATCGTACCGCTAGATGTTTATTTTATTTCCGTTGTTTAATTTATCGCACTCTGAACTCTGAAATTGTAATAAATAATTCCTAAGACTCTATGTTGTATGAAATGGACTAAGTATTGTAAGCTTATACTTGTTATTGGATCCTAGATGTAAAATGTGGATTGTTTGAGTTCTCCCGTTGGGTCTGCTCAACGAAACTGCTCAGTTTAGCTCCTTTTCGGGGTACTTAGTGTCTAGTGGAAGACAAGTTGATGAGGACATGACACCATCAGATACGACCATTGTTTATAAGGTGAGCTTGTTCCTACATTTGCATAGTGATTTTTGGTACAATTCACCTAGTTCTATATGTACATGTCGTTATTTGAATGTAGGTACAAATGTGTCTCAACGTGCAAGTTCATCAAAGTTGAATTTTCGGTTCATCGGCAGCTCGACAGTGCTTCATTGGGAAGGACATAACTCAGTCATCCGGAGTGCGATCGAGGTCAATGAGCACTTGATGGAAAGCTTGTTTGATAAGCCTTCAAATAGATCTAGTATCATCTCAATATCATGTCGGAAAGACCTCCAAACCATCAATATATTCTATCGCTGTTTCTGCCGGGAGCTACACTATCGTCATGGGCTTGTTATTCATCCTTGGGACCCTGGCCCAAGTGGGAGCACACCCCAAGGACTTGGAGAACCCACCAAGGAAGCCCTTGGGCGTCCTCCTCCTTGGCCACCACCTTATGAGGCCAGCAAGAACGTCCAAGCAAAGCCAAAGGCCCAGTCTAACTTGAGTTCGAGTATATCTCGGGCTCTAGGACCAGCGTGTAGTAAAACGGACGTCCAGGTCGCATACGGACTCCATTTTCGATGATCCATATATGTATGGAAAGATAATTTCATAAGGAAACCAATGGAAGTGGTCTCACATCAAAATTCCATCAGAATCAAAGGAAATCGTCAAAACAAGTTGATGTCTAGAATCTGTCATGGCGCTGTGTCGTCGTCTTTTGGGCCGTTGGGCCTTGTAACGTGTTGGGACACCTTTAGGACGTGAAGAGAGGTCCTTGTACGTCCCTTAGGCTATATAATCAGTAGCCGCCACCTATATTAGGTTTTGGGTTTTGTTTTAGATCAATCTGTCATTGAACAGTCGCCGTTATCGGTTTGCAAGACCCCAACTTCGAGTGCTTAATCATTCATCTACAATTGTCAGTTCAATTGAGTTGCGTTTTATCTTGTTCTTGCTTGTGTTCTTTGACTCGCAGCAGGGATTAGCCTTCTTGGTGAGGTCAACCAGATTGTGACATGGTTGATAACCAGAGGAGACGTGGTGCTAAGGTTGCAGGGTTCAGGTCTTTGTGATCTGAAACCGGATCGGTGTGTCGCTCTCCGAACTAATCGTTGTTTATCTTGAACCTGATGGAAGATCGGGACCCTCATCCCCATTAAGTGATAATCAGAGCTTCAGGTATACCATCAAGTTCGCATCTTACCCTTAGTTTGAGTGTTTTTGCTTTTATCCCATAGTCCAATGCCATATTTGTTTCCTATCCTATAACCATCCGCGCCATAGACTTTGCATGATTCAGTTTCAGAGTCTGCTTTGTTGAGTTTGTGTCCTAGGTCAAAGCCTTGTTGCTGGTTTAGATTGTGTTCTTTTCTAGTTTGTGTTGATACCTCCACCCGCCGCTATTTCGTATCACCATCGGTTTGTATCTTATGTCCACTAAATCCCTGATTCGAGCAGCTTCCTTAAAACAGTCATAACTTTTGCATCCGAACTCGAAACGGGAACAATTTTATATCTACAGAGAACGCCAAAAAATTTTAGAGCTATTTCATCCCAGCATTGCTGGGTTCGCACAAATTAGATTTGCGAAATTCGATTAGAAAATTGAGTTTCTGGGCCCACAAGTTTTGGTATGCTTTTTAGCACAGTCCTAATTTTCTATAGGCCACATCTTTTATTCAATTGAGCTCAAATTTTTTGTGGTTTATTCTTGTGTGCTCCTTGCTGAGAAAAAAATATCAAAAGAGAAAAAGCAAGAAAAAAAGATTGGACAAAAAATAAAAGAAAAATAGTAAAAGAGAATATAAGATATCGAAAAGGAGCACATAAGGAACACTCAATAGCTCTATTGTTTGTGATACCTTTTGCCTTGTTCACATCCGTTGCTACCTTTGATACTTGTTTCCTTTCATCCTTGTTTCCTCTCTTGTTTATCACAACTGGTGATAGGAACACGTATAGGCCAACAACTAGGACAAGTGCTCTGGACATTTATTCAATATTGATGTCTGTCACTGACTTGTGTGCCATATATACATATTTGTTCTTTTGCGTGCCTCCCAAGCTCCACATATACTTCAGATCAGTACAGAAAAAGACCCTTGCAATCTTGGTGTCACACCCTCACAGGTATCACGTACCAGCCACCGGTTGTACCGTCCACTGCTTTGCGTTGGTAAGAACCTTGTAAGAGCTTGATAAGGTGTTTCCTTTTGCTGTGATCTTGAGAGGCAGCACCACTCCACCTGCATAGTAGGATTATTAGGGATAACCTTCATTGTTTGTTTCTATGTTTTGTGTCTACGATGGCAGGTGATGATGAAGATAAGACGCCCAAAGACTTCAAGGAGTGTGTCAGCCAAGAGCAACTACAATTTGTTATAGAACATGCTCATAAGGATATGAGCAAGGCAATTGCTAAGGTTGTAACCAACGCGCTCAATGACCTCAAGCTCAGTAGCACTCTTGAGAGATTGGACAAAAGAGTGTCCATGTTAACCGATAGGATAGTTGCATTGGAAAACCGTCCAGCACCCGATGAAGATGTGAACGACGATGACGAGATGTATGATACCGATGGTAATGTTGATCGAGCAGCAACAAGGAGAAACAGATTACATCTTTGTCTTCACACAAACACCACAGGTATGGGTGGCGCTCGACACTTCAACCGCCATCAAGGTAATCGTAATCGTGCTCCCGATGATCCTTATGCAAAGGTTAAATTTACCATACCTTCTTTTTCGGACAATATGATGCTGAGGGATACCTTGCTTGGGAGATGACAGTAGAGCAAAAGTTTAGTGCCCACCTTGTACCTGAGCAATATAGAGTTCAACAAGCTACTAGTGAGTTTAAGGACTTTGCCATTATTTGGTGGTATGGGCTAGTTGCAGAGGATGTTTTACCTGGTACACGGGAAGAACTTAAGATAGCTATGCGTGATCGTTTTATTCCTCCTTCTTATAAACATGAATGGCATAACAAATTGCAGTGCTTAGAGCAGGGCAATATGTCTATCCAAGAATATTATACAGAGTTTCAAAAGTGTGCAACACGTTGTGGGATAGTAGAGGACATGGAAGATACCATTGTTCGTTTTTTTGGTGGTTTGAGGCATGAAATACAAGATATTGTTTTCCATATAGAATTTTATACTCTCAAACATTTGTTCCAGCTTGCTATGCTTGCAGAAAAAGAATTGCAGGAATGTCAGCAAAAGAACCATACCAACATTGGCGACAACCTCAACCAGATTTTAGCAAGGGTGGAGCAACCATTTGCGAAGGTTGAGACTGCGATAAAAAGGCGAGTGGTTACTTTCGCCACTACAACAACATCTTCACCACCACCACCTCCCACACATACTTTGGAGTCTGGTAAAACTTTAAACCATGCTGAAAATGCACAAACTAATAGAGATAGAGCTGCTAATGAAAGGAAAGAATTGGATGTTAAATCTGAATTGCCTTTGTCAAAAAATAATTATTCTAATAATGCTAGTGATAAAGAAGAGCTATGTGAAAATACTTTTATTATACGTATGCCACAACTAGTGAATGAGTATGATGCTTTGGCTTTGGAACCAATTACTTATGCTGAACATAAAAATTTGCTTCCCATTGCTACCGAAAAAGATGAAAAGAAATTATTGTATTCTTCAAATACTTTGGGTTATATTGAGTTTGATACTTTATATGCTCTTAGTAGTTTAGAAGAGAAACTTAAATGTGTTGAATTTTCATGGTTGTCTACTTGTACATATCATTTTATTGGAAAATATAATTGTAAAGGAGAGTATATGGTGCATCGTGTCTATATTTGTTCAAATCTGAAATCTCCTTATATTGTGCAAAAGTATGATCAACCAAAGGATTGCAATTGCTATAATCTTGTCATGTCGAGTTCCCCTAGTTTTGTTATAAAGAAACAAGTTAAATTTCAAGAAGGGGAGCAATGTTGGCTACTACCAACAACATTTTCTTCAGCTAATCTCAAACCAAGGACGGTTTGTTGTCAAGAAGGGGAGGATGATGAGGACATGACACCATCGGATACGACCATTGTTTATAAGGTGAGCTCATTCCTACATTTGCATAGTGATTTTTGGTACAATTCACTTGGTTCCACATGTACATTGTTATTTGAATGTAGGTACAAATATGTCTCAACGTGTAAGTTCATCAAAGTTGAATTTTTGGTTCATCGGCAGCTCGACAGTGCTTCATTAGGAAGGCCATAACTCAGCCATCTAGAGTACGATCGAGGTCAATGAGCACTTGATGGAAAGCTTGTTTGATAAGATTTCAAATAGATCTGGTCTCATCTCAATATCACATCAGCAAGACCTCCAAACCATCAAGATATTCTGTCGTTATTTCTGCTGGGAGCTACACTATCGTTATGGGCTTGTTATTCATCCTTGCGACCCTGGCCCAAGTGGGAGCACACCCCAAGGACTTGAAGAACCCACCAAGAAAGCCCTTGTACGTCCTCTTCCTTGGCCACCACCTTAGGAGGCCAGCAAGGACGTCCAAGCCAAGCCGGAGGCCCAGTCCAACTTGAGTTCGAGTCCATCTCGGGCTCCAGGACCAGCGTGTAGTAGAACGGACGTCCAGGTCGCATACGAACTCCGTTTTTGATGATCCACATATGGATGGAAATATAGTTTCATAAGGAAACCAATGGAAGTGCTCCCACATCAAAATTACATCAGAATCAACGGGAATAGTTGAAACAATTTGACATCTAGAATTTATCACGGCATTGTGTCGTCGTCTTTTGGGCTGTTGGGCATTGTAACATGTTGGGACACCTTTAGGACGTGAAGTGGGATCCTTGGACGTCCCTTAGGCTATATAATCAGTAGCCACCACCTACATTAGGTTTTGGGTTTTGTTTTAGATCAATCTGTCATTGAACAGTCACCGTTATCGGTTTTGCAAGACCCCAACGTCGAGTGCTTAATCATTCATCTTCAATTGTCACTTCAATTGAGTTGCGTTTTATCTTGTTCTTGCTTGTGTTCTTCGATTCATAGCAGGGATTAGCCTTCTTGGTGAGGTCAACCGGATTATGACATGGTTGATAACCAGAGGAGATGTGGTGCTAAGGTTGCAGGGTTTGGGTCTTTGTGATCATAAGTCGGATCGGTGTGTCGCGCTCCAAACAAATCGTTGTTTATCTTGAACCTGACGGAAGATCGGAACCCCATCCCCATTACAAGTGCCTCCAAAAGCGTGTTAAATTAGGCAGTTCTATCACACACTCTCTAAACTAAATGGGCCAAGCTTTCAAACTCCTGGCCATCAAATTTCTCTCTGATTAATGAAGACATCACTTGAAGGGTCAATTCAGCCAATTGGCCATCAGACAGATTCAATGAATAGCAATGGCTCCTTACATCTCTGAATCTTTAGACAAATTCAGAGCCTGACTCATTATTCTTCTGCCTCATGCTTATCAAGTTTGTAATCTTCTTCTCACCTGTCCCACTATAGAAATATGCATGGAACTTGTTCTTGTTGGCGGTCACTATTGCATATTTAGAACCGCTAATTATAGTCCAAAAATAGGAGAACTAAACAAACTTTGACACATATGCATATACTTTGACCTTGTTCCACTTGTTTTTGGAGAAACATGTTTTGCAAGACACATACCTAGAAATAAGTGAAAATACACAAAATAAAGAAAGAAAGCGCAGTGCAAAATTCATATTCCAGAAATGCGCAAAGGAGAGGAGAAGGAGAAGCCCAACAATTCTACACAATGGGGATGAGACACCACCACAGGGGAGGCCTAGGCCCACCAGAGAACCAACCAGGCGAAGGCGGTCGCAAGGCGGGCCCACCTGGGTGCGGGCGCACCTAGGGTGCAGCCGCACCCCCATCGCCTCCTCCTAGCCCCACTCTTCAGTGGCGGTTGTATGGCGGTGGGTGGAGGCGGTTCCCAATGGTTTCTCCTTTTACCAGGGCCAAACCATCATACACTCACTATAAAACAAGGCCTAGGGCTCTCCTCTGAACACACTTCATCTTGGAGCCACTCCTCACACACATCTTGTACTCTTATTCATAGTTTTAGTCTTATTCTTTGGAGCTAGCAAGAGCTACAAGGAGAGCTTGTCTCCTTGAAAGAAAGAGCAACTCTTGGTATGAATACAATGAGTTCTTTCAAGTTCAAGCTTTCATCTTATTCAAATAGCAATGCATATGAACTATAGTATAGTTTTGATCATGTTATAATCATGATATATGAACTAGCCTAGTTTGTATGCTATGATCTTGACATGTTCATCTTTGTTCTTCAACATTCATATAATTTATATGAGTAGAATTAGAGCTAAGTTGAGGTGGTGGTTCATCATGCCTTCGGATGTGCCAAAGTCCTTTACCTGTCGATCCGTAGGGTCAGGGACCCGGGGGACTTGGGTAGTTTCTATGTACGTAAGCATGGTGCTTGGGTATGGAGGGATGGATGAATACATTTCCCTTTTCATGGTTGAGGGGTAGGTGGCAAGTGGTGACAGCCCTGTCCGTCCCTTGTAATCCCCACCGTTCATCTAGGGTGTAGCAGTCTAAATCGTCACATGAGGTTGCTGGCAGACCAGTACTTAGTGGCCTCCTAACCTATCTTACACTTAGCCCTAGCTCTAATCATGTAACTTGTATGATCATTAACTGTCCTTTGCATGGCTATATTAGATCATATCTGCTCCACTTAGGATTATTCTTTTATTCTTTGTTTTCCTTTTATCCTTGAGGCTAGCCCATATGTGTGTCCACTATCCATGATATACCATTTTTACCCCTATCATAAGCTATGTCCATCATGCAAGTATGTAATCTTGTTTATACCAATGCTAGATGGATATACCTTGCCCTCCTTTAGGAAAATATAAATAACGATACCTTGGAATACTCCTAGGTGAAATGCTACAATGATAGTTCCATACGCTGGCGGATTTTGTCTGTAATCTTTAGGACTATCGTTGGCTGGTGTTACTTAGCGGCGTTGCTGAGGTTAACTCAACCTTAGTAATGGTGCTAAGGAATACCAGCCAAGCATTTCTGGCACCATTACCGGTGATGGACTTAAAACCTCGTCACTTGGTAATTGCGTTAAGAAATGCCAATAGTTCTCCAGATCGGCCCACCCAGTGATTGAGTTTGGTTCTAGCGATGAAAATCAACTGAAGGCCGGTCCAGATAGGGACAAGGGGAAGAATCTAACTTTATGTGCCTCCTCAATAGATGCTTCTCCAAGCTAAACGAGATAGCGGCTGATATGCTCTATGGTTGTCATCTCATCTACCCTAGTGAATTTGGAGAAATCTAGGACTCTATAGCATGGTCAGAGTTGCACAATATCATACCAGGATAGGTATGGGCGGTGGTAAGAGCCAACTTGTCCTTTAGTCTTTAGACCAAACTAGCTTTGCATCATAGCAGTTATTCGGTTGACAAACTCTTCAGCATCCATGCCGGCAACTTCTTATCTCGGCTGCCCTTGAGCTTGAGCATGAGATCCTTGTACTTAGACTTGTTAATTCTGAGCCAAAGACTACTAGAGTTGCTGTGCATTATAACTGTAAGGATTCTGATACCTAGGATGTGGCATAAGCTCATATGTACTGGCATCAGAAACCAAATGGTATCCCTCTAGATAGTCGATCTGAGCATTGTGAGTTGCGTATCCCTGCAATCGACTATTGAAGTAGTTAGGATCAACATTCCCTATGATCCTCTGCACTGATGGAGTAATTCTTTGGGCCGACTAAGGCGTTTGATAGGAAGTATTAAATCTTCCCTGAGCCGGCCGTTGCACAACCTGCTGAGTACTTGGGGAGGTTGGCTGCTAGACTATCTATGTGACAGGGGCACTTGGTGATTGTTGTGCTGGTGGCTGCCCCCCTGTCATCTGAGCTTGCCCCCCTATCGTTGGTAAGGCCTGACCTTGCCCCCTATGGTCGGCAGAGTTTGACCTTGCCCCACTGCTGTTTTGCAGGGTCTGATCTTGAGCCTATCCTCCTAGAAGCTACTATACTAGTGGCTGCTAGAACTACCCACCATTCGGCTGTTGACTAGTACCAGGTATGTTGCTTCCCACAGTCGAAGGATTCAAGCCATTAGAGTATGCTAGCCCAACTTGATCAACTGGCACTACAAAGAAGATATCTTTCAAAACATTGCCAATCGTGTTGGTCAACACCTTATTGTGGTTTGTAAAGGCTTCATGGGTAGTCTTGTAGACCAAATGAGCAGTAGTCCTTGCTTCAACATCTTCACTTTGACCATGTAGGAGGACGCTTAGTAGGGGAGTCCTCTGGACAATTGAATCACGCGTCCTACTATAAGACAGGAAGCACTTCTCTCTGAATTCCTTTGCCGCTTGCTCAATGATCGCCTTTTGGTCGTCAGGCAAGTCTTCAAGGTTGACCTTAAGAATCGTCTGATTATCCATGTTGATGATTGTGGTCGACTTCTGATCAAATGATTGTGGTCCCATCGAGCGTGCCAAGATTGTGTGGATGACGAAAAGTGACAGGTCATTCTCCGTTGTCACACGAAGCAAGCCGAGAGAAACTGCGTGGAGTAGATCCTGAGCTCTCCTCGGACTTAGGAAGGGCGCTGGACTAGATGGTCCTGACCGAGGGCGTGCTAGTCAATTTGACCCTGCAATTGACAAGGAGAGAAAATTGATCAGTAATTTAAGGTGGAACATGCTGGTGTTTATCTAGACAGTTCCAAATATATGGCCAAGTGGCCAGCACGATAAGGTTATCGACTAGAGAGTCGATATCCAGCATGTTCATGATGCAATGTAAACAAAATAGGCATATCGGTAATTATTATTTACTCGGTTGCGTGGATCTAACTTAGCCGATGATCATGGAAACATGCGAAAGATGTAAGAGTAGACATGTAAGCATACATATGAGAGACATACTAGCTTTTAACCAGGACAAGAATAAGTAAAAGCATATAAATAGCCAGCACATCCTCAACAAAGTAGGCTATCGGCTAAAATAGCCGATTCCAGTGATCGTGTCGTACGGCATACAATCACTCATCCGTCAGATATAAATAAATCTACAAACGACTAGACTCAATCTATTGTATCATCAACAGGTCAAGTCATCTGATGCAGCATTGACAGTAGGACCCTAGATCAGAGAACAGCAATCGATAGATCTACTTATATCACAAAGGAATCATGAAGGAATGTCATACGCATTAAAGCTCAAGCCATCAGCTAAATAGCCGATAGAGACATAGCGAGCGACTAACGCCATACTCTTCTTAATAGATAGATCTACTAACCACCAATGTCCAATCTAACATGCTATCAATAGGTCAAGTCATCTGATGCAGCATTGATAGCAGAGTCATACCGGATACTGGCGATCAATGGATCTATCTCCTAATGGAACACGACTTCAAACACCCGCCATGTACGATCAGTACTGAAATAGATTAGTCATTAAAATAGGATCTAACATCAGGAATTGGATTCAACTATGATAGTAATCAGCAGACGATAGATCGAAGTAGATAGGACCAACAAATCTCAATCTAGATCGGGCAATTGGTGATATTATGTTAAATAGTAAACTATCTAACATAATATCGATAACTTTGATTAATACCAACATTTACAAGAGATTAGTCGTCTATTGCAGCCTTGTAAAAGTTGATAAAAATTGATAACTAATCTATACCGCGATTTGTAAGAGATCAGTCGTCTGTTGCAGCCTTATAAATAACAATATAGATCAATAACTAACTTATACCATGACTTGCAAGAGATCAGTCATCCGTTGCAGCCTTGCAAGTAACAATATAAATCATGATGGATACTCACAAATAAGCCAGAGGTCAGGTCATCCGATGCAGCCTTGCTTGCCTAAAGAACTCGTCGAAATCTACTCTACTCCTACTCCTAAAGGGGTGGCCAGAGCCGAAAAGTAAAGGTACTTGATTTGGTTGATCGATGTGAGATGTATATTACAATAGTCGGGGTTCAATATTTATACCCAAGGCTTGACTACAAGTTTTGGTCGAATAAGACCGGTTACAGACTTGGGAAAGAAGATAAAAGCTTCCTAAATTAAGATAACTTGGACATCAATCTTTCCCTTCTATGAAGTCCGACATGTCTTCTCATTCCATGCCTTGCTGATCCTACTGATAGGGCCCACTCTCTTGGAATGATGACGTTTTCTTTATCTAGTCCATCCTCTTGAGGTGATGATGTCATCTTACTTGATTGATGGCAACTTTGGTTAGCCGATCTCCTTGAATATTTTGGATTTCCTTTAACAAATTTTGACTTCGGGTTCCTTTCCTCTCGAACCAAATTTTGGTGTCAACACTACCGACGCCATCGGGCTCAAGAGGAAGGCACCCGAGGATAGCGGGCCAAAGAAGCGCACTATTGTAACACCTTCAGGCAATTTAGCTTCTCACGATAGCTCATCCCTGCCCTTCGCTCGTCCTAGCCTGTCCTACATCATTTTGGGTGTGCACAAGCCTAATGGAGGGTACGGCAAGGCCCTCATGGCTAAACCTAAGCCACCACCCAAGGAGCAGGTCAAGACATCCTCTCAGCCACTTAGGATCAAATAGTTTAGGAAGCTTCCTTCGATCAAGCGACCTGCTGGATAGTATGAGAGTAGTGATGAGGAAGACATGGCACCTAAGGGTCCTACTGTCTCCTCTCTTAGCGCTGAAAACTTAATCCTGTATGATCATATTTGGGGCTTAAACAACCGCTTAGCTGAAAACCTCATCAAGATCAGAGATCTGGTCAATAACATCAATAGTTTGCACTTCAAGATGGACTAAAAAATAGCTAAGGTGGCTAGGGCAGTGGGAGTGGCAGATGTTCTTGATCAACCACTCTAGGCCACTCCTGCTAAATAATCAGGTGCATTTTATCATTCTTAGTTTTACATTCCAATCATTTCCAAGCTTTCAGCATGTAATGTGCCCCTCATTTTGATAATTGAATAAAGATCTTATTATTATCAAAAATATTTGTGCACTTGTTTTTGTGTTTTCTTTTGTTATCAAAACAGGTAAGAAAACAAGTGTGGGGGAGGCACCACACTCGCCTCCAATAAAGTTGCACAAGAATCGACACGTTCAAAATTTGGTTTGTGCAATGAACTCTCTCTCTCTCTCCATATTTTAATAAGAATGTAAAACTGAACAAATTTTAAAGATAAGATAAAAAGCAATGCTCCATCTCCATATCTTCCTATGGTTAAAAGTTTGCATACTCTTTATTCCTTACTAATATTCCAAAAACGTGTGAACACTTATGATAGGGACCCCATTTTATCTAAGTAATTGACGAATGAGATATAGTAGGATGACATGAAACTTGCTCTCTCTTGCAAAGCACTTGGGATTTATCTTTGAAAAACAAAAATTCAAATAGCTTGTTCCTTGAATGATAAGCAAAATACCCACTAGAGCCATATATATATCCATACATGACAAAAGCCTTCTACATATGCCTCTTACTTTGTGTTGAGTTTTGTCAAGTTCTGTGACCCCCTGTTGAGAGATTTTTCATGCTCCTAAGATCAAAACTCATATACACGCCACATATAACAGCTATTCCTACACTGGGAATACGCTAAAACATGCATCCATCACCATCAAATAAATACTCCATGCTTTAAAATATGATCTCTCTAGCATATTTCTAGAAAAAGAGACAGAAAGGCTATGCAAAAGAATTGAAAAAAATGGGACACATGAAGGTCCCAAGGTATTGAAAAAAATGAGCACATGAAGGCTCAAGAGAAAATAATGCTATCCACGTCTCAAAATAAAAGGCTAGAAGAAGAGATCATATCAAATAGAGGAGTATAATTTTACCAAATTCTACACACTCGCACAGTTTTGATCTAAGAGTATGACACTTCTCTCTGGTGGATCCGGAATTTGACTTTACAACATATGCAAGGTAAGCATGCCTCAAATTTTATCCCTACCCAAGCTCCATATAAGCTTTTAGAAGTAAGATGATCAAAGAGAAGGCAAACATTCAAAATATGCCATGGTGAGGAACCACTTACAAATTTGAGTGACTTGAGGGAATCATTCAAGGAGCAAAAGTTATCCTTACGTTTTCAAAACCATACAAAAACCCAAGTTTCTAATCAGAGATAGAGTGAGAAGATTTGAATCCAAGCTGTTCCATTTTTCAATTACCCAAGATATTTTGGTAGACACTTGGAAGTCCACAGGTTCAGAAGAAGCTTGGAATAACTTGTATGCAGATTTCAAATCAAGGAGATGAACCCGCTTAGTCCTTTGAACTTTACTCGAAGACGAGCAAAGGACTAAGTGTGGAGGAGCTTGTTGGCGGTGCTTAACTCATAATTCTTACCGCCAACATTTTACCAAAATAAACAAATAATGAATACCAAAACTTAGAAATAGGGTTTTCAACTCACATTCTCCACAAGTTTTGGTGTTTTAGTATTTTGCAGGGCAACACATGAAAACACACCAAAATGCGCAACGAAGGAGCATTCAAGCAAACAAAAGCAAGGCCCATCCATCAGAAGAATCTAGGGCCAAACCCATGGGAGTGAGGCCCAGGCCCAACAAGCAACCTCCCTCGCGAAGGCGGTGCGGGGA
The DNA here is from genome assembly GCA_904845875.1 of Miscanthus lutarioriparius. Classification (NCBI taxonomy): domain Eukaryota; kingdom Viridiplantae; phylum Streptophyta; class Magnoliopsida; order Poales; family Poaceae; genus Miscanthus; species Miscanthus lutarioriparius. The sequence continues at coordinate 92,443,347 of CAJGYO010000006.1, forward strand.
GGCACCACCCAAGGTGCGGGCACACCTAGGGTATGGCCACACCCCCTACCACCTCTCGTGCCCACCCTTCAGGAGGCAGTACATTGAATGCCCCTAAGGACGGTTGCATGGGTATCTCCCCAGAATATTCCCCCAAACCATCCTTGGTGAGCAATATAAGCAAGGGGAGGCCTCCTTATTTCAACACACAAGTATACACAAGAGAAGAAGAAAAGGAGGAGCTCCACTAATATCTTTAGCTTCTAGCTAGAGTAGTATAGGGAGTGAGAGAGAGAAGAGTTGGAGAAGTACCAGAGTTGTCAGCTACCTCCATATTGGTGGTCGTTAACTCAAATATTCTATCCGCCAAAGTATATTAAACTGACAACAAATAAAATATATCTGAGGAAAATAGATGTTTTATCTAATAAGTCCCAAAGTGTTATGGTGTGATCACTGTATCTCATCCGTTGTTTAGTTATCCCCTCTAGTCTAAACTAGAATAGAACTATAGTAATAGAGAAGTATATAGGAACCTTGAATTCGCCCGTTCTCCTCTCAACTCAGCTTATCTACTCTTCTATCTTACAATGGGTTCTCATATGTGTGTCATTATGCATCACTCCTATTTTTATCACTTACCCCCACATTAGTCTAGTCGGTATATTAGTTAGTGGATACATGGTGGTTAATTATCAACTTCTTTAACCATTGCTTTCCTGAGGGTAAATACGATACTCTGGAATACTCCTGGGTGAAAGCTACAACGATATCCATGTGCTTATGGATTTCTCTATTTGCGTTAACAAATACCAACAAGCTTTCTAGCGCCCTTACTAGGAAAGCAATTGGCGTAAAGATTTTGATATTGACCTTGATATCTGCTAACCGAGTTTACCCCTAGCTTTTGTGGGATTATCCTTGACCTGTTGAATGTGGAATAAATAGGGCAATACCAACTGTTTGACCTTGTGGCACACTTCCACAAGAAAAAAAAAGAATCATCATGAGCCCAGGGTGCCCAATCATGCATGAAAAAAACAATACTTCCACCCTACCAGAAAGTATATACAAACTAATTATGTCCAGATAAAGAGAAGGTCGTCGTCAAGAGAAAACAAAACCATCATATGTGACGGAACAAAGATGTTGCACCACTCACCAATTCCATCTCAAATTATGGGTGAGGGTGCAATCCATCAAGGTATGAGCTAACCAACCCAAAAATATCTTTCCCATTGTTATTTTCTTTTCACCACTGCATGTTTGTTTAATTCATTATATATCTAGAGCTTTCTTTGGGTGGCTCCTAGACTTTGAGCTGTATTCGGGCGCCATGCCTAGTCTAGGTAGATGGCAATTTTTATTGTTATGTACTATTCGATGCTCTTAGTCTAGCTTCGTAGTAGACGGATGTTAAACAGGACCATCGGATTCATATGTTGGCTTTGCCAACCGGTATGATATCGTCAGATGGTCTACGCTACAGGAACTGGCTAAAGCCTAGATTTTCATGCATATCACTCGTTTAACTTCCTTGTTTTCAAAACCATGGCATGTTTGCTTAATCACATTCATCCACCCCATTTGCATTGCTTGCATATGAAAAAATTGGTTCTCTGGTTCATCATCATTCAATGTTCGCACATCCGTTTGAATGGATCTCATGTTTATTCTCTCATGCTTCCTTTTTTACACTAGTGTGTTACTGGACATGCTTCCATAGGCTTTTTAAATTAAGCATGGTGCTTAGGTTAATTACCCTACTTGAATCAAATTGGACATGGAGTCTAGTTTGATTTTTGAACGAAACTGTTAGTATAGACTTTGGTTGTATGCATGGACTAACCCTTGCAAGAAATTCTTGAATCCATGAGGGTAAGTCTTTGAGATGAATTCATAACGGAGGTAAATCCAAATTCATTTGGTGAACTTTGAATGAAACCTTGATCAAAAGAAGAAAAAAATGAATCACACGCCCACCAAGCTAATACCACACGAAGATCACGATGGCATGGTGAAAACAAGAAGTGCGGTCATCCTTGTCCATCTCCAGGATGAGATGATGCAAATTCAAGCTAAAAATGCAATGGAGAAGTCCTGCTCAACGGACTTAAAACGATGAGCCCTTGCCGAAGGTAAATCGATATTTATCTCATATTTGATTTCAAAACAACTTTTGATTTTTGAATTTTGCATGTTTAGCTTTCAACAAAAATACTTTTTGCATAAGAACTAAAAGCAATCTTACCTTAAAGATAGAAAATTAAAATTTGCATGATAAATTTGTTTTAACCTCATTTTCAAATGCATCAATATTAGAAAAAAAATCCTTTCATTTTCAAAAATAAAAAATAATAATATAAAAAAATAAAATGAATAAAAAATATAATAATAACAATTAAATGACTTTTGAAAATGAGCTTAAGGACATAGTTATGAGATTACTCCTTCGGGTATTTTTGTCACTAACCTTTTAGGTTTGAGAAAAAAGAACAAAGGGGTAAAATGCAAGGTAAATTCTACCAAATATCATTTCAACAATGAAGCACATTCGACGGAGAGTGCTACCACCCAGATTTGATTTTGCATATTGCAAAATTCAAGTGTGGGGTGAACTTCTCTAAACATATTTCATGACATGCTTCATTCATTCATTTCTTTTTGGTTGTCGCTACCTTGTTTTACCTTTATGCCTTACTCATTATGATAAAGTCATAAAAAATTAATAAAATAAAAAATCACTTTTTAGTTACTAGAATTTTTTTAATAAAAAAATATAATAATAATATTTGATTGCATAATAAACTTGTTTTAACTTAGACTTACATTTTTTAGAATAAAGCTATGACCTCCTTTTCTCCCACAAATAAACAAAATCTTGGTGCTAGACAAGTTCCCTTCGGGTACTCTTTGCCACTAACAATTATAGGAACGAAGGATGAACGATGTTTAGGAACATGGGTGCTGCAATACACGCTAAGGAGATGCTCCAACATTCATGTACACTTGGTTTTTAGTATCAAATGACATAAAAATCCAAGTGTGGGGGACCCGACCCTTCCATGCTATCATTCGGGCACGCTGGTTTGCACTCCATTTTCTCACCCATGATACTATAAGTTTGATTACGTTCAAAATAATCCAAATATGACAATCAGACTTTAAAATGTGAAATAAAATCTTGCCAAACTATGAACTTGACTTTATAAAGATTGGTCGGCATAAACTTTATTCCTAGTTCATATACTTGTTACTTGTGGATACATATCTATTAGGAAAACATGTCACCTAAGTTATTGAGGAGTGAGATATGACAAAGACTAAGAAGTCCTATCTTTTCTATGTAAGCTCTTGGAGAATTTATGCGTTGCTAAAAACTTCAAAATTTATAGCAATACTTCTTCTCATTGGTGAAATTTCCTACCAAGACCAAATATCATGATAAAAACCTTCTACATATGCTACTTATTTTTGTGTTGAGCTTTGTCAAACTTTGTTGACCCATGTTGAGAAAGTTATCATGTTTTTAAAATAAAGATCACGTACACGCCACCAAATATATGCACTACTCCTACACTGGGAATAGACACAAAAACATGCCTTTCACCCAAAAATATTTTACTCCTACACTGGGAGTGAACAAAAATATGTTTGTTAGATTCCATCAAAATAAATATTCTTTCATATCTCTCACAAAAGTTTTGTTGCCAAAAGAGACATGAGGCTATCATAAAAAGAAAAAAAAAGAGAAAGAAAAGAAAAGAAAATAGAAAGACAGGAAAAGAAAGAAAAAAAAGAGATGATAAGAAAGGAAAAAAAAGATGAGAATAAAGATAGCCCATGTTTTCACAAAAATTTTCAAGTCCCAATAAAGAGAGAGATGTGTTTTAAAGAGCATAGTAGAATTAGGTTAGCCACCATAAATTTTTCACACACATGCATCTCTTGATTTGATTGTATGGCATCTTTCTCCTCGGATCCATTGTTTGACTTAGCAAAATACGCAATGCAAGTATACTCCCACACTTCATCTCTACCCAAAGCCCCACATAAGCCTTTTTAGAAGTAGGATGAAAAAGAAGGCAAATTCAAAAGCCTTTGGTAAAAAAATATACACAATTGAGCGACTAAAGAGTACCATTTGAGGAGAAATATGCGTTATGCTTTTAATTTCAAAAAAAATACAAAAAAACTCTAAGTATGCTTCATAATGGGATAGTGATGACTTGGTGTCAAAAGTCGTTCCGCTTTTCAACCGCTCAAGGCGACATGTTAGACACAACAAAATCCACAGGTATAAGGAATGACATGGAATATCTTTTATGCTAGCATCACATCTTTTTAAGTCATGCTTCATAGTTACATATAACTTTGCTCGAAGACAAGCAAAGATCTAAGTGTGGGGAAGCTTGTTGGCGGTCGTTAACTCAAATATTTTGCCCACCAAAGTATATTAAACTGACAACAAATAAAATATATCTGAGAAAAATAGATTTTTATCTAATAAGTTCCACGAGTTTTAGTGCTCGGAGTTGTTTTGCAGGATATACTCAAAATACGCGTGAAAAGATAATATATAGTGCATATACAGCTTGGTGAAAATCGGAAGGAAAAGAAATTCGAATTTTTACTGTTGCAAAGCAGACTCCAATAAATATGTGGAGCAGATCATTGCGAAGAGCTCGTCGAGACGATCGAAGGGGACATATTGTTCATATATTTCGGAGATCAGGGCCTTGTTTAGATCACCTCCAAATTTCAAGTTTTTTCACTCTCTCTCCATCACATCAATTTTTAGCCGTTTGCATGGAGCATTAAATGTAGGTAAAAAAAATAACTAATTGCACAGTTTAGTTCGAAATCACGAGATGAATTTTTGAGCTTAGTTGGTCCACGATTGGACAATATTTATCAAATAAGACGAAAACGCTACTATTCATAGGGTTGAAATTTTTTGCAATCTAAACATGGCCCAGATGAGAAAGATACAAATTTCTCAAAGAGGCACTGACGTCTAGCACCCCTAGAGTCAATGGCATGTGCAACCAACCCAAGGCCTTGTTTAGATTGCAAAAAATTGCAACCCGATAAATAGTAGCGTTTTCGTCTTATTTGGTAAATATTATCCAATCGTAGACCAACTAAGCTCAAAAATTCATCTCGTGATTTCCAACTAAACTGTGCAATTAATTATTTTTTTACCTACATTTAATGCTCCATATAAGTGGCTAAAAATTGATGTGATGGAAAGAATTTGAAAAACTTAGAATTTAGAGGTGATCTAAACAAGGCCCAAGTGGGCATTTACGACCAAACGTGCAGGAGACATGGTGGGCCAGGCATCCCCACACCTACAGCAGCATGAATGCAGCTTCATTTCACGGGAGCAGCAAGGGACAGCTGGGCCCCAAGCCCAACAGCTGTCGGCTGGCCAATTTAGGCCCCGTTTAATTTCCCCCAAAATTCAAAAAATTTTGTGCAGTATCCGTCACGTCGAATCTTGCGGCACATGTATGGAGTACTAAATGTAGATGAAAAAAAAACTAATTACACAGTTGACCGAGAAATCATGAGACGAATCTTTTAAACCTAAATAGTCCATAATTAGATAATTTTTGCCAAATACAAACGAAAGTGCTATAGTAGCTAAAAGTCAAAAAATTTCGGAACTAAACACGCCCTTAGCAGAGGCAATGCAGCAGCCCAGGCGCATCCACACACGACGCGAGGACACACCAGCCAGCCCCAGGTCAGCGCAAGCGCGGTTACGTGAAGGTCGACGACTCGACGGCGCTGGCCCATCATCTGTCCACGCGTGGCTCAAGCAGGCGCAGGCAGCCCAGCGTGAAGGACAGACGCAGAGCCCAGCGCACACGGCAGCAGGTCGGCAGCGTTGGTCGATTCTCAACGATGACGGTGGGAGAAAATCAGCACACGCAAGTTTAGCGCCCACCGACATAAGGAGGTCGGTTTTTGCCTTCCATGCGAGAGGAGAGGCTACCCCCTTCTCAATTGACACGGACCACACCACAAGGAGCAACCTCTACTATATTTCCAAGATGTAGTATTAGATTAGCCTTGTTGAGAGTTAGGGAGAGTGCTCGGGTTCTAGAGAAGTTTCCGGAGGTCTGGTATAATCTTTTACCGTTCTTTTGTAAGACTCAAGTATTTCATATATTATCTTCTCCATTTACTGAAATGCTACTTTGATTATCTGGCTCATACTTTAGTGGTTTATCTAAGCGTGGTTAGTATAGTGGTTCTACACCTTAGCATAGGATCTCTGCCTCGCATCGGTGCTCTAATTATAGATCATGACTAAAGTAGTAATCGATAGACTAGATATGGTGTTTAGCTTATAGGTTACCTGAGATGGCACCCAACCTTACGGATAGCTGTGGTAGGCCGGGTTGGTGTTTGCAGGACCGTAGTCGGAGCTTCCTAGCTCCCTTCTCATCTCTTTCCGTAGCTAGTGTTTTGATGTCCTGTATCTCATCCGTTGTTTAGTTATCCCCTCTGGTCTGAACTAGAATAGAACCATAGTAATAGAGAAGTATATAGGAACCTTAAATTCGTCTATTCTCCTCTCAACTCAGCTTATCTACTCTTCTATCTTATAATGGGTTCTCATGTGTGTGTCATTATCCATCACTCCTGTTTTTATCACTTACCCCCACATTAGTTTAGTTGGTATATTAGTTAGTGGATACATGGTGGTTAATTATCAACTTCTTTAATCATTGCTTCCCTGAGGGTAAATACGATACTCTGTAATACTCCTGGATGAAAGCTACAACGGTATCCGTGAGCTTACGGATTTCTCTGTTTGCGTTAACAAATACCAACACTCCACTAGTGTGCTTGGTACACTCAGCGGAAGGAGTGCCGGAGCTAACGGCTCCTCTACACTTGTACCTCTACGATCATCTTACAAATTGGAGTAAGAAGTTCGTGTTCATCTTTTGGTATTGATTTACTAAGAAAGTTATCTTTGTTCATTATAAACTTGTGGGTTCGTCGTTCGTCCCCGTGGCGGGTACTCTAGTAGAGGACTCCTGATAAAAACGGAAGTTCCTGGCCAACGCTAGGGTAGTAACCAATAGCGTAGACGTGGTGTCTAAGTTAGAAGTTACCTTCGTTTGCCTCGTTCCCCACGGTTGAGGGGTAGGCGGCAGGTGGTGACAGCTCTGTCCGTCCCTTGTAATCCCCCACGTTCGGGTTCGGTGTAGAGCTGTAGGCCGACATCACTTGGCAGACCAGGTGCAATCCGGTGCTCGAAGCAAGCTATAGTGATAAAGTTATCTTCACCTAAGATCTCTACCCTCAGAAGAATCTCACTACCCAAGTTACCCTTTTTTTTGTTTTCGTTAGGTAAACTAGCTAAGGGACCTTACACATCCGTTTCTTTGGGAAAATACGATACGCTAAATACTTTCGGGTGAAGTACTACAACTGTGTATCCGTGTGCTTGTAGATTCCTTCTGCTTACGCTAAAAACACCAACAAATGCCTCGACCACTCAAAGCACCGCTCGAGAAGAGTGCCTTCATGATTCTCCCGAATCGTAAAAACACTCGGAGGCTACTGTCGGGGTTATGAAAATGAGATACCCCAAAGCACGGTCTTAAGTATCACTAAGGACAACCTAGCCGGCCACGGCCTGACCGAACATGGTCCGCCTCGACCTCTCGGCTTCGGGCCGTACAAGGTTCGTCTCGACCTCTCCCACCTCTCTCACCGCTGTTGGCGGACGTTAACTCAAATGTTTTATCCGTCAAAGTATATTAAAATAACAACAAATAAAATATATTTGAGCAATATAGGTCTTTTATCTAACAAGTTCCACGAGTTTTGGCTTTCTAAGTGATTTTGCAGGATATAAAAAAAAAAATATGTGCATTAAAAAACGTCCACCCATCCGCTCCTTCCTGCGCCGCCGCCCCCCTGTTGCTGCGCCGCCATCTCCCCCATCCCCGCTGCTACCGGCGCCGCCGTCTCCACCCGTTCGCTAGCTATCTTCCCAGCGTATCGGATCAGATCCGATTCTCCACACCCAGCACCAGTTTAGGTTGGCTCCATCCAATGGATCTCCGTCCCGACTGGATCCTCCTCAACACTGTAGCAGTCGCTGGCCGCAACAGCGACGCTATCACTGCCACAGACTGCACGAGGTATGGGAAGACCATCGAGGTATCGCTCTCTCTCGAGCACCCACCACATCCCTCCATCCTCTACGTGCACAGCTCCGACATGAACCCGTGCGTGCCCCCCAACATCGTCTGCGCGGTGGAGAACCTCGTGCTTGTCTCCGTCAACTTTGGATCTGGACCGTCCTCCCTCTCGCGCTACGACTTCGACTATTTCATCTACCAAGCTCACACCAGCGGCCCGTCGCTCCAGCGGCTGCAGCGCCCTCACGACCCCTACTTCAAGTACAACGGCGTCGGCCTCCTTCCTCGTTCGGATGGCAAATACACCGTCGCCGCGTTGATTCCCACATTCACTAGAAACCAGTACAAACTCTACGTGCTCCACTCCCATACTCAGAGCTGGAGTTGCAGGACGTTGTGTGTGGAGGTGCCACAGGAGCCGTTTCCGATGGAGCTCCCCAGAGGCTCAACTCAGCTTCATAGTCATTTAACAAGCGGCGTGATAACCATCGGAGGTGAAGGTGGTACCATTGGCTGGGTTGATCATTGGCGTGGCATCCTCTTATGTGACGTGCTGCTCGAAAAGCCCTCCCTTCGTGGTGTGCCTATTCCCCTGCCGTTGAAGGAGCTAAGGGATACCAGCGGGAAGGATTTTCCATTTGGACCTGGATGGCAACGCCGTGGCATTGCCTTCAGCAGAGACAAGGTCCTCAAGCTTGTTCACTTGGAGGTTACTGCCACTCGACTTCCCTACAAGGACCCCGAAACAGGGTCTCTCTCTTTCAAAGTGGATAGCTGGGCTCTCACCACATGGAGCAACACACGTATGACCAACTCGTACGAGGATTGGCACCAGGACTGCACGGTCCATGCTTCTGACATCACAATCGACAACCCAGCTGTTTCCAAGGTGCTCGAGTCTGGATTGCTTGCAGGAGAGCATCTGGCCCTGCAGAACCTCGTAATGTCTCAGCCAGCTCAGTGCATGAATGGTAAAGAAGATGTCGTTTGCTTGGTGGCCAGGAAGAAACATAATCACCCGGCGGCATGGATTCTGATTGTTGATATGAAGAATGCCAAAGTACAAGCTGTAGAGGAGTTTGGTACTACTGAAAGACAGCTTCATTCATCTATCATATATTACCCTAGTATGATTTCCCAATATATGATGAATCCACCAACTACCCTAGGTAATTAGTTTCTTGTATTATTGCTTCAAATGCTTGCCTGTACTGCATCTTGTGACTTCCCTCCTCTACTGTATCATGCATATGACTTCCATCTGTTTGTGTTTTAATTCATGTTCCATTATAAATTAACAACATAGTGATGTTTGCTCTAAATTTTCGTTGTGGCACCTACTAGTGAAATGCTTTTGTTAACTGTTTGATTTCTAATTAATTATTATGAATAACTACTACTATAGTGATGCGTGCTCAGCACTATCATGGCATCTATCAGTCAAATGCTTATGTTATCTGCTTGTTTTCTAATTAATCGTCCATTGCAATTTGTTTGTTTTTACATGGCATCTGCTTCTCTGCTTTCAGTATGGCTTTCTCATATGGCTGGTGCCTGGACACTATCTTTTATTGCAACTCAGTTTCAAAATGTACAAAATTGGTTGCTTAATCAGATAGATATCAGTGGTAGTGGACATTGTTGAAAATTTAACTAGTGTCGACATTGTTGAAAATCTAACTAGTGCTGACATTGTTGTAAACATAACCTGTGTTGGTTGCACAAATAGATATTAGGGCCAGGGGACATTGTTAAAAGTTTACTAGGGTTGATTGCACAATTAGTATATTTGTAGCAGCACAGTTTTAAATACAAGTAGTGTCATGTGTTGATTAATGGTGATGATGCCAGCTGAGTCCTTGAGGGCAGGCCCATGACAACTACTAGAATCGCTGGCCTCTACTAAAGCTGCAGCCCATGTACCAATAGGAGAATTCAGGCTAATAATCTCGCACAATGCAGACCACTGGTCTATAAGAAAAGTTGCTTTCATTTTTTGCTCACCCCTTTCATTGTCTTCGTCAGATTAGGTGACAAAAACGTGTGATAGGGTGCTCTCCATTGAGAGCTTGTGTGTTTTGTCAGATCAGGCATTTGCTGCCTCTGCCACCAATTGGTGTGATCTGGGCACCGTGTGGCATGTAACGTAGGACCCAGTGCTTTTCAAATCACTTGAGTGTTAATAGAAAAACAGTCCCATAACACTGTTCAGGTGCATCAATTCGATTTTATTGGCTAGTTGGCCGATCCGTTGATTAACCGTCTGACTATTTAGTAATTGGCCATGTCTGGTTGTGGCTGCTGGAGTGCCGGTGCCTTATTTCACATTTATTTGTTGTTTTTATTCATGTTGTTGATCACTTGTTCGTACCTCAGATTTGACCTGTTGTCCAGCTATTTAATTTTTTGTTGATTTGTTCATCATGTTGCAGGCCGTTCCTTCCCAATTTCAAGCAAAGAAACTCACGAAGAACAGTTACATGTTGGGATCAAACCAAGTGAGCGACCAACTCCTTATCCATGGGCACGTTTGGTTCACTGCATGCAGCCCAACCAGGGCCGTCGGATGCAGTGCACCCTTGATTGGTTAGCTGAATTAGGACTCCAGCCTGGCCTGTGGCATGCACGAGGCTTCACTCAGCCAGGCTCGTCAGGTACGTAGATTTATGTGCTTCAGCAAGTATTTTATGTGCTGCTTCATGCTTCAGCAAGTATTCATGTTTAATTGTTAACAGGTGGTGATGATGCAGAGGAATGAAATGATTAAGCCAGTGCTTTGGAGGCCTGCGGTGGACTGGAGGCTGCATGAGGCTATATATTGCTCCACTCACGCATGTGGTGCCTCACTCCGTTCTAATAATCTTGGTGTTATGCTGGAGGACCAGCTTGTGGATTTATTTGTCTAAGTCAAAACAACTTGTGTGGATTTGTGTTTGCCTTGGAGGACCGGCTTGTGGATTTCTGTCTGCCTTTCTAAGTCGAACCAACTTGTATGGATTTGTCTTTGCCTTTCTAAGTTGAACCAACTTGTGAAAGCACTGTCAAGGAATTTGTTTAGGGTTTGATAATTTTTTGCTTTGCGTAGGGTTCTTGTAGCCCTGCGATTCTTTCCTATCGGAGTTTTGCATACGGCTCAATTCAGTCCAACAGACCTGCGCTAGCGCAACAGAATTTCAGGTGCTGGTAATTTGCAATCGTGTTCTGCTCATGTTTTCTAGAGAATGAATGTGCTACAGGTTCGATATATGTACATTCTTCGTATGTTGGCATGAAAATCCAGATATGTTCGCTCCACTGCAGGGGATCGGACACATTTTTTTTTCAATAATTATTATTTTTTATCGTATACATTTTTGTAACTACATGTAGCAATAGAAGCATACGTTTTGTCTTAAACATGAGTATATTGTCAAGAAGAAAAATAGAATGCGGCAATTTGGAGACAGTTGCAGATTGTTTTCCACTGCCGACGGCGCAATTTCATAATCTTCCTCTCGCCCGGCACCTCCTTTGCTGCCACTTCCCGCCGTCGACGTTTCCTTCGTCATCACCGCCCTCACGCTGCCCACTGGCCGTCCATCCCAAATGTTTTTAAAATAATAATTTTAGTAAATGTTTGTGGGGAATTTTAAAATCAAGAAGGACGTTAAACCAAATAACGTCCAGTTTGAGGCGCTGTCCTGAAACACGTCCACCCGTGGCCGTGGACGGCCTTGACCATAGCGTCCACCCGTGGTCAGCCGAGCCAGGTCCTATCATCAAGCTCGCTCTTGTTTGTTGTCTTCCTCCGTGCTCTGCTGCTTTTTATTGTAACGAAAGGCCTGTTTAGTAGGGTCTATCTAATTCTGATTTTTTATGGGAGCTGATTCTCTGAGAGAAGTGATTTTATGGCTGAAAGTGATTCTCTTTTATTCTTTAGCATAAACTCTTAAAATTATAATGGAGAATCACTTCACAGAATCAGGAGAAGCTATTTTTTTCAACTCTCCTAGTTCATTTCAGAGAATCACCTCACGGAATTAGCAGAAAATCACTTCTCTCTCAAAAACCGTTTGGCAGAGCAGAGAATCAGCTATGGGAGCTCTGTCAAACGGAGCCTAACAGCACATGGTGTGGATATAGTGAGATACTAGTACAGTAGCAGTATTGATGAATCGTCAATAATCTAACCATCCTCTGTACGGCAAAATCACATAATGTATTAGTAGTAATCGATTATTAAACACACAATCTTTGATGATATCACCACTAATTAGACACGCATGACTCCCGAAGAGATAATGCATTGCCTGAATCCTGACCTCACATAATTCAAGTCACAAGTAAATGGTCCCATATCAAAGTGCATTTGCAGAGAGCAATTATGTAATGTTCAACTATCAATTTTTAATGTCGTTTTGTGCACTTACTAGTCACACTACTTTTATATTTGCATTTATATGTTGTTTTCTGCGACTCCAAACAGCTTTGGCTCCTTGCTACAGTATGTGATGGAGCTTCCTAGTTTATTTTCAAAAGAAATATAAAAACAGCACCTTGCAACGGTGCAAAGCCAACCAAAGCCACCAAAGCTCCAATAAACAGACCTTACTCTATCTTGGAATATAGGTATAGAAACATTAAAAATTTGTACCCAAATTAGATATGTACTGTAAGATTACTTGTCACTTAGAAAGCAATTCCCCTTTAATCAAGCGGATGGCAACGTCTTTATATATATAACTAGTTGAATTCTCCGCGCGTTGTTGCGGGAGTTTGAGGTTATAATTTAGGTGACCACTTGATATTATAATTTAGACGGCCAATTTGGAGTTCCTAATGACATATGAAGTCAACAATTTAATTTGTGGATGATAGGTGACTAAATTCATCATAATGGGCGTACGTATAATCTGTAAGCTTTGCATACAGAGATTGCTTCAGAAGAAAAAGGAAAAAGATAGCTTTGAATTCAGATGGTTTAAGAAGAAAAAGGAAAAAAATACAATATAGTAGTAGTATTAACTGCAACGTTCTCTTGCAACCAAAGCTAAAGAAAGTGGCGACCTGCAGTTAGCATAGAACATTTATCCCATCTTTTAAACGATGTTCCTTTATTATTCACTAATTTTTTTGCAAAGAGTCAAGCAAGGGCAAGGTAAGATGTGTACAACTGTTGAAGGATACCTCACACCTTGATTTTTATCTCCAAGAATGATCTCATGACTTACCCACCAAAAAAATTGAAAGTTTTTCATTAAGGAAGACTGTTTTAACCTAAGCATCATTGATAGGATCTAAATGACCAGAGGGGGTGAATAGCCTATAAAAATTCCCTGCAAACCACAATTTACACTAGAGCAAAAGGGTTAGTGTCGGAAGAATTAGCTCCGGCAATACCTAGCAGCTAATCGCGTAAGATGAATCAGATGGTAGCACACAAGACACAAGATTTATACTAGTTCAGGCACGTGGGGTGTCCTAGTCCAATCAAGGGTGATGCTGCTCTTCTTGTATTCATATGCTCGGTTACAGGAGCTGCTGCTTCTTCTAACGCAGTGCTAGAATCAAGTAGATCGGATTGGATCCTGATCAGGGCCCCTACTCCTCCTTATATAGCCTACGGGAGTAGGGTTACAGATCTGATCGACTAACAAATTGATTTCCTAGTTTGTTACATAGAATACGTGATAGATTGATCCTACTCTATCGTCTAAATACGACGGCTCCAGATATCTTTGGAATAACTTGATCCCCAAGCTGATGGACTCACCTAGCCTCCGTGGGCCTCCTTCGCCGTAGCTCTTGGACCAATAGATGGACATAGTCGAATATACAGGTGGTGCGGGTACCCCTAGCCCATATATCCGACGGTAGCACCCGTAGAACTTAATGACAAGTTAGTCATATAGCTCCGTCCTCGGTTAGAGAGCCAAACTGAGACAACATTCGAATCCGAAAGGTAAGCTACTGGCTAGAAAAGGGGGTCGGTTTTGAAACGGTGAGTGCGCTAGCTACTACTAGAATATATACCTCCTCCTCGCTTTTGTGATATGCATACGAGTAGAGAAGTCTACTTGCGGCTTACTTTTGTGTGAGCAACTGCTGTAAGAGAACGCAAAAGTTAATTCGCGACGTGACGCCCCTCGCTCGCGTCCGCGCCCCACTCACCCGCACCCGACCGCGCCCCACTCTTCTTCCCCAACTTTGGCCAGGGTTTCAGCAGCCCGTGTCCCTCTCTTCTTCTGCAACTCCAGCGAGCTTAGAACGGGGTTTGGGGGGAGCTAGATCGGCCAGACGATGGGGACGGTGGTTTAGGGGCCCTGGCGGCGGTGTAGGCGGCCGAGCCAGGTCGGGGAGGGGACGCCATGGCGGAGTTCGCCCACGAGCTTGCCCTATCTTTAGGGGAGGGTGGGGTTGACGGGCAAGGGCGGGAGGAGGGCAGCGTGACGGGGCGGCGGGAGCTGTGGAACGCCGATGGTGGTAGCTAGGGCAGTGGCGGGGCGAGGATAGGACATAGGAGCTCACTGGCATTGTAATTAGAAGAGGGCGGACTCGATGGGTGAGGGCGGGAGGTGGGTGGAGCGGCGAGGCGGCCGTCGCCGGCCGTGTGCGGTGGAAGCCGGAGCAGGGGTGGGGGCAAGGACGATGTCGGCGAGGAGGAAGAAGACCGGGGTCGCGCGCGGAGGACGAAGCCGGGGCAGTGGGACTGGGGTCGCTCGCTCCCGTTCTGCGCGATGGGTCACGCTTTAGCGCTGCCCTAAGAGAACGGGGATGTAAGTGTACTGTTGCTGTTGGAGCTGCCACTAGGTAGAAGTAGAAGCAGTACCCGTGCAAAAATTAGTCGTCTTTGAAGAGCAACTGATTTAACGAGTGTGTTGAAGATGGCAAGAAATTTCTACAAAGATCTTAAGATATTACATGAGAGAAGATATTTGTCATGCTATTCTAGAATGTTTGTCGTGTAAATCACCCTTGTCAAATCTCATAAACTCTCTTATTTCTTGCATCAATCATGCTATTCTATCAAATAAACCACTAGAATGTTTTAAGGTGCTCAATCCAATCCAAGCTTGTCTCTTTTACATATCTAACCCTATCCTTTCACAATCCGCGAACTCTCTGTTCTATACTATAAGCCCTGACATCTATGTTTAATTGGTGCTGCCTTCAAAAATCAGATGATCTCAAGTCTGATTATATAATTTTGCTCTTTCAGTAGTTCCTCTGATTCAAACAGAACAATCTGATGAACCAAAACAACAAAGTAGCAAAGCTTTAGAAACCATGTACATAACCAGGGCTGCAGCACAGGTGTATGCCATGAGCTGACGACTATGATGATATAGAATTGAAAGGTGGAGAAGCACCTGTTGATACCCAAATTTGGCTCGGATCGTATTTCACGTGAACACATCTAATAGCCAAATTTGATTATTAAAATGATTTATTGATTAGTGCTTTAGTTTGATTAATCTGGCTATATCTAGTTGTTTGGCCGATTACTTGATGACAGAGCTCGAAGGACCGAGTGCATGTGGTCATTTGGCTTGGTTGGCTGAGTGCATGTTCAGGTGGCTTCGTTGGCCAGGAATCAAGGCAGTAGGCAGCCGGTGATGATTTTCCAGTGGAAAGTAGCAGCAGCAAAATAGATTGCACGGGTCAGGTAATAGGAGCATGCAGGGATGTGGATCAAACATGATTGATTATGTCTGAGCTTTCGAGGGACTACAAAGGTCTGTGGTGTTCATCGACTTCAACAGCGTGGACGGTGCAAGGAAATTCAGGCGCTATATTTGATTGTTTGTTCACGTGAAGGAAAAGAGAAATTGTGTGACTCGGGCTCTACAATGCCGCTGCATGCCGCGGTGATCACATAAGGAGAAAAGATGGAAGGTCTAACACGTGAACATGCATGCAAGACGCGTAAGCAGCTTAAGTTGATTCGGACTCTACAGGTGCAGCATGCATGCCGTGATCACTAGGGAGCTAAAGATGGAAAGCTTACGTAAACAGGTTTGGTTCCCGGAAAGCATATACACGTGCACACGAGATTTTGGCTTGCGTGCGTATTCTGTTCGGACGATGTTTAACCGAGTCAGATTAGATGACTCTGTATAGGAAAGACCAGCCGTCCTATATAAATATAAAAGGTGACGACCGATTGACAACACACAATCGAATCTATCAATACATCTACTTTTTATCTTTTATCCTACTTTTCCAATCTACTATTTCTTCTCGTTCTTCGTTGTCGGCGATGTTCATTGCTTCAACGATGGCAAAGCCCTAGAGCGGTCAGGCTGGCTAGGGTAGCCCATAGCCGCCGCACGCCCTGACGGGGTCCCTCCTAGGCGTGTGGGGTTTCGGGTCTCAAGAGACCTCGCCGGCGTGTCTTGCGTATCGCGCTCCCGGCGAGGCTTCTCCGGCGATGTGTCCTGCGTATCGCACTCATCGCCGGGGGCACACGGTGACGTGTTCCTATGCGAACACACTTTTTGGCGACTCCGCTGGGAAACGAAGTTTCGACGATCTCCGTGATCGTTGCTGCTGCGAGGAGGTCGTCATCAAGGATTTGCAATCTACAGCGGTGGTATGAGTACCCAATTTAATTATGTAGATGCAAATAATTCATATGTTGATATTGCTAGATTTTTTTGGTAAGCATGGTATATCGGCTGGGCATCATGTTTTCAATTATGAATCTAATTACATGCAAAAGGTGATGCAAAATAATTTACATGCTTCAAGTTATTATGATACAGGCAACATATGTCTCTGAACTTGCATGCATCGGCAACCCCACAAATTCATATGCCGATGAACAACATGATGAGTTTTGTGACAAAACCGCCTAATTTATACAAGTTTAAGTATGACTGCCTCCGTTTAAGACGTTGACACGCACATACTTGCACTCATATAAACCCATTAGTCCGCCGAGTGTCACGCAGGATCTCTGTAAATCAACTTCACAACCAAGACTGTAATAGATTAAACAAATACACATCACATACATGGAGTTGCAGCGGAAATAATATTACAAAAGAGTTCACAAAACAAGTACAAGTTTGGGTGTCAAAACCAATTAGAGAAAAACAACATAGCATTCAAATGACTACAATAACATAAGTTCTAAATACATTGCTAGCATAAGTGACATCCTCCAACAATAGCATATAGACGAGAACATTATTTAGAATCACCGAGCCCACTGACAGTTAGCCACCATCTTTAATAGGCCGAGAACTACACCTGCAACATGGTGGGATAAACCCTAAGTACGAGGGGTACTCAGCTAGACTTACCCGTCATAAACCAAAATAAATGACACCAAGGAGCATGCAAGACTTTATGGGTGGAGCTAGCTTGACAACATTTTGCAAAAAAGCTTAATTACATATTTTGCATAATATATCTTTAGCATCAAGTTAAAACCTATTCATTTAGCATCTCTGGATTAGCACATGTACTATAGCAATCACTTGATTAAGTAGCAAGCATTAGTAAGCATATCCGGTGTAGCATGGTGAACCATCATCATCATCATAACCATTAAGTTTAATTAGGTGTTTCTACGTTGCCGCTGCTCTGTCAAGTTCTCACTATCCCGGAGAGACGGCGACTCAAATCGATTCCTACCCAGCTGAGGAATTATTCTTAACACAAACCCCGGTCTACCAGCCACGGTAGCCTAAGGTCACTTTTGGTACAACTCAGGAACTAACTTCGCGGGTCTGATCAGCGCCGCACTCTCAAGGGCGCCACTTTGCCAGGACTTTCGGGACTGGTTACCCGCCCTTGGACTCACGCCAATAGCTCCCCGCACATCCTTACCTCCTCCAGAGTGCGCACTTTTTACTTATCGACTTCCGGTCTGAGTTGAGCTACTCGGCTTCGCAATCGGAATGACTTATCCGGTCAACTAAGTGTTAAGCATGCCTTCAACATGACATAAGGACGTACAGCGCATCAGTCCTTAAACGACATATACGGGAATAGATAGGCACCTAGGACCTCCATGCCCTGTCGCTTCTCTATCTCAATCCCGCTCGGTCTCCTTTCATTTATTAACACATGGTTATTTCCACGATAGCAAATATAGCCAACCGTGACCTGATATCTCCCTATATCTCGCAGGTGACAGGAAATCACCCGACTTCTACCGACTAAGCATGGCTAAGCATATGTATTCGATCCTGGACCTACATAGGATTCAAGATATATATATATGGACAAGGAAGATATATGCATCAAGTGTTTTTATCCAACTCCTACAACCTAATGCATCAAACATAAATAACTCAATTTGATATTTGTAAAAACATAGAAGGCTTAGAATGCTCTGGGGCTTGCCTGGGATCCAACACTAGGTTAGTGTTTGTTAAATGGCACTCGCTTGGCGAGTACCTCCCATCTTGATACTTGCTTCGTCCTCCCGTCTTCTGGACAGATCTCCAAACACCATCTTCGGGTTCGGCTCCAACATCATGTCCTTCTCGTAGTGCATCTAGCGTACCTAAATGAGGTGCAACAATGCATATGTATGAATGCATAGAAGTACAATACGCAAAGCATTCATGAAAGCACACCAAACTTAGCATAAGCACATAGAGCTATTTAACTTAATCATCACTTAAGCATAACATAGGAGATGGCAAGTACATCCAGCATGACACAAAAGATAAGTACATTCAAGCTGCTGCAAGTATTCATCAAACAAAAACTAGTTAATCATATTTATCCAAGCAAGAGTAAGCTAAAGCAATCAACCTACACATACAGTTTCTAGATAGCAGCACAACAGCCGCGTGTTTTAACCATAACTAGAGATCCAGACATCCAAATAAGGTGATCCTAGATTTTCTGGAAAGCTAATGAAATTCTCTACAACATTGTTATTATCACCAAAAGCTTATTCCAAATATAACCAGGTCAAACATGCTAATGTTTCAGATCTATACAGAACTAGGACAGAAAAGTAGTAGTAATTTCAAAATTGTATAACTGGAGTTACAGACATCAAACAAGCATGAACCTTAACTTTCTAGAAATCTTATTAAATTATCTAAAATATGTTTATTATCATCACAAGGTGATTCCACAATTAACAAGTTCAATCAAGCACAATTGAGTACCTCTGTCCAGATTTGGATAGATTCTGCCATGCAACTTCACAAGCTTATAACTGGAGCTCTACAACACCAAAAAGGGGTGATCTAGGATAATTGGAAAAGCTTAAGGAAAGCACTATAACTCCTATATTATCACTAAGACATAATTTCATACCTAACTAGGTCAAACAATGAAATCCTTCAAATCTGCACAGAGCATAGACCAAACATGATAGTTCATTTGTCAAATTCATAACTCCTAAACTATCAGGCCTATGGTCATGCAATTTGAACACAAGAAAGATTATGAAATTAACTACAACTTTGGTATTCACTACAACCACAGCAAACATCATTTACGAAACAAAAATAATTGCACAACCAAAACTGCACATGCAGCCCAAACAGCAGTGGTACAATTATAGACAGAAAACTGATAGGAACTTCAGAGAAGCATAATTGGATTTCTAGACCTCTAACAAACATGACTCATAACTTTTTCAAAAGCTTATAAAGTTACCTACAACTTTTTTATTCTCATCTTAAGATGATTCTACAGTTAACAAGATCCATTAATCCAATAAATGCATCTCTATCCAAAACATGGACATAATCTGGTATACAACTTTAAACAGCTATAACTAGAGTTCCACATATTCAATAAATGTGGCTCTAGACTTTTTAGAAATCTTAGAAAATTGTAAACAATTTTGTTATAAACACCTAAGCTAATTCTACTATTAACAAGGCTACACATTACCAACAAGGCAACCCTGTCTGGGTTTGGGCAGAAACAACCACAGAAATTTAAACAACTATAACTAAAAATCTACTTAAACAAAAAATTATGCTCTTTAGCTTTTTGAAAAGCTTAAGAAAAGTACTACAACTCATTTATTGTCATTAAGGCATGATTCATAACTTAGCTGAGTCAATTAACACAAACATGCAGGCCTATTCAGAATAGGAGCAAAGCAACATAGGGAAATTGTTATTTTTATAGCTCTTAAACCATCAAGCCTAAAATCTTGAATTTTTTACCAGACATCAAGCATCACCTGGCTAGCATTCCTTAAAAAATTCACATTTATTTGAGCACGACAACTATAGTTATGAAAAAGACAAGACATAACTAGTATTAAAAACCTAACTGCATAAATTTATTTTTACAACAAAAACTTTAAACTAAAGCATGCCATATTATAGATCCATTGCATAGATAATTTCATAAGGATTCAAAAAGTCCTCATTTACTATTTTATAATTTTTCTATGATTTTATATGAATCTTTGAAGTTTCAGCTATTTAATGCATAAAACAAAAGAAAAGGAAAACATATCTTGCACCGAGGCCCCTCAACTATTCACAAAATAGATCATAGCGGATAGGTCCCTGCAAGTACTATTCATATGATTCTAGGGTTCGTAGTTAGGCCCTTCCCTTTCCTCTAATTCTTGCGCGAGGTCCTCACGCGAACTTGGAGCAGGGGAAGTCGTCGGGGAGTCCGGGAGGGGTGGCGCCGACGGTGATGGAGTGGCCGGCTACCTATGTGGGGTCTGTGCGCACCTACAGATGGCCTTAGTTCGGCCAGAGGCCGCCCGTGGTGGGCTGCCCGCGTGCAGCAGCGAGCGACGGCTGCTGCTCGCGACGGCGGCGCAATGCAGCGGTGGAGGCGGTCAGAAAAACATCGTGAGGGAGGCGGCGCTAGCTGAGGAAGGCGATGGCAGTGCTAGCGGGACATGAGGGCATGCGGTGGAGAAGGAGCAGGCAATGGCGGAGCTCCAAGCTCGGCAGCCATGGTGAGTGTGCGCTCATGCAGCAGCGGCGCTAGCGATGGGAGGCAGCTAGGCGAGCGTGAGTGAGGTGCGTGAGGGGGTCAGCCTCCACTTCTAGAGGACACAGGGAGCAGGGCAGCACATGGCAATGGAGGTGGGGCGCTGCTCATGCATGGACGACACGCGGGCATGAGGTCGAACAGGTGGCGGGCGTGATTCATCCAATCTTGGAGGCCGTGTTTGGGCTGGTTATGGGCTGAACTGGGCTATGGTCCTTGAAGCAAAATTGTTCCTCCCCTGATGCTCTTCAACTCCTATTTAGGGTGTTTGTCCATTAGAGTAATAGATTAGTGGGTAATTAGCGCCCAACATGATAGTGTTAGCACGTTGACAGTGCTGAGCAAAAATCCGAATTGATGGTCAAAACGAAGTCAAACTGGTGCCATCTTTTTACATGCTCTTCTCCAAAACATATAGTCCTACTTTTATTTTTGGATCCACTTGATTTACTTAACAAATTTTGGAGAACGTGGAATGCCAATGTCAATGTCAGTTTAGTGACAAAGTAAACTTTTACTGTTTTGAAAACTATTTTTGAAGATCCAAATGAACTCTAAATTTGACGAGACTTGAGTTATTGTTTCCACAATGAAAGGTAATTCAACTCATATTAAGGAATCAAATTGAGCTACCACATGAATTTGGACGATAAAATATCGCAAAGAAGTTAACTTACTGTTATCACTTCAGGGACTTAGAATATTTTGAACCTGACAGAACAACATCACTTCCTATCTTGAGTCCAGTGTTTGAGATACATAGAAGTTGAATCAAGGCTTGGTCCAAAAATAAAGTTTGTTGTACACATCTAGCTCTACAACTTTACTTAAAGGTCAAACCTCATATCTTGAATATAATCTGCAGTTCCACTTTGGTCAAAGCAAGATCACGATAAACCCTAAATTAGAGTTTTAGACCGATTGAGGCATTTTCTTGACATTTGCTCAATACAAACCCTTCATGACTTTTGTTGTAGAGTTCAATTAGAGTCCTTTGGGTAAGGTTGCAAGGTTTGGTTGATGACCGATGTTTCCATTCACTTAGTAAAGTCATTCAAGCAAGGACATAACTTATCATTTCATGTGACTTTTTGATTCCAAATTCCACGGAACTTTTTCAGGGATCAATATAGATAAAGTGTGATGTGGGACACATGAAACAAGCACTTTCAACATTACTCAGGCATATATTTAGAAAAGGGTCAACATGTAAGCAAAGGTGCATGGTCCAAGTTTAAGTTGAGGCTCATTTTCGTAAGTTTGAACTTGACACCTTCATCACCACTTAACATGTCATGTTTTAGCTCAAACCCACTGCTTAACTGGTTACAAACACCTGGGGTGTTACAAGTTCAGTTAATCATTATCAAACATCTCATGACAAAAATTTTAATAACATGCAAAGGGATGTTTTAGCTTATTATTCATGGACAACTAATCCCCAATACGTGAGTTCATCTCAAAATATGTTGATGGATGGGAGAATTGGCCACGTTTCTATTACTTGTCCGGCTAATTATTCTCAACCATCATATGCTACAGCTCATGTTACTATTTTTTAGCACCATATGCACATGTTGATGCTCACAATTCGGCTTCATACTTAGCTCATGACCATAGCCAAATTAGTGAATTTTCAGCAAGCAAGCATATGCCATCAACTAGCAGTGTAGCATACGATAAGTCAAGTGTTGGGTGGCAGTTTGATAATGTTGGAACCACTACTGCAGACGGGCTCTTTGCCGAGTGCTTAGGGCACTCGGCAAAGCCCCTATTGCACTCGGCAAAGGCTTTGTCGAGTGCCGCACTCGGCAAAGAGCAGTCGGCAAAGGTTTCTTTGCCGAGTGCCACATATCGGGCACTCGGTAAAGCCTTTGCCGAGTGTCATGTCAGCACTCGGCAAAAAAAATCCGACGTCAACTCTGATGGCCTCTTTGCCGAGTGCCACCTCAGCGACACTCGGCAAAGAATTTTTTCTTTTTTTTGAAAATTCTTTGCCGAGTGCCATACTCTTGCACTCGGCAAAGAAAATTTTTCTTTTTTAAAAAAAAATCTTTGCCGAGTGCCATGGCTCTGGCACTCGGCCAGCTTTGCCGAGTGCCATGGTCACGGCACTCGGCAAAGCCCTCTTTGCCGAGTGTGGCACTCGGCAAAGAGGCGAAATGCTATTTTTTTGGTTTTTTTCTTTCCATCAGCACAAACAAAGAAATCACATATATATCAACACACAGCACAGGATATATCATATACACATCCATATTCCATCACATACACATCCATAACCCATCACATACACATCCACCATCCATAATACATCACATACAAATCCATTGTCCATAATCCATCACATACATTCACATCATCCATGACAATATCCATCACAATATATATATGTCTCTAATAGTAGTCCAACATAAGGCTAAGTCTAACACAAGTCCATGCAATATGAAAAGAAACAAATAAACGGTACCTACTGCCAGCCTCCCCACCCGGAGTGTGAACTGCCAACTTGAGGAGGGCCAGTTGTCCACCCGGCCTGTGGAGAAGGGCCACCTTGAGGAGTCCGGTTCGAACCCGCCGACTGTGGCTGCACAAAGGAGAAGCGAATTCATGAGTATCTACAGGAGGGCCGCACAAGCTAAAGGAATAAACAACCATATATACTCACCGGAGTCCCTACAAGAGGAGGAGCCACAACTGGAGCGAGCAGCAATTGGGGCACGACCACACCTAGCAAGGCCTGAAGGCTCGCCATGAAGCTGAACATGTCCTGCAGCCTCTGCACCTCGGCCGCCCTCTGGGCTTATATAGCCTCCATCTCCAGCCGATGGGCCTCCGCCTGGGCCGCCTGCTGGGCCTCCAACCTCCGCAAATCAGCCTGCAACATTCCACCCGCAATATTTAAACAATGCAAAGGCAAGGTAGATGTGTAAAAGGAATGAACGACGAATAAAATAGTACTAACCTGGAGTTTTGCCATCTACTGCTGTGAGCTCTGCTGCCGAGAGCGTATGGGGAGGGAGGGGCTCATGCTCCTTGCTCGAATCTCGCCGAGGTTGGGAACAGAGGCGGAGTCGACTGTGCTGTCCGCCATCCAGTACCGGCCGTGCTGCTTCCCTCCTCCCATCCTCATCAGGAGGTCTGTGTCCAGGGGCTGGGTGGCTGGATCGAAGTCCTCCCCATGGCGCTTGTGGGCCGTCGAGGTGTACTCGCTAAGCTTGCTGTGGACGCTCGCGTTGGTGTACGCCTCGGGCCCGTCCGTCGGGTTGTAGGTGACTTCCAAGGCTGTCGCCTTGCCCTTGTGTGCCAGGGCGTACGCCATGAACTCATTGCATTCCTGGCCTTGGTGCGCCTTGGACTGCGAGGAAAACACAAAGATGATTACAAGTAATGAGAATTGAGCGTTAGAATAAATAAATAAAGATAAAAACACAAAGAAGATTACCCATGTCTGGGCGTACGCGCTGAGGCTCCGGTTGCCTTGGTGGTGTGGCGCCCCACCCATCTGCAGGCGGCAGCCCCGGCAGAGGCTGTGCCTGGCGCACCAATCAGGACATTGCTGCGTGCCATCAAGTTATTGATATGTCAGAAGATGAAATAAAGCCTACCTATTCTTCATGGAAGGAGTCAGTATTAATGTTTTGTACTTACCGAGAGGTACTGCTCCTTGGTGAGCATCCTGGTCCTGGCATCGGCCTTCCTCACCACCTGACCAAGGACGTCGGCGTTGTAGTTGATGATGCACTAGAGCCGCGTCTCGTGGTACAGGTCTAAGAGTCGGGACCTACAGACCTTGTCCTGCACTCGCGTCGCCCGGTCCTCAAACCCTTCGTCGCACCTGAAGAAGTCCTGCATACATACATCATGTATCGTTTCATTATTTCAAGAACGACCAATGAATGCGTAGTATTGACCAATTTAGTGCGATGCAGACTCACCCAGAACTCGGCCTTGATCCGCGCCGCAACGGTGCCGAACTCGCTGTCCTCGGTGGCGTAGAAGTGGTCCCATGTCCAGGGCGGTGAAGTCACCGAGGCGTAGGTGACCATGCCAGGGTAGTGCTGCCGAATCAGAAGGCCCAGGGTGCCATTGATGTGCCGGCCCATTCCGGACACAACTTCCCAGTTGCTGCAAGAGTCATTAAGAAGAATTGTTAGTCTCCAGTTCAATTTTCAACATGTCATATGAAATAGTAGTGAAATAATACTTACTTGTCGCCGCTGGGTCAAATCACCGGGCGCCGGTGAAGTGGGATCGGCCGCGCCAGGAGCTACGAGGGCCCTTGCAAGTAGACTCCCGATGAGGTAGAGCCAGAGGCAGTGCAAGTGGAACCCCCTGCTGTCGCTATCGTCGCCTCCCCGTGGTCCGATGAGTCAGAGGAAGTGCCACCCCCTCCTATGTGTAGGCCCACCACCTGGTCGTCCTCGTCCACCGACGGGGTTGCACCTCGTCCTCGGACGGCCACGGGGGCGGCCGCTCCTCGTCCTCCTCGTCGGCGGCTCCGGCAAGGGGTCCTCCTCAGCGTGGGGTGGTGAGTGCTCCCTCATGTAGAGGGAGTTGACCCCTCGACGGGCCTGCCTTCCGCCCAACATTTTGTCGAGTGCCTGCAATTTCAAAGAGTAAACCAATTAGCACAGTTAAATTACAAGTACTTATAAAGAGATGCAAAATGAACGAAACATAATTGCAATAATAATAATAATAATAGTATTACATGAATTAGAAATATTCTTCATGATCGGCAGCGGCTGGATCATAGGTGTCGTCATCACTATCAATATTGTTGAGTAAATCGGGCTCATCTCCATCGTTGTCATCATTATCATCGCCTAACTATAATCGCTCAAGCATTTGTAAGTCCTTAGCATTTTGCACCTCTTCTCCGTCGTCCTCATCTCCATCGTCCTGATCAATGTCATTGTCTACTTCAATGCCCATCAGCGAAAACATGTCTATGTCAAACCTCCCTTCTAGCCCCTCTGGTTGATAGAACTCCCGTGTGCTTAGGTCAAAGTTGTAATCCTCATCGTTTGGGACAGGCAGTTTACCGTGCGGCGATACCAACTGCACAAGGTACCAACCGATAAGATTAGGGTCTTTTTGGCATGCCCAAGGGAGATAATAAACTTGCGTGGCCTATTGAGCCACAATATAGACATCCTCTCCTTGATAGACAGAATCCTGTCGAATTTCGACTTGTCCAATCTCAGGGGCTGTTCTCGTGACATTAGGATCGAACCAATGGCATTTGAATACGACTAGATTAGGAGCTTTGCGACACTCAAAATTGAGCTCGTATATTTCTTCTACTATGCCATAGTAGTCGCGCTCATCGGTGCCGGGCGTACGAACTCCGGTATTCGTGGTTTTCCGATTGGGCCGACTCCGCTCGTAGTTTCTTGTGTGAAAGCGATAGCCATTCACATCATAAACGGTGAATGACTTGACCTTGTAGGCGAAGCCTTTGGCGAGCCCTTTCAACTCAGCATCCATTTCCGCATCCTTGCGGGCCTGTAAGGTGAGGCCGGATAGATCGTTATATTACTCGATCGCAGGAGCAAAGTGGGATGTCAAAGATTGAAAGAGGTAAATTGGACGGTACCTTCATATCGAACCAGGATATGAAATCGGGCACACCATCTTTGAGAAGACTATCTTCTTCTTGAGGGGAAGGAGCCCTATTCCCTCTCTAGTATTTATTTAGAAATTCCCTGATAAAACAAGAGATAAGGGGTTGGATAGATGGAGGATAGTGACAAGGGCGTATGTAACAAGCTCATTGAGAACTTACTGCACATAAGGCTTCACTTCGTCAAGGTTCAACAACACATACAACATGATAGTGCGCCACTCATCATGCCGCAAGGTCTTGGTGCTCGATGCGCTTGCCTTTCCGAGTTGCCCTTTGAAAAGGCTGAGGTTCGATGAACTCTCGTTCGCGTTGTAACGAGGGGGACGATTGTGCATGCTGGGAAGGCCATCCTTATAGTATGCTGTTGTGAAGTTTGACACCTCCTCCAGAATGAATGCCTCTGCCACAGAAGCCTCAATTTTGGCTTTATTTCTACACTTTTTCCAAAGAATCTTTAGACATCTCTCAATTGTATAGCACCAATGGGCCTACACGGCCCCCCCCATTCATGCCTCGTATGGTAGGTGCAAAATCAGATGCTGCATCGCCAGGAAAAAGCCAGGTGGGAAGATCTTCTCCAACTTGCAGAGTAACACAGGTGCCACTTTCTCCAAGTCATCAATCACATCCCGAGATAACTCCTTGGCACAAAGCTGGCGGAAGAAATAGCTCAACTCTGCCAGCACGCGCCACACATGCTCAGGGACATATCCCCGGGTCATCGCAGGAAGGAGCCGCTCAATCCATATGTGGTAGTCATGACTCTTCATCCCTAAGACTCGCATAGTGGACAAGTTCACTCCCCTACTCAAATTCGTCGCATGTCCATCAGGGAATATTAACGTCTGGATCCACTGCAGTACTTCCTTCCTTTGGTCCTTTTTCAAGACGAAATCGACTGGAGTCCTTCTCCATTTCTTGCCGGGCGCGGGAGGCTTCATCACTTGCTTTGGCCTATCGCACATCGTTGCTAGGTCGAGTCTAGCCTTAATGTTGTCCTTTGACTTATCAGGAATGCCCATGAGTGTTGCAAAAAGCGCCTCGGCGATATTCTTTTCTATGTGCATTACATCAATGTTGTGTGGAAGAAGAAGGTCATTGAAATAGGGGAGCCTAGTCAAGCCCGATTTATGAGTCCACTGGTGTTCCTCACCATATCCAATAAAACCATCTTTCTCTTTGTCATCTTTGAGAGCCTCTATCTTAGCACGGACCTCGGCACCGGTCATCATCTGAGGTGCAGAGTCGGTGACTTGAACCCCTTTCCTGAAGTTCTTGACGTCTCGTCTGAATGGATGGTCAAGAGGGAGGAATTGACGATGTTGGTCAAACGAAGAAAACTTGCCACCCCTCTTCAGCCAAGTGAACCTCACAGCTATCTTGCATATTGGGCATGGGAACTTCCCGTGAACACACCACGCACAGAATACGCCATACGCCAGGAAGTCATGTAGGGAGTAGTGGTACCACACATGCATTGCGAAGTTCTTCTTTGTAGCTCGGTCGTATGTCAGTACCCCCTTTTCCCAAGCAAGGATCAATTCATCAATGAAAGGCTCCATGAACAAACCCATCTTGTTCCCCGGGTGTCCAGGAATTATCAGTGACAAGAATACGTTCTTGGGTTGAAACATGACACCGAGGGGGGGGCGAGATTGAGGGGGATCACGAACACGGGCCAACAAGTGTACGGGGCCGCCAGCAATCCATAGGGGTTGAACCCATCTGTTGCCAGCGCTACATGTACATTCCGAGCCTCCTCAGCTTTACCATGATGTATGCCATCGAAATGGGTCCATGCATCGCCATCCGATGGGTGTACCATCTTGTCAACATTGTATCTTTTGCCATGTTTGTGCCATGTCATCTGTTTCACGGACTCCTCTATCATGTATAGCCGTTGGATCCTCGATATGACAGGAAGGTACCATAGGACCTTCGCAGGGATACCAAGCTGTTCCTTCTTGCCATCACTAGTGTCGACCTCCAGATACCTAGAGGATTTGCACTTTGGACAATGCGTTGCTTTCTCATGATCTTTCCTAAATAGGATGCAACCATTCGGACAAGCATGGATGTGCTCATATGGCATCTTAAGGGCACGAAGAAGT
This sequence comes from Miscanthus lutarioriparius, assembly GCA_904845875.1. Taxonomy (NCBI): domain Eukaryota; kingdom Viridiplantae; phylum Streptophyta; class Magnoliopsida; order Poales; family Poaceae; genus Miscanthus; species Miscanthus lutarioriparius. The sequence continues at coordinate 92,472,170 of CAJGYO010000006.1, forward strand.
TTCTGTGACTCGTACAAGTTCTTCGGTAGAATGTGACCCTTCGGAAGCAGGGATCCAACAACTGCCAACATACCATCGAAGTTGTCTCGAGTCATGCTACACTGCGACTTGAACGCAATTAGGCGTCCAATGGCATCCAGTTGCAAAACCATTGTCTTTTCGTGAAGGGGCTTCTGTGCCGAAGACAACATATCATAGTACGCCTTTGAGGATTCCTTTGGCTCGTCCTCTAATCCTTCACCGAACCGTGCCTCCTGAAAGTCATCCATCCAGTCTGCTACCCCGGCATCTCCATCAAAAGCCTCGAGGCGTGGTCTCACCACCTCCTCTCTAATACGATCGGCTTCACCATGGTGGATCCAGCAGGTATAGTTTGGCGTGAATCCATACTTGCAAAGATCTTCCCCCACATTCTTCCTATTCTTTCTTACACGGTTGCCACATTTGCTGTAGGGACACGACATCTGACTCGACCCTCTAGCAGCCTCGCCAAATGAATGCTCCAAGAAAGCATTAGTCTTAGTCATCCATTCTGGGGTCATACTTGCGTGGCCCGTGTACATCCAATCACGGTTCTCCATCCTCTGACATATACATATGTAAGCAAGTAATAGAACCAGCAATTGCATCTGCACGGCGTTCCTACCATCTAATAGGTGAGGATAGGTCCTAATCCCACCCGCGGATGCGTAGATGAGGTAAGTTTCAATGCTCCACTCCTATCCGAGATAGAATTTCGGCAGCACCTCCCCGCTGTTCTCCCGATACACGTCCTCCAAGGGAGAGTGTGTATTCGGAGAACAATAGGGAGGTGATGCCGAAAGTCTGTCTTGGACCAGAGCGAACCATGGAAACTAACCTCATCTACGCATCCGCGGGCTATCCAAAATACGTGGACAATCCAAGAGATACGGTCGTAGATATGCAAAGATCTGCATACCTCCAACCGTATCTCTTTCGAACGGGAGACGCCTAACTGGGCTACGTGACCATATAAAACATGCATGCAAAGGAAGAGGGGGTTATACCTAGGGTGGCGGTGGAGTCAGGCTAACGGGGCAGTGGCGTGTCGGTGCAGTGGCGAGGCGATGCGATGCAGGCAGACCAGCAGCGCCGACGAAGACGATCGGGGTCGCCAAGTCCCTCCCATGGGTCCTTCTCCTACATAAAAAGGCAATAGGTTAGAATCCATTGAAAAATTCGGTAGCACCTCCCCTACACGGGGATGTTTCCAAAACCTGCAAGAAACATCGGTGCGATGGCCAACAACCACATATATACCAAGCATAGGCACGAAGGCCAACAAACATATATATACCAAGACAAGCCATGTACTTTAGTTCTCTTTCCATGCAGATGAAAGTATCGAAGTAGTACAAGAACAAGTACTACTACCACTACAACAACTACTAACACTAACACTACTACTATCACTACTTACTACTAACAATACTACTAACACTACTAACTACTACTACTTACTAACTACTACTAACACTACTAAGTACTACTACTAACTACTACAGGTGTAGGGCATACCTTCGCGACGAGAATGGCAACAACGAGGGTCGGTGACAATGAGGGGGGGACGACGCCAATGGGCGTGAGGGTCGACGGGCCTAGGCCGACACCTTCCTTCTCCTCTCCTTCTCCTTCTCCTCCTCTCTCTCTCCTCCTCTCTCTTCTCCCTTCTCCTCCTCTCTCTCTCTCCCTGGCTCCTCCTCCTCCTCTCTGGTGGCAGGCGGGGAGGCGCGGTGGCAGGGGGAGGCTGGGGCCCAGGGCGAGGCGGGAGGCGAGAGAGAGGTGAGAGAGAGAGAGAGAGAGAGGGAGAGAGAAATGAGAGAAAGAGAGAGAGAGCGCGCCGGCCGGGCGCGGGTGAAGGGGTAAGGCGGCTTTGCCGAGTGCCAGATCGGTGGCACTCGGCAAAGTCAATTTTCTTCGCCGAGTGTCGTGATCTGGCACTCGGCGAAGTTTTAAAAAAAATCCAGCAGCTCTTTGCCGAGTGCCCAACCCTAGGCACTTGGCAAAATATTTTTTTTGGGTTTTTTGCCACCAATTTTTTTTGAAGCTTTAGTACACTACCACAAACAACATGTTTAAATTTGGGATATTTTCATTGCCTTTTGGCATATTTCTATAGTTTATTTTGTTTTGTTGAATTTTTCCAGAAAATGTAAGTTTGAACTGCAGGTGCATCGAATAATGGATTACATTCGTTCAAAAAATGTTATCCTTGTTTCTTAGTGTAAATTTAGGCTAAATCCAGGATCTGTCTCGAAATTTCGATCAACGTGCTCACGGGGCAACGCCACCAACTTGCGTGGGAGTGGCTTTTTAATTGTATAAAATGCGAACGAATTCCAAAAATCATGAAACTTGTCGAGTTATCGCCGTATCGTATGCGTATGCCGTGGAAAAAATTTGAAAAAGTTTCGAGCACGTTGTCACGTACGATGCTCACAAACCAAGACATCTCCACATGTATACGCATACAATACGGCGACAACTCGACAAGTCTCATGATTTTCGGAATTCGTTCGCATTTTATACAATTAAAAAACCACTCCCACACAAGTTGGCGGCGTTGCCCCGTGAGCACGTTGATCGAAATTTTAAGATAGATCCCGTATTTAGCCTAAATTTACACTAAGAAACAAGGATAACATTTTTTGAACGAATGTAATCCATTATTCGATGCACCTGCAGTTCAAACTTACATTTTCTGAAAAAAATCAACAAAACAAAATAAACTATAGAAATATGCCAAAAGGCAATGAAAATGTCCCAAATTTAAACATGTTGTTTGTGGTAGTGTACTAAAGCTTAAAAAAAATTGGTGGCAAAAAACCAAAAAAGAAAAAAATTTTGCCGAGTGCTAAGTTTTGGCACTCGGCAAAATAAATTCTTTGCCGAGTGCCAAACGGGGGGCACTCGCAAAGAAGACGCCGTTGGATGCCGTTAGGCCCCTACCAATCTTTGCCGAGTGTCTGCTTTTGCCGAGTGCAGGTCTCGACAAAGGCCTCTTTGCCGAGTGTCATATTTTGCCGAGTACGGGCTTTGCCGAGTGCCCGAAATTTAGCACTCGGCAAAATTTTTACACTCGACAAATCATGTGTTTCCCATAGTGACACGTACTTACATGTACACGCAGCGTCAGTGTGGAGTTGGGGCATGCCTGTCTCGTAATAGTAATCATCATTAGGCGTTTGATTGATCCTGAGATTTGGCCAACCCTACCGCAGCAGGCCGTTCGGTGATGGTCACGCTGGCGCTGCCGTTACTGTGATCCAAAGCTGCTGTGTGATGACCGATCAAACGTGAGCCAACAGATGAAGGAGGCCATGCTAGCAAAAACACGCAACACAACTCGCCCGTGTGTGTCTGCCATAGCGTAGCATAGCATAGTCACACGTGCGCGAGACGACCCGGCAACTTGACACTGACCGAGACACCGCGAGTGACCGCTAACCCCGGCACGAATCTTTGGACTAGCGGACGGAGGCATCACGGGCATTGCATACCTGGCACGGGCACGTCCAAGACCTAGTACAGGTTGTCATATATAATTCTTTTTATAACTCATACGTAGTGTTATATATATTATCTCGCTAAATAACATGGTGATCCATTCCTATCGCTACGATCACCGAGTACTATAAAAACATTGTACAAAGTGGTCATACTCGTTTCCCACTAGAGCATTACTCGCATTGGTTGGATTATAAGAGCGCAAGGAGGTTAATGCAACCTGGTCCGTACCTTTGATGCATTTTGCACTCAATCCCGTTCTCTGACAAGAAGGCCTACTATGATGGATGGAAATTTTGGGGCCCAAAAATAGTATGCCACTAAGGCCCATGAGGCCGAGCAGCAGCTCCATCACTGGCGCAACCCACACAAAATGGTCTTCCATGGCCTCCTCATAGTCATAGCTTTTGCATTCCTACAACTATTACAGTGCCTGTGCTAATGCTATGGTTTCATTTTAGGAATACACATGACAACAACCAAACATGACTTTTTCCATATTTAAGTTTGACACAATTATATATCACCATGTATATAATCCGGAAATGAAGGCCTAAACAGACAACACTTAAATATCAAACAAACATCAAACATATTTAAAATTCTTATCGCAGTTCTCATAAGCTAATGCATGTGTTAATCACAGATGCTGCTCAATCTTAACGTTATCTTAAATCATTTTTTAAAATCGAATCAAATTTAAAGGAAAGAGCACCAAGATTTATCGCACCAATTCACTATCATTAGACACACTATGAAATATATTTTCATAATTTATTCATTAGATGTCATAAATATTGTTGTATTTTTCTATACATTTGATCAATCTTGAAAATTTTGACTTAAGACAACTCTAGGAATTGATCTCTAGGAATTGATTTATTCAGATATAGAGAAAGTAATAAAAAGGTAGAGCCAGTACCTTGTGAAACCGGATGTTTCGTGGGGCAAGCCTCTCCCAACGAATCCTATGCTCAGTCTAAACAAAAGTTATTCCTATAGTTGTCTTAAGTCAATTTTTTGAACTAAATCAAATTTATAGGAAAAAGCACCAAGATTTATGGCACCAAATCAATATCATTAGATATACTATGAAATATATTTCATTATTTCCATAATTTATTCATTAGATGTCATAAATATTGTTGTATTTTTCTATGAATTTGATCAAATTTGAAAATAATTGACTTAAGACAACTCTAAGAATTGATTTATTCAGGGATGGAGAAAGTAGTAAAAAGGTAGAGACGGTCCCTCGTGAAACAAGATGTTTCATGGGGCAAGCCTCTCCAAACAAACCCTACGCTCGATCTAAACGAAAGCTAAAGCATAACCCCGGTGCAAATCACATAAGTAGAAAGCAATTGTGGTGAAGATGAATAACCTAAGCTGAAATGTTTTTTAACATCATGAGTCATGGGCTGAACGCCGGCCCATCAAGGGAAAAAGACGAGTGGCCATTTCTAATTAAATCCAACAACTCAAGGTGGGAAAGACTTAGTCCCTGTTTAACACTGTTTCACTACTAGTCTACCAGCTTCATTGGTGAAAGAATGCGACACATTCACTTGTTCAACAGAATCCTATACAACTTGGCAGGAATCTGACATGCGTACAGCACAAACCCAACACATTTCAGTGTACCCAGGGGCCAGGGCCACAAACTATACAGGTTGGTCTCAGCACGAACAACTAACCAGCTAACGACCACTAACGACCACGAACACAGGAAAAATTCCATCCGTGAAACATCAGTGGCCATCAGATCATGGTCGGATCATCAGCAGCAGTTCTTTGTTCATGCTGGTGGCGCCCGGTAGTATGCGGGTACAGCAGCAGGGAAGAACATTTGTCTCACGCCTTCAGCTTTGATGATAGGGAGGATGATGCCACATGCACCCTGTAGTGACAAATTTTCAGTTAGATAAGGTAGCAAGAGTAGTTCCATCTATATATATGGCCTATGCGGCTATGCCTAGTAGTAAATAGACCATGAGACGGCTTTGTGTGGATATAAGTGCATTTTTCACGGAATGTGCATGTGCATAATACTACTAAACAAGATAAGTGAAACACGTGCTAGCTAGAACTGCAACCTAAGTAAAAAAAGGGTATATGCGGCATATCTAAAAAAGCTGGCCAGAGTATAAACAAACCTGAAACCATTGCCATTTTCAAATTGTTCTGCGGTTAGTTCTCTCTTTGTCATTTCCTGGACATTGTAATACAAAAGTACATCTGTAAGACTGTAAAGCTAAACATTTTTTTTTGAGGGTAAAGCTAATCAGTAAGGCTGTCACTGCCTGTCACTCTGGCATAAGCAAAGAATAGCGTGGAGATGACGAAGAAACACAAGATTCAGGGACTTACAGAAATCAGTCTGGCTCCAATCCACATTCGTTTAGGTGAAGGGAGCGGGAGCATCAGGCGGCCAACACCATAGATAGCAACAGCAAAGAGTGCAACTAAACTCAGTGGCCGAGGATTAAGACCTGAGAGTAGAGCAATAGGCCCATTTGAGAAGACGCCTCCAAGGCTCAAGCAATCGAAGCAAGCTTGGCGCATCTCATTCCTAGCTTGATCAGGTGAGGCACTAAAGACCTTGTACAGAGCACCGGCCAATGTGTTTATTGTGGAAGCAACTGGCTGAAAATATGACAGTGTTAAAGAAACAGATCATCACATTTGTGGGGAAGCCAAGCCATGCAATTGATGGTTATACAAAGACTGACCTTCCACAATGTATAGAACGATTCAAGGTACATGCACAGGGAAGATGCGTCATGAAGATTGCGGAGAGGCTTGAGGAGATTACGTAGGACAACGATGTCAGATAATGCAACAGTCATTCCTCCACCAGTCAAAGGGTGTCTCATATTGAATGCATCCCCCATCAAAAGTGCACCAGGGGTTGGGTCTGGAGCCGCTGGCATGCTCCTATTTGGCATTGTTCTTATGCTTCCCTTATCAATGGCAGCTATGAAAGAGTCGTAGATTTCTGGAGGAATCTGACAAAATAAAAGTATCCATTATGACATCATATTGCAAAAAGTAGTCAGCAGAAACTGCATCAAGAACAAGATCAAATGATATTTTTAAAAGGAAGAATTACCTGGGGTGCAACAACAGTTTTGAGATAATTTGCCATTTCACCACTAGCTATGGAAGGCACCTTCTGACCAGGGACATCAACCAAACAGCGCACCTCTGTGCTGCTAATTGGGTAAAATAGGATTGGAGAAGGATTGGCCAAGATAACATGGCCATGGTTTGGATGTGGAAGTTGGCAATTCTCCAATACCAGCCCAACAAAACATGATGGAACATCAACCTAAGAACAGAAATTAACATCCACGAGCCACAAAATTCAGCAACATGTATAGTGTAAAGGGTGTACCTTTGGAGAGCAAAGGGCACGTCGCAGATTTGAAAAGCAGCCATCACATACAATCGTCAAGGGTGCATAAGCCTTTAGTTCTTCACCTGACTTGGTTTTGTATTGAACACCTTAACAGTACCATTTTCCTCAAGAAGTGATGTAACAGCTCCTTGCTCTAATTGGACATTGGATGAACACAACAGCATGTCAAATATTATGTCACATGCAGTTGCATAAATAGTTCGATACGTGAAAAGTTTAGACATCTAGAATTGAGAACAGAAAAGGCCAAATAACATGAGAACTAGAACACACCAAACGAAGAGAACTACCGATTAAGTTGTCGATACAGTAAAGTCACATACAATACCATTCTACAGTTAATCTTGGAAAAAGACTGAAACAGTCAAACAGAAGAATAAAGGACAACAAATGAGCAAGAATATGGCAAAGTTAGAAAAACCATAATAATAATTTCTATTACTTGGGCAAAGACGCGGCTTTTTGACGCATCCTCTGTATAAACCTCCCATTGTGAAAGCTCCTACCAGCAACATCAGAATGGAGCTTCTCCAAGAGATAAGCAAGCTTTGTGTTCCTTACATCTTTGAATAATGCGTAACTAAGGACGCATTGGGCATCAATTTCTTTCACATAATCTGAATTTAACAAAAACTTGGTTTGGTAATAATAACTTTAGAAATGGCACAAAAATATAATTAGGTAAACAAAATGGGCTTTACCTTCGAGGCCCAGCTCAATTAATTTTAGGTAACCCCCAGGTTGCAACAGTTCACCAACAATTCTGTCAGGTTCTGTCAGATCTCTCTCAATGACATGCACCCGACGACCATCCTACATTCCAACAAACAAAGTAGATTAAGAAACAAAAACTATAGAACATTCTAGTGAGTTGCTTGTTAAAACAATTAGAAGGAGAGATAAAACAATATTAATACAATGGGTGTAATTGGTGCCTGAACTACCGTAAGCCTGCATTGGACCTAATGCAGGCTAGCTCAAGCCAGCACAAACGTATTCAATATGCTATAAGCTGGTGTTTGGCTGCCCTCCGTAAACAAACTGCATTTTGTAAGATTGTGCTTGGTTACTTGACTTGTATTGCATGGTCAATTACTGCAACACACAAGCAGTGAAATATTGATCTTGTTCTTGTTGACAAGCACAACGTCAGTTATCGCAACACAGAAGCAGTGAAATGCTGATCTTGTTCTTGTTGCAGTTTCTGCTTATACATATAGTCTTCTCTCAGCTGTTGCTTTCTCCACCCCCCCCCTTCTCATTCTGCATCCAAAAAAGTTTTGGCCAAGAAATACCAAAAGTGACTAATTCACTGTAACAAGGTGATGAATTACTGTAAGAATTCTTTAGTTGGAGAAGGAAAAATTTTCATTCACAGTTGCACGACAACGAAATTTGTCAGCAGCTAACTGCCATAAGCCACATAAATTCCATGTCCACAAAAGAAACAGTGACACCAAAAGAAGTCTCACTTTCCACAGACACGGTAAACATGCAAAATTCACCATCGTAAGTTGCAACAAAATCACAGCTAACCGTTGCCAGAACCTAGAACCTTTGCACAGAAAGCTAACTGACATCTAATCTCGTCAGACTGGGAAAAAAACGGATGTCTTTGTAAACTAACTCAAAGCATGCAAAAGCAGGTCCGAAGTTGTTCTTGGGTCACTATCACTACGTCATGAAAGGAAGTTCTGAGCCCTGCTCGGATAACTCACCTGGGTCTATAAAATTCTCAACTTTTTTTTTGATAGAAAAAATTCTCAACTTTTGGTCGTCGAGACATTTGCTGTTCACTAGTATATTGCCCGTGCTAACGCTACGGTGACACTTGGTCCATACACATCAAAACAAGCAAAAGACTATGTTGTCCATACTCGAGAATAAAATGAAATATATAAGATTCAATAAAAAACACAGGGAGTTTCAATTTCAACACTAATTTGGCTATATATAATATTTGAAACTGCAGCACAACACCCATTTTGACAGTACTGATTGAAATTGCAGACCACCTTTGACACCTGAGTGATCACCTGACACATATCAAATGTAAGAATCTTAGTAATAAACATCTCCCCGACGCTGCCCCAACCTCCCGCCACCGCCATCTCAGACATAGATAAATTAGATGGCCAGTAATTGGTGCTTGGATGAAGGATAGCATCAGTTCTGTGCCTAAGGCATTTATAGGTGAAATTGGAGTTCTGAAGAAGAGAATGGATGACATAATGACCACCACACGTTTAAGAGAATTAGCAAACGAATGGGTCACAGGATACTCTAGCCAATAAACTGTATGAAACCTGCCAAGAAACAAATAAAGACTTTGTTTATAGGTGATTCAGAGTGCAGCAGAACTCATAATAACAGTTAGATAAGAGATAATAAAAAAATCAATAGACGCTTATGCGGAAAACCTGATACTTTTTAGGCTCAAAAGTATAAACTGTAAATTATTCAACATTTTTTTCATCGGATGACACAAGAGAACTAAAAAATTATTCAACATAACTGACAACTGAAGATAATATCATATTTAACTGGAAGAGCCTGATCGTAGAAGTAAAACAATGGACAAAAATGGACCACACAGATATATTATCGGCTAAACAATAGTAAGTAGTTTATTTGGATCTAAGTAGCCAACCGCGGTAGCAAGCAACAGACAATTTTAGCAACCGCCGAGAGACCACAAAAATGTTTTCTAGTGAAGACTGGTCTCACCTGCTGGTAAAAACTGCAACATGTGCTAGCAAGTGCCACTCTTACACATAATTTTTTGATATTAGCTCCCTGCAAACGTAGTAAATTTAGTATTCAGCAATTTCAAATCAGTGAAGAGTTAAAATATTGTAATATTTCATGTGTTTCCAAGCTGGCTACACTTGCAACACTCTGTAGATATGATGGGCTAAACTTGATGCCATCTACAGATAGGATCAGTGGAGCAGATAACAAGAATGCCATGACAGTCATTCATGGCAGTCACAACATATATGGGGTGCAGTGTGCACAACATATATCCAAGCATGTGGATCAAAGCCAAAGGCATGAGCTTTGCATACTGCATCAGCAAATAAATAATAATTCATTGCATCAGTTATATGATTGAACCAGTTTTACAGAACAATACAAGCTTATAAGAATTTATTAAATATAACCAGATGACTCTTGGTACACAACATCTTGGAGAAGTAGTAATCTCTCTCCTTCTCTAGGCTATCAACAAGGAGCTTCATCTCACTTATCTGCAAACCATGGAATTCACACAAGTCGTCAAAATTTAGTGACCAGAGTCAATGATTATGAGGCTCACAACACATGCAACCACCTGACAAAGGGGTAGTATTTCTAGCAGATCACTAGATAGCCTTGACATTAGAAATTCAGGATAAATAAATACATTTGGCAGCATACACAAGGCTATATCAATGTAACAAAGGGAAGACCAACAATTTTAACATTTCACTCTACGAAAATTGGTAGTATTTCTGAGTTATCATTCCTTTTTTTTTAAAAAGGGCATACCCAGTGCAGAGAGCTCCCGCTCTGTGCAGGGTCTGGGGAAGGGTGTTAGTGGCAAGCCTTACCCTCGCCTGTGCAAGGCGAGGAGACCGTGACTCGAACCCGGGACCTTCCGGTCACAGGCGGTAAGACTCTACCGCTTGCACCAGGCCCGCCCTTCTTATCATTCCTTTTAACATGAGCTGAAATATGCAAGCACTACAAACCAGCCCTTGAATTATCCATTTGTGCAAACAGAAGAGAACAGGTAGCAAAAACTTACCAATCCACGACCTGCTGGATCTTGTGATCAAAAACCTCACGCCGACTGACCTCCTGCTGGGAGAGCGAGATTTCAGACAACCAGAACTATTAGACTTATTTTTTTTTAAAGAAAGAGCATAAACCAGTTTGACTATGCAATAAATTACCATCTACATGATACCCAACCATAAGATCGAGTTCAGTTCAATTGATGTTCATGGACACAAACGGTTTTTTACATGACATAAAACTGGAAGCTTGACATGCAGGAAGACTCATTAATTGCCCAATCAATTGCTATTATTGCCCAACACCTAGAAGCAGGAAGAAGGAAAATGACAAAACATATGCCCATCTCATACTAAATCATAATAATTAGCAAAGATCATATCTATCCATGAAAGAGGGCAACAATATTCACATTTATGATTGACTATATCAAAGGTATGCATGGTAAAAAAAATTAACAATCTATCATATAGACATCTTGAATTCTAGAATCCACATTATAGAGTTTTTCTTTGCTATTACCATAGTTACTTCCTAGCAGGTTACTATTTAGTAGTCATGCACATGTATCACCTCCTATCTAAGAAATCAAAGAGGCATATTTCTTTCTTCAAAAATTCATATTGTACCCTTGCTCCATCCAGAAGAAAAAAAAGGCAAATAGATCAACAAATATGCACCGCAGGAAAAAAGAGAACATCAGTAGCAGACACAACATTCATACCACAAGAATTTTATTCCGGTACAATCCAATTCTAGATACAATGCTAATTTAAGACCATGATTTCCAAACTAAACTGACATCCATTCATATATCCATGAACTGACATCCATGATTTCCAAACAATAGAAACACCCTCCATCGATCCATGAACTGACATCCATTACGAAGGGGAAAGCAACTCACCATAGTAGGCATAGCACAAGGATATACACTTGTAAATGGATCAGATGTGAACACAAATAACCAAATAGCTAGTTAGGGTTCGAGTGCTCAGATTCGCACCGTAGCAGGAAGGGAATAGGAAGGTGAGCTCACCCTGGTGATGCTCATCAACGACAAGGGTGAGGAAGGGTGAGCTGGCGCGATGGCCAGGGGCGTCGCCAGAGCTCGACCAACCAAGGTGGTAAGGCGTTGATGGCCCGGCGCAGCCGGCAGCAGGTGACCAAAGCCAGGGGGCCGAGCCACCAACCACGGAGCCGGGCAGGGGGCCGCAAGGCCAGCCACGGCCGCGACTGTGACTCCGGCCGCCAGGGGCCAGCCACGTCGCTGGGCGGTTGCGACCTCGAGGCGGGGGTTGAGGACGGTGCTCTCAGCGCGACCTCGCCGTGGTCGGGGGCGGCGCTAGGCGGCTGGAAGCAGTGGGGGCAGAGGGAGGAGGCACCACGACGGGGGCAAGGGCGGCGGCTGCGGCGTTCTAGACGGACGGGGCCTATTCGGGAGGCAGTTTTCTTTTTTTTAATTGATAGGCCACCGCCAGGAATCAAACCGCGACGGGCGCGGGCATGGGAGGCTGAGGGAGTCGCACATGGGGTGGGCGATCGTTCGGGGGCACTGGAGATGACAAAGGAGGAGCGTCGGATGTGGTTGAGTAACAAGAGGGAATATGTTTGAGTTAATCTGATGCGCATGTTTCTAGTGTGGTCTATTTCTATGTGCATTTTGTAGGTGGACATAGTTTAGTTTATGATTACAGAGGTGGTACTTATTTGGTGGATATAGGATAATTTGATGTGGTGTATTATAGAGATAGAGACAGAGACATGGAATTCAAAAACTCGATAGAAATCAATATGGTTGTTGTAGGATGATGCAACCAGTGATCACGTGCTCTACAGTAAATGGACCGGGTCGGCGTGCCCGATGGTGTGCCAAGCATGACCTACTTGATCCTGCCGGGCCGGGCCATCTAGCTTCGTGACCTTGCCTTGCCGTGCGGTGCTTGGACCGGATCAAGAGTAGTTTGCGTAATGCTGGCCCATTTGGGCAGCTCTAAGTGGAAGCATATGCCACGAAGGAACGAGAATTATATGAGCCAAAGGAGCCACCTTTCCGAGCGTATATGCCAGCGCAGATCTAGCCACCCCGGCGCCAACGATGATGACGTCCGTCCCTCCGTCGCCGGCGGCGCCCTTGCCGTCACCGACCGCGCAGCCTGCCTCCGGCGCGGGTTTCCCTTCCACGAGAGCCGCGTGGGACCGGGGCCAGCGGCGGCGCCACACACTACTACAGAATGGACTTGTTGTCCCGGGCGGTAACGGCCTTTAGTCCCGGTTACCGCACCGGGACAACAATCCCGGGACTAAAGGTGCCACCTTTAGTCCCAGGTCATCGAGCCGGGGTTAAAGAGGGACCTTTAGTCCCGGTTGGTGTTACCAACCGGGACTAAAGGCCCTCCAGCCGAGCAAACGTGGCCGCACCCTTTAGTCCCGGTTGGTAACCCCAATCGGGACTAAAGGTTCCTTTTCTTTTTCTTTTTTTTGTTTAATTTGTTTTCAGTTCAGTTACACGTATTTGTTTAATATATAATATGTTTTTATGTACGTATTCTACGCTGCTAATATAAATACACGCACGCATATAATTACATCTAATTCTCATCTCGAGCATTATTATATTCGAATAAAGTATGAACCTATATATATTATAGATATATATATATATATATATATATACAACACTTTCATAATCTTGTTCTCGAAAATAACGATATCAATAAACATTTAATTTATATCATTTATTCCTTAGGATCAAAGTACAACTCGCCGTTGGGATTTAGCACTTTTTCTAGAAGAAATCCTACTATTGACTCTTGAACTGCTTTCAGATGATCTTTTTGCATGACTCTTCGTTTCAACCATTCAGTCTTGCATTTGAAATAAAAGGAAAAGTATTAATATATATATATATATTCATTTAAAAATAAATAAAAAATTGATATATATGTACTCTGAGGACATCTTTAGGAGTTCTTCTTATGTGCGCAGTGATAAATTCACAAACGTAGTATCCACACAAGTTATTACCTGGTGGCTGCCGCAAACACCACTGTACGAGAAGAAGATTATTCTTATCATCTCACACGTAAATTGAAGTACGATATAGTAATTAAACACGTGGGGAAGTGTATATAGTACAACTTACTGGTATTTCAACTACATTAAGTGGTGCCTTGCAATCCTTGCGATGTTGCCGAATAAACTCTTTCCAAACCCTGTGCGACCAATAATGTACGATCGTTAATAAATTATGGCAAAGTCTATTCAATAATAGTTGTGCGCGAGAGATCGAAATTATCCCTGGATAATGTCTATCATATCTTGATATAGTGCCCGCTCTTTTCTCAACGAGTCAAAGATTAACCGACTTGAGTTTAACTCAATGACAATGAGTATCCAATGAAAACTGCATTGGTTTATACACACACGTACATGCATATAAGTTGTATTGATATTACATAAAATGTGTAGACTACATTATTATTAACACTTACTCAAAGTTGTACGGAAAAAGTATTGTTGTCTTGTTGTGCTGCTTCACGAAGAACATCATGATATTCTCCTGTGCTTCAGATACCCATCGCTCCTTGATAATAATACCGGTTTTGAATACGATATAAGGATCAATGAAGCTAACACTGGTGTCTTGTATTCTTTGGAGCTCTGACGTCTGGAATCTGTATATAAATATAAGTTACATGTGAGGATAATTATATACACGTACGCATGGAAGTGAGTTTATTAAATAAAAGTAAGAATCACTTACAAACAAAAGGAGCTAATGATTGATTTGTCCAGAGCGTCCAAGTGGTATAGTTGATGCAATTCTTCAAAACTAATATGTAAGATGTCATCACCATGAAAGTAATGATGGTCTCTAAATCTGACAAAGATCCACTACTCACCCCTGCCACACGCCTGCATGTACCACTTGTTGAGCAAGTACATTTGCGTACCCAATTTATTCAGAGCCGCAGGGTCGTACAGACTTTTGCCATATTTATAAGTCTTCCAGGTATCAACTTTCAGGTTCTGGATTGGAGCTTTGCCCGTCAATTGATCCAAGGTTAAACCAAAGATCTTCAAAAAAGCATTAAGGGCTTGAACCGACACTTCTCTAGAGTTGTCCGGTCGATAGACTTCTATGTTGGAACCATATTCATTAGCAACAACAAGATTTTGCATTGGTTGCTTCATTGTCCAAGCCATGGGACATCCTTCCCGATGCTCTTTTCCTTTTCTTATCTCGCATCATGTGACTTCACGAGGGAGCGGTCATAGTCGATAGTGGCGAAAGGCTTACGAAGTTCAATCATCTTTTTCTTGTGAGCATTGACCTTCGCCTCAACACATCTCGTGGTATGTAAAAGTACGGCTTCTCCTTAAGCTTCGCTTGACTCTTGTTTTTGATATCTATAAAAAATTTCACTTTTTTGTCTTCTTCAAATGCTATTTGCTCATCGGTCTTTTTCAGAAGTATTTCTTGAGAAATAACTCTTTTTCTCGGGGTCTTCTTTGCCACGGGACCTTAGACGTCTTTGTAGTGCGTCATTTGTGGAGGGGTGGGGGCGGTGTTGGAGACCCATGGAGGCGATGAGGCCGGTGTGTGGTGGAGACCGGCGTGGGCGTTGGAGATCATTGTGGAGGCGGTGGGGTGTGTAGGAGTTGGAGATCGTTGTGGAGGCGATGGGGCGGTGTAGGAGTTGGCGATCGCCGTGGGGATGAAGTCGTCTCGCCCATGCGACGCCTGTGTGATGAGATGGGGAATGAATGATTAGGCTAGGGCTGGGGAGACCCTACTACAAAAATAAGTTGTGTGTCAATTATTTTTGAAGCCAATAGAAAATTAATGGAAAATAATATTTCATTCACTTTCATTCGTACCTAGGGTGAGGTAGGGGAAGCGGTGGCGCCCCAGGAATGATGATGAAGCGTTTGCGCCATTGAATAAATGTCTTCTCCGCTTCTCCTAGTGTCTTCTCTCCATCACCGCCTTCAATGTCAAGAGGAACATTGCTGTAACCTTTGAGCACTCTATCGACCGAGACGCTAGCATATCCAGGTTGAATAACTGACCCATGGATTCTTGGTGTCTTCGTTCGGTCTATTGGAGATACAACCCCGACAGCCACCATGATTGATGCATTATTACCATCTGGAATGTGCAGCTCACATGTTGTTAGAGGCTCGGTAATGTCATCAACAGGGAAGCGCAACCCAGCGTCGTCTTGAATAACTGGCAGCTCCGTAGAAGCACAACTGCTTTTCATCTGACCAATGGGGCTAATGGTGACTCTCGGTGTTGATTGCGATTGCATTTGACTCATTGCTAGCTGCACTTACCTCTTGATCTCCTCCTGCATTCTTGCCTCAAGAGATTTTTCTCGTTCACGTGATTCAAGCAATGCTTGTCGTGACTCATCAACAAATTGCTCCAATGCACGGATTCGTTCTGCTTCCTCATCCTTGTTTCTCTAGCGGCTTCTATAGGTATCCTTGTCTGCTGGGAATGCGTGTAGCCACGGAACCGCCCCATAGCCTCTTGTTCAACCACCATGTTCGGGATTCTCTAGGGCATATGTCAATTCATCCTTCTCTCTGTTGGGCTTGAAAACACCACTATCAGCTTCTTCCCTAGCACGAGCTAGTCTCTGTGTTGCTCTCTCAATTTTTTGGCCGAAAATTAGCTTGCCAGTGTCTGGGTCTAGGCTTCCCCTATGAGCGTAGAACCAATTCTTCGCGCGTTGAGGCCAGTTCTTCTCTATTGTTTTAGGTATGATTCCCTTGGCAGTAATCTCTGCTTCTAGGTTCTGCCACTTGGGAATAGCACTCCTATTACCACCTGATCCCATGCGATGATGGTATTGCTTCTGTCGGGCATTATGCTGATTCCTCATCACACGTTCCTCACTCTCTTGAGATGTCTTGTATTCTACGAAGGCATCCCAATGGGACTCCAACTTGACAAACGCCTTAGCATTGAAATCCGGCGTAGCATTCTTCAAGATAAACTTTTTATACAATGTCTTCTTCCAACTCTGGAACAATGTTGCCATCTTCTTCATTGTCCAATCCCTCACTAGCTCCTTCAAAGCATCATCTGCTTGTAATGTGAAATGCTGAGTGATATCTCTCCAAGCTAGGTTCTTGTCATGATCAGATATAAAACTAACATTAGGAGCGGATATCTTCTGCTTCCATTCACGAGCACTAACTGGGATCCTATCCCTTACAATGAACCCACATTGATTGACATATGTCTGAGCATGTGGTCCCAATGGTTTGCCGGTGTCGGTGTCGAATTCTGATATTATGAAACGGCCCTCTAATGGCTTTTTTGGCCCTCGGACTTTCCTACTTTTGTCGGTGGTTGATGTAGATCCAGAGACCGGCTACATGAGTAGAAACACAACTATTAACAACAAATATACGTACGCATGCATCTATAAGAGATGATAGATAATCGAATATACCTCGCCAGTATTTTCTTGCGCGACAATTTGTTGATCTTCAACCACCGGCATATTTAGGATATCCTCATAATCAGCAAAGTACTGACTCATGTCATCTACATCCACATTGGTGCCGGCGTTGATAATATCCGCCATTATGTCATCACTCAAGTTATCATCCGGAGCAGCCATTTGTATCTTCAAGATAACATATAGATAGAATTACTATGGTACATAACATAAGTACATGTGATAACACATATAGAATTACTAAATCCAATTAAATATAATAACACATAATATTTCATAAGGATAAACAATAATAAGGTATAGGCTTTGGAATCGAATAAAAACACTTTCGATCCAAAAACATGAAAATAAGTACATGTACATATATACACATAGAATGATACAATATATTTTCTCTCTCTCTCAACACATAGAAATAAGTGCATATGTCTATATCTCTAGATATGCATGTGATAACACATAGAATGTCTCTCTAGATACAATTTTCTCTCTCTCTCAACTCATGGAAATAAGTACATGTATATATACATATAGAAATAATTAAGTACATATATATACACATATAGAATCTCTCTCTAGATATATATATAGAGAGAGAGATAGAATATATAATTACTAAATCCAATTAAATAAATCTAACATGAAATTAGATAAACTAGTAATAGATAATACATTTTAAAAATTCTAACTAACTAAAAAATTATCTAAAAAACTAACATATATCAACTAACAATCTAACTAACATATATCAATTATCTAATAAATCTAACTAACTGAAAAAATCTAAGTAACATATATCAATTATCTAATAAATCTAACTAACTAAAAAATCTAACTAACATATATCAAAAACTATCTAAAAAACTAACTAAACTACTAAATATTATTTATTAGTATTATCTAAAAACAATTAAAATCCAACATTATAATCGATGATGGCAATGAGGTCAGTGGCGAGTTCAAGGCGAGGCGAGGCGAAGCGACGGGGAGGCAGACAGGCAAGAGAGATCACGAGGCTCGGCAGGCGAGAGCTCGGCGAGGCGGGCGGGGCTGAGAGATCACGAGGCGGGCGGGCGGGGGAGAGGCGAGCTCGACGGCGCCGAGGCGAGGCTCGGGCGGCAGGCGGCCGGGATCGACGACGGGCGGGCTCTCGGCGACGACGAGGACGAGGCTCGGGCGTGAGGCGGATCGAGAGACGACGCACGCCGAGATGAAAACAGAACAAAGTCGATATATATAGGCGGTACCCTTTAGTCCCTAGGGTAACACCATCGACGACATTTAGTCCCGGGGTAATCTCTCACGGGACTAAAGGTCCAAACTTCTAGTCTCGGCTGGCCTTACAAGCCTAATGGGACTAAAGGCTTTTAGTCCCTGTTGGTGTTACACACTAAAGATCGGCGGGCAGACAAATTGCGCCTTTAGTCCCAGATTCTTGGCCCGGGCCGGAAGATGAAAATTTTGGCAACCCAAGTCGAGACAAACTAGGGTCGGTTTGTTGGCTTTAAAAATCCCAAATTTGATAATAAACTTTCTCAAATGGAACTAACAATTGTAGATCTTTTTATTTTAATCCCGACCGGTATTCTCTTTTCAATTGGACTAATTTAGGTCCATAATACTATAGTCAAAGTGTTGTTTTTTATTTGACCAAATTTGACTTGGTCAAACTTGCTCAAATGGGACTAAATGACCTTTTAGTCCCGGTTTGATCGTTACAAGATCTACAATCGGGACTAATCTACAATTGTTACATTTCATTTTCACATTTGAGAAATTTTTATCAAACACTAGTCACAACTTTCTCATATACCTTTCTAAAACTATGTCACACACTTGGGCCGGGGCGTCCAAGCTTTCTCAAATGAAAAATGGCCTATATAAGGATTGCAGATATTGATGAGCTTAACAAGCTTTATATTCAAAACTTTTCAATTTGAGACAATCTAGGGTCCCGAAAACTAGTTTGTTGGCGTCGAAATTTAAAAATCACAAATTTGAACCGTCCAAACTTTCTCAAATGGAAAGTTGACCAAAACAACAATTGTAGATCTTTTTGATTTTAACAAACTTGGTATTCAAAACTTTTCAATTGGAAGTCATTTAGAGTTCATAATACTAGAATCAAAGTGTTGTTTTTTTATTTCACCAAATTTGACTTGGTCAAACTTGCTCAAATGAGACACTAAATGACCTCCGATGAAAAAACTCCGAATACCAAGTTTGATCGTCTCAGCAAGATCTACAATTGTTACATAGCTCATTTTCACATTTGAGAAATTTTTATCAAACACTAGTCACAACTTCTTGAATCTCATATACACTTTCTAAAACTATGTCACACACTTGTGAAATTTGAACTACATTTTGTCCAAGCTTTCTCAAATGAAAAAATGGCCTATATAAGGATTGTAGATATTGATGAGCTTAACAAGCTTTATATTCAAAACTTTTCAATTTGAGACAATCTAGGGTCCCGAAAACTAGTTTGTAGGCGTCGAAATTTAAAAATCACAAATTTGAACCGTCCAAACTTTCTCAAATGGAAAGTTGACCAAAACAACAATTGTAGATCTTTTTGATTTTAACAAACTTGGTATTCAAAACTCTTCAATTTGAAGTCATTTAGAGTTCATAATACTAGAGTCAAAGTGTTGTTTTTTTATTTGACCAAATTTGACTTGCTCAAACTTGCTCAAATGAGACACTAAATGACCTCAGATGAAAAAACTCTGAATGCCAAGTTTGATCGTCTCAGCAAGATCTACAATTGTTACATAGCTCATTTTCACATTTGAGAAATTTTTATCAAACACTAGTCACAACTTCTTGAATCTCATATACACTTTCTAAAACTATGTCACACACTTGTGAAATTTGAACTACATTTTGTTTAAGCTTTCTCAAATGAAAAAATGTCCTATATAAGGATTGTAGATATTGATGAGCTTAACAAGCTTGGTATTCAAAACTTTTCAATTTGAGACAATCTAGGGTCCCGAAAACTAGTTTGTAGGCGTCAAAATTTAAAAATCACAAATTTGAACCGTCCAAACTTTCTCAAATGGAAAGTTGACCAAAACAACAATTGTAGATCTTTTTGAGTTTAACAAACTTGGTATTCAAAACTCTTCAATTTGAAGTCATTTAGAGTTCATAATACTAGAGTCAAAGTGTTGTTTTTTTATTTGACCAAATTTGACTTGCTCAAACTTGCTCAAATGAGACACTAAATGACCTCAGATGAAAAAACTCTGAATGCCAAGTTTGATCGTCTCAGTAAGATCTACAATTGTTACATAGCTCATTTTCACATTTGAGAAATTTTTATCAAACACTAGTCACAACTTCTTGAATCTCATATACACTTTCTAAAACTATGTCACACACTTGTGAAATTTGAACTACATTTTGTTTAAGCTTTCTCAAATGAAAAAATGGCCTATATAAGGATTGTAGATATTGATGAGCTTAACAAGCTTGGTATTCAAAACTTTTCAATTTGAGACAATCTAGGGTCCCGAAAACTAGTTTGTAGGCGTCGAAATTTAAAAATCACAAATTTGAACCGTCCAAACTTTCTCAAATGGAAAGTTGACCAAAACAACAATTGTAGATCTTTTTGAGTTTAACAAACTTGGTATTCAAAACTCTTCAATTTGAAGTCATTTAGAGTTCATAATACTAGAGTCAAAGTGTTGTTTTTTTATTTGACCAAATTTGACTTGCTCAAACTTGCTCAAATGAGACACTAAATGACCTCAGATGAAAAAACTCTGAATGCCAAGTTTGATCGTCTCAGCAAGATCTACAATTGTGAAGTCATAACATATTACATAATATCCGTCTCTAAAACATAATATATTAAACATGCATCGTTGTATCATGTGGGCACAACAGTGAATTTCTTCTTGACGTATGACCCTTGGTTATGATCGTCGTAACCATGGAGTGTCTTCATCATTTAACATGATGCTTGGATCTTTCTTCACTATGAAGGGTGGAATTCGGACATTTCTTTCGTAATCTTCTGACATGTCTGACTTGTCTTCAATTCCCACTATATTTATTTTCCCAGAAAGAATTATGTGGCGCTTTGGCTCATTGATCATTGAGTTGATGTCTTCGTTTTTTCCTCTCTTTGATTTTGTAGACATGTCTTTCACATAGAACACCTGACTCACATCGGCAGCAAGGACGAATGGTTCCTCTTTGTACCCAATATTGTTGAGGTCCACTGTTGTCATTCCATACTCTTTGTCGACTGTTACCCCTCCTCCGGTCAGCTTCACCCATTGGCACCGGAACAAAGGGACTTTAAAATTAGGTGCGTAGTCTAGTTCCCATATCTCTTCTATGCGGCCATAATATGTTTGTATATTCCCATTTGGATCTGTGCCATCTATGCGAACACCACTATTTTGATTGGTGCTCCTTTTATCTTGGGCAACTGTGTAAAATGTATTCCCATTTATCTCGTACCCTTGGTACGTGAGGATATGCCATGATGGCTGCCTAGCCAACAAATACAGTTGCTCATCAATATTGTCATCGCCTTGACATTCTTTTCGCAACCAACCACTGAAACTTTCCATGTGCTGACGCCTAATCCAAGCTTCAGTCTTCCCTGGAAACTTGGATCGTAAGAACTCCTTATGTATCTCGATGTACGGATGCACCAATGACGAGTTCTGAAGAACTGTGTAGTGTGCTTTATTGAAATAATCGTCTTCCATGCCGATATATGTTTTCTTCCCTAAAGTTCCTTTACCACTGAGTCTCCCCTCGTGTCGTGATTCAGGAACGCCAATCGGGGCAAGGTCAGGAATAAAGTCAACACAGAACTCAATGACCTCCTCTGTTCCATAGCCCTGGGCGATGCTTCCTTCAGGCTTAGAACGGACTTTCACATATTTCTTCAAGACTCCCATAAACCTCTCGAAGGGGAACATGTTATGTAAGAACACAGGTCCAAGAATACTAATCTCCTTCACCAAATGAACTAGGATGTGTGTCATGATATTAAAGAAGGATGGAGGGAACACCAACTCAAAGCTGACAAGACATTGAACCACATCATTCTGTAGAGTAGCTAGTTCCACTGGATTGATTGCCTTCTGAGAAATTGCATTGAGGAATGCACATAGCTTCACGGTGGCTAGACGTACATGTGGAGGTAGAATTCCTCTTAAAGCAACTGGAAGCAATTGCGTCATAAGCACGTGGCAGTCGTGGGACTTTAAGTTTAGGAATTTCTTATCTGGCACATTTATTATACCCTTTATATTGGAGGAAAATCCCGATGGGACCTTGATGCTGCTTAGACATTCGAACATGTTGTCCCTCTCTTCTTTGCTAAGTTTGTAGCTAGTAGGACTTAAGTAATGACGTCCATCATCTGTCTTTTCTGGATGAAGGTTGTCTCGTTCTTTCATGCCCTGCAAGTCCTGGCGTGCTTCAAGTGAATCCTTTGGCTTCCCGTACACACCCATGAATCCTAACAGGTTCACACAAATATTCTTTGTTAGGTGCATCACATCGATTGCGTTGCGGACCTCTAGGACTTGCCAATAGGGTAGCTCCCAAAAGATGGACTTCTTCTTCCACATGGGTGCGTGTCCCTTAGCATCTTTGGGAAGATTCCTTCACCGCCTTGTCCCTTTCCAAATACTACTTTCACATCCTTGACCATTGCGAGTACATCTTCCCCGGTTCGGTTATGAGGCTTCTTCCGGTGGTCTGGCTTACCTTTAAAATGCTTCCCTTTCTTTCTTACTTGGTGATTCAAAGGAAGGAATCGACGATGGCCAAGGTACACGACCTTTTGACATCTTTTCAAATATATACTATCAAGGTCATCAAAACAATGTGTGCATGCATTATATCATTTGTTTGTCTAACCTGAAAGATTACTTAAAGCAGGCCAATCATTGATTGTTATGAACAACATTGCTCGTAGGTCAAAGTGTTCTTGTTTGTACTCATCCC
This sequence comes from Miscanthus lutarioriparius, assembly GCA_904845875.1. Classification (NCBI taxonomy): domain Eukaryota; kingdom Viridiplantae; phylum Streptophyta; class Magnoliopsida; order Poales; family Poaceae; genus Miscanthus; species Miscanthus lutarioriparius. The sequence goes on from CAJGYO010000006.1 coordinate 92,495,369, forward strand.
AGACACGTACACCTGATTTGTTCCATAAAACTAGAAGTTCTTCAACTAATGGCTTCAGATAGACATCAATATCGTTGCCAGGTTGCCTCGGACCTTGGATGAGGATCGGCATCATAATGAACTTCCGCTTCATGCATAACCATGGAGGAAGGTTGTAGATACATAGAGTAATGGCGGCCAAGTGCTATGACTAGTGCTCTGCTCTCCAAAAGGATTCATACCATCTGTACTTAAGGCGAACCTTAAGTTTCTAGCCTCATTTGCAAACTCTGGAAATTCCCTGTCTATCGCTCTCCACTGGGACCCATCAGCTGGGTGTCTCAGCATATTGTCTATCTTACGGTCTTCTTTATACCACCGCAACAACTTTGCATGGTCTTTATTTCTGAACAAACATTTTAAGCGTGGTATTATAGGAGCATACCACATAACCTTGGCAGGGATTTTCTTTCTAGGACGTTGTTCACCCTCGACGTCACCAGGATCATCGCACCTGATCTTATACCGCGATGCTTTACATACCGGGCATTCATCCAAATTCTCGTATTCATTGCCATGGTAGAGGATGCAGTCATTAGGACATGCATGTATCTTCTGAATTTTTAATCCCAAAAGGCAGACAACCTTTTTTGCTTCGTACGTAGTGGTGGGCAATTCATTTGGCTTCGAAGCATCTTCTTTATGAGGTTCAATAAATTCCCAAAAGCCTTGTCGGACACACCATTCTTTGCCTTCCACTGTAGCAATTCCAGTGTTGTACCTAGTTTTTTTGCCCCTCTTCGGCCGTCGGGTATAGCAACTTCCTATGATCCTCAAGCATGCGCTCGAACTTAATTTTCTCTTTTTCACTTTCGCATTCTTGTTGTGCATCACGAATGGCATCGCCAAGAGCATCACCGAGATCATCTTCTACCGCTACCTCTTCTTCATCTCCCCCCATTGTAGTATCATCAAAGGCACCATACTAAGCAATAATGTCATCAATGTCTAAATCTTCTCCTTCACCTTCTTCCATCATGACCCCGCTTTCTCCATGCTTACTCCAACATATATAGTTTGACATGAAACCTGACTTAAGCAAATGTGAATGAAGACTCATTGAGCTTGAATATTCCTTTAAATTCTTACATAGGGCACATGGACAGCACATGAAACCATCCCGCTTATTTGCCTCGGCCACACCTAAGAAATAGTGCAAGCCCTCAATAAAGTCTTGGGAGCGCGATCGGCATTGTACATCCAATGGCGTGATATAATCAGTATTACCGACAACAAATTATGAAAACCTTGAACATAATTAAGTATTTTATTACACAACATAGATGACACACACACGTTAATTAATTAACTAAGCTTTGGCTACAACGTAAGCAATCCCAACTATCACTAAACAAACTAAAACTACAATGCACTTGATAACATAATTATTTCGTGATCGTGCGCGCAACTAAAACATACAAATCATTCTTCCGTTGAATATCAATAAGCTTCTCCTGGCGGCTCATTTGCCTCATCATCCAGCAACCCGAATTCGCACGTATGTAGCATAATCTTCCTCCAAGTACCAACCGTCGCATCCATTGCCCTCCCACTTTGAAATTAAAGCCAAAAATATTTAGTCAAAATATTCAAGAAAAGCGAGTCAATTAGCCATAATAATCAAATGCGTAAGAAACTCACATCGCGATCCGAGCACTTGTAGAAAACACGACCCTTGTTGGGTCCTCTGTCTCTTGACTCGGTACTCCATCACAATCTTCCGCTTACACTTGCCGCAGATAATGAGAGGGAGTTCGCCTCGATCATTTCAAGAACCGAACGAGAGGCCGAGGATCCGGTACCATTGTCATCTACTTTCTATACTTATTTTTGCAAACTCATCAGAAATTTCACATTTTCTAAAATAATATATTTAAACAAAACTAAAATTATTTATTTATCTAACTAAACAGCTCGGCAGAAAATATGCTCGCCGAGATGATCACGGTCCACAAGTTCAACTAGTACGAATTTTCTACAATTTTCTAACTATTTTCGAAGTTTTTCATTTCATGGAAAAATTAATTCTAAGATCACGTAAGCCGCCGGGGACGAGGATGGCGCGTGCTCCAGCGAGGACGAGCGAGGCGTGATTTTGATGAACTAATTTAACTTTTGTTTATCCAAACATATATGCAAATCATCGTCGCAAAATCATAATAAAGTCCAACATATAAAGTTACACATGCATATACATCGCAAAATAAGATAAGCTACTGATAAAACATAAGAGGATTAAGTTTGTTACCTCCAAAATCGAAGAGCAACACCAATGGAGGGGCAGAGAGCAAGAACAACAGCAAGCTGAAGAACAGAGGCAATGAGTTTGAATGGAATGGCTCGGGCTCGGGGAGAAAGAAATGAGTGTATAGGCCGGCATAATTAGTCCCGGTTAGGTGGCCAAACCGGGACTAAAGATTAATATTTATTCCCGGGGTATCACCCAAAGTGGGACTAAAGATCCCTGCCACGTGGACGACCGTTGGGCAGGGACCTTTAGTCCCGGTTGGTATTACGAACCGGGACTAAAGGGTCCTTTAGTCCTGGCGGCAAAAAATGCCGAGGCTAAAGCCAAATTGGGACATCGTTCTAAAGTCTGTTCTCTAGTAGTGACAGCACGGCCGCAACAAGGGCCTCCGCGAGGAGCGTGGCCGCGGCGGTGCCAATGAGCTGGCGCCCGGTGCTGGCGCCAGCGGCTGCAGCAGCCATGCCGCAATGGGGCTGTGTCATGCCGCTCTTTGGGATCTTCAGGTGCGCGGCGCGTTTGCTACCTTGCGTGAGGGGCATCTGGGGTGCGAGGGGACAGAGCGAACGACAAAGGTGAGCGTTTGATGCGTCTGTGGTGTAGTGGTGGAGCACGGCGGGGGTAGGCGAGTCGGAGAGAGAGAAAGGCGATGGGACGAGGCGACTGTTCTAGATTCTGGATCTGAAGGCCTCGGCAATCGGCATCACGGGCCACGAATCCTGCGCATGCAAACCACCAAGTCCGGCACTCCGGCTGCCTGGTTTCAGATGGCACCACCACCACCTACAGGCGAGACAGTCCTGCTGTGCACTCCTTTTCCTTGCGCTGTCCACAGCGTCTGCGGTGCTGATTTTTTTCCATCTGGTACCCTGAATTCCATCTGGTCCTAGAAATGCTTAGCGGCTCCGTTCGCTTCGCTGAAAAACAAGTTGAAATACCGTTACGAATAATTTGCTGTGGGAGAAAAATATTGTTTCGACTAAAAAAATAAGCTGAAAAGTACGGATTATAAGAAAAGCGAACAGGACCGATAAGCATTTCTAAGACAGGCCACACAAACCAACGCCAATGCGAAATGACAAAAATACCCCTATGGCGCTTCTCTTATAATCCGTCTTTTTCAACCTGTTTTTTTAGCCGGAACAGTGTTTTCTCTCAAAAAAAATCAGCCAGAACAGTGTTTCGGCTTGTTTTTTCAGCGAAGCGCACAGGGCCTATCTGTCATACCGTATGTTATAGTGTGCGGCTTGGCTAGGCCTTCAGGTCCACGCATTCCTGTCTAAGAAAAAAATAAAATAGGAAAACTTCACCACGGAAGTTTCTGGGGACACAAATAGTGTGCAGTGGCTATTCACGCTGCAAGATATGCAGTGGCCATATCTGAGCCATTCATCTTATGGGGAACGGTAGGATTAGGGATTTCCTTTTTCCCCTCCTTTCTTCATCACCTTTTACTCAAACGAATGCAATAATTCAAGAGTTAAATGCATGAGAGGCTCTCAAACTTGTCAAAGGGTGTCACTTAGGCCCCTGGGCTTTGAAACTGTATTTTTGAGACCCAAAACTTTTATGTGATTCACCAGAGGTCCATACCTCTCTATTTTATATTTATATTCGTAGAAACCCCCCTATATTTGTTTCCTTTCACAAGCTTACCCTTCCCTGTACCGCCCCGCCATCGCGCCCGGCTGCGCATGGACGAGCGGCGTCTAGTGGACCGGACCAAGCGACTGCTTCTGCTGGACATCCTGACCGAAGGCCACAACGTTAGCACGGTAGCACCGACTGACGCATTGGCGCCCTCGCCAAGGTTGCTGGGCCAAGAAGCCATGCAGATCATCGACTACATAGGGACGCCGCTCGGAGGGATCATGAGAAAAGCACGGCATGATAATTGGCGTGCGTACGTACGTCAAATGATCGAGGCCGGGTCGTTGACCCCGCGCTATGCCGTCGCGGGCATCCTCCGCCCAAACACGGAGCTGGTGTGCTTCGTCCACGCCGAGTGCTCCCGCGGCGACTGGGCTGGCTACACATTTTGCGTTGGCCCATATCAGGACTGAGCCGAGCCCACTCATATTCGTCACTCATCAGGTGGACACCGCGGCCTGGCGGCGGGATCAGGCTGCGCGCATCCTGCCATTGCCACCACCGCGGCTCCCGGACCCGAACAGCCCCGTCCCTAGCACCCATCCCTCGTTCATCTCCTGCGCCGCGCGGTCGTTGTCCGCCGGCACCAGGTGGCGGGTGCCCGGCCTCGTACACCGCGAGATGCGCCAGTGAGCCCGACTGCTGCACGTACGCCGCGAGCTCACCCTCATCCGTCCGCCACATGGCGCACAGGCCGTCCCAGCGCACCCCGGCCAGCCACGCCTCCGTGGACACGACGCCGTCCCGGAGGTTGCGGACACCCTAGTACAGCAGCACGTTGGTTGTGTGCCGCCCCCGTCGTAGCAGCGACTCCACTCTCCACTTGTGGCCTCATGTTACGCATCACGTCGCCGCGCCCACCGCGCATCGCTGCACTCCTGCCACGCCACGTCCTCGCGCGCGCCCATGCCTGCTGCTTCGCGAGGTCGTACAGCGTGGCCAGCCCCGTCATGTTATGTAGCCGCGAGCCCATGACAGCTCCCACCCGTGTGCTTCCGCCGCCGCGACCCACCACCGTGCCGCCAGCATTAGCGACACCGCCTCCGCCTCTTTCGTGCGTTCACGAGGCCCGTGAAGTAGGCCGAGTCCGCATGCGTGGCCACCTGCGTGACCAAGTGCGTCAGCCCATTGCCGATGGCCGCGTCGTGGGCTGCGCCTCGGGAAGGTTAAGCTTGCCCAAGAAAAATAAATATAGGGTGGTTTCTATAAATATAAACATAAAACGAAGGGGTAAACCTCCGGTGAATCACTTTAAAAGTTTAGGGCTTCAAAAATACAGTTTGAAAGTTCCAGAGCATAAGTGACACCCAATGACAAGTTCGAGTGCCTCTCGTACATTTAACTCATAATTCAAGTATAGAGCTGAGCAGAAGACATGCCCACATCCTGAGCATATTCAAATCAGAGTTTGTTGAATTGTCAGCCATACAGAACAAATGCCCACATACTGAATGCTCCAGGTTACTAATTCATTGCTAAATCCTACATATATTTTACTCTAAACTGAAGTATTTTTAACCCAAAAGCTTAATACAAAAGCTGAACAGGAGAGCATATAGCACTGTTCTTATCTTCATATACAAAAGGTTGTATCATCCAATATCATATACAAAAGGTCGAGGATTTCTAGATTAAATTGGACGAATATAATTTACATAGACTTACATTTATATTCTTCTAAAAACACCAATCATCTATCCCTCCAATAGAGTCAGGATTAGTGATATCTTGAATAACACTCGAACTCTGAAATCAGAGAGAGAGGAAGCTAGATAAGAAAATATCATGGGTCAAATTTCAGAATTATATTTTTTTAAGAAAAAAAGAATGCCAGCATACCATAAGAAGTTTAGAAAAACTACTAAGTGATTCATATTGTTGAGATCTTTCCAAAGTGACATCTATGTTTTCCTCATATGCTTGGAATTCTTGCACAAGGTTTCCACTTTCTTCATCTTGCGTAGCTTTCTTTGTTTTCTTCTTGTTTGCTTTGTTATTCTTTTTCTTCTAAAAATTTTCAACCCAAGATTTCTTCCATTTTGATCCACCATCTGGCTTTTCTTTCTTCTTAAGACCAGCTACATTTGCAAACTATTCAGGTAAGCTGAATGGTGCTTGAACACTAGAATTTTCAACATCAATTTTAGGAGTTTCTCTGATTTTTCCTTCCACCTGCTTACTCACATTATGAAGTGCCTCTTCAACAAGCAAGTAGCAATCTTCAAAATCAGCAGCTCGTGAAAGCCAATGGAATATCCGGCAAAGATTTTTGTACCGAAGTGTAGCATCTAACTTAGGATTTTCCACTATATCCCTCCCATGCATATCTTGGATAATCTCTGACCTTGCGCCTCGAGTCCATCGGTTCAAAATGTATCTTTCAGGCAATAACTTAATGTTCATCAAATCGAGTCCATTTAGTGCATGCCTGCATAATATACCTGTTAGATTGATCTCTAATCCCAAACTAGGCCCAACGGCCCAGTTGGGCCTTTGATCCGCATACGATCGGGGCCCCACCACTATATGGTGGAGGGCCCTGTCACTTCATGTAAATAAATAGAGGTGGGGGCCGGCGGCTCTGAGTACGAGGTTCGCCTGAGCCGAGCTCCCCACCGAAATCCCTAATCCGATCTAGAGGGTGCACAGCCAGTGACGGGAAGCCACCAGCCGCCGCCACCGGACTGTGTCACCGCCACCACTGCACTGCGGCCCCACAGTCTTCACCGCCGGTCACCACCGCCCACCACTGACACCGTCTTCACTGACCGTCGCTGCCCTCGCGCAAACACCGACACAACGCCCAAGGCAGACGCCTCTAGAACGAAGGCCTATGATAGTCGGTAACCTAGCACTACTCCTCCATCTATTCTCTGTCTAGCTCATGTACTAGGACATGCTATTCATTTACAAGATGTACCCAGGCTAGATCTATGACCATATGATTAGAATAGATCAACAATGGTATCAGAGACAGGTTTTCTAGGACTTTTAGATCTAGATCGGGTGAACAAAAAATGAACCGGGTTAATCCTAACCCTAACGGCACCCTAACCCTAATCGGGTGAAGAACACAGAAAAGAAAGGGTCTCGGCACGCGAAGCCAAACCCTAACCCACGAATCAAACTCGGGGAAGAAGAACAGTGAACGAAACCCTAACCCTAACCAAACCCTAATCTCGATCCTAACCCCATCCCCAACCCTAAATCGGATAGATCCGAGAAGAGAAGAAAGGAAAATCAAAGAAAAGAAAAGGGGAAGGGGAAGAGGTCTACCTCACCGCCGCACCGTCGGCGCGCGGGCGGGTGCTCGGGCCAAGGGCGCCGTGGTCAGGCCGTTCGATGGCGGAGCGCTCACCCGCTGGGGAGCGCGTGCGCCGGCGAGAGGGCCGTCATCGTCTTGCCATCGTGGGACCAAGACAGAGAAGGAGGTGAAGTGGCTAGGTCAGATCTAGGGTTTTGGAGGGGATCAGGGCACCGCCGCCCAGACCGCTCGACGGCGGCGTGCTCACCCGCTGGGGAGCGCGCACACCGGCGAGGGGACCGGCGATGGTGCCATCACCGCTCACTCTTGCTTCCGCTCGGTTGCTGCTGTTGCTGCGCTAAGGAGAGGATGGAGCGAGGCGATGAGAGAGAAAAGGTAGAAGAGAATGATTAGGGTTTCCCCGGGGTCACCGCGGCGTCGGTTTTTATTTCGAGCGAAACGCGCGCGTGGCCGTTGGATTAAGATGGACGGCGCAGATCGATCGGGCCAATGATCGGCCCAGGCGGTTGCGCGCGGCTACGTGGCTTTGCAGGCCTAGACCCAGGTTGCGGCCTGGGTGCAGGCAGCGTGAATGCAAGGGAGCTAGGCCAGGCCGATTTCTTGGTCGGGCGGAAGGAACAGTGTTGATTTTGAGTCCATTTTTCTTTTTCTTTTTCCAGTAAATGTTTATTTCCTGGAAAATGGATAAATGGCTTAAAGAAAATAAGAAAAGTGATTTTTCCTATGGGTAAAATTCACTAAATTGAGATTATTTTTTCGCTGCGTATTTAAAGTTGTTATTTTCATTATTAATTTTGAACCAACGGGAGAATTTAATTTTGAAAAATGAATATGTTCTTAGTTTATTATAATATTATTATTATTCTGACCAACGTTGATTAATGGTAATATTATGATGTTATTTATGAGTTTTGGCATGCATTAATTCTATTTCTGCCCAACGGTGATGTAGAATTAGTGTAGAGGACAATTGTATGTTTTAATTTTGACCAACGTTGGAACTAAGGCATACAATTGTTATTATTATGTTTATGTTCTCACTCTATATGAATTGTGTTTTCAGGCAGATACAACTTGATGGGTTGTATCAAAGAGATTCCCACTCTCAAAGGTGACAACTACACGGAGTGGAAGAAAAAGATTGACCTGGCCTTCATCTTGGGTGAGATGGACTGGGTAGTCGCCTCACCGTGTCCCACTGAGCTTGTGGCACTGGTGAGGGAGACAAACGAGGCTGATGCCGCTTGGGCAACTAGAGAGAGGGATTTTGCATCCCAAAAGATATTCTATGACCTTGAGTATAGAAAGTGAGTCACTGCCAACAAGAAATGTATGGCTGTGATAAAGAACACGATTGAGCCTGCAATTGTGGGCTCAATCCCAGAGTGTGACACGGTCACCGAGTACCTCGATAGAATAAAGAGTCAGTTCACTGGCTCTTCAAAGACATATGCTACCCAGCTGATAAAGCAGCCGGTGACAGAGATATACTCTGGAAATGGTGGCATAAGAGAGCACATACTAAGGATGAACAATTTGGCATCCAAGCTAAAACCAATGGATCTGGCTCTCAAGGAAGAGTTCCTTATCCATCTGATTTTTGCTTCCTTGCCGAAGAAATTTGACACTTTTGTTGTCAACTACAACATACAGCCCGAGAAGTGGGACTTAGAGAGGCTCATGGCTATGTGTGTGCAAGAGGAGAAGAGAATGAAAGCTGCCAATGGTGTCACTGTCAATTATGTGAAAGACAATAAGAAAAAGAATAATAATACTAACTCCTTCTCAATGTCAAAGGGAAAGGGTCCCATGCTGCATCAGCCTCAGCAGAACAAGTTTACAGTAGAGAAAGACCAGTGTCTCTATTGCAAGAAGACAGGACATTATAAGAAAGATTGTCCCGATTACTTAAAGATGATCATGGCAAAGAAAGGTGAGAACATTATTACGTTCATAAATGAATCCCTGTATGTACAGTATTCGAAATCTACTTGGTGGATTGACTCAGGTGCAACTGCTCATGTTGCTAATTCCTTATAGGGATTCCGTTCGACGAGGACTACGCAAAGAAGAGAAAGATACGTTAAAGTTGCAAATAGAGTCCGAGCAGATGTTGAAGCCGTTGGCGATCTTTCTCTAGAGCTTCCCGATGGCTTCACACTTTTACTTAGAGATGTTTTTTATGTTCCCTCTTTACAGAGAAACTTGATTAGTGTTTCATGCTTGGACAATGATGGATATGATTGCCATTTTGGAAATGGCAAATGTAAGATAACATTTAATAATACATGTGTTGGTCTTGCTATCTTATAAAATAAGCTTTATTTGTTATCACTACGTGATGATGTGAATGTTGTATGAGATGATGGGAACGTTGCGTGCGACAATGAGAATGTATCCTCGTCCGCGGATGTAAACAGAAAACGAAAGAGAGCTCACGATGCATCGTCGAAATTATGGCACTGTCGTTTAGGCCATATTTCGAGGGGGAGAATAGAAAGACTAGTTAAGAATGATATTCTTCCTCCATTAGAGTTCTCAGATTTAGAACAATGCAGAGAATGCATAAAAGAAAAGTATGTAAAGAAAATTAAGAAAGATGCCAAACGAAGCGTAGGAATTTTACAGATTATTCAAACAGACATCTGTAGTCTGTTTCCTGTAAAGAGTGTGGATGGTTATGATTCATTCATAACATTCACAGATAATTACTCCCGTTATGGCTATATTTATCCAATCAAAGAAAGAACAAAAGCATTGGATAAATTTAAGATATTTAAGGCAGAAGTTGAAAACCAACACAATTTAAAGATTAAGATAGTCAGGTCCGACCATGGAGGGAGTACTACGGTTGGCATACCCCATATGGCCAAGTTCCTGGACCTTTTGCAAGGTTCTTATAGGAGAATGGCATAGTAGTCCAGTATTCTACACCGGGCGAACCTCAGCAGAATGGAGTAGCTGAAAGACGCAATCGTACCCTGATGGATATGGTGCGTAGTATGATAAGTTACTCCACCTTACCGTTGAGCCTGTGGATGGAGGCGTTAAAAACCGTCATTCATATTCTCAATAGAGTACCAAGTAAGTCAGTGCTCAAAACACCGTATGAGTTATGGACAGGAAGAGTACCCTCACTAAACCACTTACGTGTGTGGGGGAGTCCTACTGAGGCTAAAGTATTTAACCCAAACATTGGAAAGCTAGATCCCAAAATAGTAAGTTGCCATTACATTAGCTACCCAGAAAAGTCAAAAGGTTTTTGTTTCTACTGTCCAGACAGACATACAAAGCTTGTGGAAACGAGACACGCTGTCTTCCTAGAGGATGAAATGATGAGGGGGAGCATGTAATGTTTTCCTAAACGGTAAACGGTCTTTACACGGTCGCCCTTCGTTTAGCGTTTAGGCTGTTTACACGGTGTTTAAACAAAGTTAAGCGGTCTAAATGGTTTTGTACTTTAAAAAAATACATATAATTATATATGTGCATGTAAAAAATCAAGTATTCTAGCATTTATACATATTTATCCGAGTAAAAATCAATTATTTTGGTATGTATATATATTTATGCATGTGAAAAGAACCAAATATAGATATTTATGCATGTAACATATCAAGTGGACACATTTATAAATATAATAAACTTAAGTATACAAATTTATCCATACAAAACTAAACTAGATTTACCTCGTGTTCGCCTAAACAGTCGTTTAAACAGCTGTTTAGCCCGTTTAATGTTGTTTATCTCCGTTCCGTTTAGGCCGTTTAGATCGTTTTTCCTGTTTTTTGACCGTTTAAATGGTCAACCTTTTAATTTCTGTTTACCCCCTAAACAAAACTGTTTACCACCGTTTATCGTTTACTGGCCGTTTAAACGGTCGTTTAATCTATTTAGGTGAACACTGGGGGCATGGTAGCTCGAGAAATTGACCTTGAAGAGAAGCGGGTGTATGCGCCCACTCTGATGATTCATGAGCCATTTTTCTCACTACCTGCTGTCGTTGCACCGACAGTGCAAGATACTGTGGTGCCAGCACCTATTGTTATTCCGCCTGTGGCAACAATGAATGACAATAAGGAACCTGTTCTTCAGGATCCTGTAGAACCTATTGCCACAAATAAGGGGTAGCAACAACAGCCTCAAACAGAAGATGTGCCAAATGTGAAGGCCCCTAGAAGGTCTCAAAGAGTTAGAAAATCAGCTATTCCTGTTGACTATGAAGTATACAACACTGAGGAATTTCAAATGGAGGATGATCCCACCTTATTTGAAGAAGCCATGAGAAGTGATCATTCATCAAAGTGGCTTAAGGCCATGGAAGATGAAATGAAATCTATGAATGCCAATAAAGTTTGGGACTTGGAAATAATTCCTAAATGAGCCAAAACAGTAGGTTGTAAATGGGTCTACAAAACAAAACTTGACTCTCAAGGGAATATAGAGAGATATAAAGCGTGACTTGTGGCAAAAGGCTTTACGCAAAGAGAAGGGATTGATTACAATGAGACCTTTTCTCCAGTCTCATGTAAGGATTCCTTTAGAATCATAATTGCATTAGTGGCACATTACGATTTAGAATTACATCAGATGGATGTAAAGACGGCATTTCTCAACGAGGACTTAGAGGAAAATGTTTACATGGCACAACCGAAAGATTTTGTCATGGAAGGAAAAGAACGAATGGGATGCCGCCTAAAGAAATCCATTTATGAATTAATACAAGCTTTAAGATAGTGGTACTTGAAGTTTGATCAGACAATAAGAAATTTTGGGTTTAAAGAGAATGTAGAGGACAATTGTGTCTATGCAAAGTTTAAGAATGGGAAGTTTATCTTCCTTGTCCTGTATGTGGATGATATTTTACTTTCTAGTAGTGATGTTAGTCTACTGCTGGAGACCAAGAAGTTTTTGTCCTCAAAATTTGATATGAAAGATCTTGGTGAAGCTTCGTTCGTTCTAGAGATCGAAATTCATCGAGATAGAAGTAAAGAGGTATTAGGACTGTCACAAAAGGCATACATAGAAAAGATCTTAAAGAAATTCAGTATGCACAAATGTAGTCCCTTACCTGCTCCTATAGTCAAGGACAACAGATATGGGGATTTTCAGTGCCCCAGGAATCAGTATGAGATCGATCAAATGAAAACGGTTCCATATGCTTCAGCTGTCGGAAGCTTGCAATATGCTCAAGTATGTACGCGCCCTGACTTGGCATTTGTTACCGGGTTACTTGGCAGATTCCAGAGCAATCCTAGAACAGAACACTGGAAATTTGTAAAGAAAGTCTTGCGTTATTTGCAAGTAATGAAAAGCCTCATGATGACGTATAGAAGATCAGATTCACTCCATATAGTGGGATATTCATATTCTGATTATGCGGGAGATGATAGAAAATCCACGTCTGGATATGTATTCACTCTCGCAGGGGGAGCTATTTCATAGAAAATCTCAAAGCAAACCGTCACTACATTGTCCACAATGTTTGCCGAGTTTGTAGCGTGTTATGAGGCAACGGGGCAGGTGAACTGGCTAAAGAAGTTCATACCCGGTTTGAAGGTGGTTGACGACATCTATAGACCACTTAAGTTATACTGCGATAATAATCCGGCAGTACAGTATGCTCACAACAATAAGTCAAGTGGTGCTACCAAACACATTGACATAAAGTATTATGTTGTGAAAGATAAAGTACGGGATCATGTCATAAGTCTTGAGCATATAAGTACCGAAAAGATGCTCGCGGATCCGCTTACAAAAGGCTTACCACCCAACGTGTTCAGAGAACACATAGCCGGCATGGGTTTAAGGGAAAGCCTATAATTCCTGGACAAAAGAAGGCCCAAAGTTAAGTATCTATTTCAGAATAGAGTGGTGTGTTGTAGCTGTTAAATTTATCGGCAATTGACCGTGACGATGAAACATGCTTTATGTGCTAATCTGTAATGGAATGAACAAAAGTAAATGATATGAAATTGAAAGATGATAGGAGATCATGGGGGAGATTGTTAGATTGATCTCTAATCCCAAACTGGGCCCAACGGCCCAGTTGGGCCTTTGATCCGCGCCCTGATCGGGGGTGCCCAGCCCACTATGGTTGGAGGGCCCCTGTCATACTACGCAATAAATAGAGGTGGGGGCTGGTGGCTCGGAGTACGAGGTTCGCCTGAGTCGGCTCCCCATCGAAATCCCTAATCCGATGTAGAGGGTGCGCAGCCAGTGATGGGAAGCCACCAGCCGCGCCGCCACCGGACTGCGTCATCGCCACCACTGCACTACGCCGCCACCGGTCTTCACCGTCGGTCACCACCGCCCACCACTAACACCGTCTTCACCGACCGTCGCTGCCCTCGCGTAGACACCGACACAACGCCCATGACAAACGCCTCTAGATTGAAGGCCAACGATGGTCAGTAACCTAGCACTACTCCTCCCTCTATTCTCTGTCTAGTTCATGTACTAGGACATGCTATTCATTTACAAGATGTACCCGGCTAGATCTATGACCATGTGATTAGAATAGATCAACAATACCAATTCTTTCAAAGAGTCGACAACTACATGTGACAATTTGATCGGCAAGGTTGACTATAATTGTACGCTCTGATTCCAGTGTAGATGACTCCCAAGATCTCCAATTGCAATGGAAAATTCTGTGCTTCTGTTTGAATCTACTATGTAAGCTGCTAGCAACTTTTCATATTCACCTTGGAAGGCTTCAAAGATTGCAGGTGTATATATCATACTAGTTTGTAGCAATATAGGTGCCATCATCCCAATTCTTGGTTGTTTCTTTCTAGATTCAAATTCAGCTTGTAACTCCCTCTCTCTCTTGTCTTAACAACATGCTCCACTCGCTTTAGAAACCTAACTATGTCAAGATCTGATTTCAAATGCACTTTCAATGCATTATTCAAGCTCTCGCTTAGTTGCGTACTTTGCATTATTCATAGCATCAAAAGCTTCTTCAAATTATTCGAATGTCTCATCATACATCAGAGCAGCACCAAATACCACGTTCTCTCTAAATTGGTTGAAACCTACAAACAAACCAAACGGCCTATATTCTTTGTTGGTTCCAAAGGTAGTGTCAAATGTAATGACATCGCCAAAGTGCGCATAGTCGACAATCATCTTTGCATCAGCCCAAAATATATTGATTATCTATTCTTCACAATCCATTTGAATGGCATATTGAAAGGAAGGATTCTTCACAGATTTATCTTGAAAATACTTTAGCAAACTTCCAGCCTCACCATACATCATCTCTCTTTGGCGCTTGGTTCGCAAATAATTTTTATGATCATGGTGAGTGTAACCAAGGTTACCTGATCCACCAACATATCTACGAAGAAACTCATGTGCTACTTTAGGTGCAATTACAGAATCATCAGCCACATCAATATCGATAGCCTGATGCTTAGAAATGTTTCTCTGTGATGGCATCAGATGACTTGTTTGTGCAGTTTGAAGAATGTGGTTCTGCTCAACAAATAAGTCATGTACTTTGTAAGTCCCATTTCCTCTTTCTAAAGTAATGCACATACAAACCATGCATCCTATTCTTGTATGCGCCCTATTACGCTTGCCAACTGAGAACTTCTTATCTTCAGCCCAAGAACCTAGATTTGAACAAACAAACCTACAGGTTGTTACTAATCCATCAAGACCACTCTTGTTTGCATAGCACTTCCAAACATCAAACCCCATCCTACCACCATATGTGACCCAGAAGTTCCAAGCCTCATCAACACTGCTAAATGTCATACTTATTTTAGGAATCCAAAAAGGAGTTAAATTCACCATGTAGTTATAAATATTGATAGTTCTATATTTTATCAGCAACAATCAAAAGAACCAACCAAACAAAATCAAAATATTGTGTTTCCCTAGCATTCTTAAGACATTTCAACAACTTTAATTCAACTATGCAGGAATTGATTAGCTAGCTTTGGAAAAAAGGATTAGCACAACCTTGTAGGCGATTCCTCGAGCACCTATTGGGCGTCATCTGTGGCACCATCATCTGCAGCTGTTGGAATGCTTGGAATGGTTTGCGCCATGGGAGGTTGCACGGGGGGCATGGGGAAGGTGCATGGCGCTGGCCTTCTTTGACGCGTACGCCTTGCTCGGTGTCAGCGCGGATCTCATGACGCCTCTTGGAGCAATGGGATGTATAAGTGCAATCAAGCCCTATTTGTGGGTTTTGGTGATAATGACCACGCAATTAGAGGCTAATAAGATTTATCGAGTTGACAAGCAGGAGATATACAAATGAGGATGATTCATGTAAAGGTGGAGTCCCCAATTACAAAAGTTGATGGCATAGAACTCAAAGGCGTTTATTTCATTTTATATTTCGAAATTGGGTATAGAAAAAGCCGTACTACAAAGGGGGATACAATGCACAAGCTTGAATGTGCAATTGAGTGCTCACATCTCCACAAAATACATCCTCAAATCAAAGCAGCAAGTTTTTTCATTTCCTAACCCTGTGCTCTCTGGCTAGTGCGGCACTACCGCATAAAGGGAGCGGTACTGCCGCAGTGTGGCACTACCGTAGTTGAGCCGCGGCACTGCCGTGACTTAACTGACTGTTGGGACAAGGGGAGTATTTATACTCCTCCTCTCTCTCACAACGGTCTTCTTCGACCTCTGGACATTCAGACACACCCCATCTGTTCTTGGCTCTCTCTCTCTCTCTTCTCCATTGTTGCTCCAAAGCTCTCAAGCATTCCTTTGAGATTTCCCATCCATTCCTTGGGAGAAAAAGGCTCCAAACTCGATTAGAGAGTAGATCCACCTGTTACCCAACTCCAAGAGCACTTGGTTCACGTTCAAGCTAGTGGATTGTGTTTGTTACTCTTGAGCCTTGCTCCTAGTCAGTTAGAGCGTCGCCCGTGGAGCTTGCCAACTTGTGTGGGGGCCTTCTAGAGGCCGAGTTCGTCTGCCAGACGCGGGCAGCGCGTGTTCCAGCAACTGGTGCTAGAAGAATGCTTGCGAGTAGAGGGGGATGATCTGGCGTGGTCGCCGGTTCTGAAGCCACGTGACTTCGTCGCCACCCGAGCTTTGGTAGTTCGGGTGCACGAAGTGGACGTCGGCCGAGGGTAACTCTGACTTCCTCTTGTATTTCGTCAGCTGCTCGGCGTCTTGGCGTTGTCTCGGCTGGAGGCCGGGTAGCGATTGCCAGAAGTTGCGCGAAGTGTAGGGGAGGTCTCTTGCCGCTGTGCCCCATCGTGTCATCGTGGATGACATTATTGTGGTTCACTCGCACTTTGGAGGCCGGACGACTTCCTCCCGGTACTGCAGGGAGTGATGCCGGTGCTCGCTGAAGTTTGGTGGCGTTGTCCCTCTTCAAGCAGCGTAGTCCATCACGCAGGTCTTGGCGGTGCCCTTGGACGCCCACCTGTGCGCGTGCAGGTGCTCCCAGAGCCTGCGAGCTGCCTCCAGCGAGACTCTCATCCCTTCCCCTCTGCATACCATGCCCCGGAGGCCGTGATGCTAGAAGAAAGCTTGCGAGGTGGTCGTCCACCTCGCACTTCCTGAGTGTAGCAGATGCCTTCGAGGTTTCCCATGATATAGACCTTTTCGGCTGTATCGAGTTTTTTTTATCGTGTAAGCGGCTTGGCCGCACTCGCTTTGTAATCATTTGTCATGAATAAAGACGAGTTCCTTAGAGTGTTTTGGTTCTCCGGTAGTTGGGGTCAGCCCCCGAGCCATTTTAGCTGACGCCTGGTTCCGCTTTGGTCGACCTTGGCAGCTGGTCACGGTCCTGGGCTAGCTGTTGTAACGGTCTTGCAAACGTGATCTTGACCTGATACGGTGACTTGGTTTGCTTGGGAAGCTTTCCGCTGGCGAGTGTTTGTGCATAGGTCGAGGAGGCTCGACCTGATGCCGCCCTATTCAGTTTCAACTTTGCTAGACGACGGCCCCTGAACTGGGTGGAGGTTGTCGAGGCTTGGCCTTGACCTTATCGAGGTCGCTGGCCTCTTCTCCTTCCGTTTCTAGTATTTCTGCAGACCTTTGATGGTCGCGGGACCTACTGTAGGCTTTGTGTTTTTCGCCCCACGCGGGGTAAGACTGTCCACCGTAACCTCGTCGGTCGAGAGGTGCGCCTCGTCGAGCGTCAATGGGTTCGTTCGAGTGGGACCCAATTGTCCTCCCACGGTCGATGCAGGAGTTTGTCTATGTCTCGCTGGGAGACGTCTCATTAATCGTTGACCGCCTCTCCCGTCGGCCCCGACCGCTTCTGCAGTGGTCAGAGGGCATGATGCCTCCCTTGGAGGGGCTAACCCGGACGGCTCCGAAGCCAACTCAAACGTAGGGTGAGATCGTCGGGAGGCTTAGCACCGTCCCGGTCAAGGCCGCTCAGGGCCCATCTCTCCGTGCCCCTTGCTCTTGGTGGCCGCGGACCCTTACATGGGCCGGCCTGTCTATGGTTGCGCGGCGCATGGTCGTGAAGCCGGAGGGACGCTCTGCGCATGGATCTAGGTTGGCCTGGCCTAGTCATATCGCGTCTTAATGGCATCTGCTCGCGTGCATTCACGCGCCACTGCGCTTGGGCGCGTTTTTCGAAGGGTCATGGGGCGGTTTTGCATGGATTTTTTGCAGGAGCGGTTTGCTTTCCTCACCGTCGCGGCTTAGAAACCTTTCCCCAGATCGCCTCGAAAACAATTGGTCTCTCACGGTCTCACCTTGCTTTAGTGGTTGCTGGAAACAAAAAGACGGGGAGAGAATGGAAATGAAAGAGTGGGGACGTGCAAGGCTTACCTTTGCCCTTGTCATTATTAGAGTGGCCGCCCCTCCGCCTTCCGTCTGGCTCCGTGCTCGACTCCTCTATAAATCCGGAAGCCGAGTGCACCCGTTCTCGCTTGCTGCGTTGCCACCTCCTCCTGCCTCCTTGTGGAGCTTGAGACCTGTTCTCCTTGGGCCGAAGCGATGGACCGCGGCAAACGCTCGAGGGAAGGATCCTAAGAGGTTGACGGGCCTCCGCCGCACCATCGCGCCCGTTTGCGCCGCCAGGGGTGAGGAATCTGACATTTCGTGGTCGAGGTTGACTTGAGCTGATTGCTCGATCTTTCAGGTCGTTTCGCACGCCGCGTCGCTGGAGGTTGGAGCCCCCCCGACGCCGTTCGCCCCGAAGGCGCGCAGTCGGCGGGGTCAACAGGGTCTTCTTCCTCCTCTACCTCCTTCCCTTCTTTGGCTCGTCGGGAGATCCGGGACCTCATTCACGAAAAGAATGAGGCCCGCGAGCTGTACTTTGGAGCCACCCGTGAACTGGGTCGGCTTCAGCTTGATCTGGAGGCCGTCCAGGCGGCCCTTTCCGCCGCGGAGAGGGAGTCGGCTGCCGCTCAGGAGGCGGCCGCCGACGCCCAGGCCCAAGTGATTGACTGGACTCTTTCTGCTATGGGATCTTGAACCTTGTGTTTTTGTCTTTGTCCTGACAATTTCCTTGCTATCAGGCTTGGAAGAGCAGCTGGTCGCCTCCCGTCACAAGATGACGGAAGCGGTGATCGCCGGAATTCGGCGGGGGGCCGGTGTTGCCCTTGCTGTGGCGCAGCTACGCTCTGGGCATGACCTTCGCCGTCCGGAGCCCGGTTTTCCAGGAGCCGCCCGGCCAGAGGCACGGGAGGCGCTGGTCGGCGAGTTCGCTGCTGCTGCGGAGGCCGTTGTCGCGGCCGTGAATGTGGAAGACATCATCGGCGACGCTCATCAGGGCCCGTAGATTGTATTTAGGCCCCCTTAATAATAGACTTTGTTCTGGGTATGTTGCACTTTCATCGAAATGGGTTTTGTCGCGGCCAATGGTTGATTAGCGGGTAGGATGTCGAGGAGCGCGTGGCCCTGCTCAGGGATTGACCCACCGGGCTGGATCGCGCGCGGCTGATGGCGCTAGCAGGGGACTGGGGATCATGTCTTATGACGCGATCAGAAAGGCGGGACGGACACGAGATTAGTTTATGCGTCGCTCATTTTCCCTTGCCTTCTTCGCCTGCACCGAAGTAGCGTTCCACCCTCTCGAACTTGTGCGCGAGTGCGTATTGCCCGGGGACCATTCCTCGGGGTTTAGCTTGCATGACCCATTAGCCCGGTCAAGTTGAGAGGTCGGAGGTCGCTGGCCTTTGCGATGCAAAAAGAAGGCAAAAGAAAAAAAATGACTTCTCGGCTGTATATTTGATTTTCCCATATGAGTAGCCCCGGCGAGGGAGCCGTGTCGACTGCTGGTTGGCACAGGTCGCTCGGGTAGCGTCGTGATCCGCATCGTGGACTTATGTACGGGGCCTGTTTGTTCCAAATAAGTCACCCACTTATAACTACTTATAAGTTAAAAAGTGAAATAAGTGACTTATTTTGTCAAATACCACCAACTTATAAGTCATCCCTGCTTATAAGTTTTAAGTTGGTTCACCCCTGCTTAAAACTTATAAGTCATCCTTTTTTGTGTGGGGCCCACACCTTTAATGAGCTTATAAGTCATCTACAACCAAACAGGCATGACTTATAAGTCACTTATTTTCAGTCACCTGACTTATAGAAACCAAACATGCCCTAAATGAAATGCACAAAGAGGAGTTAGGGATAGAACTGTTGTAGCTGCTCGATGTTCCATGCGTTGGTGAAGGTACAACTTTCATGATTCTTGAACAGATAAACTCATAGATGGGCAATGGGCCGGCCTAGCCCGGCACAGCCCGATGGGGTTCAGGTCGAGTAGGCACGCCATGCCCTGCGGGCCGTGCCTAACAGGCACGCGGGCCTGATCTTCGGCCCAGGCATGGCCCTATGGGCCTTTTTTCGTGCCGGGCCAGCCCGTCAGGCACGTCAGAATTTACGGGCCATGCCAGCCCACAGCTCGGTTCACATGAAACACCTCAGAGAACATATCTCCTCAAAGGCTCAAACATTTTCACACTTTGGCAACCAAGTAAGAAAAGATCACAATAACTTTTGAACTCACAGTTTCACTTCCATACTTATGAACTTATAAGAACGACAGAACGACATCGACAATTTGACATACATAACAAGTATCAACTCAAAAGAACAACAGAACGACATAGATAATATAAACTTAGATAATAGAATGAGTTGTTTGTGCAATACAGCCTCATTAAAAACCTTTATAAGGAAAACTCACCCTTGTGAGAAACCCTAGAAAGAAAAAAGAGTGCAACCAGCTTTAAAGATTGTATTAAGTTATTACAGACCATTGTTCAAATACAAATGTTACACAAGTGAGTGAGTGACAAGTCCACTCTCAACTCACACAAAAGCACAACAATAGCAACTCCACCTTCGTCTTCATCTTCATCAAGTATTCAAGTCCACTCTCAGTCACCAGCAGCAGCAGCTCCATCTTCATCTTCATCGTCAAAACAACAGATGAAGCAGCAGACAACATAGAATTCTTAAGCACATCACGGCATTCATTAAACAGCTTACCAAGATCTCTAGTGGTGGTCCTTCTAGAAGAGTTAACAAACCTAGGGTTATGAGCATGAACAATATAATCCTCGAAGGCCTCTGTCTCACCTATACCTAATGGAAGGTCAAGCCTAGCAATCAACCGGCACAACTCAGATCGAGCCACAGTAGGATTATAGTTACAGTTATCCACAGAACCATCAGGATTAAAAGCAAGCCTAGACTGAACCCTAGCAGCATGATCAACCTTTTTCCTACAAGATTTTTTGTGCCTAATCAAATGACCAGTACTAGCAGCAGATCTAGCACTCAAAATAGCCTTACACATTCTACATATAGCAGTAGTTTGAATCTTGTTACCATTCACCTCCTCATAGATCTCCTCAAAATCAGCCCAGACAACAGACTTGCGCTTACCCACAGAAGAAGAGGTTGGAGTACCGTTACCGTCTGTGTTGTTGGTGTTGGAGGCCACCGCCATCCCTATCGCCATCGCCGCCGCTCCTGCATCACCGCCATCTAGATCGATCAGAGCAGGGCCGCTACCGATGCGTCGACAACGAACAACGTTGCAGGAGCATCACGGACGTCGTCGTCGCGCTCGGGGGACAACCCTGCTGCGATCAGGTCCTCATTGCCGATGACAGGATAGACGATATCGTCATCCGCCATCGGGCCCCCTGCCGCGGACGACAGCTCTCTAGCCCCGTTCCTCAATGGTGCATGCGACCGCCTTACCCACTCTATGCCGCAGCTAGAGGACGAGGCATCAGCAACCGACCTGCAAAAGGAGAAGGTCAGAACTCAGAACGATAAAAGGGTTAGGGTTAGGGTTAGGGTTAGGGTTAGAGTTAGGGTTAGGGTTAGCACTTACCTGCGCAACCGGAGCTCGGTGCGGAGAAGATGAGGGCCACACAGAGGCAATGAGACAAGGAACGGATTAGCAAGGACGGCGAGGGCCGGCGGAGGGAGTGACGGGGACACAAACTCACATGGTCACCGAGAGGACAGAGGAGAGAGGGAAAAGGGAGGGGATCAGGGAACTCAGGGTGAGGTGGGGGAGCGACGGCGAGATCACCGAAGCCGGGGACGATGAGAGACGAGTGAGAGCGATAGTGCGAGCGATGGAGTGAGAGCGAGAGAGAGCGACGCGGCAGGGGAGGGGAGGGGATTTTTGAGTTAGGGTTTGGGGAGTGAGGGGGGCAGCCGCAGTGCCTACATTTTATATGGAGAGGGGGGTGCAGCGGGGAGGGGAGGTGGGCTAGGCTAAATGCAGTGGGGAGCCAGGGAGGGGAGGTGGGCTATGGTGCGGCGGGGAGGGCATGCGGGCCGGCACTGGGCCTACTGTTGGGGAGCGGGCCGTGCCGTGCTGGCCCATGTGCCTGGGATACGGCCCAGGCATGGCTTGCTCCTCCAGGTCGTGCCAGCCCGAGCCCGCTGGCCACCGGGCCAGGCCATCCTTGGGCCATGCCAAAATACCAGGCCTCGTGCTAGGCTCATGGGCCCGAGCTGCATGCCCATATATAGGTAAGCCCCCAGGCGTATGACCTTGGCGACGGTGAAGGGCCCCTCCTAGGGTGATGACAACTTGTGCATGTCCTTGGTGGCTTGTACCCGCTGCAGGACCAGGTCGCCTACTTGGAAGGCTCGAACCCGAACATTCTTGCCGTGGTATCGCCACAGAGCTTGTTGGTATTTGGCGGATCATAGGAGTGCCATGTCGCACACCTCGTCGAGCTAGTTGAGCATGTCCTAGCGATCCTCTTCTGCCCTTGCCTTGTCGTAAGCTTTGACACGCGGTGCGCCATAGTCGAGGTTGGTTGGGAGTTCGGCTTCCGTGCCGTAGACCATGAAGAACGGGGTAAAACCTGTGGACCAATTGGGGGTTGTCCTTAGGCCCCAAAGCACGATCGAGACCTCACTGGCCTATTGCCCCACAAACTTGTTGAGCCTATCGAAGATGCTAGGTTTGAGGCTCCGAAGGATCAGGGTGTTGGCACGTTCCACTTGACCGTTGGTCCACGGATGGGCCACGGAAGCCTAGTCCACCCGGATGCCATAGTCGTTGCAGAATCGCCAGAATTTCTTCCTGGTGAACAGCGTGTCGTTGTCAGTGATTATGGAGTTTGGGACTCCAAACCGATACATGATGTCGAGAAAAAATTCCACTGCATCCTCAGACCTGACCCTCGTGATTGGTTTCACCTCAATCCATTTAGTGAACTTGTCCACCATGGCGAGGAGGTGGGTGTAGCCCTAGGGTGCTTTCTCGAAGGGCCCGAGTAGGTCGAGGCCCCAGCTCGCAAAGGGCTAAGTCAGGGGAATGGTTTGCAACTCTTGAGCGGGCAGATGAGTCTGCCGTGCATAGAACTGGGACCCTTCTCAAGTGCGCATGATCTGCTGAGCATCAACGACCGCCATTGGCCAATAGAAGTCTTGCCTAAACGCTTTTTCGACCAGTCACCTTAGCACCACATGGTGGCCATAGATTCCCCATGGATTTACTGAAGGAGCAGTCGCCCCTATTCGCATAGGATGCACCTCTAGAGGATCCCTGATGTGCTATGCTTGTACAAGTCATCAGCAATGACGACAAATGACGTGCAGTGCCTGGCTAGGCGTCTCACCTCCGTGATGTCGTATAGGAGATTTCCTCATGCTAAGTACTCAACAAAGGGCGTGGTCCAGTCTTGGCTAACAGTCATGACCCCTCGGACGACCATGAAGTGGTCATGGGGGCCGTCAGTCTCTAGGTCGTGGCTCAGACGGGTTGGACTAGCCTGGCTAGGAGCCGTTGCCTCCGACGTTAGGTTAGGAGGGCATGCCGTCCAAAACGATGGTTCATGCGCGTCGTTGATGAACACCCTAGGCAGCGCGGGCTCCTGACTGGACATGAGCTTGTCCAAGAAATCGACGGTGAGGTTATCGCGCCTGAGGATGTGATGGACCTCAAGCCCATCAAATCTTTCCTCAAGTCTCCGCACCTCATCGCAGTACACGACCATCTTGTTGTGACGGCATGATGCCTCCTTCATGACCTGACTCACAGCCAACTCTGAGTCTCCTCTGATGTAGAGGCGACATGCACCAAGCTCGAAGGTGATCCTGAGGCCATGAATGAGAGCCTCATATTCAGCCACATTGTTGGTGGCTCGAAAATGGAGTCATATGGCGTACTCTAAGCGGTCCCCCTTTAGGGAGACAAGAACGACTCTGGCACTAGCCCCCATAGCCATGAACGAGCCATCAAAGTATATCGTCCAGCACTCCTAAGTGATTGGAGGCAGAGGTGTCTGAACCTCAGTCCATTCGGCAATGAAATCTGTGAGGACCTATGACTTGATCACTGTCCTAGGGACATACTTGATGTGGCAGCCCATGAGCTCTGTTGCCCATTTTGTGATGCGGCCAGAAGCATCACGGTTCTGAATCACGTCCCCGATTGGGGCCAATGCCACAACCATAATGACATGACCCTCAAAATAATGCAATAATTTGCGCTTGGCAAAAAGAATTGCGTAAATTAACTTTTGGATCTAGGCGTACCGTACCATGGTGTCGAAGAGGACCTCGCTGATGAAGCACATGGGCCTCTGCACTTTGTGGGATCGTCTGGGCTCATCCCACTCGATGACGAGTGCCGCACTGACCACTTGCGTCATTGCGGCGATGTAGAGGAGGAGCAGCTCATCCTTCTCGGGTGATACCAAAGTTGGTGCCGTCGCCAGGAAAGCCTTGATCTTCTCGAAGGCCTCCTGCACTTCGTTCGTCCTGGTGAAATGGTCGGACTTTCTCAGGAGCTTGTAGAGGGGCATGCGCGCGCTCAACTAACCGTGATATGAAGCGGCTAAGGGAAGCTAGGTACCCCATAAGCTTCTGAACCCCTTTAGGCTCGATATGAGGCCCAAATTGTCGATGGCTACAATTTTCTCTGGGTTGGCCTCAATGCTGCTCTCGAGACGATGAACCCAAGGAATTTTCCCTTGGACACCCCAAGACACTCTTGTCGGGGTTGAGCTTGATCCTAAACTCTCGGAGGCAAGAGAATGTCGCTTCTAGGTTGCTGACCAAATGGTTGACTTTCTTTGACTTCACAACAATGTCGTCGATGTATACCTCGACAACTTCTCCGATGAGCTCCCCAAGACACCTGTTCATGCACCTCTAGTATGTCGCCCCCACATTTTTGAGTCTAAACGGCATGGTGGTATAGCAGTATGCGCCGAACAGAGTGATGAAGGAGGTCACAAGCTGGTTGGCCTCCTTCATCGCGATCTGGTGATATCCTGAATATACATCCAGGAAGCACAGGGTATCGCAACCTATGGTCGAATCGACCACCTGATCGATACGTGGTAGGGAATACGGTACCTATGGGCATGCCTTGTTCAGGTTTGTGTAGTCAACACACATGCGCCACGTCCCATTCTTCTTGCGCACAATAACGGGATTGACGATCCAATCTGGGTGAAAAACCTCCTTTATGAACCCGGCCACCAGGAGCTAGGCGATCTCCTCCCCGATGGCCTTCCGCTTCTCATCATCGAAGCAGCTATAACACCCTAATTTTAATTCTTTTCATTTCTCTAAAAATTGTTAGAAATAAATTAGAGCTATGACCAAATAATAGTGAAGGAAAAATATTATGTTGTAAATTAAATCTCATTTCATGTTGCATTCATGCCTCTTGCATTAATTTTATTGGGTGAAAAATAATTGTTTAAATTTGAAATAGGATCGAGTCGATTTGACTCTATATTATAAAATAAATAAAGTATTAAAAAGTTTTTTGAAAACAAACCCAAGTTCTTAATTCCAAAACTCAGAAAAATATTTCCAAAAGCTTAGGAAATTTTGTTTGGGTCAAAAAGGTTGTGATTTGGTTTTCAAAATGCATTTACAAGTACAAAAGAAAAGAAAAGAAAAGGAGAAAATCTGTCTTTCTCCCTCGGCCCAGCCCAACGCGGCCCACTCCCCCGCACGCGTCCTGCTTCCCCCCACTTCCTGGCATGTCCTGCTTCCCCCTCTCCTTGGCGCAGACCGCTTCCCCCCTCCCCGCAGCCCAGCCGCCTCCCCTCTCGCTCGGGCCTTGGCCCGCTAGCGCAGCCACCTCCGCTCACTGACGGGTGGACCCCACACCTTAGGCCCTTCCCCTTCCTCTGGTCACCTTCGCTCTCTGCCATGGCCGAGCGTCGCGAGGACTGAGCCCACGGTGCGGACCGAGCCTTCCCCCTCCCCACGCTCTGCACCCGCAGACTAATCCCCCACCGCGCGAGCACCCTCTGCATCCCCAGCATGACCCGACCCCCTTCGCTCCCCTCTTCCATTGACACACGTAGCCGAGCTCCACTACCGCTCGCTTCTCTCCCCTTCGCTCCCTTTTCTGCCCCTTTAGCGGGCCCGTGGCCTCGCGCACTCCCACCGGCACCGCCCAAGCGCTCCGCCACCACCCATCCACTACCTGAGCCCTTCACCTCTCTCCAGCGCCCAAACTCACCGCCACCGCCTATCTTTGCTGACCCACCACCACCAATCCCCTTCCTCACTACGTCTTCGTCGGTGAGATGACCACGATGGGTTTCGCACCGAGGTGAGGAAGCCCCAGTGTCTGTTCTGCTCCCTCTCTCATTCTCTTCATGTCGGCCTAGCTCGCCATAGTGCGTCGCCGTGGCCCGAGCCGCCCCACTAAGTCCACTATCGCGGGGACTTGTCCCGGTGAGTTCGCCAGGCCACGCTCTTCGCTCCCATGCCAGCCGCGTAGACGCTAGCGCTCCGTAGCGCGTCCTCGAGCTCACGCCGGCGACGCTCCGCCGTGCCGGAGCCATGGATCATCGACCTCTGTTTTAAAAGGGCGTAACCCTTCATGGTACACGTGGTCCACGGTGGACCGCAGACAGGAGATCCCACCGATCCACACACCGTGGACCGAGCCCACCGGCAGCCCTGGCTCTTTTGCAAAAGAGCCCCCCTCTTTTGTTTGAATCAACCCACAATCCTAGATCACTATGCAGTGAGTCTTGGAAATCTTCCTATCTAGCCCCTAGAGTTCAAGATAATTGAGCCCCAGTCCTTTTTCCCTTTCTTTTTCTGTTTTGATTTTTTTAAATGCAAAAATGAGTTTAATCTAATTACAAAAATGCCACTGACTTCAAAAGCACATAACTTTCAAACCGTAGCTCCGTTTTTGGTGGTTCTTTCGCTCACGAGTCCGTATCGACGAGTACTACACATTAGTTAACTTTATAGTTTGTTTTCCACTATCTGGTGTACTATTATTATTTTGTTTTGTGGGCCATGTTTGATGTGTGTCAGTAGAAGGTGCTGAGTACGAGAACCCCTAGGACCAGGACTTTGAGATCCCAGATCAAACCCAGTTCGAAGGCAAGTGTCCTTTACCATACTTGCTCCTATATTTGTTTTACTTTGAGTTAGTGTAGTTAGACCATTAGTTGCATGCTGAGTCATAATCTAAATCCCATGCTAGGGTTTACTAGATTTGATATATCATCCTTGTAACCTGGGCTTTGGATGGTTAGAGTCATGCTTAGCTTGTAGTCTTCGGCTGGGATGGGAGGCTTATAATATTTAATATTGATTAATGATCTATGCAACATGTGGGTTGGTAACCTTTTTAGTAACTTGGTGATTAGGAATCTAACAGGATGGCAAGTGTGGTTGAGGCTGATTTGTGCCATGGCATGGTGGATATTTATGGATATGTATGACCTGGTGGTTGGTGGTTTTGGGCTTGTGCTCGTTCCTGTTGGATTCTAAGGACCGGTTCTTGAAGCATGTAACCCGGCTTAACAGCGCAACCTCGAGGGCTATATGGCTCTGGCCCTGGCTAATTAATTAGCTGCCCATTTTTGTGCATTGTGGAGAGTTTGGTGGCACAATAGGGGTCCTAAATCGGTGAATCCTTAGTGAATGCATAGGGGTGGGAACCATAGCTTTGTAAAG
The DNA here is from genome assembly GCA_904845875.1 of Miscanthus lutarioriparius. Lineage (NCBI taxonomy): Eukaryota > Viridiplantae > Streptophyta > Magnoliopsida > Poales > Poaceae > Miscanthus > Miscanthus lutarioriparius. Next base: position 92,522,953 of record CAJGYO010000006.1, read on the forward strand.
GCCTTGTAGTCTGACCGTGCTAGGCACCTAGATAGTGTTTGGTGTAATAGAGAAAACATGACTCGTGGGTAAAGATGTGCAACCTCTATAGAGTGTAAAACTGAGATATCAGCCGTGCTCATGGTCAAGAGCGGCCTGGACTTCTTCTTGATTAGATGGCTCCCTGGTTTGTGGTTCGGTGGTTCCCTTGGTAAGGGAATGGTTGGGAACTTGGATGGAATCCAAGTGGTGGTTAGCTTGGATGGGATCCAGGTGTTGCTTTTGGTTCTCTGAGGAGATGGCAAAATATCACTTAGTAAATAGGTGCTATGGAAATTAAGGTGATAGGTGAGTCGCTTAGGTGCTGGTGTCAAACAAAGTTAGCCTATGTTATGAGCCTCATGTCATATATTTTCCTACACTTGCGGAGTACATTTCGATGTACTCACCCTTCCTCTTTGTTCCCTTGCTACCCCACCCAGATGCTAGAGTTGACGAGGAGGAGTACGTTGAAGATGGTGCCTTCGACCCTGATGACGTGTACTAGGCTGGTGCAGCCCCCGATCAACCTTCCTGCGAAGATGGCATCCATTTCCGCTGGAAGATTCGTTAGATTTTCTTTTAGACCCACAGGTCATTTTTGTAATAATGTTTTCGATATGTAATAAACTCTGATTTTGATACTATAATGAAGTCGATATATGTATGAAAATTGATCCTGGCATACATATATTGTGCATTCGATTTTGTCCTTAAAATCGGGTGTGACACAATGGTATTAGAGCCATGTTTACCGTAGGATGCTAGCCTAGATTGTCATGGTGTTTTATAAAACTATTTTGACAAATGCTTTCCTTATTTCCCACTTTTCTTAGCTTCCTTATGCTTAAATTCAAAAGTTTTGATCCAAAAATAGATCCTCCAACCTTAAGGTGCCCACCCTAATATTTGATTTCGATAAATCGTTGGGTGCTATGTACTTATGCACATGATTGATTTGGGTTTTTGTAATGATTGTTGGTGTGTTGTAGCCATAAGGTTGCAATGTCATCATTTGTTTACCGCTTTATTTAATTAGTTGGGGCTTCTTTCTATCTATCCTGTCTCACTGTTATCCTACAAACATATCAGATGGTGAACACCAGGACCGGCGTTGGAGGTAATGATTAGAATGGCAACAACCAGAATCCTCCACCACCGCCACCACTGCCAGCCTATGATCCTGTACAGATGGCCACCATGCAGAACCAGATGATGCAGACCATGGTGCAAATGATGACTTAGATGCAGCAGATGGCTCAGAACAACCAAGCTGCACCACCTCCCCCGCCACCCCGTTAGGAAGATGCTCTTAGGAGATTCGTGATGAGTCAACCTCCTATCTTTAGGCATGTTGTGGAGCCAATGGACGCGGACGATTGGCTCCAAACCATTAAGAGCAAGCTAGAGATTGCTCATTGTGAAGGACGCGACAAAGTCCTTTATGATACTCACCAACTGCAAGGCTAGGCGAAGAACTGGTGGACCGCTTACACTGCTGCCCATGAAGATTCTTAGTTTATCACATGGCAGGAATTTCGCCGCAGCTTCCGTGACCACTATGTTCCAGTAGGTGAAATCAAGGTGAAGTGCAAGGAGTTTCAGGAACTCAAGCAAGTCTCAATGATAGTTCGTGATTATCTCACCAAATTCACACAGCTGTCCCGTTATGCCTCTGGCGATGTCGACACTGATGAGAAGAAACAAGACTGCTTCAGAGATGGTCTTCATCCTAGGATTCGCTATGCTTTGTCCTCCGATGACTATGCTAATTTTTAGAAGCTAGTTGATAAAGCTTTCACAGTGGAGAAGGAAAGGAAGGCCCTAGAAGCCGATCACAAGAGAAACATGTCTTTTCAAGGTTAGTCTTCTGGCTGCAACACTCGCCTCCGCTTCCACCAGCTAGGCCAAATGGTCCATCATGGAGGTCAACATCAGCAACGGAGGAATTACAATCAAGGTTCTGATCAGTACAGGCAGTAGGTGCAACCCTAGTAGCAACAGCAATAGCAGCAATGATAGAATAGCTAGGCACCCGTTAGGTGGTTCAAGCTTAGTAGCAAAATTAGAACCTTCCTCCAAGTCAAGGGAATAGCAAGATTGGTCCCTGTTTCAAGTGCAACCAGATGGGGCATCTCGCCAATAGGTGCCCAAACAAGGAGCAGCAGAACCAGCCACAGCAAGCTCGACATGGAAGGGTCAACCATGTTGTTGCCGAGGAAGCTCAGAACTCTTCAGGAGTGGTGCTTGGTATGTTTCCCGTCAATTCCTATCCTACTACAATATTATTTGATTCTGGTGCATCAGATTCTTTTATATCCAGTAAGTTCATAGCAAGATATAACATACCAAAAATTCTTATGAAGCGAGAAATGATAGTTGAATCTCCTGGAGGAGAGTTGTTATCTAGGCATGTATGCCCAAATGTAAGTATATCCATAAGGGGGGGGGTAGATTTTCTTGCTCACCCTATTGTCTTGGAGTCCAATGGCATAGACACCATTCTAGGGATGGATTGGCTGACTAGACATGATGGAATAATTGATTGTGCTAGAAAGGTAGTTTAGTTGAAGCATCTAGATGGTACTAGGGTGGAGTATCAAGCAGAAGCCGCAGCAACTGAGAAAATTTAACTCAACTAGGCAAATGTTGTTGAAGAGATCAGAGTGGTCAGTGAATTTCTAGATGTCTTTCTAGAAGAGTTGCCAGGTATGCCAAGAGATTGAGAAATTAAGTTTTCCATTGAGTTGGTACCTGGAACTGCACCTATATATAAGAGGCCTTATAGAATGGATGCCAATAAACTAGCTGAGCTAAAGGATTAGATCCAAGAGCTCTTAGAAAAAGGTTATATCCATCCTAGTACCTCACCTTGGGGAGCCCCTATCATTTTTGTTCCAAAGAAAGATGGAGGTCAAAGGATGTGTGTAGACTATTGTGCCCTCAATGAAGTTACCATCAAGAATAAGTATCCTCTTCCCCGCATTGAAGACCTGTTCGATCAACTCAAGGGTGCATGTGTTTTCTCCAAAATTGATTTGAGGTCAAGGTACCATCAATTGAAGATTTGAGCATCAGATATTGCCAAGACAACTTTTGTTTCTCGGTATGGTTTGTATAAGTACACAGTGATGTTATTCGGATTGACCAATGCTCCAGGCTACTTCATGTATCTCATGAACAAGGTCTTTATGGAATATTTGGACAAGTTTGTGGTGGTGTTCATTGATGATATTCTGGTCTTCTCCAAGAATGAGGAAGAGCATGAGGAGCATTTGAGATTAGTACTTCAAAAGCTTAGAGATAACCAATTGTATGCTAAGCTATGACTTTTGATTGAAGGAAGTATCATTTTTGGGTCATGTTATCTCAGGAGGAGGAGTGTCTGTTGATCCAAGTAAAGTGGAAGATGTTTTGAATTGGAATGCACCTCTGAATGTGAGTGAGATTCAAAGCTTCATGGGAATGCCTAGTTATTATCACCGTTTCATTAAAGGGTTCTCAAAGATACCAAAGCCTATGACCAAGTTATTGGAGAAGGGATCCAAGTTTGTGTGGACCCCAGAATGTTAAGCCAGTTTTGAGGAACTCAAAGAAGAGATTGACAACTGCTCCAATATTAGTGATGCCAAATGTTCCAAAGAGTTTCTCAGTCTATTGTGATGCCTCTCACCAAAGTCTTGGATGTGTTCTTATGCAAGAAGGTCATGTGGTAGTGTAGGGGGTATGACCCTGGATACCCATGGTAGACCACATGGGCTACACCCCTAGGGGCGGCCCAGCCCACAAGACAAAGCCTTGCAGGGCACGACTCTGCTCGGCGCCTCCTGCAAGACACCGAGAAGATATCTTGAAGATACTACGAGATCTGTTAGGATACATATGATCCTAAGATTCCTGTAATCTGTTATTACTTTCCGGTTATCTCTTAGATCTAACCGACTTGTAACCCTGCCCCCGGACTATATAAGGCGGGCAGGGACCCCCTCCAAACTCACGCAATATCATACGATAGCCAATACAAACCAACAGACCACAGGAGTAGGGTATTACGTCATACTGAAGGCCTAAACCTGTCTAACTCGTGTGTCTCCATTGTCTATAGGAGTAGGGTATTACGTCATACTAAAGGCCTAAACCTATCTAACTCATGTGTCTCCGTTGTCTTCTTGTTCTTGTTTAGACGCTTCTCTGCCGATCAATCTACTTTCGTGGGATACCCCTCGGAGGACTATCGACGATATTCTATCGACAGTTGGCGCGCCAGGTAGGGGAGTGTGTGCTATTTCCTTGTCGAACAAGATGGCTTTTTCTGCAGGCTCTTCGTCCTTCTTGTAGCCCGGCCAGATCTTCACGGTCGGATCGATCTCGTGGATCATCAACGCAGACGGAGTCAGAGAGCTCCTCGAGCCAGTGCAGATCAATTCTGCACCGATCACCCCCGCACCTGTGACTACAGATCCGATCTTGGAACCACCTCCGAGATCGCCTTCATCAACAACTCGCTGCCCACTTCCTCGCTACCAGAGGAGGCAGATCAACAACGATGATCTAATCGCATCAATCGATCGGGTTGGTAGAAAGCTCGCCGATTGCCTCTCCATCACTGAATCAGCTCTCGACACTCTTGTTCAGCGCCGACCACCCTCCGATCTAGATCTATCGGATGCTGCTCGAGAAACTCTAGGGGTTACGGCCCTACCCTTCGGGTTCGCCAACATCGCCGCCACCTATCAAGATGCCTTAAAGGGCAAATTCACCGACCAGGTTGGAGATATCCGTCCTCTCGCCGACCGGATCGCGGACCAGCCTTCACCGACTGTCAACATGCTGCACGTCGGTCGATGCCCTAAAACGTCCCTCCAAACCATCTTGGAGGAAAATTTGGACTCCGAGTCCAAGGGCTCTAAGGAGACTATCGCTGAAACCACCACCGAGCAACTTCCTCTCCCTCCTTTTTGGGGTGGCGTGATCTTCAACGTCAGCATCGACAACCCCCTCAGAATGGCGAAATCAAGGAGGAACGTGCCGCTCATGAGAACCGAAATGTCAACCGCGTGCAGCGCCGAGCAAACGAAATTGCCCTTAGCGAAGGTCGAGCAGCAGCTTGACTCGCAAGGAAGACCACTCCTACACAACCTTGACAACGAGTTTATCCATGTTGATGGCCACGATGTCTACAAGACCCCAAGCGCCAACCTAGCCATGGCTGCCAATGAGCTCGCTCAGCTCCCGCAGACACCGGAGGTCGCCAAGGTCTCCACAATGCTTAAAGCGGCACACTGTTAGGTCAATGAGATCCGCCAGGAATAGACACCTTCATACTCCACAACTTGCATTCGCCGATCAGCCGCGACAAGAACCAACCGTAGACAAAGTCGCTTCACCAACCAGCACCGCGATGACAAGCAGCCCCTCTAGGGTGGAGCTAGGGGCAATCACATCGAACATCACCACCAACACGACCAAGAGGTCGATCAGGATGTTCGAGTGCACCTCAACAATCTTTGAGATGCACGACGATGTATCGACGAACGCTGCTTTGGTCGCCATGAAGAAGAAGTACGCCGCCGCCAGGAGTACGAGAAAGAGTATGGAAACCTAGACTCAGCTCTCGAGCCGATCAACGTCGGCAACGCTACAGACGACGGCGCCGACAACCCCGAAGGGCCCCCAGCATTCACGAGTGCGCTCTGAACACTTCAGTGGCCCCATCATTTTAAAATCACTGGGGTCGGGCCCTACGAGGGAAGGATGAATCCAACATAGTGGCTACAGGCTTACGCCACTGTTGTTCGCACCACTAGAGGTGACACGAGTGTCATGGCAAACTATCTTCCTGTCATGCTTCGCCAACCATCATGAACTGGTTCACTAGCCTTGCCCTAGACTCCATCGGATCCTAGGAAGAGCTTACAAAAGTCTTCACCGATAATTATATGGCTACGTGTACTCGACCGGGCACCAAGCATGATCTCAACCGCATCAACCAGAAGTCGTCCGAGCTCCTCCGTAGCTACATCACGCTTTTCCGAGATGAGGAATTCTATTCCCAACATCACGGAAGCTAAGGTCATCACCGCCTTCATCCGAGGACTCCATCACCGCGAGCTTCGCTCCAAGTTCAACCGCAAGCCACCCACAGGAATTGGCGAGATGATCACGACCGCCAACCAGTACGTCGACGCCGAGGAAGCCGAGGTGCGCTTCAACGAGGATGCGGGCACTCATCGCCCAACACGCCGCTACGATGACCGCCCCGATGACCGATGCCACAACGACCGCCGCTACAGACGACCGCAGCTACCATCATGGCAGAGGCCGTGATCGGCCAGAAGGACCCAAGTCTGGTCAAAATCGTCGCCGCCGGCCAGACCAAATCGTCGCTACTGTCAATGAACCTTGTGCCAAGCGCAACTACGACGAGCAGTACAAGAAGATCCTCGACGGCCCATGCCCTCTCCACAAGAATGCTAGGCACAAGATGAAGGACTACCTTGGTTTGCCTAAGGAGTTCCAAGACAAAAAGCTAGACGACGACACCAACGATGGAGCCAGAGGCCGCCGACCACATGGGGGCAATAACAATGCCTTCTAGGATCATGACAAGGTGGTCGCCACCATGTTCGGGGGCCTCGCCTCCACCGAGAGCAGAAGAGAATGGAAGCTCACCGCTCGGCAGGTGCTCGCCATCACTACGGAAGACGCCGCTGCCAACCCCAGCTATCGCCCATGGTCCGAGGTCCCCATCACCTTCAGCAGGGCCGACCAGTGGGCAGACATCCCCTACATAGGGCGTTTCCCCCTTGTCCTCGATGCAACCATCCAAAAGGTGCTTTTAAGAAAAGTGCTCGTTGACGGTGGGAGCGCTCTAAATCTCCTCTTCGCCGGAGCCCTAAAGGAGTTGGGCCTCAGGATAACAGATCTCATACCCTCAGACTCCTCCTTCTAGGGTGTGGTACCTGGCAGGGCATCCAAACCACTTGGAGAGATCACCCTACCAATACAGTTTGGCACGGCAAGCAACTACCACGTCGAGCATATCAACTTCTACGTCGCCGGCTTCAACACCGCCTACCATGCCATACTTGGTCGGCCAACTCTAGCCAAGTTCATGGCTGTACCGCACTATGCTTATCTGGTGCTGAAGATGCCTTCGCCTGCAGGAGTCCTGGCCCTGCGGGCCAACCTCTCCATCGCCTATGCCTACGAGATAGAGAGTCTCGCCCTTGCCGAAGCCACTGACCTTTCCATCCAGATGGCCAGTGTGGTCACTGACGCCAAGACGGTGTCTGCCGACGACCTGGAGATCCCATTGCTGGAGCCTCCTCACGCCTCTACCAAGTCCAAGGAAACCAAGGAGGCCGGCCTCGGCCTCGGCGACCCCTCCAAGACCGTGAAGATTGGGGCTCACCTCGACCTTAAATAGGAAAGCGTGCTCATCTCCTTCCTATGTGCCAACACCAACATGTTTGCTTGGAAACCTATAGACATGCCGGGGGTACCGCAGGAGAAGATCGAGCACTCCTTGAATGTCTCGCCGACCGCCAAACCGATCAAGCAGAAACTCTGCCGATTCATGCCAGACAAGAAGGAGACTATTAGGGTAGAAATAAAATGGCTCCTAGCCGCCGGATTCATAAAAGAAGTGTATCATCTGAGTGGTTAGCAAACCCTATTATCGTTCAAAAAAAGTAATAAAGAATGGAGAATGTGCGTTGATTACACTGATCTTAACAAACACTGCCCTAAAGACCCCTTCGGTCTACCTTGGATAGATGAGGTTGTAGACTCCACCGCCGGCTGCGAACTGCTCTCCTTCCTCGATTGTTACTCCGGCTATCACCAGATCTCCCTCAAGGAAGAACACCAGATCAAGACGTCATTCATCACGCCTTTCGGTGCATACTATTACACCACCATGTCCTTCAGACTCAAGACGCTGGGGCAACTTATCAAAGGGCCATCCAAATGTGCCTCGACCAATAGATCGGCCGCAACGTCGAAGCTTACATCGATGATGTGGTCGTCAAGTCCAAGACCGCCGATGATCTTATCGCCGACCTCGAAGAAACCTTCGCCAACTTGAAAAGGTACCGATGGAAGCTGAACCCTTCAAAGTGCATCTTTGAAGTTCCATCCGGTATACTGCTAGGCTACATCATCAGCGCACGTGGCATCAAGCCCAACCCCGACATGGTCTCCGCCATCACCAACATGAAGCGGCCAACATGCGTCAAGGATATACAGAAGCATACAGGCTACATGGCTGCTTTAAGCCGCTTCATATCGCGCCTCGGTGAAAAAGGGCTACCGTTCTTCAAACTCCTCAAGGCCTCCGAGCGCTTTTCCTGGTTAGAGGAGGCAGACATAGCTTTCGAGCAGCTCAAGTTGTTCCTGACAAAGCCTCCGATCATGATGGCGCCATGGCCAGATGAAACTCTCCTGATCTACATCGCCGCTACTTCTCGCGTCGTTAGCACAGCCATTGTGGTCGAACGCGAGGAGGCCGGGCACACCTATAAGGTGCAATGTCCGGTATACTTCATCAGTGAGGTTCTTAACGAGCCCAAGACTCGTTATCCTTATGTCCAAAAGCTGCTATATGCCATCCTGATTACGTCGTGCAAGCTCCGCCACTACTTTGAGTATTACAAGATCGCTGTGGTCACCGAGTTCCCTCTAGGGGACATTCTCCACAACAAAGAGGCCAACGGCCGCATCATCAAGTGGGCTGTCGAGCTCGGCACTTACTCCATTGAATTCAGAAGCAGACCTACCATCAAGTTCCAGGCGCTTGCTGATTTCATCGCTGAGTGGACCGAGATTCAAGAGCCCATCGCCGCTACTTGCCCCGAGCACTGGGTGATGTACTTCGACGGCGCTCTCAACATCAACAGTGCTGGTGTGGGCATTCTGTTCATTATGCCGACCAAGGATAAGCTCCAATCTTCGGATACACTTTCCGGCCTCCAACAACGCCGCCGAATATGAAGCATGTCTCCACGGACTCCATATAGCCGTTGAGCTCGGTGTCAAACGCCTCATGGTATACGGGGACTCCACGCTTGTCATCAACTAGCTCAACAAAGACTGGTCCTGCTCCAGTGAGAAGATGGATGCATACTACGCCAAAATCAGGAAGCTTGAAGGGAAGTTCTACGGTATCGAGTATCACCACATGGTACGAGATCAAAATCAGCTCACCGACCACCTATCCAAGTTAGGCTCCTCTCGTGCCGTGATTCTACCGGGGGTCTTCTTTCAAGATCTCTTGGCACCATCCATTAAGGAAGAGAAAGAAGTTCAGGAAATTCCCCCCGCTGAGCAGCTGGTACTTACAGTACCTTCACCGACCGCCAATTGGAGGGAACAATTCATCAAGTACCTCACCAGCGCCGAAGTACCCACCGACAAGATTGAAACCGAACGCCTAATCCGTCGAAGAAAGCATTATGTGCTGGTGGACGACAACTTGATGAGGAAAAGTGCCAAGGAAGGGATACTACAGAAATGCATCACCCAAGAAGAGGGAGTGAAGCTACTTCTTGAAATTCACTCTGGTTCCTGTGGCAACCATGCGGCCTCGAGAAACCTGGTCGGCAAAGCTTTCCGAGCTGGTTTTTATTGGCCCATGGTCATCTTCGATGTAGAAGACCTCGTCCGACGTTGTGAAGGATGCTATTTTTTCACCAAGCAAATACACATGCCGACACAAGAGCTATAGACTATCCCAGCTTCCTGGCCCTTCGCATGCTGGGGACTGGATATGATTGGGCCTTTCAAGCCAGTGCCAGGTGGTTTCCGGTATGTATACGTCGCCATCGACAAGTTCTCCAAGTGGATAGAGTATAAACCGCTCGTCTCTGCTACTGCAAAGAAAGCAGTCGAGCTCTTTGAAGATATCATCCATAGATTCGGCCTCCCGAACAGCATTATCACCGACCTCGAAACTACGTTTACTGGCCATCACTTTTGGGACTTCTGCGAAGACCGATGCATCTCCATCAAATACGTCTCTGTTGCCCATCCTAGAGCCAATGACCAGGTCGAACGGGCGAACGGCATGATCCTTGATGCCCTCAAAAAGAGGCTATATCAGAAAGAAGAAAAGCATCCGAGCAGATGGCTCAAAGAGCTACCAGCTGTGGTCTGGGGACTGCACACTCAAGCTAGTCGCAGCACTGGTGTGTCACCATATTTCTTGGTCTATGGCCCAGAAGCCATACTACCAGCGGATATTGCCTTCCGGGCACCTAGGGTGGAAAATTATGATGAAGAGCAAGCCACAGCTGTTCGGACAGAGGACGTCGATAGGGCCGAGGAAGAACGCCTAATCACCTGCGTCTGCACAGCCAAATATTTAGAAGGCCTATGGAGGTACTACAACCGCAACATCAAAGGTTGTTCATTTGCTGTCGGCGACCTTGTTCTCCGTAGAAAACAAAAACCAAAGGGATGCACAAGCTCTCCTCCCCCTAGGAAGGGCCTTACGTCGTCAAAGAGGTTACCCGACCAGGGTCTTATCGCCTATGTGACTTAGATGGAATTGATGTCCCCAACTCGTGGCACATCGAGTACCTTATACATTTCTATCCTTGAAACGCTCCAGATATGTATTCTCCACTTCTTGATGAATAAAGTTTTGGTCGCCATAATTTGTCTCCATTATTTTCTCCATTACGATTTAATCTCCACTTACGATCGCCGAAGCTCTAAGCTACTCCTTAACGAGCTCCATTATGAGATCGCCATAACTGCTCCACCACGTTTCTCCAAATCTCCAACATTTTTGCCGAACGGGGTTTCTCCAAATCGCCGAACACGTTTCTCCAAATCTCCAACATTTTCGCCAAACGGGGTTTCTCCAAATCTCCAATGTTTTCGCCGAACACGTTTCTCCAAATCTCCAATGATTTCGCCGAACGGGTTTCTCCAAATCGCCGAACATGTTTCTCCAAATCTCCAATGTTTTCGCCGAACAGGTTTGTCCAAATCGCCGACCACATTTCTCCATATCTCTGAAACATTTCGCCGAACACTGAGCTGCCCATGTTCTATTCTATGCTCTATGGAGAAAACCCAGTCTTCTATCTCTCCCTACACATGCTACGGGCTCCGCGCTCTGCATTCTAGGTGGTCGGCTGTGGTTCCTTGGTCACGCCTGTTCCTCCTACATGTGCACGGGCTCCGCGCTCGACGTTATGGGCTATGGGCTAGCCAAGGCCAAGAGTTTAGTAACGAAAAAACTGCTCGGAAGCCACTTATACTACGTTTATCTCCAAGTTATTTTACCAACCGCTGAGCAGCACACGTTCTGCTCTGTTCTCTATGGAGAAGACCCAGTTTCTGATCTCTCCCTACACGTGCTACGGGCTCCGCGCTCTGTGTTATGGGTGGTCGGCTATGGTTCCTTGGTGACGCCTGTTCCTCCTACACGTGTACGGGCTCCACGCTCGACGTTATGGACTATGGGCTAGCTAAGGCCAAAGAGTTCAGTAACGAACAAACTGCTTGGGCACTACTTATACTACGTATAATTGCGTTAGGGTTATTACTACAATGATTCTTCACCACAAATACCAGCAAACTACATAAACATGCACTTTATAACATTTATGCACATACATAAATGTTTTCTGCGCTCTCGCGCGCTCTAATTACCCTCTCCAGATGTTACAGAGCATACTCTCCGGGCAGATCACCGAGCTTCACCATCGCCGTCCATCTCGCTGAATAGGTCGATGTCACCGGCCAGCTTCTTCGCCGTGTCCTCCACCTCATCCTCCAGCTGCTAGTGCTCCACCTTGCCCATCCCTTCAGTGAATCCAGCCCCTATCGCCTGAAGGTCAATGGCTGGATAGTGGGACCGAACCACCACAAGGGAATGAGTAATGACGGTAACAATGGCGTCGTGGTTGAAGATCTTGAAGTTCTCCCACGCCGCCTTGCACCTCTCGATGACGGTGTTCGAACGTGGCGGTCTACCGTCGGGCTGAGGAGCCACCTCTAGGTCAACACAGTCGAGCACCGGTTTGACTCCGATGACTACGGTGTCGAACTTCTCTCTTTGGGTCCTGGCCTCCAGCTCCAGCACATCAAACTGCGCCTTGACCCTCCAATGGTAGTCTGTAAGCATTACAAGACTCCATCAGGCAAGGAAATTACTCCAACAGTAACTCCAACCAATAAGTACTCACCGTTTAGCTCCTCGGTGAGTTTGTTTGCTCGCCCAGACTCCTGTGCCTTCTCCTCTCGAAGTTGCTTGAGGGCCTCGCGTAGCTGGCCGAGCTCCGCGTCTTGCTCTACAAGCACAACAGTCATCACCAAAAATATGGCTTTTCAGCAATACAAGAGCACATTCGCCGATACGTCATACCTATTTTCTGTTCGGTTATGCTTCTGAGCTGCTCGGATTTCTGCTCTAGTTGCGTGGAAGCATCCACCAGCTGCTCGGACTTGCCTCACAGCTGCTTGGATGCAACCGCTAGCTGCTCGGACAGGACCCCCTTCCGGTACTCTAGGTCCCGAGCGTTGGACTCCGCAAGGTCTCGCTCGCGCTGGGCCCTCTGGATGTTTTTCTCCATAAGGTTCATCGCATCCTTGAGTTTTTCATTCTCCTCGGCGAGGGGCTCCATCCTCTTTATCAGTGGGCGCCACTGCTCGACAGTCCGAGTTATCCCCTGCAAACACATAATGACTATGAAGAACCCTGATCTCCAATGTCAAAGATGAGCATTACAGACGCAGTACTGACCTTGATCTGCTTTATTACTCTGGCAAGAGCGGACTATAGTCTCCTAAGCTCCCTGGTGGTGTCCTCCTCCTCAACAACCACCACCTCGTCGATGCGCTTGCAGAGGATTTGGATAGCTTGGGGTCGAGGCTCATTACGCTCGATCTCTTCCACCTCGTCCTCATCCGCTATAGCTAGAGGCACCACCTGGGGGCTCGGTGGCCGGACAGTGTGTCCGACCATGCCCGCCGATGATTCAGGGAGCGCCGTCTACTGCTTCGATACAACCAGCTTCTCCGCTCCGGACTTCAGCGTGGTGTCGGCAACTCCAGCCTTTGCTCCCGAAGACCCAGCGGTTTCCACCATCGCCCTGGGCACCATCACCGACCCATCTACCATCGATGCCAACCTCTCGCCGCCACCAAGTCTGTCAACAGTGGCGGCTAACCCCTCCGCCGGCTACCGAGCTCCTAGGGACTCTAGGACGGGAGCCGCCAGCATTGCCTTCGCCTCGAGACCAGCCCCTGATTACTCGTCAGTCTGAATGGGCGGGGTCAGATCCTCCACATGCCTCGCACTGCGTCAGATCAGCTCATTAGTCGCCAAGTAAGCTAAGGATACGACAGCAAAGTAACTCCAAGGCAAGGATACTTACGGTTTGGCCTGCTGGTACAATTTCTTAAACCAGCGCAGCCGGCCCGAGCCTCTAGGTGCGGCCATGGGGTCAATTTGCGCGCCTTGGGGTGGAGGTCCCGCAGTCTCCACCGTCGGCCGTTCCTCCGCTTGCCGCTCCAGGACTTCCTCCACCTACCGTTCTGGGACTCCCCTCGCCCGCTGCTCGGGGACTCCCATCACCTGCTGTTCGGGGACTCCCTCCCCTCCCTCAGTGCACGTGTTGTGCGGAGGCACCTCAGTGCTCGGTGGAGGAGCCACTGGCACTTCATCGTCATCCGACCACTCGGACACCGCAGCGCTCTACGTCCGAGTGGTCCAGTCACCGCCAAGTGAGATGCCACCCGGCTTGAGGGGAGCGGCATCCGCCATTTTTCTCTTCTTCCGGGTCGGCTCGTCTGCCGCCGCCCTCTTTCCCCAAACTTTCTCCAACGCTAGGGATGGACTCTCTGTCCGACCAGCATCTGTGCCTCTAGACTCCAATGAGGTGCAGACGGCTACCTCCTCAGGTTGCGTGGGTGGCTGGGTGTTTACTCCCCTTGGCCAATCACCCCTCGACAGGCTTGAGAAGTACATCGCCCATTCCTACGAATGGATCTTTGCATAAGTGAATCAGTTTACTGCTCGGCAACAATCATGGCTAAAAAGCATCATGAGAAAAACAATCGAGAAGGTTACCTGAGGAGGCAGATTTGTACAGTTAAAGGCCCTCGTCTGCTTTGACATGCTAAATGAGGTGTTGGGAGCAAATAGCTCTATGGCCCGCTCTAGCACATCTTTCCTCGTCAGCCGCTCCGTCTTCTCCCGGGTGCCGTCGTCATCACCCTTAAAGTCAAAACTTGGGTGGGCCCTCTCCTTGTAGGGCTGGACGTGGCGCACTATAAAGCTCGCCACCACCAGTCCACCGTTAACCTCCACGCCTTTAATCAGGTCGAGGAGCTCCCTCACCTGCTCCATGTCAACGCTGTTCGGCTTCTCCGACCAGCTCTTCTGGCTCTCCGGGGATGTGATCGACGTCGCAACGGATTGCAGGGTTGCTCTATTTCATGTAGAACCACCTAGCGTTCCACCCCTTCAGAGAAGTGTTCAGTGGTACATTAATGTACTCGTAGGCCATCCCATCCCGAAGTTGCAGATATATGCCGCCGACCACCTTGGAACTACCGCTGCCTTCTTCTTCAACCAGAACAGGTGCCTGAAGAAGTTGAAGTACGGAAGAACCCTAGATATGTCTCACAGAAAAGGATAAAGATCGAGATGTGCAATATGGTGTTTGGGTGGAGATTGCATAGACTAATCGTCCAGAACTCCAGCAGATCCCTCAGGAAAGGATGAACAGGAAACCCCAACCCACACAAGAAATAATCCTCAAACACTATAGCTTCATCAGTGTGAGGCATCGAGAAGGGCTCACCGCTGGCTAGCCACCATCCGGCGGTGACGCGGTCTGGAAGAACGCCCGCTGCCACCATCCTGTTGAGCTCCGCCTCCCCCATATTCGACGGCACCCATTCCTCATCGTGGCTGGCTCCGACGGCCGCCTTCCTCAGCTTCACAGCTCCCTTCTTCGGCGCCTTTTCTTAGATCTGGTTTGAGATTGGTGGCAGATGCGCCTGTGGATGTGAACCGAGAAGCTCAAAGGCTGAGGAGGAAGATGAAACAGCAAAGTGGCAAAGGTGGGAGCGTGGGGTGCGGCGGCGCAGTTATAAAGCACTCCCTCCACTATTTCACATTCAAGGGTTTTTGGGAAACCATTCCCGCGAATTGCGCCTCTCTGAGTTCTCCAAAGTGGTTTAATGGGCCATTACCTGGGCCTTTGCGCAACCGCAGCCCGTATCGCCCATTTATCGCCGCAATTGGTTATTACTCGCCAAATATTCGCTGACTTCGCTGCCATTTATTGAGGCTCAGTAATCGATACTGTACAACCATTACTCCGATTTTTTCTCCATGGTTTAACTTCACCGATACTTTCACTTGTGAATCGGGGACTACGCCATTTCTATGATTTGGTTCTCCACAACGCTGGGGACTTTCTTCGGTTTGCTGCTGTTTCTGACCCTGGCACCACGTGACCACGTCACCTACTGTCAGGCTCGGGGACTAAGTGGGCACACTTCATCTTGTAGTGAATGTGCTTTTTCTTACTTCAGGGCTATGCCCGGGGACTGGCTGCCTGCTCGGCTGGTTTTTTACTATTCTTCTACTCTAGACCCTGGCACCACATGACTACGTCATCTACTATCAGGCTCGGGGACTAAGTGGGCACACTTCACCTCGCGGTGAATGTGTTTGCTTTATTCTAGAAGACTCCGCGCCTCTTGAAGCCAAAGACGACTATCTCCTTTTCTCGTGGCCGGACTCTAAGTGGGCACACTTGGTCCACTGCAAAAAAAATTTCGATTCTGAACTTGAGCTCCTTACACCCTTATGGCAAGCCGTACTTGGTTTATACTGCTCGGCTATGGTTCAGCTGCTCGACGATGGTTCACGCTGTTCGGCGACAGTTCACGCTGCTCGGCAACTGCTCACAACTGCTCGGCAACTCATCACGGTGGTCGAACCATGAGTTCGACTGCTTGGCTTTGTTCGCACCTGCTCAGACATGCTCAAGACGGCATTGCACAACAGGTACAAGGCGCTCGGGGACTAGCTATGGGGGGTATGACCCCGGATACCCACGGCAGACCACATGGGCTGCACCCCCAAGGGCGGCCCAGCCCACAAGACGAAGACTTACGGGGCACGACTCTGCTCGGCGCCTCCTGCAAGACACCGGGAAGATATCCTAAAAATACTACGAGATCTGTTAGGATACGTATGATCCCAAGATTCCTATAATATGTTATTACTTTTCGATTATCTCTCAAATCTAACCGACTTGTAACCCTGCCCCCGGACTATATGAGGTGGGCAGGGACCCCCTCCAAACTCACACAATATCATACAATAGCCAATACAAACCAATAGACCACAGGAGTAGGGTATTACATCATACCGATGGCCTAAACCTGTCTAACTCATGTGTCTCTGTTGCCTTCTTGTTCTTGTTCACAAGCTTCTCTGCAGATCAATCTACCTTTATGGGATACCCCTCGGAGGACTACCGATGATATTCTATTGATAAGTAGCTTATGCCTCGAGACAACTCAGAAAGCATGAGTTGAATTATCCTACTCATGATCTAGAGTTGGCAGGTATAGTACATGCTCTGAAGATTTGGAGACACTATCTGACTAGAAAGAAGACTAAGATATATACAGATCACAAGAGCTTAAATTACATTTTCACTCAACAAGATCTGAATCTCCGACATCGCAGATGGTTGAAATTGATAAAGGATTATGACTTGAATATCAACTATCATCCAGGCAAGGCTAATGTGGTTGTAGATGCACTAAGTCAAAAGGTCAATTGCAACATGTTGGAGTTATAGGAACAATAATCTGAGTTACATGCAAAGTTTGCCGAACTCAACATGGGTTTTGTGGGTAACACTGAAGCCACAACCATGGAAGTGGAATCCATATTGCAACAAGATATCCAAAAAGGACAACTCACAGACGAGAAGATCCTAGAGATCAAACAGTTGATCAAAGATGAGAGAGCTCCAGGTTTCATGGAAGATAAGCAAGGAGTGATATGGTTCAAAGGAAGAATTTGTGTTCCTGACATAAAGTCAATTAAGGAGTAGATTCTGAGAGAAGCACATGATTCAACATACTCTCCTCATCCTAGAAGTACAAAGATGTACAATGATCTGAAGCAATACTATTGGTGGTATGGCATGAAACGAGAATTGGCTGAGTATGTGGCTTTGTATGACACCTGTCAAAGGATCAATGCTGAACATCAAAGACCAGCAGGTTTGCTACAACTGTTAAAAATTCTAGAGTAGAAATGGAAAGAAATAAGTATGGACTTTATAGTAGGCTTACCCAAGACACAGTCTGGTTATGATTCGATATGGGTCATAGTGGATCGTTTGACCAAGGTTGCTCATTTCATACCTATTAAGGAAACCTACCAAGGGCCAAAGCTTGCGGAGTTGTACATGTCTCGAATTGTGTGTCTACATGGAGTGCCCAAGATCATCGTGTTAGACAGAGGTACATAGTTTACATCCAGGTTTTGGAAACAGTTACATGAGTCTATGGACACCCATTTGAATTTTAGCACCGCATATCACCCCCAAACAGATGGTCAAATAGAAAGAGTGAATCAGATCTTGGAAGATATGTTGAGAGCTTGTGCCCTTCAGAACAACCAAAGTTGGGACAAGCACTTGTCTTATGCAGAGTTCTCCTACAACAACAGCTATCAAGCAAGTCTTAAGATGTCGCCTTTTGAAGCCTTGTATGGCAGGAAGTGCAGAACTCCTTTGTTTTGGGACCAAGTCGGGGAAAGAAAGGTTTTTGGTCCTGATGTTATAAAGGAAGCTGAGGAACAAGTAAAAGAAATCCAAAACAACTTGAAGACAGCTTAGTCCAGGCAGAAAGGCTATGTAGACAAAAGAACACGAGAGTTGGTCTTCGAAGTTGGTGATCATGTGTATCTCAAAGTTTCACCGATCAGAGGTCTCAAAAGATTCAATGTCAAGGGCAAGCTTGCACCCAGGTACATTTGACCTTTCAAGGTGATTGGCAGGAAAGGAGTAGTAGCTTATTAGCTGGAACTACCTCCACAGCTTTTAGGAGTTCATGATGTCTTCCATGTTTCACAGCTAAAGAAATGTTTGAGATTCCGTGAGGAACAATTCTCACTTCAGGATCTGAATCTAAGAGAGGATTTATCTTTCTCAGAGCCTGTTAAAATTTTGGATACATCAGAACGAGGCACTCGGAACAAAAGGTTTAAGATGTGCAAGGTGCAATGGAAGCACTATTCAAAGGAAGAAGCAACTTGGAAAAAAGAAGATGATCTTAAGGTGGAGTTCCCTTACCTGTTCAACAACCTTTCCTAATCTCGATGACGAGATTCTTCTTAAGGGGGTAGGTTTGTAACACCCTAATTTTAATTCTTTTCATTTCTCTAAAAAAATTTAGAAATAAATTAGAGCTATGACCAAATAATAGTGGAGGAAAAACATTATGTTATAAACTAAATCTTATTTCATGTTGCATTCATGCCTGTTGCATTAATTTTATTGGGTGAAAAATAATTGTTTAAATTTGAAATAGGATCGAGTTAATTTTACTCTATATTATAAAATAAATAAAGTATTAAATTTTTTTCTGAAAACAAACCCAAGTTCTTAATTCCAAAACTCAAAAAAAAATATTTCCAAAAGCTTAGGAAATTTGTTTGGGTCAAAAAGGTTGTGATTTGGTTTCTAAAATGATTTACATGTTCAAAACAAAAGAAAAGAAAAGAAAAGGGGAAAATCTCTCTTTATCCCTCTCCCTGGCACGGCCAGCTTCCCCCTCTCCCTGGCGCGGCCCGCTTCCCCCCTCCCCGTGGCCCAGCCACGCGCAGCCGCCTCCCCTCCCGCTTGGGCCTTGGACCTCTAGCGCCACCGCCTTCATTCACTAATGGGTGGACCCCACACATCAGGCCCTTCCCCTTCCTCTGGTCACCTCCGCTCTACGCCATGGCTAGGCGTCGTGAGGACAGAGCCCGCGGCATGGACCGACCCTTCCCCCTCCCCGTGCTCTGCGTCAACAGGCCGATCCCCTGCCACGCGAGGACCCCTCCGCATCCCCAGCGTGACATAACCCCCTTCGCTCCCCTACGCCATTGTCATGTGCAGCCAAGCTCCTCCACTGCTCACTTCTCTCGCCTCCGCTCCCTTTTCTACCCCTTTTGCGAGCCTGTGGCCTCGTGCACTCCCACCAGCACCGCCCAAGCGCTCCACCACCACCCATCCACTACACGAGCCCTTCACCTCTCTCTAGTGCCCAAACTCACCGCCGCTGCCTGTCTTTGCTGATCCACCACCGCCAATCCCCTTCCTCACTGCGTCTGCGCCCAAGCTCTGTTTTAGGTGGTTCTTTCGCTCACGAGTTCATATCGACGAGTACTATGAGTTAGTTAACTTTATAGCCTATTTTTCCACTATCTGGTGTACTGTTCTTATTTTATTTTGTGGGCCATGTTTGATGTGTGGCAGCAAAAGGTGCGTAGTACAAGAACCCCCAAGACTAGGAGTTTGAGATCCCAGATCAAACCCAGTTCGAAGGCAAGTGCCGTTGACCATACTTGCTCCTATATTTGTTTTACTTTGAGTTAGTGTAGTTAGACCATTAGTTGCATGCTGAGTCATAATCTAAATCCCATGCTAGGGTTTACTAGATTTGATATATCATCCTTGTAACCTAGGCTCTGGAAGGTTAGAGTCATGCTTAGCTTGCAGTCTTGGGCTGGGATGGGAGGCTTATAATCTTTAATATTCATTAGTGATCTATGCAACATGTGGGTTGGTAACCTTTTTGGTAACTTGGTGATTAGGAATCTAACAGGATGGAAAGTGTGCTTGAGGCTAGTTTGTGCCATGGTATGGTGGATATTTATGGATGTGTATGACCTAGTGGTTGGTGGTTTTGGGCTTGTGCTCATTCCTATTGGATTCTAAGGACCAGTTCTTGAAGCATGTAACCTGGCTTAACAGTGCAACCTCGAGGGCTATATGGCTCTAGCCCTGGCTAATTAATTAGCTGCCCATTTCTATGCATTGTGGAGAGTTTGGTGGCACAAGAGGGGACCTAAATCGGTGAATCCTTAGTTAATGCACAGGGGTGGGAACCACAGCTTTGTAAAGGCCTTGTAGTGTGACCGTGCTAGGCACCTAGATAGTGTTTGGCGTAATGAGGAAAGCACAACCCATGGATAAAGATGTGCAACCTCTATAGAGTGTAAAACTAATATATCATCCGTGCTCACGGTCAAGAGCGGCTTGAACTTCTTCTTGATTAGATAGCTCCCTGGTTCGTGGTTCAGTGGTTCCCTTGGTAAGGGAATGGTTGGGAACTTGGATGGAATCCAAGTGGTGGTTAGCTCGGATGGGATCCGGGTGTTTCTTTTGGTTCTCTGAGGAGATGGCAAAATATCACTTAGTAAATAGGTGCTATGGAAATTAAGGTGATAGGTGAGTCGCTTAGGTGCTGGTGTCAAACAAAGTTAGCCTATCCTTTGTTATGAGCCTCATGTCATATATTTTCCTACACTTGCGGAGTACATTTCGATGTACTCATCCTTCCTCTTTGTCCCCTTGCTACCCCACCTAGACGCTGGAGTTGACGAGGAGGAGTACGTTGAAGACGGTGCCTTCGACCTTGATGACGTGTACTAGGCTGGTGCAGCCCCCGGTCAACCTTCCTATGAAGATGGCATCCATTTCCGCTGGAAGATTCGTTAGATTTTCTTTTAACCCACGGGTCATTTTTGTAATAATGTTTTCGATATGTAATAAACTCTGATTTTGATACTATAATGAAGTCGATATATGTATGAAAATTGATCCTGGCATACATATATTGTGCATTCGATTTTGTCCTTAAAATCGGGTGTGACAGCGGCGTAGGCGCTGCATGACCAGCTTGGCTCCAGGCAAGATGTCCAGGCTATGCTATGTGACTTCCCTTGGGATACAAGGCATGTCGGCAAGCCTCCATGCGAAGATGTCCTGATTTCTGATTAGGAAATAGACGAGCGCTCCTTTCTATTTGTCGGAGAGGCCATAGCCGATTCGGACCATCTTGCCGGCGTCCTCAGGGTGGACCTGCACCGCCTTGGTGTCCTTAGAGGGCTTGAAAGCCCCTGAGGCCAGCTTCCTCATGCTTGATTCATAAACGTCCCTGGTTGTGGCCACCTGGACTGCTCTGAGCTCGGGGAGAAGGCACGTGGCCGTCGCGATATCGCAGTTCTCTCGCTCGCAGAGATGTGCCTGACAAAGGTTGCCACCCACAGTGATTATCCCACGTGGCCCTAGAATCTTGAGCTTGAGGTAGGTGTAGTTTAGGATGGCCATGAGCTTCGCATAGCACGAGCGGCCTAGGATCGCATGGTACGCGCTAGGGAAGTCCACTATCTCAAAAGTGAGCGTCTCTGTGCAGAAGTTATAGTGGCTCCCAAACGTGACGAGAGGTCGACCTGCCCAAGGGGCATGGCCTGAATACTAGGTATGACCCCATGGAACGGGGTGATGGAGGGCCTTATCGCGGCTTGCGACAGGCCCATGGCATCGTACATCTCGGCATAGAGGAGGTTTAGGCCGCTCCCTCCGTCCATGAGCACCTTGGACAGGTGCGTCTTGCTAACGATTGGGTCAACAACGAGGGGGAAATGTCCCAGTTGCGGGATGCGGTCGGGGTGATCAATCCTGTCGAAGGTGATCGCGGTCTCTGACCACTTCAGGTAAGCCGGTATGGCCTTGCTCAGCGAGGCGACGCATTGACCTCTCTGGCCGTGAGCTTCTGACTCCACCTAGAATCGCTGGCAGTCGGCCCACCAATGATCATGAGGCACCCTTTTGGGTTGGGGAAAGCGTCCCCTTTTCCTCATCACGTTCCGGTTGCGCTGGCTTCTCTTAGCTGGCCGATGTGTATTCGCCCCTAAGGTAGCGCTTCAAGAGGTCACAATCCTCGAGGGCGTGCTTGACCGGGAAGCCTTGGTTGTGGCACGACGCCTTCATCATCTTCTCAAAGCTAATGGGATTGGGCCTACCGATTTTCCGTTTGTCGATCTGGTCGGCTACCGTGATAAACTCGCTGTCACGGCGCTTCATTGTCCTTCCTGCTCTTCCACTATCGCGGATGCTCCCTAGCCTCATTTGCTTGCTCGGCAGGGGCCTTGCCTCTACCTCTACCAAAGTTGGCACAGATGGCCTCCTCAATGGAGGCGTGGCTGGTGGCGAGGTCGAGCAACACCCGTGTCATCTGTGGTTTGCAGCGCCCGAGCTCGTGGACGAGGGCCGTGTTGGTGGTACCGGAGATGAAAGCTCCAATCACATCGGCATCGATAATGTCAGGGAGCTCATTGCACTACATGGAGAAGCGGTGGATGTACTCTTAGAGAGTCTCCCTGGCCTTCTGCTTGCAGCTCTTGAGGTCACAGGAATTTTTGGGGCGCACGTATGTGCCCTGGAAGTTCCCCATGATGATGCGCTTGAGGTCAGCCCATGAGCGGATGCAATCCGCTAGGAGATACTCGATCCATGCTCGCACGCTTTTCGCAAGGTAGAGGGGCAGGTACTGGATGATGAAGAGGTCATCATCTGCTCTACCTTCCCGGCATGCGAGGTGGAAATCCTTGAGCCATACGTCGAGGTTGGTGTCCCTAGAGTACTTGTCAATGTTGGGCGGCGCGTGGAACCGTGCCGGAATAGGCGATGTTGGTGTCCCCAGAGTACTTGCCGAATCCTCCTTGCGAACGCCCATGGACCGTAGGAGTCTAGGGCTCAGACTACGCTGGGCGTCCTGGTTGTTCCGACAGCGCTCGTAACCACCGGGGTCATTAACGGGGCTACACGGCGGTTGCCGTTCACCGCTCCTAGCTCGAGGCACCGGGCTCCCGGAGCCACACGAGCGTTTCGGTTGCCGATGAACCAGCTGTGGACCAGAGTGGCCTCCCACCTACGCCCTGCTCCATTGTTGATGGGCCAGACTCCGGCTTGCGTGTGGTGCTCGCTGGGGGCGCCACGGCCGCACGAGGTGGGTCTGGCGCTAGCCTCGAGCCATCGCCAGTCGATAGAGCTCTGTGCCTACTGCATGGCCGCAGCCTCCAGCAAGTCTTGAAGTTCCCTATGGATGTGCTTGCCTTTGTCGTCCATCGTCTCAGGGGCGGTACGCATGATCATTGCTGCCGCCGCGATGTTCTGGCTCGCTCGGGGGAAAACTAGTGTTTCCTCCTCACCCTGTTATATGTGGTCGTAGACTAGGCATGCTCGTGCCTGCGCGCCCGCCACATCGAGGTGCTGTGGGTTGGGGCACCCTTCGCCATTTGCTAGTCAGCCTCGTGGGCCCTGGCTCACTCTATCCTTTCCTGGTCGTATGTCGCTTGCTCTCCTGGTGTTCGTGGGATCTGGTATCCGTCGCCCTCTTCCTCCTGCGCCTCGCCTCTTCCCCCACGATGTGCAGCATATTGCGCTCTCGTGAGGGGTGGCTGCTCCCTTCAAAGCTAGTCCCAGAGTCTGCCATGGATAGGGATGAGGTCAGGAGGTCATAGAAGGATTCGGGGGCTCAGTCCACCATCCCCACAAATCTAGGGCTACTAAGCGCCGGCAGGGCGCATGCATGCCCCACGAGCTCTTGTGCAAAGAGCTCTGTGATGCCTCGTAGGCCATAAGGAAGTGCGATATAGGGGTCTAGAATTTAGCTTCTGGGGGCATAGGCTAGCCCCTCAAAACATAGGAGAACGTGTTGGCCAACGCGTAAAAGGCTCGTCGGCACTGTTCTGGCTCAGGGTTGGGCCCAACGTAGGCGTTGATCCGGGATGCCAGCGCTTTCGGATCGATGTCCGCCGGGCCATCGATGAGCGGGGCAGTGTCCTTCGATGGCGCCTTCGGCGGGGGAACGCCCCCCTCGCAGAGGTGTAGCTAACCTAGGTGGTTTGCTGCAAAATCCAGGTCTTTGAAGCGGAGTGCCTGGTCGGGGTGGAAATCAAAAGTGGTAACGGGCCCATCGATGTCGATGAACTCTAGGCTCCCGAAACGGATACGGCCACCGGGGGCTGCATCGAGAGCAAGTCTGACATAGGTGCAAGGTGCCAACTGCTCCCTTCTCTCAACGTGAGTGCGCGACTGCCCCTACTTGGCGCGCCAACTGTCGGTGTTTCGTGGACTGACCAGTAAATTTTTATTGCCGCGCTGCTCTAGGGAACTGGATGATAGCACTCGAGGCACAAGGAATTATACTGGTTCAGGACGGAGCCCTACGTCTAGTCTCAGAGCATCGTGAGTTCGTGTTCCTCGGTTCAAGTGCTCTGAAGTTGTTTACAACAGGGGGGTTCAAGATAGGGGCGTCGATCCACAGGAGGGATCGATCTATTGTTGGTCTGTCTATGTAAGTGTCCACAACCCTCTAGAAGAGAGTCCTGCTCCTGGAGGAAGGCCCGGCTCCCCTTATATAGTCTTGGGTCCGAGTGACAATGTAAAGAGAGAGAGAGAGATAAAGAGAGAGCTCATGGGAAAGGGGAGGCTAGCTGGCTTGGTTGATGGCCTTCCTATCTTGTCTTGGTTCCGTCGGTACGCCCGGATGGAGTTGTTGGGTTCTTGCTCCTCACGCCAAGGCATGGCGCGTCATGGTGGCACTGTTCTGATCGTGGTTGTTCGCCTACTGCCCTGTGCGCGACGGGCACACAGTGCGTGGCGTGGCTTCCGTCCTTGCGCCTGCCACCGGTGAGCGGCATCGTAGTCTCATGGCGATAGCATGACGTCCGTCCTAGACCACCTACCCTCCTGGCGGTGGCAGAGTTGACCTCGACCCCCCTAGGCGAGGTCGAGGCTTCCTCAGGCCAGGTTGATCCTAGCTGGTTCGGCCCTTGGTCGTGCGGCCCATGCCCGTAGTGGTTGGGGCAGTACGCCTGTCTACCAAGTTTGGCAGACAGGGACGGTGCTGTGTCGAGGCGAGGACGGTGGCGTGCTGCTCCTGATGCTGCTTGGATTGGACTGCGGTCCTATCTGTGTAGGCGGTCCGAAGGGTGACGCTTCGCCCCTTGGTCCCGCGGTCCGAGAGGCGCTCGTCCTTCTCGGTACTTGGGTGGACTTGCGTCGTAGCCGCATCCCATCGGGGCAGGTGCATTAAATGCACCACCTGCCCCTGGCCTTGTCGGCGTACCCCCGAGGAGAGGTCGAGGCGGCCGGCGTGTCCTTTGTGGGCCTTGTGCTAAGGCTGCTGGGCTGCCTGAGGTGTGCTCTGCCTTCAACTTATCCGGGCCTTGGGACACTCCGGGTATGTGACCCCGACAAGAGTTTAGAGTGTATATAAGATGTCTGGTTTTGGAGTTAAGGAGAAATATCATACTATAACGACATTTAGGGAGGTAGAATGGATTTTTTTTCTTTCTTTTAACTTTCCTTTAATACCAACGTGTTACGTCTGAAAATTTTCTAAGTTGACAGCGACAATTATTTAGGTCTGCTTGCTTCAACGGGTCTGTTCGGCAGAATTTACTGTGGTTACGGCTAATTTGTAGGCCTGATTTTTTGTGAGAGAAAAACACTATTTCATGGCTATAAAATATGACTCATTCTAGCTGATAAGCCTGTGAACAGGCTCAACACCGTGGGATGGTATACGAGGCTGAGGTAGCTCTCTCAGCTATCCGATGCCTAGGGTTTTTTTTTTTTTTTTTTACAACAGACGCCTAGGATTGGATTTGTTGCATTGGAGACGTGTTCTTGCCTAGACTTTTTCAACCGTGGAACAATTCTGTAATGAACAGGCGAGACGGCTTGTCTACTGGAACGCGAGTTGAAAAATGAAGTTAAAGAATACGTCACGGTCCACACATGTATATATATATACGCGTTTTGGTCTGTCTCAAAAGTTTTTTTTTTTGGAAAAAAAAGTTTAGTGGGGGCGAATGAACCATGCATGTCATTCGTTCATTGTAATATAAACATTCTTATTACCACGCTGGATGCACCACATGTCGCGTAGCAGACAGTTGCATCCATAGTTTAGGACGTACTACATATTGCAGAGTTTTGTTTGGGTGGTTGGTTCTCAAAAGTTTGACAATTAGGTTTGAGTGACTGGTCCTGGCTCGCAGCTTCGTTCTTACGTTTGAAGTACTGTACTACTAATATACTGTACGAAAGAAGGCCATCCGGATAGGGCCAATTAGGGCATTTATTATTAAGGTCTAATAGGTCAAGATGAACGGCTAGCAAGTACTACCTCTGTCCGGGAAAGAATGCAACAATGGGTTACATGCCGTTAAAATGGTTCATGTTTAATCAAGTTTCTAATAAATAGTATTCACATTTATCGCTCCAAATCAATTGATTATAAAAATATATTTTGTAATTAATCTAATGATATTTATTTGATATCATAAATATTAATATTTTTTTATTTATAATTGGTCAAACTTAAGGTACTATAACGTGGTAATGTTTAAGCTATGACAAAAGTTTAGTGTACTATTACTCTGCATGTTTAAATATACTAGTTTTTTTTTGTCTACTAGTTGGATCAGTCCAAGTGATCAGTAGTATGTATAAAAGACGACTATCAGTCTGGCTGGAGCGGCTGGCTGGGGCTAGCCCCTTACACTGACACTGTTCACATGAACAGTGTTTTTAGCTAGGAATAGTATTTTTCTCTTACATAAATCAGTCATTAATACTTTCTCACAAACCAGCAACGAACAAGTCAACAATTTCGAACAGGCTGTATAGGTCGTAGAAGACAGACCAAGGCAAACTGAACAAGAGGGGTTGCCAGCATATCCATCCCTTGCTCTACTGATACTCATAGACGACCACTGACCACACCATGACGAGGAAGAGGTGTTCTTGTCTTCGCTTCGTGTATGTGATAACGATGATCCTGGCTGTCATCGTCTCTTCTTGTTACGTCATCGTCGACTGCTCGGAGGTCCAAGGTATGTTATGTGTATATGTATGGCATGCATGTCCAATTAGGAGCAGTACTTACTGTAACTTCATTAAGAATCTCTGTTGATGATGATGGAGACCATGCATATATGCGCACCGTGCAGCTGCTCAGCCAGACGGAGGGCATGACGGCTGGTCGCCGCCGCCACCTCGAGGAGGCACTGTGCAGCACATGTGCCCCGACCCTGAGCCCGAGTGCAGACACCCCGGTGCTCCCCCGCCGCCGCCTGTTGCGCAGCCCCACCGGGAGATCGGGCGGAGCTGGTAGGATAGGAACGCCGTCAATGAATAGCGATGTGATGGTCTCCCCCTATTCACCACCTTGTGTTATCAGCCTATGATGTACCCCACTAGTACGATGGAGATGCTGCTGTTAATCCACTACCTCTTTCGGCTTTACCTAGGAGGCGACGCACCTTCTTTTAGTATCAGCTTAATTGCCGTTCTTCAGTCTTTCCCACCCTCTTTCTTTCAGATCGTCGTCTTGGGTTCTGTCAATGTTCTGATTTTGTGAAGAGGAGCAATGTGGTGAACCATGAACATACATGCCCAAACCCAAACAAAAACAAAGAGAAAAGAGGAGCAATAAAACCAAAAGGAGGTTTGCTGTTGTTCTATGTTCACAAATGTTACGGTCGCCCACATTGACAGTCCGGTATCGTCGGCCCAAGCTCAAGTTTTCCACGGATGGGCATGGGCCGGGACCGGGGTATTGCTTGTTCCAATCGACCGGGGACCTGTTCCTCCCAGGCGATGGCCCGTCGCCTTGGCCTTCGCTCTGCGCCATCGCGCCGCCTTACGGCCTTAGCCGTCATTTTCATGCCGCTGGTCGTCGTCGTCGTCGTTGAACCCGCTTTCTCCCACACGGTTTTCTCCAAGAAAGTGACAGGGTGCTGTGTAGCTGCACATTTTCCCCCTCGGGCACTGAAGCTCGTCGTCGCCCGTCAGACGTCAAGTCAACCATTCGGCCATTCAACACTCAGCGAAAAGAAAAGCTATGGCACGCGTCAATGCGTCATGACTCGTGCGTAACGAAGCTCTGCAGACGCGCACGACCCGCCAGATGAGCTTGGACTTGGTTGCACATGTACACCTGCTAGCAAGCTGTGGGCCCTGAAAACTCGCTGCCCTGCCCCGGTTGCGACTGCGAGCTAGTATAAAGAGGCAGGATTCTCACAAAAATATGGATGCATCCACGACCACGAGCTTACCATTACATTTATTAAGTTGCGAGCGAGTTGAGAGACACAGCGACAGAAATGAAGAAAGCGCCATCTCTGGTCGCGTGCTCGCTGATCTTCGCAGCTGCACTGGTCCTTTTCGCTCTCCACGTTGAGCCTGTGCAAGCAGGTACCTACGTCTTCTCGTAATGCTATTTCTAGTTTATGCTACAGTAAACATAGTACATAAAGAAACCATGTTCTTAATAGATGGTTTGTTCAGAACATTTTTATCTAATCGCCTGTATTCTTTCTCCTATCATCGATCTATCACATCTCTTCCTATCTTGTTCCTTGTGTAAACATAATTTTTTTAAAAAAACTATTTTCTTCTCCCTTCTTTAATTCCAATACCACATTACTATTTTGCTTAATTGAAACTCTAAGTAATAGTCACATAAACCATCTTAGTTTATGGGTTGAGACTACTCTAACTTCACAAAGTGTGCTTGTGCAATTTGCATGGTATTATTTCACTTCCTTATTATGATATAAATGCGTGTGCAGGGTCGAGGACGGTGCCATCACCTCCGCCTCCATCTGCACACACACCCTTCCGCCCCGGCCAACGCCCATCGCCACCGCCTCACCAAGGACACAATTTATTAGCTGCTGCAAATGACGTCCATGGCCATTGATAATCCAGCTTATTCCCGCATTAGCGTCATGCCACAGTGTTGTATCTTGTTCCTTTTTTTTGTTGAATTTGATCCTGCAATAATTAAAATGTAAACAATTCGTCCTTACAACCAAGTCTATCACTGTCGGTTCTAGACCGGTAGAAATAACTAATAAGTGATGAAAACATATACATCAACGTTCCCACAAGCATCAAGTACGTGAGTATGTGACACTTATCAGCCTGTTCGGCTACGCATTGCAGCGCTGCTGCTGTAGTGATATGTGAGCAGCCGCCTTTTCCCTCTCACATGTCACTGTAGCAGCAAAGTTGCAACACACAATACACCGACACTGGCAAACGATATTTTGAAGGAATTTTATTTGGTTGTACTTTAATTTACCCTAATCCATGTGTATTGTGGCATGGAGATAGATTAGCATGAAATCAAAAAAGGCCGAAGGTATCTTCTAGAAGGATACATCCTTCTCGTTCACGCTTGCCCTCAACATTCTATTAGCAACACAATTAAAAACTACTATTTCATAGAACACTCAGAGCTGAAAGCCCAATGCAGCTAAACAAGGCCCATAAATATGCTAGAGCCTATTTGTTTGTGAAGGACTGAAACAGTGATTAGAGAGAGGATGGATGGATATAAGATAATTTTATCTCTCTCTAAGAAAGAACTTAGACATATATCCCAATTCAACATACCACTCACTACTACAGAAATATCAACACTGCCGGTTCGGACCCCCCCCCACCCACCCACCCAATCGTCGTCGGTTTTGCCCCTCGGTGGTGATATGTCGACGGTGATAGCCTTGAATATTACCACCGGTGGTAATCTGCTATCACCGCCGGTTCGCCATTCTATTCGGCTGTGATAACGATAAAGTCACCATCGGTTCAAAGTTTGAACCAACATTGTTGATCCTGTAATCATGTCCGTTTACAACATGATCCGGTGTTGATGATCATTTGATCACCGTCAGTCAGAGGTGCACTCCGGTGGTGATGAGCATTTGGTCACCACCAATTATTGGTTCAATCCGGTGGTGATGAGAAATTGATCAAGGTCGGGTCATGCATTAACCCAGTGGTGATCACTATTAGTTCACCGCTGGTAGTATGATCCGGCGTTGATGACCTTCTTCACTACCGGAATGTGCCGGAATGTTATTGGTCCGGCTATGATATTATGTTTTCACTATATTTATTGAGATGAAGTTTAATAGCCTATTTAACAAACTATACAGATATAATCATCAAATCTATACATTCTGTCCGGCAACAAGTTTAAGGTTTACAAGAGCAATCCACGCTAACATAGAACGTGAGGATAGATATGCCCGCTATGAGCTGGTGTACTACCCAAGCTGCCCCTTGATTACATAATAAGACATTGATCTCTATTCACAAACTTATATAATGAAACGAGGTAGTTGTGCTTCATCAGACAACTCCTTGGTATATGCCCTACTGGGTGCAATGCAGAGTGAATATAATTAGTTCCCAACTGAATTGAACCATTTCAATATAAGTGATTTGCTCTTGTTCAAGTACCTAGTGATTGTTGGTCATAAGGACTACGTACGTATGGTTTCCCTATGTGCCATTGTGAAGAGTGAATATAATTAGATCCAAATTGAATTGAAGGATGTGAATTAAAGTGATTTTCTTGTTGAATTACCTTACCAATGTTGGTCAAAGACAAGGACTAGGTATGGTTACTTTGTGCACCATGGTGACGATTGAATATAACTAGATCCAAACAGAATGAAAGGATGTGAACTAAAGTGTGCTTACTCACTTACCTCGGCAATATTGCTCACAAGCAAGGACGAGATATGATTCCCCTTGTCATCCCCCTCTTGTGAGGATTAGCTTATGCCCTGACAAAAGGTGGCATTTCGGCAAAAATGCAGTTTATTTTATACATGTATGTCATATGTCAATAAAAAAAAGACAAAGTGATCATATTGGACGATTGTATTCATGGCTAAAACTACCTTAAGAATTTTGGGACAGGAGCCTCACATATGTGTTCCTGCTCAAGGATTCAACAATATCACAAGTATCATTGTATAAGTCACCGAACAAAGCCTTTTTACTAAATACACAAACTTACAGGCCCAAATTTCTATCAAGGAATCAGACCCGCAAGTGTAGCTGGAATGGACTGCTTACCTTAACGCGTAGTTGTTGCGGCAGGGAGTAGGTCCGGCAGTGACCATTAGCGTCCACGCTGGTGAGGAATTATGGCGGGGAGTAGGTCCGGAGGTGAGCAGGAGTAGCCACGTCGATGAAGAGGAGTGGCGGGGATTATTCCCAGCGGCCATGCCAGTGAGAGGAGTGGTGGGGAGCACAAGCGGGCTCGCCGATGAGCAGCAGCTTTGCACACCAGTGAGTAGGGGCGGGCACACTGTTGTGGAGGACCAAACCATCAGCTGAGCACAGTGGTGTGGAGGAGAGGTGGGGAGAAGGCTCGTGGGGTCCCAAAAAAGGAGGAGCGGTGGAAATAGAAATTTCATCCAAGCTTTCCAATCCCGCGTGGAGGGCTATATATATTGGATGACACCATCCCCATCGGCTACTAGATATGACAGGCATGGGATGCAGTGTACACCGTCGGTGGAGTTTTGGGTCGAATCATACATGTTAGTATCATACGATGATGTTAACATATTAACCGAAGTATCATCCGGTGTTCACCAATAAGGTGCACAAATTCAACTTCTTGCATGCACTCCTTTTGAAATAAAGCCAAACTAAGCACTTAAATTCCGATGTCATTACCCTAGTTTCGTTAAGCAAAAGAAATAATCTATTAATGCACATTGCCACATTGGTCATTCAGGTCCATACATTCATAACTAATAATTAGGCTGACACTACCAGGTAGCTACCATGACGAAAGCTAGGATACAAAGACGAATTAGTTCTACACTTAGGTATACCATTTGGGCAAATCCTTTTTTTGAGAACATTTGGGCAAAACCTAAAAGGCCCTGATTTGTACCAAATTAGTTGCACAACTAATCAATCTCCATGAGATACAGATCAATTACATGAGATCCTGCTGATCTTGCATAACATCTTGGTTGACCTCCGATCCATTACATCCATGTCATCGAGAACATTCACCTCTACATCCTTATCCACATCCATTGGTACACTACCATCTAGCTCAACATTAGCATGTGCAATAGTTGCTTTTCCTAAGCACTCATTTGGTGAATCAATGCAGGGAATAAGAATCACAAGTTGAAATCCACAAAGATAGAAGTCCGCCAACTCCAAAAGAAGAAAGGACATTTTCATCTGCAGATCCAAGAAAAGTACTGCAACTAACATTGGGATATGCTGGAACCAAGAAACATGATGCGAATCAATTGAAACTAAGATGCGTCATCGTGTATGCCGAAAAATGACTAAATATTCATGTGCATGATTCATCTTTGTTTGTGTCATGATTAATGTGTTATCATATTTCTGGATTAAAGTATGCTGGAAAATGGCTAAATATTCAACACATACAACAGCACCGACACCTACACGACCTGCTCCGTCGTCGTGTCTATTCGATCAGACTACTGGCAGTTGCAGTCAGATCAATATAGTTTGTTGATATCGAATGACATACTCCCACATCAACAAATCTTCATGTACATCGTTCTCTAGTCCAAACATCCCGCATGACGTCCCTACTAACCCATAGGACCTCAATTTGTCCCTAAACTCACTACTAAAGGAATGGTTTCTAGGGGCGGCTGGTGAGGCTTTGTAGAGGCGGCTCGGCCAGCCACCCCTACCATACCGTCTCTACAAATCATGCATTTGTAGAGGCGGTTCTCTGACTGCCCCTGCAAATTGATTTGTAGAGGCGGCTGGTGTTATCAGCCGCCCCTACAAATCGATTTGTAAGGGCGGCTGTAGTACCAGCCGTCCCTATAATACCTGTTTATAGGGGCGGTTTCGTAAAAAAAAATTTAATTTATAATTCAAATTCGACCAGAAAACACACACACACACATATATATATATATATGCATATATAATTCAAATCTGACCAGAACACACATTAACAAGAATTGTTCAGAAACAATTAACAATGAGAGCACATATTAACATTGGATGCATCCAAACTTCAAAATCTTTGGTACAGACATAAGTTTTCATACATAAAGCTAAACAACTATGGATTCAGCAGTGGATTGGCACTACACAGATGTTCTGCCGAATGTGTCATTACACAGATATGAATATCTAATATCAACTGCACTCTGTGATGTAATCACCTAGTCAATTAGTATTAATTGTCTATACTCTCAAGTCCCAAGTCTTGTTTTCTCTGCCAATGGCAACTCAACATACTGACAGCTCTTGAACTTCATCAACTCTACAAAGGAAGAGATCAAATCACGTATCTGTTTTGTAGAGTTGTAGCTAGCAATTCAAAGGTGAGGTAATCACAGCAGCTTCATACGAGCAAGTTGGGCTCCAAAGTTAGCTTGAACGTCAGCATCCGAATTGAATTCCTGTGTAACAAACAACTTTGAGTAACAATGTTTTTAAGGATTAGTTGCCAGTAAGTCCTGGAGAAAACTTGAAATGCGATTGAAATTTAGAGTTTATATATGTGTCTGCCATGCTAACAGATCAAATTTAGAGTTCCTGCTCGAGAGGTATTCAGAGGGCTGCTGAAAATCACCATCTTGTCTTGACTGCTAAATCAAACTAGGAAACTCTTTCAAATCTATAGAGCTGTCAACCTAGATGTTTTCATGTCATAAAGATTGATAAAATTCTAGAATAAATATGTTAACTAGCACCTGACGTTGGGATAACTGGAAGCAACAGCCTTGATCATCATTTGTCACTCCATCCATTCTGAACTAATGCTATGCTAATGTCTATCTAACACGTGTTGTACCACGAATCTAGCAGTAAATGTGAACAAGGCCAAATGACAATGGAAAATGTGAGACTACCCTCAAAACATGGTTGATTTGAAATGTAAGAAATGTTTCTTTTAATTCCTTGGCTATATCGCACAAGACAGCCATATTATCATCACTCCTAGCATGCCAGTCACCTCAAACCTGCTCCAGAAATCATAATTGTTACTCTTGTTATGAAATAGTTGAATGTTGCTAGAAGCCATAACTAAATAAGTACAGAACAAATCAGGCAAGAAGCCAGAAGTAAGCATATTTCATTCATATACTCACTTCACTATCAGGTAATGTTTCCATATTAGCAGCTTTGGGATAACAAATTCATAAGTATTGTAGGGAGCACTTTTTAAGAGACCATACATTCACACTTATCATGAAGAAAAAAATATCTTACCATCTCCTGTGACATTTTCAAAGTAGATTGTTTGGTTTCATCAGGTTGCTGAAATGAAACTTGCATAAATCAGTACTGTAAAATAAATGTCATGAAAAAAATACAAAATCAAGTAGCAACACAACCACCTGAAGATATGACTTTTAAAAGATCAGCTTAACACTCAAGTTGTGTGAAACAAATATTTATGCCCAAGTTTATTGGGGTCACTGCACTATTTTCGTGATAATAATCTGTTCTACCTACTTTTTTGATTCATCCATTTTGCTATGTGTCTAGACATAATATTATATCTAGATGCATAGCAAAATGGATGTACCAAAAAAATCAAAGCGACTTATAATTTGGTACTATTTTCTGAGCATAGCACTACCATGCACCAACGACAGTATTTAGAGAACACTTGATTTCTTCATAATTTCATTAAGTCGATGATTGGCTTATAAGCATTGACCATTAAGGGACTAGGGTTTCGGATTAGCACATCCAAGGAGGGGATTATGCAGATCCTAGTCAAATCAAAGTTTACTCCCCAAATTCCCAAAACCCTAGTTCACGAATTTATGCAAACGAACCCTAAATCTCCACTGAGCTGGGCGCCACGGATAATTTTACCTTGGCCAGCGTCGTCGTTGCCTTTAGGTGTGCCGGGTGGCCGAACTGCTACTACTGTTGCAGATTACGATTCAACAGCCCGCGCGTTGGTTCCGCCGCGCCACCGCCATGGATTAGGGAGCCGCTCCGCCGACGCCGCATCAGGAGCCCACCGCGCATGAAGAAGTCACGCCACCGCCGACACCGCATCAGGGGCTTGCCGCAGATGAGGAATCCTACCACCGCCGTGACTGCTTGAGGTGGCCGCCGCCACCGTGAAGAGACCCGCACGCATCGTCTTCTCAAGGGCCAACGGGGAGCCGCTGGACGGAGGCACGTGCGGCCTCGTCCCCGCGTGCGGGCCGGCGAGTGGTCCCGCGTCGGCGGCACCTCCGGTCCTGTCGCCGTGCGGCCATCGTCTGCCATCGCCGTGCGTGCTGTGAGGGTCGCAAACCTTCGTGGGGAGAGTGATCTGAGAGGGAGAGGGCGTGGAGGAGGCGATGCAGCGGTGGGCAGGCGGAGGAGGCGATGCGGATGTGGCTGAGGATGATGCAGATGTGGTCTCAGGTATGATTCGGTGGCCAGCGAAAGGGTGATTCAGCCGCGCCTACAAATGGACACAGCAGGGGCCCCTACAAATCGACGCATTTGTATGGGCGACTCGTATTACCAGCCGTCCCTAAAAAAAAGCCCCGTTGCTACAAATTATTTTTCACATAGTGACTTAGTTCTAAAACCGTTCCTCCCTGAACCTAGTTCAAGTCTGTCATCAACCATGTTCCACCTGAAGCAACACCTGCACATGAACAACCACGCAACTGCATCCGAGCACAAGTCCCTGGCTTGACTCAAGTCAATCCACACAAACACCTCATATGAGCATGTCATGCAACAATATATATCAAATCACCACACTACCATGAGTGTATTCCAGTCATCATGCTATCACAGGTATAAATGAGTAGCATATGCATATCAACCTATGTCATAATTCTAATCAATATCCAATGCTAATTTTATCTCAAACCAATTTTTCATCACATGATCTCACATAAACAATATCCCGAAGGTGCCTTCTATGGATATGTCATGTCCCTATATACAAACAGGAAACACTATCACGTAGACATTTACAGATTAAGAGAAATATTGTTGCACACTGTAATTATCAATTTACTCTAAGATATGAGTCAAAGTGGAATTTATTTTTCATTTTGTGTAACAAATAAACTCAAAACTGCCGTGTAGGAGACATCTAAGGCTTACGCTTTGTAATCCATTTGTCTTCAGGAGCTATCAGCTTAGCAATTGTAAACCATTGCACATATAAACTCAGAAAGTAATGAGCAATAATAGCAAATTGACTGATTGGCTTGTGAATGCTGATATCTACAGTAAGTAACCAAGCTCTTTGCCAATGGTGCACCACCCAATAATAACAAACAATGGTGTTGGTCTTATGCTACAATCCAAAAAGATCCATGTACTGAGGGCCGAGCACTACTGGTAATAATAACCTTATTACTGTACCTTAAACTTAGAAATACACTCCAGTGATTCTTTCTATGTATCCAATTATCTCAGTCTCTGTTGTTGTTTATCTCAAAGGCTGACTCCACTGATCACCATTGGGCTGGTTATGATAAAATTTGCAATTGTTACTCCCTGCTTGGATGTGAAGCCCTTGATGATGCAGGTTCCTATTTATACACGTGAAGAATCTAGCTTCATGTTGACTGTTTCTATTTGCTACAAATTTTTGAAAAAAATTGAGAAGATATTGCAACACTACTGCAGATTTTGCTTCATCCTATGTATTACAAAATAATATAAATACAGAAAAAAACTGTCAAATATATATAAACTCAATCAGTTTATTCTTCATACTATGACCTATAGGATAGTACATAATGCTGCATATCTTTTGACTTTACTATTTTTGCTAATAACTTCTTATGTATTCCCCTTCCCCTTGCTTATCAAAGCCATAAAAACGTAGAGAAGGAATATATTCTAGCACAACAGAGTCGATTTTGACAGTTGATATGGCCACAAATGGTAGCCACTGAGAGCTATCCAACAAACTTCTATATATGACTTGTTACATGGGTTTTGTGCTGATTATTGTGGCATTGGCTTCTGCTGATTATATTGACAAGTCTAGCTAGAAGAAAACTAACATATAATCCTCAAAACTAATATGCAAAAGTGGATATAATGTACATCCATCATCGATCTTATGCCCCTTTTTCAACATACGGTACTCCTTTTACTTACTGCTCCCTCCGTTCCAAATTATAAGTCGTTTTAACTTATTTGGTACATTTATTTTGCTATGTATCTGGATATAATAATATGTTTAGATACATAGCAAAATAGATGAATAAAAAAAGTTAAAGCGACTTATAATATGGAACGGAGGGAGTAGAAGATAATATCTTAAACAAATTTGAGCCATTTTTTTAAATTAATTAATTAATCTAGAAAAACAAAAATATCATATTCTCAAATCGTCGTCCCCTCATCATGAGAGACAGAAGAGGGCGTGTGGCCCCTTCCTTGTTCATGTGCCCTTTGACAGCTAACACATTAATTGACCCATGAACTTTAGTAATCTATACACGCTAACAATTTACATAATCAAGTGTGTATCTTATGCTAACTCGATCAAAACTAAGTTACACACAATTGAGAGCGGTATTGTAAAACATACTACACGTAGCCTCTCATGTACGTTACGAACAAACGCTACACCTAGCTAGTGGATTTGGAACAAAAGACGGATGTTGGAAACAAATTCGATCTACACGTACGTAGCCTACACTACTGGAAACTCGAATATTTCTGTGGGTGACGAATTTTTCTGTACGTTTTTTTCGATACGCACAGAAAAATTACGATTATTCTGTCGGTGTCAAAATATCCCGATAGAAAAATACGAAAACCCACAGAATAATTATAACATTTTTATGTGCATGACAATAGACACACGGAAAAATAAAAACTCATAGAAAAATACAATTTACTCTGTTGGTTTTTAAAAAACGCACAGAAAAAATGGACAGAAAATATATACGCATAACCCTAACCCCTCTCCCCAAACATCCTCGCACTGCATGCCTCAAGGCCTCCTCCTCCTCTCCTCCCCCCCCCTCTCTCTCACTCGCCTCCTCACGGCGGCCCGCCCCGCCCTTCCTCCTCTCCTCCCGCCGGGTGGCAGCCCCTCCCTCCTCTCCTCTCAGGCCGGCCCCAGCCCCTCCCCTCCCTCCTTGCCCCGTCCGCCCGGATCCGCCCCGCCTCTTGCCCCTCCCTCCTCGCGCTTGAATCCGCCACGCCGCCCCCCGGATCCGCCGGGCGGCCGGCCCCGCCCTCCTCCTTGCCCGTGCCGCCCGGATCCGCCTCCTCTCCTCTCGCCATGGCTGGCCTCGGCCCCTCCCTCCTCTCTCCGGACTCTCTGGGTCTCCCGACGTCGACTCATCCTCGGCTTCTCTCCAAGTCCTCAATCCATCCTCCGACTGCCCCCCTCCCATGGCGGAAACCCTAGCCCGTTGCCTCGCCACCGATGCACATTTAGGTATTTTACTGTGTTGTGGAAGATGCACATTTAGGTATTTTACTTTGTTGTGGAAGATCTCGAAGTAGGCTGTGATTGCTGGTTGTGCATATTCGGTTTCCATCCTTCCTGTAGGTCTGAAATAAATTCGGGTCAACTGTTGCCAGCAAACCGAGATGTTAGTTTGTTATTAGTGAATAAGTACATCAGTCTGCAGGTGTTTGGTGCTGAGAGATCCCTCACTTTTTGGGTCTCCAGTTGGCAGCAATTTGGTGCTTGCTGATCAGATGCGTAGGTGGTTTAGTGGTAGCTTAAACCCTGTCCAAGACTGCTTAGAATAATATGAGTTGAGTTCTGGTAATTAGATGGTGCATTGTTCAAGGATTCTAGATCTTGTTGATCAAAGCAGTCTAATTGCAAACTAGATGATGAAGGGTGTGGAATACTGCTAGTGTTAATTTGATGATCTGTTGTTTACAAACTATAGCTTTGTCGTGTGCAATCTGATTGATGAAACAAACTAATGCACATGTGATGAGTAGTTAGTTTACAATCACCGGAGCCGATATCATGGATAACATGTTATTATTGTTACATTGTCTCATATATTGGACTCGTTTTCTACATACCCTTTTGTTATCTTTCTTCTGAGTATCAACTTTCACTACAGGAAACTGGCTCTTTGCCGACTGCAATTTTCTTTGCCAACTGTTTTTTTTCGACACTCGGCAAAGAGGTCCCTTTGCCAAGCTAAATTTCTGCGATAAGCAAACAGATTTATGCTGCGACTTTGCCGAATTGCGGCGATTGGCAAAGCCATCAATTCCGGCGCGCCGAGCGATTGGCAAAAAATCTGATCGGCAAAGGCGGGCCATGGTTGACGCCATCCACACGTCACCTTTGCCGACTGCCACTCAGTCAATATCGGCAAAGAATTGCGCCATCCTCCACAGCGTGGCAAAAAATTTTATTTTTTTTTTTCATCCCGGTTTTTGTTTGCCTTGATCGATAAGTACATGATATATTCCAAGTTTGGGATCATTTTGATTTATTTTGCTATATTAGTAGATTTTTTACATTTCTTTGATTTTTTTATCTCGATTTGAGCTGCGGTACATGAAATAATGGAATCGGCCATTGAAAAATGATATTCATGATGTTTGGAGCATGTTGAGGCCGTGTCTTGCGGGGCCTCGCGTGAAATTCGGCAGTGTTGGTGTCGGAACACGCCGAGAAACCCGCAGCGTGAAAAGTGTTTTAAATTTTATAAAATCGAAACGGAGTCCGAAAATGACGAAACTTGACGACGTGTCTTGTCATCGCATGCGGAGGCTGTGGTAAAATTTGAGAAAGTTTGAACAAGTGGCGGCGTCGGGTGGCTAAAACACGGACATGTCGAGATGTCGTCAAGTTTCGAGCAAGCGGATCACATGTGGAGATGTCCGGTTTTTAGCCACCCGGCGTCGCCACTTGCTCAAACTTTCTCAAATTTTTACCACAGCCTCCGCATGCGATGACAAGACACGTCGTCAAGTTTCGTCATTTTCTGACTCGCTTTCGATTTTATAAAATTTAAAAACACTTTTCACGCTACAGGGCTTCTAAGCTGTTTCCGACACCAACACGGCCGAAATTTCACGCGAGGCCCCGCACACGAACATGCTCCAAACATCATGAATATCATTTTCAATCGCCGATTCCATTATTTCATGTACCGCAGCAAATCAAATCTGAGTCTGGAAAAAATCAAAGAAATGTAAAAAATCAATGGAATATAGCAAAATAAATCAAAATGACCCCAAACTTGAATATATCATGTACTTACCGTAGTAAAGGCAACAAAAAATCGGGATCAAAAATCGAAAAAACAAATTAATTCTTTGCCGATAAAAAGAACTTGCCGATCGCCGTGGAGGATGGCGTTAAACAAAAGAATTTCGAGAAAAATCAAAAATAACCTTTGCAATCGCCAGGAGCAGAAGCGATCGGCAAAGTATTTTTAAAAAAATTAAAAAAATTTTGAAAAAAAATAGACCTTTTGCTGATTGCGTCACATGTCAAGCGATCAAGCAAGGAAAAAAAAAAAAAAAAAAAACGTCGCCTTATCCGCTCGGCCCCCTCCCCCTCCCCCCCATCCACACCCCGCCTCCTCCCCTCCTCCTCCTCCCCCAGGCCCCCCTTCTCCTGTCCCCCTCCCCGCCTTCCCTCCCCTCCAGGCGCCCCTCCCAGGCCCCCCCCCCCCTTCCCAGCCCCTCCCGGCGCCCTCCCCCCCCCTCCCGGCCCCTCCTCCCCTCCCCCCCCCCACCAGTGGTCCTCCCAGCCCCCCTCCCCCTCAAGGCGCCCCCTCCCCCAGCGGCCGCCTCCCCTCGGTGGCAGGCCCTCCCCATGGCCACCCTGGCCCCCCCCCCAGCTGGTCCTCTGCGCCCCTCCATGGCCTTGCCCCCCTCCCGGCCCTTGCCCCTCCCCCTCCCGGCCGCCTCCCTCCCAGTGACGTTCCCATCCAGGCCCTCCTCCCCTCCCCATGCCCCTCCTCCCAACCCTGGCCAGTGTGCCATCCCCA
The DNA here is from genome assembly GCA_904845875.1 of Miscanthus lutarioriparius. Lineage (NCBI taxonomy): Eukaryota > Viridiplantae > Streptophyta > Magnoliopsida > Poales > Poaceae > Miscanthus > Miscanthus lutarioriparius. The sequence continues at coordinate 92,563,841 of CAJGYO010000006.1, forward strand.
GGGCCCCTCCCCCAGCTCCCCCCAGCGTGCCACACCCCTGATCCCCCCTGCCCCCCCCTCACTGCTTGGCCCCCCGATCCGCCCCGGCCATGATCGGCCATTTGCCCTGCTCCCCGCCCTGCTGCCCCCGATCATGCCCCTCCCGCTCGCCCCTCCATCGGATGCCTGCCGCCCGTCCTGCCGCCGTGGCGTCAAGGCTCCGCCTCGCCTCGCTCGTCCTCGCCTCGCCTCGCTCGCCTCGCCTCGCCGCGCCTCCGCCGCCTCGCCTCAGCCGTCCTCGCCTCACTCCCATGCACCAGCGGTGACGCTCGTCTGTGATAACGAGGTAGTAGTACTACTAGTAGTAGTAGTTTACTTTGTTAATACCCTTATATTCTTCTGCATGGATTGGAAATACATTTGTGGTTGTCGGCCATCGTGCACGACATGTATATGTGTTTGTCGGCCATCGTGCCGCCTTTTTCTTCTTGGTTTGGTAACCTTCCCGTCTGAGGAGGTGTCAAAATTTTTCGTTCTCACTAATTGTTTTTTTTTTCGGAGGGCTCCCATTGGAGGCTAGCCGGAGGAACACGACTTCAAGCTTTTCCTAGCCTTTCTTCACCGGCACTGCGGTATGACCCCTCTTTCCGCCACATGTAGTCGTGAGGTCGCGTTACCCGATTAAGCGTCTCCGTCCAAAGCGGATACGGTTGGAAGTATCGTTCTTCGCATATGTATAATCAGATCCGTTTGGATTGTCCACGTTATTTGGACAGCCCGAGATCGCAGACGAGGTTAGCTCCCATGTTCCGCTCCCGTCCGAAGTGGAGTTTCTCCCGTTATTCTCTGGATACACACTCTCTCCCGCCGGCCCCATCGCCAGCGACCAGGAGGTCGTTGTTTCGTCCTCGCAAAGGGGGACGACGTCGTGGATAACGGCCTTGGCGGCGGCGACGACGACGACGACGACGACGGTGACGATTGACGCCGCCTACACCGAGCGTAGACGGCAACCCGACATCGTCGAGCGTGGCAAGGTGTACTCGCGCGGCCCACGCAGCTTCCTAGGGTGCGGCGCATTCCACCAATACCGCCCGGTGATCACACCTGTGGGCCGACGTAAGTAACCATTATTGATTTCACTACTTGTTCATATGACATGTCAAAAATCGAATGCAGATTAACAATTATTCTTAATGACTCGTGCGGTTCTCGGAAGATTGTGAGTGGAGCGGGTCAAGCACGCCATATCAATGGCATCCGGGCCTCGATTAAGGAGTACTACCTCCGCCTTGTCAACGTCAACGGCGAGATGAAGGTGCCCACCAAGTGGTCCCACTTCTACCTCGTCGAGGAGGGTGGCGAGACCATCGTGGCAAAGATAAAGAGGGAGTTTTGGGTGAGTCTTTCATCGCACCGCATTGCTAAATAATACGCGTTCGTTCTGACTTCTTGCAAAAAGGAAATGCTACATGATGTGTCTGTGTGCGGGACTTCTTCACGTCTGCGAGGAGGGTAAAGCGCCCCGGCGGCGCGCGAAAAGTGCGAGGCGGTCGCAAAGATCGTCTCAAGGACACATACCATGAGGCGCGCTCATGGCCATCCGCGACTTCCACGCTTCGCGTGCTTGGAGAGAACATCAAGAAGCCCCAAATCCGCCAGAGAATGAACTCGAGGGAGGCCGACCTCACCCAGCGCAATACGAAAGGGTAATTAAGTATGACAACATTCGTTCGATTTCCTTCATGAAACATTACACTAATCTTCTCGCATGTCAAATACTTGATGTCATGCGGTGTGTCCGTCGTGGTGCGACAACCACGTGGAATGCAGGAGATTGTGCGCATGTGGCGCCACGGATGAGGCGTCTGCTCGGTCAGCCACCAGCAGCCGCGATAGCTGTCACACCACCAAGGGAATCAGCCCCTCCCCGATTCGCGACAAGATGGGTATCGTCCGTTCATGTCTTAATCCTTGCGCTCAATTGTCAATACTTGTAATCATGTTTGTGTTTTCAATGCGAGACTTGACAAATCAACGAGTACACCGTGCCTCTCCTCTCTCACAAGGGCAAAGCGGCGGATCCGAACAACGTCTACAACCCGAGGACGGGCCCGATCGTACACCAACCCCACCGCCTACGAGAAGGCCACCGAGTACATACCGTCGCGGCTCGCCACGGCGCTTACGGGAGACGTTCGAACCGCCCGAGCCCCTCGACACCACAGACCTCCCTGCAGAGGTTGGGACGAAGAAGCAACCTGGCCGCTACTACTACATGGCCCACAGGCGCCCTCGACCCGTCCCAGTTCCTGGCGGCCGGGTTCGATCCACGCCCACGAGCTCCAGCGACATCCCCGTATGCGCCCGGCGGCGGTCGGCGTCACGGTAAGTGCCGTTTCGTTAAATCGTTCACTGTTTCGCTTTGTACATACAATCAACATCTGCGGATGTAATATTGCAGAGCCCGAGATGGAGGCCAAGATGGAGGAGAGATCGCCACGTTGCCTTGCCAGCAGATGATGGCGCAATGAGATGGCTTACCAAAGCAAGCCTGCAGCGAAGACTACAACACTCATATGCGAAACATGGCGGCTTCTTCCGGTCCATGCAGACGCCCGGGCGTCTACACGCCTCCTCTTCCAATGTTCGCTCCACCGCCTCCTCCTCCGATTTTTTCCTGTGCTCGCTCCGCACCTTCTCTCGGAGGGACCCCGGTGAGTATATTGACTCTTGCTTTAACTTGTGCGTCCATGCTGCAGAGATACTAATGACATCACTTGGCGTTTAACTTGTGCGAATACGGTGGGCGGGTTCGAACCTGTCTCTCCCGGAGGTCCCGCCATCGATGATGTCGTATCCACCACCGCACCCTATCCACCGTATCCACCTCCGCGTGGCCCTCCTCCGACGACTCGTGGCACGCGGGTCTGCGGAGGGTGGCAAGATGCTGCATGATTTGGTCCAAGGGGTTTCCGTGGCAAACCACAGGGGGGCTCATGAGGCGAGCGGACGACGAGACCGGAGACAATACGAGCTAGGTACTTGTCGATTCTGTTATCATGTATCCACCGTATCGTCAAGTTGTTGTCATGTATTTCTTTTCTTCGTTATGGACCTAGACTTGTTATGTTGAACTTAGTGTGATGGACGCCGACTTGTGGTGTTCACGTGTTGGACTTCATGTGATGGTTGTAATGCACTTGTGTGGTTGTTATTGTGACATATATGTGATGTTGTGCGTTATTGTGATATATGTGGTGATGTTGGCGACAAATGTGATGAAATTGTGATATAAATGGTGCTACCGGTGCTTCAGTGAAATTGGATTATAATTTGTGATTTTGCGGGGTTTTGATGCGAGAAAATAGAAAAAAGAAAAAAAAAAATTTGCTTTGATTTGCTTACATTCTGAAAGTCAAGCAAAAACTCAGAAGAATCTTTGCCGATCGCAACTCCGAAAGCAATGGCAAAGAAAAAAAATTCAGCTTTTGCCGATCGCTTACGGCAAAAGTAAAAAAAACTCAGGAAGAATCTTTGCCGATTTGCAACTCAAAGCGATTGCGGCAAAACATTTCAAAAAAATTCTTTCTTTGCCGATATTGCGAAATGTTACTTTTGCCGATTGCCGAGGAACCAAAGAATCGGCAAGCCGTCGGTTGCACGCGGCTATGCTATCATCGTCTTTGGCGTGGGCGGTTGGCAAAGGTTTGTTGACCAGTGTGCCACGTGGCGGTCGGCAAATCCGCCTTTGCCGACCCAGGCTTTTTTGCTCTTTTGCCACGCCACGTGAGCTGCGGTCGGCAAAGCCTTTGCCGACTGGTTATGCCTTTGCCGACCGGGCAAGCAATGGCAAAGAGGCGTTTTCCTGTAGTGTTTCAATGATATGGATAATGTGGTTAAGCTTGTTGTTACCTCCTTTAGCAATGCATTTATTGACATGATTTCAATATAGCACTGGATGTTTTTTTTTTTTGGGGAGATGAAGGTTTGTACTGAATAAGCAAACCTTTGCATCATTTTGCATTGATATAGCGACATGGTTACTTGTACCTTTGGTTGTGTTACATAGATGTAAATGGCTGTTTCCTATGCTATTGTGTCTGTCATGGGACCCTTACAACTCTATCTCTTTCTTCTGGTAAGGTCAGCATGGTGAGGGTCAGTGTGCTCAATGATGCGCTCAAGTCCATGTACAATGCTGAGAAGAGGGGGAAAAGGCAGGTCATGATCAGGCCGTCATCCAAGGTGATCATCAAGTTCTTGACAGTCATGCAGCGTCATGGTTAGTTCTCAAATCTTATGCCCCATTTCAATTGCTCCGTTCTGAGGACATGTCCCTTATTAGTGTTACATTATGTAGGCTACATTGGTGAGTTCGAATATGTGGATGACCACCGTGCTGGGAAGATTGTGGTGGAACTGAATGGAAGACTAAACAAATGTGGTGTTATTAGCCCTCGCTTTGATGTTGGCGTAAAGGAGATCGAAGAATGGACTGCGAGGCTGCTCCCATCTCGTCAGGTTAGTCCAGTCCGTTGTATATAACACTTGTAACATTATTTTCCTATCACAAACCCATTTTAATATAACTAGTACTGATTTTTTTACCAGAGCAATACATGTTGAAAAATCTGTACTATCCTATTCTCAGTATTTGACTAATACATTTTTTGTACACTTAGGTCCTCTACTCCTGAAAGTGTAAAAGATAATGTATTGTGCCTATAATTTTGTACACTTCATTACAATCCTATGCCTATGAAGCCTGACACAGTTTCATCTTTGTATAGCATTGGAAGTATTAGAGCCAAACTTGGAATACTTTTGTCGAAAGGAGTAGGTAAGCAACTTGCTTAAGCATGTCACTGCTGTTCTGTGGTTCTGTGTGAAATAATTTCTGTAACTTAGGAAATGATGAACTCATTGGTCAGAGGATAATCCTTGTTGTTTCTCAGTAGATGGCATTGTGTGTAAATCAAACTGGCTTGTGACTTGAGAGTTAATCTCTGTTCTTTGATTGAATGAACTTAGTCTTAGTTTGGTCATTTGTCATATAGTTCTTTCCTTAATCGAGATGGTTACCACTGATTCCCATGGAAATGTAGCATTGTCATTTCTCCTTTTTATTTCAGAGAGCTGAGCAGATTCTTAAAAGAACTCAGTTGATGGAGCGCTAGGCAAGTTGGGAGGTACACATACATTGTCCTATGCAATATGTTGGTAGTTTTTGTAAGATAATTTGCTGTTTGCTCCTGATCTTTTGCTGCAGCAGAGGTTAGGCAATAGGTCAACTCTGCTAGTCTGATGTCCACTCCATCAACTGTAGCCCCAAAGTGTTGCGTGAGTGTGGTGCTGCTCACCTGTGCAGGCCAGCCAGTTTCCAACAGTTTTGATATCTAACTATGTCTAATTTGTTCAGATCAGCAATTTTGAGTACTTAATGGAACTTAACACACTGGCTGGGCGCAGTTACAATGACATTACTCAGGTCAGTATCCTGCATACTTCATATTTCTGGTCGAATCTAGTGACTTGTCATCCTAATATTGTTTCTGCTTGTGCAGTACCCTGTTTTCCCCTGGGTAGTAGCAGATTACAAATCCCGAGTGTTGAATCTGGATGATCCTTCGTCGTATCGAGATCTTTCAAAGGTTGACCTTCACCTATTTGTTGCTCCTGTATTTTGCTAATCACTAACCACAGCCTGTGTTATTTGATGCAGCCAATTGGAGCACTAAACCCTGAACGTCTAAAGAAGTTCCAAGAACGGTACTCTACATTCGAGGATCCAATCATCCCAAAGTTTCATTATGTTTCACATTACTCCAGCGCTGGCACGGTATATCTTCTTAGTAGATATGAATCCGATGCTTATTTAGAATACTGGATATGCAATATGAATTATGTAGTGCGCAAGTGCTCTGGGCCGTATTTAACTCTTGATTAATTTGTAATAAGCAGACTATAAAGGAGTCTAAAGGTCATATGTGTCATGGTTTTGCCTGCATCAGTCAATACTTTGTCTTAATTGTGATTTTACCCTTTGTATAACTTTGGTTTGTTGCAATCCTCTTTTGTCAATTGTTCTAATACTTGGGAAACACAAAGTTGTCATTTCTTGCTCGATTATGTGGCCTGCAATTTTGATATTTGGTTATTGTCCAGTGCATACTTGGTTATCACAACATTTGATTTGTTACTAACTACTTATCCCTTGCAGGTCTTGTATTACCTTTTCAGAGTGGAGCCTTTTACAACACTGTCTATACAACTGCAAGGCAGCAAATTTGACCATGCTGATCGCATGTTTTCTGATCTTTCTGGTACATGGGATAGTGTTCTTGAAGACATGAGTGATGTAAAAGAGCATGTTTTCATTGTAGTTTTCATGTTGAACATGTAGATGACCAGATATCATATCTATATATATATATATGTGTGCTGATAGATTAGACTGATTCTATTTTTGACATAAGTGTTCTCCATTCATAACGAACTACTGATTTGTGTATTATTTGAATGAAACCTGGTTGGTCATGCACATAAATTACTGTATGAAAAATATATATTTTAATATGTTGTTGCTATTGTTTTAAAAAATTTTTTGTGTGTTTAATTCTTTTTTCTGTGGGGCTGGCTACACAGAAATATTTTTTTTAATCTGGGCGAAATGAATTTTTCTGTGAGTTCACTTAGACCGACAGAAAAAAAACATGTGTTTTTCTATGCGTTTAATTTTTTTTCTATGTGGATTAACACAGAAAAAATAGTTTTAATCTGGGCGAACATAATTTTTCTGTGCGTGTAACACCCACAGAAAAATTGTTTCTGACGGTGAACCCACAGAAAAATTTGATTTTTCTGTCACTATATTTCTGTGGATATTTTTCTGATGGTACATCATCAGAAAAATATTTTTCTGACGGTATTCGCATTTTTCTGTGTGTTTTCGTACACACAGAAAAATGCGAGATTCTAGTAGTGCTATGATGTGGCTTTGTGAACGAAAAGTCACATGCATAAAAAAAGGATCAGCAATTTATGCTCAATCGAACTTGTCGTATCTAAAGTTATAAAATAAAAAACTTAACCACATCCAATGAATTACGCATGTATCAATTAGATCTAGAAAAAAATTTATGTCTAAACCTGTCCTTGTTTATCTTATTTTTTCAAAATTAAAAATTAAATAAATATTCACCAATTATCTTCTAGGAAGTTGTAGATGATTCGAACCATTTGATCTAATTAATGAATGGCTCATAGTTATTTGATGAGAGTACCATAACAAAGCTAAAGATTTATTAGATGGAAATAGTACCTGGTTCAATTTCCAACATCATTCTTTTTTTCCTTGAAACCACCATCATTCATTCGAGGTGTGCTTGGTTGAATGCCACAATCTGCCATTGCCAGACGGTGACCATAACATTGGTGTTGTTTGGCTTGTATCAAAGTTGCGGCAGCCACAACATTTCCAAGTCATTTTTCTTTGCCAATGCTTAGACACCGATGTTTTACACTGCAACTTCATTCGACAGTGCCGCACCAGTGGCGTGGCTGACCGTGGCTGAGAGCCAAACATCCTCCGGGTTTTCTGCAATTATTGAACTCTATGGACATTGTTGTATCAGACGTACTATATATATTCTACTCTTTTCATTCTAAATTGTAGGTTGTTATGACGTTTCTAGATATATATAGTTTTTTACTGTGTATATAAACATAACGTATATCTAGGTACATAGCAAAAACTGTGTACATAGAAAGGACATAACAACTTACAATCTAGAACGGAGTGCGTACTAAGCATTGATCTCAGCTGCTTAGTCACTCCATTGCCACCTGAACATAGATGTTGGAGAACATGACTTAAGATCTTCACTTGCAATGCTCAGCTTCGATAGATGAGAAATTTCTCTACAGGCTTTCCTCCAAGCAATGATGGAAACAAAGTTATCTGACGAGTCATCAGCCAACGATTCAACAAAGACCAGGACAATTACACTGGTAAGATTCAATCCAAAGGGGCGCGCGCGGCCTGTGGTTCTAGTATGTAGTAGTCTCTAAAACGGTTCGCGCATACTCAGCTCGCGTGTCAAGATCGTCGACCGTGCTTTTTTATAGCTGGTCGCCGGTGGCGGTGGTGGTCAGCTGCCAGCAGTCAGACGGTCTAGTCGGTTGACGAAGTCAGGCAAGCAGGCTGCGTTCGTCTTCTAACAAGTCGTGCACCGACTGCACCGTACATGACCAGTTGAGCTCGGTTCTTTACTGGTTACACACTTGCTGTGAGCCATATGATGATTGATGAACACGTTAATATGATAAGCAGCGCGGACCGCGAGCTAATATATAAGAAGGCAGCGTTACCACCGCAACCCTGGCCAGTCGAGCTGCGATAGATCCACCAGCCAGAGGACGCAAGAGTCGAGCAAGACGACGACAGAGAAACACAGAATGAAGGCGCGTCGTCCCTCCTTGCTGGCTGTGTGCTTGGCGATGTTGGCAGCCGCGCTCGTCATTTTGGCCGTGCACGTCGAGCCTGCGCAAGGTAGGTAGGTAGGGTTGCGTAGATAAGTATACTGTATGCCTCACACAGTCACGCTTCACAAGCTCCTGCTATATTTAGGTTCTATTTGGCACAGCTTCACCAACAACTTCACGAAGTGTTGTGAGATGTCTTTTACCAAAATCTTTTTTCAAAACAACTCATGGGTGAAGCTCTTTTTTATGCTCTCACAAAGGAATTGAGAGAGGTGAAGCTGAAAAAAGTAGTTTTCACAAGCTATTTTGCCAAATATTTTTTTCAAAATAGCTCAGATGATACTTGGCAAAGCTGAGCTATGCCAAACAGGACCTATGGCCCTCTTTTAAATATAGAATCTAGATTTCTAGATTTGATTGGCTATACTCATCCAGTTGCATATGTTGGATGTAACACCCCGATGTTACGATCTTATTTAACGTCGTGATTTAGGTCTAAGTAAAACTTCGAAACGAGTTTTTCGGATTTTTAATTTAAAACGTACTTGAGGTTATAAACGAATCCTGTGTGACGTAGTTTCGCGGATTCAAATAAACGTCCAAGTTAAATTTCAGTGCATAAAAAATATTTAGGAATTGCTGAACGACAATTCTGGCCAATCGATAACGAAGGGTTCGTTCTATTAGATTAAACATGAAAAATAATGTTTATAAATAAAATAAAATTCATTAATAAATAGAACGATATATATATATATATATAGCTTTAGAATCAAATTTAAATTCAAGCTTGCTGAATTTTTTTGATGCCTAATTTAAATTGACTAAGGCTTGCTTAATTTTTGCAAAGTTGGCTAGACGACGTTGCAAATTGATCAAATAGTAAACCATATATATATATATATATATATATATATATATATATATATATATACGCGCACGTTACGGCAGTAACTTTAATAAAATTAATTTTTGATTTCAGTGCTTGTTGACCTGCTCCTCTGCGGCCTGTCTGTCTTTATCTCATTTTTTTGGTGATTGCTTATCAGTGCTTTCACGCTGAAACGTGTATCAGTGCTTGTTGACCTGCTCCTCTGCGGCCTGTCTGTGTCTATCTCATTTTTTTTATTGCTGCCGTTTTCACGCTGAATCACGCTGTTGTAAACCTTTAGCTTTGGCCTTACCTCTCTGATGTGTCAGGCCACTCTGTCCTCTCTCTCACTGTACAGTTGATCGGCTATTCTCTTTCTTTCTTTTCTCCGCTGCGACCTGGTCTGTTCCGGTCTCTGTCTGTCTCCTGATTTCTCGTGCCTGTCTCTGTCTGTCTCCTGCGTTGCTTCCCTCTCTCTCACCCTTCCTGTAAGGAGACGCTTTAGTTCCAGTTCACCGTCGCCCGGCCACGGAGCGCAAGCGCACCGAGCCCCTGGCCTGCGCTGGTTCGCCACGCCGAGTCCGCGCGCAACTCCTCTCTGCCGCGCACGCCCTGCTCTCCGTCCGCGCGCAAGCTCCTCGGCCGCGTGCCTGGGCCCGCGAGCGCACCGCGCCCCTTTGCTGCGCCGGACCAGAGCCGGCGCGCTGCTCGTCCCGTTGCCGTGCGCCCGCAGCCGCCAAGTCTGGAGCACCGCCGCGGTCCCGCGCTGGACCGGGCCGCAGCGTCGTCGTGGCCAACCACCGACGCCAGAGCCGCTGCACCCGCGCGTCCTCTCTGCTCTCCCGCGCGCCCGTGCTCCGCCTGCTGCCCGGAGCCGTCCTGCCGGCGCCGCGGCCCCGCCGGTCCGCGCACCTCCTTGCGCCGAGGTCCTCAGCACCTCGCCTCGCGCCACCACCGCCGTTTCGCCCGCGCCGCGACAGCTGTTCTCCTGGCGCCATCGCCGCCCGTCGTCGTCTGTGCCGCGGTCTCCTGCTGGGTCTTCGCCGTGCTGCGCGTGCGGCCGGACCGCCGTGCCCCTCCCCATGCCGTGCTCTGCTTGGAGAAGGTAGAAGAGGGTATAACTCCAAGACGCAGTTTTATACAGGGTTTTATTTGCAAATACGTGACTCGAATGAATAGTGATTGTAGATCTCGGAGCGAATAGCGAATAGTGCGGGGCTCTTTTTGAAAAATACGCATCGCGTCTGTGGGCTTGGCCGTTTGGGCCGGCCTGTTACCGCGCACGGTTGCTGGGCTGGCCGCCCGCGCCGTTGCCGCGTCCTGACAGGCCGCGCGACTGGGCCGCGAGCGCTGCGCCCTGCCTGGGCCACGGCCGGCTGATCGGGCCGCTGCCCTGCTGGCCGGTCGCGGGCCGCACTGCTGGGCCGCCGGTTGCGCTGGCCGCTGGGCCAGCTGGTGCTACCGCCTGGGCTGCTTGCTCGCTGGGCCAGGCCGAGCTGGGCCGTTTTAATGACTGACGGCCTTCTTTAGTTTCTAGAGTATTTGATAGTTTAGCTTATAAAGTAAACTTGTAAAATTCGTAGAAAATCATAAAAAAATCATAAAAATGTCAAACTAGTTTTGTTAGTCTCCTAAAATCATGCTCTACATGTTAGTATATTGGGTTCATGTAGTTTGATAATAATTTTGGGACCTATATAATTAAATTGAGATACTTAACATTATAAAAATATAAACTTATAGGAATTATTGTGATTAATTGGTTATAGTGTTGAATCTGAAATCTTACAGTAGGTTCCTAACAATATTAGGTACTCGTGGTAATTTTGTAGTTCCAGAATAATCAGTTTGCTAGGTAGCTAATGATGCTCTATTTCGAATAAGGATTAAATCGATAGAATGAAATAAAGAAACACCTTGGTTTATATAACTAAAAGAATTGTTGGGAAATAACGCCTTCTCCGACAACGTGTATATATAGCCTAAATACGGTCGTCGTTAGAACTAGCCCGATAATGCAAGAGAGGCGTACGTCGTATTTTACGAGTCACGATTACCGTTGATTAATTATATCTTTGCATTGCATCGCATGCATATCATATAGGTACGATGATGGATCAATGGATCGATCAAATGATGATTGGGAATCCAAGGATGGTGGGATGGTATTCTCTCCAAGAGATGATGCAATGGGCTTTCTATCCAGATGATTGTGGATGATCTTAAGATGCAGATACTAACTTTTTAATATATATCTTACCCAGGCAAGCCCCGGTGCATAACCCATACTTTTCTGCAGTTTAAATTATATTTGTGCATTAAGTTTTAAGGAGTTGAATGAAACCCACTTACATATATATCTTTATCCTATGAGTCTTACTAGTATGACAGGATCGTGTAAATTGTTATACTACAGGACTCCGATAGAAGTCGAGTGATTGCCTGTCACTCGCGAGAGATAGGAAATACATTATTGGATTATTATCACTTGGAAAATATAAATGGTGGAAAGTAAACTGGTGACCGGATAGGGATATGGTTTGGGTATTGGTGGGTGTAAGAGGTTGTGTCGCCGTGGACATGGGGCATAGCTTGGTTACACTACTTTTCCCTGTCTGGTCGGTTAAGGACCGATCGTTGTATAAGGCTCTAGGCAAGTCACAGACTTATTATCCCGAACACATACTTGGGTATGGGCGCTTGGAAGACTTGTTGCTCTCTTGTCGCGGATCCGGCTCTTTCCGGACCGACTGTTAGGGTTTTATTTTTGGTGGAGGAGGTCCTTGCACCGCACTGAGTCCGGGACTCAGTGGCGGGGGCTTGGAGTCCCAGTTTGAACGGGGACCTAGACATCCGGGACATGAGAGTGATGGGTTGGTCCTGCTTGTGCCTTGGGTACAAGCGGGGCGTGTGTTTTCGGGGTACTCAGTTAGGGGGCATTGATTCGCGAATCGCCGGAGATCCGATACAGCTCGTCTGACGGCCTAGCATCGTAGTAAGAATTGAAGATGAAAGATGGAATGGAAAAGAGAGTCTGATTGCTTACCACCTATTTGAAAGTAGCACGGTGCTTACATAGAATGTTTAGTTGATGAACCAATGTGGCTATTAATAAAAATCGAATATAAGGACGCACACTTAGTAATGCTTCCTATAAATACAATAAACCCACAAGTCAGATAGCCTTGCATATCCTTGAAGTCTTTTTCTTTTCTCCTATCGGGTAAGTCTTGCTGAGTACAATTAAGTACTTAGGGTTTTATTCCCCCCGTTGCAGGTGACAGGTGGATGCTAAAGCTGACTCTTATGTGTGCCTCCTAGTGGGCTCAGCGAGGATTCCTTTACGCTGCGATCGTAGTTGTTATTTATAACTTTCACCAAATGTTTTTATAAATGAAAGTTTCATAATATGTTGTCGTAGTTTATATATCAATACTTTATCATGTCATGATTAGATATTCATTTCTGCTGTAAGTCTGATCACATGTTTATATTCTGCTGTTCAATTGCATTGTTCATAACTCTGATAATATGATTTCATTCTGCTATTATATTAATAAATATTATACTCTGATGTTGTATTAAAAGTGATGTAAGAAATGGTTCAGAATGAGGTAAGCTTTATTCTCTCATTTGTGATCTTGATGGTAAAAATATGGATTTTCGGGTTCTCCCCTGGGGTGTGCCCGATGGAACCGAGTAATTTAGTGTTCTCCTTTGGGTGCTTAGTGTCTAATGAAAGACGAGCACTCCTGGGAGGCATTAGATTAGGCGGTTCTGCCACATTGGAGGCCCTATTTAGATCCCATTTTCATTTTTCTACCTCCTTCATCTCATAGTTTAATTCTAGGAGATTCAAACATGACCTTATTATTAATATTACTCAGCTAAACGTTGTGTGTGATATGATGCATCTGCTGTGCAGGGGGGCTGCATCCGGGTTCACCTCCATCTCCAACTGCAAATCTAGGACCGGGTGTCATACATGGGAGGTAGGACGATTAAGGGTCTGTTTGGTTGGGCTTTTGGCTTTGGCTTTTGGCTCCAAAAGCCAAAAGCCTAACCAAAGGGGTTGCTTTTTCAGGTGACTTTTTTAGAAGCAGCTGCTTTTTCGTAGTACATTTTTTAAAGCTGGTTTGACCCTACTTTTAGCTTTTGACTTTCTGTTTTTCAAAATTGGTGGAATAAAAAGCTATTTCATAGTTGTTTCAAGAGAAATAAAGATAGATGATATATTTTATACTTGTTTAACCAAACAGCTTTTAGCTTTTCTACAGCTGACAGCCCACAGTAGCTTTCCCACAGCTCATAGCCCACAACAGCTTTTTCCCACAGCCACAGCTCAACCAAACACACCCTAAGGTAGATTTGGCCAGTGGGCTAGATTGAAATTGCGGTGTATATGATCAGCTAGCGTCGTGCTCTTAGCCTCTAGCTTAGTCCATATATTGTGCAGCGTTCTAGGAGAGAAACATTGTATCCACTATCCAGTGACGTATTTTAGTATGGGAATAAATTGAATATTTTTTCTTCAAAACACAGGAGAACTAACTGCACCTTGGCTCCGTTCGGCTTACCCAGAAACCGGCTTGTTCGACTTGTTTTTCAAATTTTAATGTTGTTTTCCTCTCACAACAATTCAGCGAATAAGTTTTTCAGCCGGTTTAAATTAAGTTTCAGATGACCTTGTTGGGAAGCGGTGGTTCTCGATGGAGATCCTTGACGCACGCTAAAAGGATGGTAAGACGGGGTCCACTTGAAGTTAGGGTTTCATCCAATGGACTTCAACTAACTCTTACACGGGGTGCGCTCATCCCTTTTATATGTTACTGTACAGAAGGGAGCTCTTTTACAGTTATACCCTTCTATAGTACGGGTATATTTCTGGGATATTCCCGTACATATACAAGCCTCCGGGGCACTCTCGGTCTTCTCAACGCGTCTTGAACAATAGGGCCGCATCTCATGCCTACTAAAGGCCTATCTAGACGCCGAGGCGCGCGCAGGTCGATGGCGTCCCTTCGGACGACGGAGTTTCGGGCCGTCGCCACCCTACGACTTGCCTTTGCTCCTCCGTCAGGTCCCCGCGGAGACCTCCGCCGCCCGCTTGGAGCCTTCGCTTGGGTCTTGGATACCTCCGCTCGTTCCATCTTCACAGTCCAAAGGTCCCCTGCAATGATTCTCATACATACTCTTGTCATCGGCCTTCACCCTGCTTCCGTGGGTCATATGTGCGTCTCTAGGCCTTCGCTCGTTGTGGACTCCACTTACCTGCATATCTCACAAAGTGGTTTGCATTATTGTCAAGGTTATCGTTTGCTCATCTTTTGTGGGGGTGATATTGGGCCTTCGCATACTCATATCTTGGTCCCAACAGTTCCCCTCTTGAGGTTTGGTCTGGTGCAGTCGGCCCGTGATCCTCAATAAATCTACCGGTATTGAGTTGCGAAGGCCCTTACGGGGCTTCTTCCCCCCTGGGTCGCACTATGCCAGATCCTGTTCATCGTTAGGTGTCACGTTTTATTTGGTTGTAGTGTTTCCGAAGTCAAAGTGTCGCCCCGAGGGATATATAAGGGGGGTGGGGCAACGGAGGGGGTCCCCCCAATCGAGCCATCGCTTTTGAAGCCCTCGCTTTCCTAGCCCTCGCTTTCCAAGCCCTCGCTTTCCAACCTTCGGAGGTGGCTCCCCCCCGTTAGATCTTACTCTCGTTGGGCGTCCTTTAGCGGCCCCTATTCTTGCATGCTCGGAGTTAGGGCCGGTGAGTGGTCTAGGTGCTTTGAAGAGTGCATGGTGGCCAGCGCGGAGGCTCGGGATCTTGAGGAAGGTTTGAGTGAAGTGGAGGCTTCAGTTGGTGATCTTATTGGAGCGGAGGAGGTCGAAGACATGGCTAAGAAGATTTGGGACTTTGGGCCTTTGCTAATGACCCAAGAGACGATTGAGTTGCTTGAGAAGGAAGGTTACATTCCTGAGGGGAAAGCCAGTCTGCCGAAGGGTGAGACAGTCCCCAAGCCGAGCACCGGTGATGCCGTTGTGTTCAAGGACTTTTTCGCCTGCGGTCTTTGCATCCCGGTGGTAAGATTTCTTCGTGAGGTGCTAGAGAGTTTTAGGGTACAACTTCACCACCTCACTCCCAATGGGATTGTAGCCCTTAGTAAATTTTGCTGGGCTTGCGAGTCTTATGGTGCGGAACCGGATCTGGATACATTCTGTGAGTATTATGAGCTCCAGCGCCAGCCTAAGAAGATAGGCGATGACAAGTTGGAGGTGCAGTATGGGAGCTGTGCTTTCATGGCGAAGAGGTAGAAGAAGGAGCCGAAGTTGGAGATCTCTTTCTGCCAGAAAAACAAGTGGGAGAAGGATTGGATGCGGTATTGGTTCTATGTTAGGACCGCTGGTACAACCTCGACGGCCGACGACGGGACAAAGACTACCCATTACCCTCTAGCGTCCATTATGAAGGAAATGAAGCCCTTGACGCGGGTGACTTTTGACGCAGAGGTTGACCGTAACCGCGCGACCTGTGATAAGGCCTTCGCTTTGGCCTGCCGGTATTCTGGAGGCCACGATTTGGTGGAAGAGATGGTGGCTTCAAAGTGCTGGCCTTTGGGGAAGAAGAGGCCGCCATTCAAGCTGGAGATGGTGAAGCTGCCTGTTTTCGGCGAGGAAAACGGGGTTCCCTTTCCCTGCTTTGAAATAAAGTTGAGCACGGATGAGACAGCCGAGAGTTTTGTCTCGCTGGTCGAGCAAGAGGTGCGGGCGGTGGTTGGTGATATCTCCAACCATGAGTACCTTGCGCGGAGAGCTATTGTGGGCGTTATGCCCCGCCTTAACCGTGTCTTCGAAGAGCTGGGCATTCACTACGAGGAACGGCCAGTTCCCGTGAAGGTGGTGAGGTCCGTGGCTGAGAAGGAGAGGAAAGCTGCAATGAAAAATGCAACTGTCGCAGCGGAGGCAAAGAAGAGAAAGGGTTTTGGCCGGGGGAAGGTGATCACCAAGAAGCGGAAGGTTGAAGAGACCTCTGTTGTTGTCTCCATCGGCTCTGGGGAGGGTGTTGCGGAATCGGGTGCTGAGGGTGTCCCACCGACAACGGAGGAGGCTGAAGAATCAGAGACCTCTGCTGCTGGCTGGGGCCTCCGCCGTTGGTGTTGATGAGGACCTAGTGGCGCGTCGCCCTCTCTTGGGACTTGGGCGATGGATCCCCGCAATGTTGGTGCTCATCCAGCTCAAGGCAGGTGGATGGGCCAATGATTGCCCCGGGTAGTGGGGAGGTCGCCTCCAAAAGGGGCACTCGACCTGCAGATGTTGCTCGTCTGGAGGTGTCCGGCTCCGGCGGAATGCCTGAGATCCCAGCAACAGGCCACCTTCTTGCGGAGGATGCAATGATTGTCCGCCACGTAGGGATGCATTTGGGTAAGGGTTTCCAAGTTCGTTTGGCACTCGACCTGCTGCTCTTATGGATGTTGCTTCGTTTTATAGGGGTCAAGGAGGCCAGGTCCAAAGGTGCTAGTGGCGATAGGCCCGTTAGTCCTAGCTGGGATTAAAGATGGCAACGGGCCTCGATACCCGATACCCGACGGCCATTAGGGGGCGGGGATCCTCATATCTTTACCACGGGCATCTAAATGGGCAAGAATCCATACCCGATGGGTATAGCGGAGGATGCCCTCATTACCCGTCCCCTGTTACCAACGCCGACTATTTGGCATTATGTGATTATTAGGGTAAAGGCTCAACATTATTTTGCCCCAAATCTGAACAATCATATATATAGTTTGTGCCTTCTAGGAATCCTAGTTCATTTTCTCACCATCTCCGCCCGGCTTATGGATCACGTTCGTGCCCTCGTTTCCTAGATTAGGTCTCTCGCCACCTTTGCTCGGCCATGGTTGCTTACGGAGGTGCTAGTGGCGATAGGTGTCCTTGTTTAGTCCTACCTGTCGGGGATCTCGCTCTGACCGATGCCCGAAGGTTGGGGATGAGGAATCTATACCCAGATTAACGGGGATGGGGATGGGATGATTTCTCCGTAGCTGGGATCTCGCCCGGGAAGGTTTGGAGAGGTTGCCAAAGGCATCCGGGTTGTTGGGCCCCTCATTGCCCGGTCAGACCGGTGGCGAAAGATTACTTTCTCCCCTGTTTTTTCTACGTGTGTTTTTTGTGGCATTTCATCTTTGACCTTTGTTTCTGTTTGCAGCTGGTGCTTCTTCGGAAATAGTAAGTGGGTGGGTAGAGGCTCTGAATCAACTTTACCAAGAGATCGGAGGTTGCTTATGCTTCTTCCCTTGCTTTAGCGTTTTTGCCTCACTCCGCTTATGTCTTGTTTCTCTTTAGATCGAGCCCGTTGCCATTTGAAGAAGGTTGATGTTTACACGCTGCTGCTGACTTAATCTCGAGCAACAGTGGTGGTATGTACTCTTGGGCCTTTGGTTTTGCTTCCTTTGAGCATTTTTTGCTAGGAGTAATTGGCGTGTATATCCTTTTTACGCAGAGCCACCATATGGCGGAGGCTTTGGAGGAGGGTCCCTCCCAGGAGCTCATCCACCATGACAAAGCCATCTCGGCTCTTCGGAAGGAGCTTGAACTGGTGACTGCCGAAAAGGAGCGCCTTGCGAAGAGGTTGCGGGCCTTCGGTCGGCTCGGCAAGATTTTGAGGAACTGAAAGTTAAGGTCAAATCCTTAAGTTCGGTCTCTTAATAACTCGAAGGCTGCAGAGCAGCTGGCGTTGGGAAAAGCTGAGAAGGCCAACGAGACCGCGGAGGGCCTTCGCATGGAAATAGATGCAGAGAAGGCATCCAGTGCTGCTTTGGTTGCGTAGGTTGGGCTGCTGACCAAACACCTTGATGAAACGAGGACAATTGGCCTATCTGCTGCCGAACTATACACCCATGCACTTGCCGAATTTGGTGGGGTTACTTCTGCTCTGCCAGCTGATGCCTCTGCTTTCGGGATCTTCGCTTGGATGAAGTCCAATTTTTCCAAGCTGCCAGACTTTGTCGCTATGGTTGGCGATTTTGTGGCGCTGTCGAGTGCGACCAATCTTTCGAAGATCCTAGTGAAGTTTGGCTGCGACCATGTCGAAGGCTTGAAGCAGAAGAAGGAATTGGAGAGCCCAGTGGAACTTGGGGAAGCACAAAACCTATCTCCAAGGCGGTTAAGAGCTTTATTGCCAATTTTTGGTACAAGTTCGGACGACAGGACGCCCGCGCTCTAGCGGAGGCTCGTCGTGCTGAGGTTTGTAACTGTTGTTGAGTGTTCTCTTTGTATGTTTCTATATGGCAGCAGTTTGCTATTGTTGTCTCGTTCTTACTCCACCTTCTTTTGTTTCATTTAGATCCTGAAAGATGCGGAGGTGCGCCGTGTGGCTCAAGAGACGGTGCCTCGTGAAGTTGCGAGGGAGAAGAAGACAGGGTCTTCTCGTTTGATGGAAGCCGTGAAGCCAGGGGAGCCTGCGGAGGTGGAGCATCGGAAGTCCGATGAGCCGGCTGCTGCTCAAGCTCGTCCGGAGGTTGCTCCCTAGATTTAGATAGTCTAGTGTAGAATTAGTGCTAAGGTCTCTACACCCTTCATGGTGTTGTACAAAGATATTTTGGGCCTTGTAAATGCCTTCGGGCTTTTGAAGTTAACACGAACTCCTCCTGCGTAGGTTGCCTCACTGTGGCCTGCGCAGGACGTGATTCCCTTAACGATGATGCGAGAAGGTGTTTATGTGAACGGCGATCTGGAATTACTGGCGTTCGAGTTTTGCTCGGCATTCGGTTTCAGCGATGTGGGAGTTTGTTTTGTACAACATAGATGATGAACGTGATGAATTTACTAGGTCCTTGGCCTGGCAGAGGCCTCACTCCCCTCTTTAGCATTTAGGTTTATTAGCTCCTAAGAGGCCTTCGTCTGGCCTCTTGTATGTTGTTCTATGTACCACTCTGTTTATGAGCTTGCTCTTGAATAAATGAAGGCTTGTTTATTATTACTTTGTGCATTATTACATTGTTGTTTGGAATGATAATTGCTCTAGGTCGCTCGTACTAAGTCGCTACTGCCAGCCTTCGTTTCTTCCTTGTTACCTTGTTGTCAGACACATGCTAGCACGTCGCCGTGGAGTAGCTGAAGTGATAGTCTTCGGTCTTGTTCTCACTCCAGATGCTCTGGTGCTGCTTGTATGTTTTTTGTAGGCTATCGAATTCATGCTTGCGCGTTGCCTTCGCACCTAACTGTGTTACGCTGGCGCATGCTCTGATCTATCAATTCCAACTATTCTGCTTGTTGTCTTTTTTGTTGGTGGACCGAAGGCTTCTCTGCGCCTGCGGGGTGGATTAGCTGCTAGGCAATACCAGCTGGTGCCTTCGGCTGCGGGGCAATGTTACGAGACTTCGTATGGTATCCACCCGTAGCCTTCGGCTTCTATTGGTCTATGGCAAGCGGAGGCTGTACACGACCCTGTGGTGTAGGTGTTCACGCTCTCGTTAGCCTTTGGCTGCTGCCTTGAGCTACTGCTATTATGAGTCTTCGGATGGTAACACTTGAAATGGCTTTTCTAGGTTTGGAAGGACACTCCTGCTTCCATGACATCAGTCCTCTTTCGATCTCTACCTCTCCCTTTGCATGGTGAAATGCTGAAATGGGGTGAGGGGGTTGGGTTTAGTTCCCTTTTATAGGCCGTAGCTTGCTGTCTACTTGAATTTTGGTTGTTGAGGTAGGTAAGCGCTTTGAGCCCATGTTTAGTTCCAAAATTTTTTCCCAAAAAATGTTATAGTAGCCATCACATCGAATCTTGCGATACGTGTATGGAGCATTAAATGTAGACTAAAAAAAACTAATTACACAGTTTTGTTGGAAATTGCGAGATAAATGCTTTGAGCCTAATTAGTCCATCATTGAACACTAATTGTCAAATAAAAACGAAAGTGCTACAGGATAGCCAAATTTCCAAACTTCACCCAGCTAAACAAGGTTGAGTGCGTTGGTGATCTTGTGACTTGAAGATGCGGATCATGTAGTACTTGCAGTATCTTTTGTATTTTTGATTTGGTACTTAGCTAGTACTTGCAGTATCTTTTGTATTTATGATTTGGTACTTAGCTATTTGCTCTTTTGTGACTTTCGCTTCCCTGATGCCTGAATGGGACAGTCGTCAGGTATCTGCTCCAACGCCTGTGGCAAGACAGGGCTTTGTCGGGCATGTGGCTTTTTAGCCTAGAATTCGTACCTTGATGCCTGAATAATGACAGGTCTTTATCAAGGTGAAATGCTTTTAGAGCTGTGGAGGTCATTCCGTGCCTGGTGGCCTTCGGTCATGGGCGATGGAGGGTCCTCGTCATCGAGTTTTGATTGTCGAATGTCGCGGCTCTGCTACTAGTCGCTTTCGACCTTCACTTTCCCATCTTTTATGAGGGATTTCCTCTTTATATTTCAGAGGAACTTTACATGAGTCCTGCCTTGTTAAAAACCTCACCTCCGCACCTCTGTTAGAAAAAGAGTACAGGCCCTTTGTTTGTGAGAAAATGAAAGAAGAGAGAAAAAAGAAAGAAGAGAAAGTAAAACTTGTACTTAGGTGTCCTTCGCTTATTTTTTCGCGAAGGTCACCTTTACATTCAAATGTAAAATCTGCGGAGGTTGTCGACGTTCCAGGTATGATTTGTTGTCCTCCCTTCGGTGTTGGTCAGGTGGAATGATCCTGGCCTTTTTGCAGCTGTTGCTATGAATGGTCCTTCCCATTTTGGCGGAAGCTTGCCAACATTTGCCGTGTTTGGTCTTCTTCTTAGAACTAGGTCTCCGTTCTGTATGTTTTTCCTGACCACTTGACATCTCTCCATTTCTTGGTTTGGTCTTGGTACTTGGTGATATTTTGCACCACTTCCAACCTTAAGCCTTTGATTGTTTCTTTTGAGTAGTCTTCGTCAGTAGCCAACGCTTGTTTCATTGCGCATAGGCTTTGGTGCTTTGCTTCTTCGGGCAACATTGCTTCTTCTCCATATAGCAACTTGAATGGGGTAAAGCCCATTGCTCTAGACGTTGTGGTGTTGTGGGACCAAACTACTTTAGGCAATTCTTCCCCCGATTTGCCCTTGCGGAGGCCAAACAGTGTTTTGGTTATTGCTGAGAATACTACTCTGTTTGCCCTTTCTATGGCACCGTTGGACTCCGGGTGGTAGACTGATGCGAAGGCTAATGAAGTCCCGATACTTTTGCAAAAATTCCTGAAATTGTCAGAGTCAAACTACTTGCCATTGTCTACAGTCAGGGTTCTCAGCACTCCAAATCTGCAAACAATGTTCTGCCAGAAGAATTTTTCACTGATTCTAAGGTAATAGTTGCTAGGGGCTTCGCTTCGATCCATCTTGTGAAATACTCAATTGCCTCAACTGCAAACTTGTTCCCCCTTGCAAAGGTGGCAGAGGGCCTACGAGGTCCATTCCCCATCTCTGCAATGGCCACGATGGTGATATGAGCTGTGTTTCTGCCGAAGGTTTTGCTTGATGTGGTGATGTGTTCTGACACGCTTCATAGGTTTTGACTATATCTTCTGAAACCCTGCCTGATGGCCTTCGCTGATAATGCACGTGGGACTATGTGTGATCCACATATTCCTGAGTGTATTTCCTGCAACAGCGTGTTGCCTTGTAGAGGTTGCACAACACCTTTCTTGTATAGAATGCCGTCCACTATAGTGTAGTTTCTTGCTCTAGCAACCATTCTTATTGAGCTTGGCTCGTCCTCCACGTGGTGAGTACCTTGGATTTGATTAATGATCAATTGCCACCAATCTTCTGCTTCAGTGACCAAGACTTCTTTGAACACCTTCGCTGTTGCCGCTGTTGCTGGCTGTTTTAATTCTTGGAAAAAAAAGTCCCTTCAGGCATGGGCTAGTTGTTTGCTGCAGCCTTCGCTAACTCGTCGGCTTCTGAGTTTTCTGCCCTTGGTATATACTTGAGTGTAAACCCTTGGAATCTTTGCTCCAATGCTCTGACTGTTGCTAAGTATTTGATCAGTTCAGGCTCGCGTGCTGCATATTATTTCTCCACTTGTCCCGCGACAACATGGGAATATGTTTTTACTGGTATTTTTTGTGCTCCTAATGCCTTGGCTTTGTTGAGTCCCAGTACGAGGCCTTCGTACTCGGCTATGTTGTTTGTTGCTTTGAAGGGTAGCCTTACGGCATACTTAGAGTGTGTGTGCCGGATGGTGAATCAGCACTGCGGAGGCTCTGACTCCTTGGTGTCCCCAGGCCCCATCTGTATAGAGCGTCCATACTGGGGTTGGTGGTTGGGTATTTGCTTCTGGTGAAGGTGTCCAGTCTGCCATAAAGTCTGCCAGTGCTTGAGATTTGATCGCTGATCTTGTCACATAGCTGATAGAAAATTGTGAAAGTTTTGTTGCCCATTTTCCTATTCTTCTGGAGGCCTCCTTGTTGCCGAATACATCACCGAGTGGTTGGGATAATGGTACCGTGATCTCATGAGCCTGAAAGTAATGCTTTAGTTTTCTTGATGAAATGAGAACGGCGTATGCTATTTTTTCAATTTCTGAATAATTTAGCTTTGCCCCTGACAATGCTTGATATGTAATACACAGGCTGTTGGATAACCTTCGTGTCTAGCTCATTTTCCTGGACAAGGACTGCGCTCACTACGTGATTTGAAGCAGCTACATAGAGTAGCAATGGTGCCTCCAGACTTGGCACTGTCACTATGAGATTGCCGGCAAGATAGTTTTTGAGTTGCTGAAAAGCCTTCGACTGCTCTTGACCCATTCAAATATTTCTGTGCTCCTTAGCGCTATGAAGAAGGGCAACCTGCATTTTGCGGACTTTGAGATGAACTTGTTCAAGGCTGCTATTCTGTCGGTTAACTTTTGTACTTCTTTTTTGGTCGAAGGTTCTACCATTGATAGTATGGCCTTCATCTTTTCTGGGTTTGCACGTATGCCTTCGAGCCCTACTATGTAACCGAGCATCTTCCCTCTGCTTACTCCAAAAATACATTTCTCTAGGTTTAGCTTAAGCCATGCCATTCTGAGGTTTTCACAGGTTTCCTTAAGGTCTTGAATGTGGTCTTCCTATTTCTTGCTCATGACTATGATGTCATCGATGTAAGCTATGATGTTATTCTGTAGCGGGTGAAAGGTCCTAATGGCTAGAGGGGGGTGAATAGACTATTAAAAAATTCTACAATAACACTTAGCAAACTGGTTAGACAAATATGAGGCGAAGTGAGTGTTGCGCTAGCCTACTAAAAATACAAGCCACATACCACAATTCCAGTTTCTATAGTCTCTATCCACACAATGGCTATGTCACTATACTAAGTTAGTGTGCTCTCAAAGGCTAACTAAAGAGCCACACTAACCAAACTAACAAGCTCTCACGACTAGATACACTAAAGAGTTTGACAACTAGTTTGCGGTAATGTAAAGAGAGAGAGCAAGATGGTTATACCACCGTGGCAAGTGACCAATGAGTGAATACCAATGAATACCAAGGAGACAATCAAGACACAATGATTTTTCCTCCGAGGTTCACTTGCTTGCCGGTAAGCAAGTCTCCGTTGTGGCGATTCACTCACTTGTAGGTTCACGCGCTAATTGGCATCACACGCCAAACCCTCAATAGGGTGCCGCACAACCAACACAAGATAAGGATCACGCAAGCCACGAGTAATCCACTAGAGTACCTTTTCGCTCTCCGCCAGGGAAAGGTCAAGAACCCCTCACAATCACCACGATCAGAGCTGGAGACAATCACCAACCTCCGCTCGACGATCCTTGCTGCTCCAAGCTATCTAGGTGGCGGCAACCACCAAGAGTAACAAGCGAATCCCGCAGCGAAACACGAACACCAAGTGCCTCTAGATGCAAACACTCAAGCAATGCACTTGAATTCACTCCCAATCTCACAAAGATAATGAATCAATGATGGAGATGACTGGGAGGGCTTTGGCTAAGCTCACAAGGTTGCTATGTCAATGCAAATGGCCAGGAGAGTGAGCTAAAGCCGGCCAAACGATATTTATACACACCCCCAAACAATAGAGCCGTTGGCTCAATAATTGGGCTGATTGTAGGACGACAGGACGCGCAGGTCATGTGCACCGGACGCGTCCGGTCGTAGCGTCCGGTTGTAGCCTGACCACCACGTGTCCCTTTCAAATTGTTTAGCTATTGGCGCCCAACGGCTATCTCTGCGCACAGTAATACTACGTCATCGGACACGCTGTTAGAAAATGACCGGACCCGGGAGACACAATGTCGGTTGAGTCCAGAGAGCTCCAAGAGCTGCTCTAGGCCGGCCGGACATGTCCGATCACATCGGACCAAACTCTCCCAGCGTTCGATGAATTATTGTGCTAAAACCCGAGACTTGCTGGTTCACACCGGACGCGTCCGGTCGCTCTCTGCAATCCTGCTTCGGGCTATATCACTTTGACCTGACGCTAAATAGTATCATCAGCGTTCGGTCACTCCACTGAGCCAGAGTCTAGTCACTTTCACTTAGTCGCTCACCTCGGGTCCAAATATTGGACATGTCCGGTCCTAATTCCGGACATGCTCGGTCACTTCTGTCTAACTACCCCAAGACTGGATAAAATACCGGATGTGTCCGGTATCAATTTTGGACGTGTCCGATCACTCTGTGACCAGCGCGACTAAGTCCTTTTCAACTCTATCTTCTTTACCCTTGCTCAAATGTGCCAACCACCAAGTGTATCACCTTGTGCACATGTGTTAGCATATATTCACAAATGTTTTCAAGGGTGTTAGCACTCCACTAGATCCTAAATGCATATGTAATGAGTTAGAGCATCTAGTGGCACTTTGATAACCGCATTTTGATACGAGTTACACCCCTCTTAATAGTACGGCTATCGATCCTAAATGTGATCATACTCGCTAAGTGTCTCGATCACTAAACCGAAAAGCTCCTATCAATTTCACCTTTGCCTTGAGCTTTTTGTTTTTCTCTTTCTTCTTTTCCAAGTCCAAGCACTTGATCATCACCATGGCATCACCATCAACATGATCTTCACCGTTGCTTCACCACTTGGAATAATGCTACCTATCTCATGATCACCTAGATGAACTAGGTTAGCACTTAGGGTTTCATCAATTCACCAAAACCAAACTAGAGTTTTCAATCTCCCCCTTTTTGGTAATTGATGACAATCCTTACACAAAGATATGAATTGAAATTTAATTGAATCCATGTTGCTTGCCCAAGCATATTTACCATGTGTAAAAGGATATAGACAAGTTTCATAAACCCTAAATGGTAGCAATTGCTCCCCCTACATATGTGCTAAGAGTTTGGATAGTAGCTTGCACATATGTTTAGATAGGAAATGTAGGAGTCAATATCTACCAAATGATGCTAAGGTATAAGAGATGGACCTTTGAAGCGTGATACCAATCGGAGTGCACCAATATACCATCCTTAGCATCATGAGTAACTAGAGATCCACAAAAAAAACTAGAATACCTCGTGAGATCAACATTAGAAGTAAGGGTCTAGTTTTCATAATATGAGCATCAGTCTAGTTACTTAACCTATGCATGCTAGTTTTTCATTTCATCATTCAAACCTACAACTAGCATACACCACACAAGTATGGATATTGAAATTTAAAACTTGTCCATGCAAGCAAATATATGAAATGCACATTCAAATGCACCATACAAGTTCATGAGCTTGCACCCCCTACTTGTGTGCTCAAAATTTTAATTGATCCCTTACTTTGTCATATCTCTCCCCCTATGTCAATTTCTCAATTTCTCCCCCTTTATTATCTTTTCACTATCTTTGTACACTATTTCTCCCCCTTTGTCATCAATGACCACAAAGGTTTAAAATATAGATAGGTTGAGATTATCAATGTCAATCAATGATTATTTTCCCAAATTTGGTCTAATCTAGATCACTTGCCAAAGATATTTAACTCAGTTTGATCCAAAGACAAGCTTCTTCACACCTCCAAATAAGGGTTATCTTGTACCATATTGAGTTAAACACTTAGAGCTCATTTTCTAGATCAAACACTAGGTTTACAAGCCCACAAACATGTCATATGCTACCACTAAACCAAATTAAGCATAGAAGCAATAGTGATACCATACAAACATCAAAATCATTTTATTTTCATGAATGAACCTATTAAATGTGAAAGATGACTAGATGCACTAAACATGTCTTTAGCAAGGATGTATGCCATACCAATCAACTTTTACCTTGGATTGCTCGAAGGAGAGGCATGTCATATAAGTAGGGGGTGCATCAACACATATTTGAGAAATCTAATATGTTCAACTCATTTCTTAGCTTGCAAAACCTTTTCTCATCTAATGGCTTAGTGAATATATTGGCAAGTTGATCTTCGGTGCCCACACTCTCAATGCAAATATCCCCTTTTTGTTGGTGATCTCTTATAAAATGATGGCGGACATCAATGTGCTTTGTTCTTACATATTGAACCGGGTTGTTGGCTAACTTGATTACACTCTCATTATCACATAGCAATGGCACTTTCTTGAACTTGATTCCAAAGTCATTCAAGGTGGCCTTCATCCAAAGTATTTATGCACAACAACTACCGGCAGATATGTATTCGGCTTCGGCGGTTGATAATGCAATACTATTTTGCTTCTTTGACGACCATGAAACAAGTGATTTTCCCAACAATTGACATGTGCCTGAGGTGCTCTTCCTTTCAACCTTGCATCACGCATAATCCAAGTCGGAGTAACCAACTAGCTCAAACTTTGCTCCTTTGGGATACCACAAACCAATATTTTGTGTATGCTTTAAGTACCTCAATATTCTCTTTGTATCTTTCAAATGACTTTCTTTTGGTGAGGCTTGAAATCTAGCACACATGCACACACTAAACATAACATCCGGCCTTGATGCGGTCACATAGAGTAGGCTTCCAATCATAGACCGATATAATTTTTGATCCACCATATCGCGACTTGCATCACTATCCAAGTTGCCATTTGTCCCCATTGGTGTGCTAATGGCTTTGCTATCACTCATGCCAAACTTCTTGAGCATGTCTTTGATGTACTTGCCTTGACTTACAAATGTACCATTCTTCAATTGCTTGATTTAAAGACCAAGGAAGTAACTTAACTTTCCAATCATGGACATTTCAAACTCATTAGCCATCATCTTTCTAAACTCTTCACAAAAGTCTTGATTAGTTGATCCAAATATGATATCATCAACATAGATTTGCAACACAAATAAGTCTTTGCCAATCTTCTTGATGAAAAGAGTGGTGTCAACCTTGCCCATCATGAACCCTTTAGAGAGTAGAAAGTCCCTCAATGTTTTATACCATGCTCTAGGTACTTGCTTCAAGCCATACAATGCCTTCTTTAACTTGTACACATGGTCGGGCTTCTTGTCAACTTCAAAACCGGGAGGTTGCTCAACATATACTTCTTCATTGATGTAACCATTGAGAAATGCACTCTTAACATCCATTTGATAGAGCTTGATGTTGTGGGCACAAGCATAGGCTAGTAAGATTCTAATTGCTTCCAATCTAGCAACCGGGGCATATGTTTCTCCAAAGTCAAGACCTTCAACTTGTGTATATCCTGGTGCTACTAATCTTGCTTTGTTCCTTACTACTATCCCATCTTGATCTTGCTTGTTTATAAAGACCTATTTGGTTCCAATCACATTGTGTCCCTTTGGTCTCTCTACCAATTCTCATACTTGATTTCTTATGAAGTTATTCAATTCTTCATGCATAGCATTCACCCAATCAACATCCTTCAATGCTTCATCTATCTTCTTGGGTTCAATGGATGACACAAATGAGAAATGCTCACAAAATGAAGCCAATCTTGATCTTGTTTGTACACCTCTAGAAATATCTCTAATTATAGTGTCCAATGGATGATCCCTTGCAATATTGGTTGGTCGGAGGATTGGAACTTGATTGCATGCACTTGTTTGATCATTGGGTTGAGATGATGCACTAGCCACTTGATCTTGTTCATTATCATGAGAGCCACTTATACTAGCTTGATTTGTATCATCTTGCACATTTGAGTTAGAGAGCACTTGCACTTGATCATCTTCAGCATCATTCACTTGCCTAGGCCTCAATTCACCAACATCTATGTCCTTCATGGTATTTGAAAGTTGAATGCCTCTAAAATCTTCCAAGTTCTCATTCTCTTCTTGTGAACCCTTGTTTTCATCGAATTCAACATCATGAACTTCCTCAAGAGTACCACTATCCAAATTCCAAACTCTATATGCTTTGCTAGTAGTTGAGTATCCAAGTAGGAATCCTTCATCACATTTCTTGTCAAATTTGCCTAATCTAGTGCATTTCTTCAAGATATAGAATTTACAACCAAAGACCCAAAAATATGCAATGTTGGGCTTTCTACCATTCAAGAGCTCATATGGTGTCTTCTCTTTCAATGGGTGACAATAGAGGCGGTTGCTACAATAGCAAGCCATGTTGATAGCTTTGGCCCAAAAAGATTGTCTCATATTATACTCACTAAGCATAGACCTTGCCATATCAATGAGTGTTCTATTCTTCCTCTCAACAAGACCATTTGATTGTGGAGTGTACTTGGTCGAGAATTGATGTCTAATTCCAACTTCATCACACAACTCATCAATTCTAGTGTTCTTGAACTCACTACCATTGTCACTTCTAACTCTCTTGATGGTTGTTTCAAACTCATTGTGAATGCCCTTGACAAATGATTTGAATATTGCAAACACATCACTTTTGTCCACTAGGAAGAATACCCAAGTGTAGATAGTATAATCATCCACTATCACCAAGCCATATTTGTTTTCACCGATGCTAGTGTATTGTGTTGGCCCAAACAAATCCATGTGCAATAACTCAAATGCTTTACTAGTGCTCATCATGCTTTTCTTAGGATGGGTGTTTCCAACTTGTTTGCCGGATTGACAAGAGCTACAAAGCTTATCCTTTTCAAACACAATATCTTTCAAGCCTCTAACCAAGTCATGCTTAACCAATCTATTCAATTGTTTCATTCCAACATGACCAAGCCTTCTATGCCATAACCAACCCATGCTAGACTTAGTGAACAAACATATAGATAATTGAGCTTCACTAGCATTGAAATCAACCAAGTATTGATTCTCATATCTAAAGCCTTTGAAGATCAAGTTAGAGCCATCTACACTTATGATCTCTACATCATCTACCCCAAATATGCATTTGAATCCAAGATCACACAATTGAGCCATGGATAGCAAATTGAAGTTCAAGATCTCAACAAGTAACACATTGGAAATGCTCATATCATTAGATATTGTAATCTTACCAAGCCCCTTGACCTTGCCTTTTCCATTGTTATCACCAAATATAATACTATCATAACCATAATTGCCATTGGTGTTGATTGAGTTGAACATTCTTGCATCATCGGTCATGTGTTGAGTGCACCCACTATCAAGAACCCAATGCTTTCCTCCGGCTTTATAATTGACCTACAAAAGAAGATCAATTCTTTTTAGATACCCAAACTTGCTTGGGTACTTGAAGGTTAGTGACCAAGCTCTTTGGCACCCAAATGGCTTTCTTCTTTGAGCCCATCCATGGTGTACCAATGAACTTAGCTTTCACACTATTTGTACCCTTAGTAAGCACATAGAAAGAATTAATCTTAATTGAGGATACATTAGCATTTTTGCTCTTGTTCTTAAACTCATGCTCTTTATGACCAACTTGCTTGCAGCTAGTGCAAAACCGACTATTGTTCTTCACAAAGCTAGTCTTGTGAGGAGCAAAGGTCGCCTCGCCTTTCTTGGGGGTATAGCCCAATCCCTCTTTGTAGAGAGAAGCTCTTTGGCTACCCAAGCACATAAGCAAGCGGTCCTCACCGCCATAGGCCTTAGCCAAGATATGAGTGAGCTCATTGACCTCCTTCTTGAGGGTCTTATTCTCAACCATTAGTGAGGCATCATATGTGAAACCATCACTACTAGATGAGGTGGAAGTGGAAGTGCTATAAGAAGGGTTAGTGGGAGCAACAATGATAGGCTTATAGAATGATTCATCAATTAAGTCACAAGTTAAGCCTACATTACATGTCTCAACATGCTTCTTCTTATTTTGCTCATCAAGCAAAGAGGAATGAGCTTTTTCAAGCTTCTTGTGAGCCTTGCCAAGCTTCTCATGGGCTTCCTCTAGCCTCTCATGAGATGCATTAAGCTCATCAAAGGCTTGCTTTAGGGCTTTTAGTTCCTTACGCAAGCTTTTGCATTCCCTTCTCTTAATATCAAAGTGCTCTTTAGCATCATTTAGCATGTCAAGTAGTTCATCCTTAGTTGGTTCATCATCTTCACTATCACTATCACTTTCATTTTCATTTTCATTTTCATTATCATGTTCCTCATCACTTCCATCATCATAAGTTTGTACCTTAGTGGCCTTAGCCATGAAGCATGATGGAGTGTCGAAGAGAGAAGGCTTCTCATTGATAGTAATGCTTGCAAGTGCCTTCTTTTTGGTGGTCTTGTCATCATCATCACTTGAGGAAGCATCACTATCCCAAGTGACCACATATGAACCACCCTTCTTCTTCTTCTTGATGGTCATCTTGTCCTTCTTCTCTTTCTTTTCCTTCTTGTCCTTCTTCTTGCTCTTCTTGTTGTCATCATCATTGTCGCTATTGTATGGGCATTGAGCAACAAGATGATCCTTGCTTCCACAATTGAAGCACCTTCTTGACTCTTCCTTGTTCTTGGATGAAGACTTCTTTCTTCTAGCATGGTAGCCCTTCTTCATCATGAACTTGCCAAATCTCTTGATAAAGAGAGCCATCTTCTCATCATCCATCTCATCAAAGCTCGAGTCTTCATCTTCACTTGATGATTCTTGCTTTGCCTTGCCCTTGGATGATGTGGCCTTGAATGCCACACTCTTCTTCTTGTCATCCTTCTTGTCATCTTTCTTCTCCCGCTTTTCTTCCCTCTTATCATCATCTCTATAAGCATCACCGGTCATGATATCTCCTAAGATTTGGTTTGGTGTCATTGTGTCCAAACCGGTCCTCACTAGCAAGGTGACCAATATGCTAAATCTTGCGGGTAAGCATCTCAAGAACTTATGAGAGAAGTCCTTGTCCTCCACCTTCTCATCAAGTGCTTTGAGATCATTGACAAGCACTTCCATACAATGGAACATGTTCGGCACACTCTTATCTTCCTTCATCTTGAAGCTAGCAAATTTCTCCTTGAGAATGTATGCCTTTGCACCTTTTATTGCCTTGGTGACCTCGAATGATTCTTCTAATTTCTTCCAAGCCTCATGAGCTATCTCAATGTTTTTGATTTGCTCAAATGTTCTCTCATCAATTGCATCATGAATGACACTTAGAGCAATGTCATTGTTTTGGAGAAGCACTTCTTCGGCCACGGTAGGATTCTCCGGATCGGCAATCTCAATTTTGGTTTCTACCACCTTCCACACCCTTCTATTGATTGACTTGATATGTGTGGTCATCTTTGACTTCTAATATGGATAATTTGTGCCATCAAATTGGGGTGGCTTCTTGGTCTTGTTGATTTGAGCTATTTTTTACACCGAAGGTTGTTAAGCCTCAAATCACGGTGAGCTCGGCTCCGATACCACTTGAAAGTTCCTAATACCTAGAGGGAGGGTGAATAGCCATTAGAAAATTCTACAACAACACTTAGCAAACCAGTTAGACAAATATGAGGCGAAGCGAGTGTTACGCTAGCCTACTAAAAATACAAGCCACCTACCACAATTCTAGTTTCTATAGTCTCTATCCACACAATGGCTATGTCACTACACTAAGTTAGTGTGCTCTCAAAGGCTAACTAAAGAGCCACACTAACTAAACTAACAAGATCTCATGACTAGCCACACTAAAGAGCTTGACAACTTGTTTGCGGTAATGCAAAGAGAGAGAGCAAGATGGTTATACCACCGTGGCAAGTGACCAACGAGTGAATACCAATGAATACCAAGGAGACAATCAAGACACAATGATTTTTCCTGCAAGTTTCACTTGCTTGCCGGCAAGCTAGTCTCTGTTGTGGCGATTCACTCACTTGGAGGTTCACGCGCTAATTGGCATCACACGCCAAACCCTCAATAGGGTGTCTCACAACCAACACAAGATAAGGATCACATAAGACACGAGTAATCCACTAGAGTACCTTTTGGCTCTCCACTGGGGAAAGGTCAAGAACCCCTCACAATCACCACGATCGAAGACGGAGACAATCATCAACCTCCTCTCGATGATCCTCGCTGCTACAAGCCATCTAGGTGGCGGCAACAACCAAGAGTAACAAGCAAATCCCACAGCGAAACACGAATACTAAGTGCCTCTAGATGCAAACACGCAAGCAATGCACTTGGATTCACTCCCAATCTCACAAAGATGATGAATCAATGATAGAGATGAGTGGGAGGGCTTTAGCTAAGCTCACAAGGTTGCTATGTCAATGCAAATGGCTAAGAGAGTGAGCTAGAGCCGACCAAATGATATTTATAGACACCCCAAACAATAGAGCCGTTGGCTCAATTATTGGGCTGACTATGGGACGACCGGACACGCAGGTCGTGTGCACCGGACGCGTCCGGTCGTAGCCTGACCGCCACGTGTCCCTTTCAAATTATTTAGCCATTAGCGCCCAATAGGCTATCTCCGCACACAGTAATACTATGTGATCGGACGTGCTGTTAGAAAACGACCGAACCGGGAGACATAGCGTTAGGTCGAGTCCAGAGAGCTCCCAAAGCCGCTCTAGGCTGACCAGATGTGTCCGATCACATCGGACCGAATGCTCCTAGCATCCGATGAATTATTGTGCTGAAAAACTATGACTTGCTGGTTCACACCGGACATGTCTGGTGTGGTGACCGGATGCGTCCGGTCGCTCTCTACAATCTTGCTTCGGGCTATATCACTTTGACCTGACGCTAAACAGTATCGTCAGTGTTCGGTCACTCCACTGAGCCAGAGTCTGGTCACTTTCACTTAGTCGCTCACCTCGGGTCCAAATATCGGACATGTCCGGTCCTGATTCCGGACATGCCCGGTCACTTCTGTCTGACTACCCCAAGACTGGATAAAATACCGGACATGTCCGGTATCAATTTTGGACGTGTCCGATCACTCTGTGACCAGCGCGACTAAGTCCTTTTCAACTCTATCTTCTTTACCCTTGCTCAAATGTGCCAACCACCAAGTGTATCACCTTGTGCACATGTGTTAGCATATATTCACAAATGTTTTCAAGGGTGTTAGCACTCCACTAGATCCTAAATGCATATGTAATGAGTTAGAGCATCTAGTGGCACTTTGATAACCGTATTTTGATACGAGTTACACCCCTCTTAATAGTACGGCTATCGATCCTAAATGTGATCATACTCGCTAAGTGTCTCGATCACTAAACCGAAAAGCTCCTATCAATTTCACCTTTGCCTTGAGCTTTTTGTTTTTCTCTTTCTTCTTTTCCAAGTCCAAGCACTTGATCATCACCATGGCATCACCATCAACATGATCTTCACCGTTGCTTCACCACTTGGAATAATGCTACCTATCTCATGATCACCTAGATGAACTAGGTTAGCACTTAGGGTTTCATCAATTCACCAAAACAAAACTAGAGCTTTCAGCGAGGGCCCCAGGACTACCTTGGTCATTCTTGCGAAGGTTGAGCCCGCATTCTTGAGAACTTCAGGCATTCTAACAAAACAATACATGCCGAAGGGGGTTGTGAAACTTGTCTTATCCTCATCTTCCTTGTTCAACCATATCTAGTGATATCCTGAGAAACAATCTAGTAGAGAGAAGCACCTGCAGCCAGTGGCTTTATCGATGGAGGCATCGATCCTTTACAATGGAAATGGATCTTTCTTGCAAGCTTGGTTCAGATCTGTGAAGTCTATGCACATCCTCATCTTTCCATTCTTTTTTGGGACTAGTACCACATTTGCTAGCCAATCTAAATACTTGACTTCTCTGATAACCTTCGCGTCCAGCAGCCTCTGTACTTTAGCCTTTGCTACTAGGATTCTATCTTTTGACATCTTCCTCTACCTTTGCTTTCTTGGCTTCATGTTTGGGTTGATGTCCAGAGAATGTTGAATGATGTCTCTACTGACTCCGTATAAATCAGAGGCTAACCAGGCGAAGATGTCCTTATTTTCGGCAAGGACTTCAAGGAGTTCTTGCTCTTCCTTGTTGATAAGGTTGGCCGCTATTGTGACCCTCCTGTCTGGTGTTGTGCCTTCGATAGGGATTGATTTTGTTTCTTCCTGTTCATTGAGGTTTGTTTCCCCTCTTGACATGTTCGGAGGCTCTGAAGTGATGCTTGTTGCTTGAACAAAATTGACGTTTCTCTGAGACTTGTGTATTGCTCTTTCTATGTTTCTTGCCTCTTTCTGGCTACCATAGACAGTAATGACACCATGGAGGGCTGGCATTTTCATATAGAGATACCCTGTATGCATGGCAACGTTGAACTTATTTGCGAAGCCTCTGCCAAAGATTGCATTGTATGGGTAGTGGAGGTCGACGACGTCGAAGGTTAGATGTTCTGTTCTTGTGTTCTTCCTATCTCCGAAAGATATAGGCAGGGAGATTTTTCCCAAAGCTTCAATTTTCTTGCCTCCGAAGTTGACCAATGGGGAGTCCAAAGGCTGCAACTGCTTTCTATTTAGCTTCATTTGGTCGAAGGCATTGACAAAAATGATATCTGCTAAGCTGCCTGAATTGACTAGTACTCTGCTGATCTCCCAGCCCGCGATGTTTTCCTTGATTACCATTGCGGGTAACTTTCCAAATTGAGGTCTTGCTCAGAGAAGGTAAAGGGTGTCTTCAACCAATTTGTGTAGTGCATCGAGCCCTAGACTGCTACATTGTTTACGAGCCTTAGATGATCTTTTTTCTGCTTTTTTGTTTGGAATTCCATAGATGATCCTCCGACAATTGGCAGTATCATACCGATGGTTGGTAAAGGTGTGTGTGGGTTAAGCTAGTTCTCTGGGAATGGTTCACTTTTTAGGGCGATCAATTGTATTGTAGGCGAAGGTGGTGGTAGAGCTTCAAGCTGTCTGTTATGGTTTTACAGAGGCTGGTTTGTTTCAATGTAGGTGATGTGCGGAGGCCTTGGGTTTGCATAGGTAAAGGTGTCCTCCGCTCGTTGGTTGCTGGGTTGAGTTTGCTATGGGTTTTGCTGGTTGCTCGGGCGCCATGCTAGTAGGAAGTTGGGGTAATATGCCACTGCTAGTGTCGATGGGTGTATTTGGGTGGAGTTGAGGCTTGGGTAGATGGGGCAATATTGTTGTTGCTACCATGGCGTGCTGGTGGTATGATTGACATCTCTGGACTTGGAGATGCTGCTATGAAGGTTGCAATTCTTGCCTATTTTTGATTCGATGCTGGGTTTCTTTGGCGTCGGGGCAATCTCGGGTGACATGACCTTTATTCTCGCCATGGAAGAAACAGTATTGTCTTCGGGGCCTGTGGTTCTAGTTCTTGTTCCAGTTCTTGTTTTGATCTGGCCTTCATTCTCCGTTGGAGCTTGGAGGCCTGCCGGATTAACCTAACTACAGAGGCCTGTGATCCTGCTGATATTCCTGCTGGGAGCTGACATTGAATACCTATTGGGTTTGCCTCTGCTGGCCAACTAGGATTTTTGTTGTCCCTTGACTATTGCTTGTTCTAGGCTTGTGTTTGTTGTTTGTACTGATTTTGTTCTTCTATTCTCCTGCGAAGGTCATTGTTGGACCTGCAGTATTTCTCAAACTCGTTGTGCAGCTCTTCAATTGTGGACGGCTTTTCCCTGGCTAGGTGACCGGCGAATGGCCTAATGCAGAGGCCTTTGATTGTTGCCTCAATTGCAACATCCTCGGGTACATTTGGTGCCCGGGCCTTGAGTTGCACAAACTTTTGGAAATACTCTCTAAGTGACTCTCTGTGGGACTGCTTGCACTAGAATAAGTCGGAGGAGGTCAAGGACTTACTTGAGAACCCCTTAAAGTTGGCCATGATCTTGTCATGAAGGTTTTCCCAAGAGTAAATAGACTTTGGCCTTAGCATGGAATACCAGGCGAGGGCGTCGCCTTCGGTTGCGATGACAATGGATTTTTCCAAGACTGCGTCGTTTCCACCTGCAAAGGCCACGACTGCCTCGAAGCTCATGATGAACTGCCTTGGGTCCGTTTTGCCATTGAACTTCGGCAGGGTGATGGGTTTGTAGGAAGGCGGACATGGTGAGCTTTGGAGGCCTTCGGATAATGGAGACTTTGGGTCTATCAATCTTTGGTTTGGTGGGAGATTATACAGGGTGCCGAAGGTTGGCTGATTTGCAGGAGTTGACCAGGGGTTAGGTTGGCTTTGCGGTACTGGTTGGGCTTGATTGAAGTTATTGGAAGGGGGTTGGTTTGTTTGCAGACTTTGTATTTTAGCCTGTAAAATTGCTAGCTGTTGATGGACCTTCGATGCTTGCTGAGACACTTGCATTGCTTTTTTATTTGCATCGAAGGCTGTGGCAAGCCTATCACTTTCTTGTTGTGCATGCTATAGGTCGGTTTGTAGTTGCTGAAGCTGTTGTTCTGGCGTCGGGCCAAGGTTTACTTGGTGATCCTAGGCTGCTGGTTGATCTATAGCCGCAGCTTCCTCTTCTTCGCTATCTTGAGACTCATGGACGCTAGCGCTCGTGCCCCTGGCGTTGCGCCTAGGCCTCCCTCATGCCAACGGCTCACACTAGATGTCTCTGTTGTCTTCTGGAGGCTCAGGTGTAGTGGCGTATGCACTATGGGCGTTGCACCTGGGTCTCCCTTGTGTAGGCGTCTCACCTTCGGCTCGAGTGGAGGTCTTTCTTTTTGGTGGCATTTTGGGTTTGTGCTTGGCCTAGCATGGTGGGCACCAATGTTGGGAAGCGATTGTTCCCGACAGGCAGAAGAGATGACCTTCAGCACGCTGAAGGTCCCCTAAAGGATGGTAAGACGGGGTCCACTTGAAGTTAGGGTTTCATTCAATGGACTTCAACTAACTCTTACACGGGGTGCGCTCATCTCCTTTTATAGGTTATTGTACAGAAGGGAGCTCTTTTATAGTTATACCCTTCTACAATACGGGTATATTCCTAGGATATTCCCGTACACATACAAGCTTCCGGGGGCACTCTCGGTCTTCTCAACGCGTCTTGAACAATAGGGCCGCATCTCATGCCTACGGGAGGCCCATCCAGACACCGAGGCAACGCGTAGATCGATGGCATCCCTTCGGACAACGAAGGTCCGGGCCACCACCACCCTACGACTTGCCTTCGCTCCTCCGTCTGTGTCCCCGCGGAGATCTTCGTCGCCCGCTTGGAGCCTTCGCTTGGGTCTTGGATACCTCCGCTCGTTCCATCTTCATAGTCCGAAGGTCCCCTACAATGATTCTCATACATACTCTTGTCATCGGCCTTCGCCCTGCTTCCGTGGGTCATATGCGTGTCTCCAAGCCTTTGCTCATCGTGATCTCCGCTTACCTGCATATCTCACAAAGTGGTTTGCATTATTGTCAAGGTTATCGTTTGCTCATCTTTTGTGGGGGTGATATTGGGCCTTCGCATACTCATATCCCGGTCCCAACACGCCTCTTTGTATTTGTATTAAGATTTGAAAAGGATATGTTTTTACACAGCGATTACACAATGTGACAGATCAAGTCTAGCTCAAGCAGGTTGAATGTCAACAACACCCCACAATCAACACAACATGCAGCAATTGCAGTGTAAGAAACAAAAGCTAGCACCTACTCACACCCTAAACAGACGAGGCACTTTGCACCAGCTTGCACCCACAGATCGGTGATGAATTTGATCTTTAACAGTAGCTCTGGTATTGTCGCCCTCTTCTCTGGAAACCCTTTGTTGCAATGGGTTCTTTCCAGAGGTGCTAGGCTACCAAGGAAATGAATACCTTGCACACAGTACCGGTCAAAGCGATCAAAGCTGAGACCACCCGCCCTTGATGTCATCTTGCAAGGAGGCCAAAGGACTGCTTGCTGAATGCTGAGAGCCATGACGACGGAGCACCATACTTCATGCACCACTAGGCAATGAACGACTAGATGGTCACAAGATTCCTTCATAGAATAGCTAGGTAGTTTGTCAACGGCACCGAGACCATGTCGGCACCGCCTATCTATCGTCCAGTGCCTGCACCGAAACATGAGCCAAAGGAAGATCATACATTAATCTTGAGTGGTGCCCATGTCTTTGTAGCTAGATCATGTTACTGCCATCAAATGTTGTTGATCCTTGGTGGTGAACTCACCATCGCTAAACTATCAGAGATCTTCCACACCATGTTGTAGATTGACTCCCTCAAATCTATCCTAGAGACTGAGGTAGTCCACGATTGCTTGGACTAAAAGACCCCAAAAATCTCTAATCCCCAGTTGTCATGGTTGTTTAGTTCCTAACCTAAGAATACTACATGGGCAGGCATTACTTTGGGGCATTCGATTTAATTTCAAGCACCTAGAGCTACATGCACCTGCCTAGGCGAGAGGCTCCAGGCTAGGGTTCCATCCAAATAGGCCCTCAGTGCTTCTGCTACTATCTAGTGTTGGTGGAATGAGTGCTAATAGGGTTACCGCAAGTTCCATGATTGGTGATCCATCGAACCATTGATCACACCAGAAGAGGGCTCAGTTGATGTATCCTAGTTCAGTGTAAATCAAGTCATTAAGAAGGACAACACTTGGAGGTTGTGTTTGAGTGGAAGCCCTTCCCATGTATGATCATGATTAGTTCCCTAGAGCCAATAGCCATTTGGTTTGCAGAGCTATCCTCGAAAGCGTATGATTAGCCACACCATGCTCATTGAAAGGTCCCTGAGGATGTTTAGGATGGAAGTGGGGGTGAATTGGGTGCCTAATTAAAACCTAGGGCTCAAATAAAACTACAATTAGAAAAACCATAAACTATTTCTAGCATCTAGTGTACCTAAGGTTTTCTAGTGTGCTCTAACTTATCCACAAACCTATAAAAGGGTTTTGGAACCTAGAGGCAATCTGATCAACTAACCTAAGCTAATGTAGAAAAGGCAAATATCACATAAGTAAAACACATGCAGAAGCAATAAATACGGTAAGTAATGGGCAAGAAATAAAGAGGGCAAACTTCTAGAGATAAGGCAATTTATTCCATGGTATCAGTGGTCAAAATGCAACCCTCTAATGGCCTAGTCCATGTTGGAGCTCCACCAAGGTACGCTCCTAGTCACCAAGCCTTTACCTAGTTATAGTGTTGGTCTCCCACCAAGACTCCCTCCAACCAAGGAAGTGTCATAAGCCAGCTAGGCTTACTACCACCACTCGACTTTTTTGATCACCTTAGCTTCATTTTCACTATGGAGTTTCTCCACCAAGGAAGGGGTCTGCTCATCCCCCGCACACAAAGACGCTGCCACTCCACACACCAAGCTCAAAGGGTGTAGACACAAAAAAAGGTCACGAAGACATCAAGTGCTCTGGCTCACCAAGATACATACAAAGGTACAACAACCCAGATTATTAAAATTCTCAAACTCTAATGTCTAACCCTCGCAAATATGAAGAAGAGGTTTGTCTTAACCTTGGATGTGATCTATATGCACTTGAGAGGATGGATGAAGCGTGCATACACTTGCTCTAGATTCTAGTAGTAGGCCCAAGAAACTCCACACCAACATCAAGAACCCATATAGAATCGTAGGTTAGAGTTGCTTGCAATTTCCTAGCTATCCTTTGGAAGACATAGAATACGTAGTCCTCAGTGAAATGCTCTAAATGGCAAGAGGGGGGTGAATAGCTAAATAAAAAATCTACAAAAACACTAGAGGAAAAGGTTAGACAACTAAATGGCGATAAGCAAGTTTTGCTCTAGCTCTACTTTGTGATGCAAGCCACCTACCAAAGATGCTAGTCACTATGATCTCTATGTCAAACAATGGCTATGTCACTACTTCTATTCTAGTGAGCTAGCTAGAACACTAGTTGCAAAGAGCTACTCAACTAAGCAAGGTAAACTACAACTACACAAGACAAGTATGTAACAATGTAATACAAGTATGGTAGAGAGGGTGATACTGAGCCGGCAAGAGATAAATCAATCACAATATAAATACCAAGAGGATACAATGATTTATCGCGAGGTTCACTTGCTTGTCGGCAAGCTAGTCCCCGTTGTAACGTCACACTCACTTGGAGATTCATGCGCTTATAGGCATCACACACCTAACCCACACTTGGGTGCCGCATAACCAACACAAGATAAGGGTACACAAGTCACAAGCAATCCACTAGAGTTACCTTTGACAAATCTCCCGCGGGGAATGCACAAGAACCCCTCAAATTACACCGATCGGAGCCAAACACAATTACCAATCTCCACTCAACAATCACCGCTGCTCCAAGCCATCTAGATGGAGGCAACCACCAAGAGTAACAAGCGAACCCACAACTCACACAATCACTAGTGCCACTAGATGCTCAAACTCTAAGCAAATGCAACTAAGATCTCTCCCAATCTCACTTTGGATGAACAAATCAAGTGCTAGATGAGTGGGAGGCTTGGGAGAATGCTCACAAGGTGTATCAATGAGTTAGAGAGCCAAGAGAGTGAGCAAGAGCCAGCCAACCTCTTTTTATAGAGCCCCAAAGGCTGAAAGAGTCGTTGGCCACCTTACCCTAGCTGCTACGGGGGCATCGGACGCTGCATCGATCCACCAGACTCTGCACCAGTGTCCGGTGCTCCACGTCTTGCTGCGAGAAGAGTCGACCGTTTAAACTAGCTGTTGCGTGCCCAACTGCTCCTTCACGCTCGCCCGTGATCCAACATCCAGTGTCACACCGGACCTGACGCTCGGCAGTGTCCGGTCCAATCTAGAGAGCATCCAGAGAGCTCCTGGACGCATCTGATGCGTCCTATGCCATGCATCGGACTCTGACCAACGTCAAGTACTCCTTTGACTGCGCGATCGCCTAATGAACTGTTGCAGCGTCGCGTCTGGTCCTTCCTCGCTCCAGAGTCCAGTGCAACTGCGATGCCTGGCTGAGCCTCTGCTGCTTAGGGTCAGCCATCGGACGCTGAGTCCCAACGTCCGGTGCCTGCGTCGTCAGCGTCCGGTGCAGACAGAGTCTCTCTACTTCTTCTTTTCTTCATCCCTTGTGTAAATGTGTTAACTCCAATAAGTTTCTACCACTTGTGTACGTGAGTTAGCATTTCACAAACAAGTTTTCAAGGGATGTTAGCACTCACTAGGTCCTAATGTATATGCATGGAGTCAATGCACCTAGTAGCACTTAGATAACCGTATTTGCTTTGAGATCACCCCTCTTAATAGTACGGCTATCTATCCTTAATGTGATCACACTCTCTATAGTGTCTTGATCACCAAAATAAAATGATCCCATTTCTTATACCTTTGCCTTGAGCCCATTTTATTTTTCTCTTCTTTCTTTTCCAAATGTGGAGCACTTGATCATCATCTTTTAGCTATCTCCATCCTGCCAACTAGCTCCACAACTTGGTGTGAACCAACCTATCTCATTTCACTTAGAGCAAATAATTAATTCACTTAGGTTTCATCAACTATCCAAAACTAAACTAGGCTTCACTCAGTCTCCCAAGCTCTTACTCGTTCAGCATGCATGGGTGTCCTCTTCTTTATCTGATGATGAGGGCTTGCTTGTGCTGCCGCCTGCCGGTAGTGGCTGACTGGAATCCATCGGTCAACAGTTTTTGGAGGCGTGCTGGAGTGCTGGACGACAGGACGAGTTGTCCTGCGGTGCATCAACAGTTTTGCGTCCTCAGTAGTTTTAATTTGAAGTACCAAATATACGAGGTTTGTAAAAAATAGGACGAGCATCATAGAGTACTTTCTTTGTGGTCATTCCTCAAATGTTTGACCAGCATCCTGCCCAATCCCCAGAGGACCGCAATGACAACATGGTCAACTCTCATGTTTCTCATCATCATCAGATCGAGGAGAGGACTCCCCTGCAGGCTGAACGAGTCAAAGCATGGGAGGGCTACGTACGTCTTCTAGGTCAAGGTCAAAGTACATGTAAGAAATTGCAAGCAACTCTAAGAGACTGTTTGGTAGAGCTTCACCGGTGGAAAAAGTGAATCTGAATCCTAGATTCACCTGGATCTACCGTGGAGCAGCTTTACCATGGATCTGGGATTCGTTAAAGTGTTTGGTACACCTCCACCAACATATCTATCTCACTTCCAACTAGGCCCCACGCGTCAGGGGGCAAAATGCAAAAAAAAAAAAAAAAATCCACCACGTTTTCTTCTTCCTCCGACGGTCTGACCTCGCACGTCTTGGGCGTGGGGTAGACCTCGCGGCTGGGCGCGACCGCGGCTCGCTGCCTCGCCAGAGGACCGGCAGGCGCGGCTGGCCACTTGCGGCGCAGTCAACCAAGGGCGGGCGCACGGCCGGCTGAGGGCGGGCATGGGGCTGGGCACGGCCACGGCTTGCTGCCTCGCTGGAGGGTTGGCTGGCGCGGCTGGTGGCGGCGGGGCTGGCCGGGGACGGGCGTGGCCGGCCGAGGGCGGGCACGGGGCTGGGCGCAGCCGGGTGAGCCAGAGGGCAGGCGGGCGCGGCCAGGGGGCCGAAGGGTGGGCATGGGGATGGGTGCGGCCTCTCGCCGGCGGGCGGGCACGGCGGAGCTCGCGGTCTACGGTGGGGAAGAACGCGACGAAAGAAAGAAAGAAGGTACCGATTTGGAGCAAATGTGTGTAAGGAGTAGCAAGGTGGGTAATTTT
Source organism: Miscanthus lutarioriparius (assembly GCA_904845875.1). Classification (NCBI taxonomy): domain Eukaryota; kingdom Viridiplantae; phylum Streptophyta; class Magnoliopsida; order Poales; family Poaceae; genus Miscanthus; species Miscanthus lutarioriparius. Next base: position 92,606,974 of record CAJGYO010000006.1, read on the forward strand.
CTCCAACTTCATCAAATTTGGATTTGGTGGAGCACCTCTTCCTGAGCTACTCCACCAATTTGGTGAATTGAGGCCAAATCCACTCTTTTGGTGGATTAGATCCACGGTGGAGTTGGTGGTGTTAGATCTGTTTGGCAATAAAAAGTGGATCTGGATCTAGTTTTGGTGAGCTTGTGAATCTCTTCCAAGCAGTCTGTAACCTAAACTACGACTCCACATGAAAGGTGATTAGGACCCCGAAGACAGAGGCGAACTGAATAGGAGGCTCCGAGGCTACCACGATTCCACGAAAGTGCCCTTAGCTAGGCCCGTGCGACGGTGCGAGTCGTGCGATTCCGGCACGGCCCCAGATTCCAGGGCCTCCAAGTATACGGCGATCTGTTTCCTTTTCTCTCAGATCTACGTATCATTTTCCGATTGTCGTCGGCATCACTTGGTCCGTCGCGTTTGTGGGTGTCGGCGAGTTGGTCCATCCCTGTGACGCCGACGACGGAGCAGAGACAGATGCCAGTCATGGGAGGGCCGAGGCTGTGCTAGCTAGCTCGGCCGCTCCCCTTGCTGGTCCTCCACCTCCACGACGACGAACACACGGGTCACGGGAATATTTCCTTGGCCTCTCGGCGGTCCAACACGGCAAGGCAATGCCAACAGTGGCAGCCGAGCACTAGCGAAGTTTAGGCGCGTCAGTTTCCCGGTACGCCACACAATATTCTAGTTCTAGTACTCATACATCGCACCATGGCAAAGACTTAACCTATCCTTCGTGTGCAAGTATGCATGCCATGCACAACTAGTTCAATAAAGGAACCAGGACCCAGTTATTATTACATTAATTAACAGCACGGGGCCAACGCCGCTCAAATCAACTAAAGTTTGCTTACAAGAACTTAAAACTAAGTCTAAAAAATAAACGGACATCCAAAGACGTGAAGATCTGCGTGCGTGCATGACTGCGGTTTCATTTGCCAATGCAGATGCAGATGCTCGTCCGGACAAAAATGATTTTCTGAGGCTGGTACAGCAATATTTACATAGATAGTCGGGCATGTCACCTCTATTTTAATGTCTCTGTAAATGAGGATTTTTTAGGTTTATTTGGAGACGCTCCTATTACCCGACTATTACTTTTAGATTAGAGATGGTTTCTTAATATACATGCCTTTATAAATCGATAAAAAAAAAGATAACCAGTGTGGCACCTTCGGTCAAAATTTTTTGGAGGGCGATGTGGATAAATTTTAAATATCATATAGTAAACTGGCAAAATGAGAGATGTGTGCATCCCAAAAGATTATGGGTGGCTTGTCATCATCAACACAAGGATCATGAATGGAGCTTTGCTTCTCAAATCGCCATCCATGGAGTCCACGCCGCCCACGCCGTTCCCTTTACCTTGCGCCTCACGCCTCTAGCCCTCATAAAAGCCGAGCCCGTGCCTGCGCCGCTCCCCTACCAACCCTAGAGCAAGCTTTTGCCCTCGCCTAGAGCTCACAGCCGTCGTAGCTCTAGCGCCGCCACCATCGCTATTGGATTCAAGCAGCTGTCGCGCGCCATTGTCGGTTTTCTGCCCCTGTTTTCAGTTTCGGTGAGTCCGCCATCGTCCTCTCTCTCTCCTCGTGCTATTGGTTCGCCAAACGGTGGTCTGTAGGCCGTGAATCGCTAGCGTCGCCCGCTCCAGCCATGGCGCCGCCACGTCGGTCCTGTTCTGGCCGGCCGGTTCTTTCTTCCCCTGCCCGATTCAATCTATGCCATTCAATTCTAATCAATGGCCCAGATTCAATGATACCCCTTTGCCGATCACTTTTGCATATAGGCCATTACAACTATTTGGGTCTCAACCCGTCGTCTTTGTATTCTTTCAAAAGAGCCCCTACCTTTTCTACAAATTGTAGCCGCAGTCCTTATGTCGGTTTAAAGTCTGATTTTAATTATTTAAATTCGAAAATTAGGTTTCATCTATTTACAGAACTGCCATTATCTTTTATAGGCCATAAAATCTCCGTTTTAACTCCGATTTGGTTCGTTCAAGTTGTGTTAGGTTCGTAATTTCATAATCTACATGTTCAAACTACTGTTAAGTAGGTTTTCAACTTTTCAAATTCAAGGTTAGATTTAATCTATTATTTTACTAAATGAAATCTTGTTTAATTCATAACTTCTTCGTTTTAGCTTTGATTTTTGTGATCTTCGTGTTTGTGTGTTCGTAGTGAGACATAGATTTGTTTTACAAACTTTTCATGTTGATTTTATGCTGATTGGTATACTGTTCTAATCTATAGCTTTTGTTTGCTATGCATGATTGCTTCTGGATGCTTGTATGTTACTATGATTATCGAGTATAGACGATGAGCAATTTGTGGGAGACCAAGAGTATTACTTTGACGAGCCGAATCAGCAGGAGTACTTTGTTCAAGGCAAGTATAGCATAGGATCATCCTTGTTTTCTATCAACTTTAATACATTTAATTTATGTTGCATGTGTCACCTTGATAGGGATTTCTTAGAATTGAACTTATACCTTGTTACCTATGAGATATGCATTGGGTAGCTTTGCTAGTGCTCAATTAAACCATGATCTTATAACTTGACTAATGGTATGTGCAATAAACTTTAAAATATGACTTTTGAGCAACTTGGAAACAGGGGGCTAGAGTATTTAGCTACTTTCTAAATGCTTCAGATTCCTCTCTCTAAGGACTTATCTGTAAGTGATTATCTGGGACTTACAGTACAGCTGTGAGGGCTATATGGCTCTGGCTTTAGCTCAGTATAAGGATCTTTTCTAGCTTGTTAGAGGTTATCTTTATTGGTGTAATAATGGCTTACCAAATCGGGTATAGGACAACCTCTACTCTTATGTGTATAGCCGTGATAGAATTATGCCATTCGACAGGGGGATTCCTATATCTATTTGCCGAGTAAATCTAATGGCCCTAACTTGTTAGACGAACCTTTAAAAGGCTTCATAGTGACCCCTGCCTGCTCACCTTGAAAGTGTTTTGGGAGTAATTAACCCGGGCATATGGGTATCATGACTCACAGTAAAAATGTACAACCTCTGCAGAGTGTAAAACTGGTATATCAGCCGTGCTCACGGTCATGAGCGACCTTGAAACATTTATGGAATAGACGATCACTAAGAATTATTGGTTTATGCTATTCATTATTCATGCTTACATTGATCATGTGTTTTACTTTGGCAATCAAGACAACTTGTTGGTACTTTTATGCTAAAATTGTGACAACTAAAAGTTGAATGTTGTTAAACCTGTGTCAAGCCTTTTGAGCCTCATAAACCCCATGTTACACTTGTTGAGTACGACATGTACTTACGCTTGTTTACTTTCATTATTTGGATAAAAATCCCGGATGGGTAACAGATGGCTATCGTAATGATGACTTTTCTGAGGATTACTAGACTTGTGGTCAACCAGTTGACTTCTCTGTGATATGGAGCTTCCGCGAGAGATCTTTTCTTTATACTTCTGCTATATTTATGTGAAGACTCTGTCTTATTATTCGTGATGTAATAAACACTTGTGATGGTACTATTCATAATTTGTCGGCTTATGTGTGTGACTGATCTTTGGGCGCACATAAGATTTTGCATCCCATTTTATCCTTAAAATAGGGTGTGACACCCTCCCCTTCTTCCTCTTCGATGCGTCTGCTAGGGACAAGAAGGGGAGGTGACCCATTCTTTTCCCACAATTTTATATCTAGTTGTTTAGGGTTTAGTCTAAATAAATCTTTTGGTAAAATCAGATGGTTTTCGTCAGGATCGTGATCCGACGATGACTTCGGTGATTGCCATGACGAGATCGCCGTTGCAGGCATCGATTTCATCGGCAGGCGGCCAATTGGTGGCCTTTATCTGCAAAGGGAGGGATGTTTCTGGGCGCCCCCCAATGAGGACAACTACTCCGGGTCATCGATATCATCGTCGATGGTCGCGGAGAGATCAAAGTTTGGAGGTGATAATCTGCATCCTATGTTGTACCCGACGATGCAACTGTCGATATTCTTTCATCGATTTAGATGTGTTTTGGACTGGTTTCAAAGCGTTAGATCTTGCACCATGTCCAATGTTTTGGTGTTCGTCGTTGGATTCGGCATAAGGACTACACTTTGGCTCTGGTGTTCGAGTGAAGCTATTGGGGAAGAAGACGATGAAAGAATCTAGATAGAATGTTATGTATTTTTTATTTTAGTTTTTTTTCATGTGTAATTTGGGATGTACTATGCCAAGTTTTAATATAACCCCCTTCCCTTAAAAAAAGGCCTTGGTAAGTATCATCACTCAAATTTCAGAACTTGTATGTGTTATAGAAGAACCCATAACTTGGTAGCGTCACTCAAATTTCACAACAGAATATTGCATCCCATTTGTCAACACATTCATGATGAACCGCAACCACAAGTATGTATCATAGAAGACCACCACAATAAAAAAAACCAGTGCGGCAGCATGAATCAAAATGGGTTCGTGGTCCATGGTTTAATTTACTTTTGACATTTCTGCCTCCTCTGTAACGTTGTGAGCCTGTCGTGTCAGGTTTAACCAAGTTGACTGGCATCCACTACTTAGGTCTAGTTTAGTTGGCGAATTTTTTTATAAAATAGTATTATAGTACTTTCGTTGTTATTTGATAATTAGTGTCTAATCATAATCTAATTAGCCTTAAAAGATTCGTCTCGTGAATTTCATCTAAACTGTGTAATTAGTTTTATTTTTTATTTATATTTAATGCTTCGCGTCTAAAAATTCGATGTGACGAAAAATCTTAAAAATTTTTGCAAAATTTTGAGAACTAGGCTCTTAACCGTAGTCTGAGATTCGATAGCTTGTTCCAACGAGTCTATTTGGGCTAGCAATTTGAGTGATGACTGTATATAGAATCTGACGTGGTGGAGGGAGGTTGAAAAAACGAATCGCTAGTGACGAACTCCTAGCCTATCTATTTGTGCGTCCCGAGAAACGACACTCACAAGCTTCTATCTCCGTCGGGGAAAAGTAAAGATACGGCTGGCTGGGAAATAATAAAAAAACACTGACATACGGGATCCACGAGCTGATGTGGCACCAAATCTCCGGCCAGCATCCTACTATTATTGCTTCGACGCCCTAGGT